>OX638133.1:59827641-60447641 GCA_951804985.1 Dryomyza anilis | reverse complement strand
GACATGCACTTGCATTTCAATCGCAAATTAAAACCGTAAACGAATTGATATAAAAAAACTGTTTTCACACAAATTCTTTCCAGTGTGCAAAGTACTGTAGCACGGTGTAATAGATGAAGTGTCAACTTTGAACATATATTATTTTAAAAATTTTAAATAGGTTGCTTTTTGAGATGTGTCATTATTTAAAACTGACCACATCTTTTTGGCAATTTTATTATCTTTAAACTGAGACTTTTGTGTTTTATTTTGGTTCACTATAGCTTAAGTTAAGTTGAATTGATTAACACCACTTTTTTGATATATATACAGTTTTTTCAAATTTTAAAACACCAAATCTCTGAAACCATCTGGTAAGCTGAAATTTGGCTAATATCTTCATTTTATGTTGTTTCACTATACTTCCAAATTTCGTCAAATACTGAGATGGTGCTGCCAATCACCCGGTTAATTTGATATGGAATGACTCATATAACAATATATTTTCACTAAAATTACAACAAACATTGCTTAAATTAGAGATGAAGAAGACAATAGACAGGGTGCCGCGGGAAATGAAGATATTGTTCCTGGTTTGCCGCATTCAACGCCGATTCAAGGTGTCGTATTTGCAGATTAAGAGCCAATTTATCGCCTCAGATGGTACAAAATTCCATACAATTGTCGGATCTATCGAAGCCGATTTGATTTGCAACCTCATGTTACTAACATGTACGTAACGCTAAAACGGCGAATTCAAGAGAACTTTTTAGATTCAGAGGAATTCTTTATATTCACACCAGAATGGCAGTAATCACTTCCCTAAGTATTATTTAATGTACATTAGGTAGCATCGCTAGCTCAAGGTTAGTGCGTTAGACTACATGCCGAAAGGTCCCAGGTTCAAGCCTGGACTGGGGCTAACAACATCTTTTCATAGAAACATTTTTCTATACCGCGTTACCGCTCGGCAGCTAATGGCAAACCTACGAGAGTAAAACATTGCCTATGAAAAGCTCTCACTCGCCGTTCGGATTCGGCATTAAAAAGTTAAAAAACTTCAAATTCATATTTTTATTTTATTTACTACCTAAATAAAATTCTTTTGAATCGGAAATAGCTAAAACAAATTGTGTTTGAATCTATTGTTGTCCTATTACAATTCATAAGCAAATCTTAAGCTTACGCATCGTCCTTGAAGTTTAAAAATATCGACCTTTTCTCTAGCCAAACCCACAATCTCAGGTGTGCTAAATCAAAATCAGTTAATAATCGAGTTTTAGCAAATACAGCTAGCTTGCACTTTCACAGCATAATGCTGGAAAATATTTACCCACTAAATTAGTTGGGCTCGTGAACAACACATGCATTTGTTACATTATAGTTTAAATCTACATTTGAGTTGATTTTTTGACAGATTTATATTATACTGTGGACAATTATTAACTAAATTACACATTCGATTGAAGGGTGAAGCAGCTACATAATTAGTTCTACTATAAGGTACATAAAAAAGAACATCACGATGTCTGCTACTTCTACGATTATGGTTAAAACTAATATAGTTAAGAAGCTCGGGTGAATCAAGTCTACCGGTTATTAATTGATGTATGTAAATGATATCGGCAATCTGTCTGCGCTCGTCAAGAGTCTTTAAATTTAGTAGTTTCAGACGATCTACGTATGGAGGAAGATGTAAGTTATCCATCCAATTTAAACCCTTGAGAGCGAAACGTACGAAGTTTTTCTGTATCCTTTCGATTCGGTCATTATGTACCTTGTAGAAAGGAGACCATACTTGACTTGCATATTCTAATTGTGAACGAACCAGAGTGCAATATAGAGTCAAAGTTGTAAGGGGACTATTAAATTCTTTAGCCCATCGTTTGATAAAACCAAGTAATGATGAGGCTTTTTTACATATATTTTCAATATGTAAATTAAACGATAAATTTGTATCGACAAACACACCAAGATCTTTCACCACGTGCACCCGATTTAAAATTTTCTCTTTTAGTGAATAGTTGTATTCTAGTTTATTTCTTTTGCGAAAAAATGTCATGGCTTGACACTTTTCTGGATTAAGAATCAAGTTATTCTTACAACACCACGTTTCAAATAATTTTAAGTCGGACTGAAGTATATGAACGTCCTTATCGTCATTTATTGATTTATATATTTTCATATCATCGGCAAAAATTAATAAATGCGAGTACTTAATGTTGTATATCACATCATTAATAGCCAGTATAAATAACAGTGGATCAAGATGACTACCCTGGGGTACCCCAGATGTTGCAATAAATGGCGAAGATAAATTATTTCTGAATCGTATTTGATATGACCGATCAGATAAATAGGATCCTATCCACTTAACAAAGAATTCGGGAAATCCCAGTACCTTTAGTTTGAATAAAATTAAGTTATAAGGAAGTTTATCGAAAGCTTTACTGAAATCTGTGTAAATGCAGTCGACTTGTTTTCCTGATTCTATTGAACTTATTGCAAATGAAGTGAAGTCTAATAGATTAGATACTGTGGATCTTCCGGTTACAAATCCGTGCTGACGTGTGGTAATTACATCTCTACAGTGGATTTTAACTTGATCATATACAATACGTTCAAACAATTTCGGTATTGATGACAATTTAGCGATTGGCCTATAGTTATTTACATCATTTTTACACCCCTTTTTAAAAATTGGGCTTATAAATGTGTTTTTCCAAAATATTGGTAAATTACTTTCATTTATTGATTTATTAAATATGGAACAAAGTGGTTTACATAACGAAGTACCACATTTCTTTATAACTGTTGCCGGGATACCGTCTGGTCCAGAACTAAAATCATCATCAATCGTCGAAATATATTGCAAAATCTGCTCCGGAGAAAATGATATAGAGACTAATGAAGTTTTAGGAGCAGAACGCATGTAATCAAAATAATTAACATCGGTTATAAAAGAATCATTAGAGAATGATTGTTTAAACAGGCTTGCAAATAGGCCACATATGACATTAGGGTCGCTAGTGAATCCATCATTATTTTTAAAAGAAGCAGGAAAACCATCGCTCTTTTTTTTAGTATTGATGAAACCCCAGAACTTTTTTGGATCTGATAAAATTTGTATCTTCATTTTATCAATATACTCAGTGTAAAGAATTTTAGATATAGACTGGAATTCCAGAAACAATTTGTTGTATGTTTCTAGGTCACTTGGGTCTTGACTGCTGACATATCTATTCCATGCTCTATTCCTAGAGTTACGTAGCATCTTCAATTCCTTAGTGTACCAGGGATACGATGAGATCTTAGTGAACTTAAGGCTATATGGTACAGATTGTGCTATGCAGGAAAAGAGTTCATGGTCAAAATAGTTTATGGCAACATCAAGTTCATTATCATTAATATAGTCTGATATTAAATCAATTTTAGCAGACAACAATTCATTTAACAATGAAAAGTTGGCTTTTTTAAAATTAAATTCATAAGCCTTGTCTGCAGATTTACTATTAATGATATTCGCTCTATCAGATTGATAAAATATTGTTAGAGGCGGATGATATGCATCAATGTCCATTAGAACATTCGTCGAATTTGTAACTACAACATTGTTACTATCTGTAGTAAATACTAAGTCAAGTTGTCGTTCCAGACAATTAGTAATACAACTTACTTGTTGTAAGTCAGATGATATAGTGTCAACAAAAATCTGTTCTTGTCGAGATTTAGAGTTAGACGCACAGAAATATGTGTCGTCGTCAGAGTTATTCCATATTAAATCTGGTAAATTAAAATCACCTAAAAGTATGATATCATCAGAACTATTAAGCATTTCCAATACAAAATCTATGGACTTAGATAAGGTCTCATAGACTTCTACGCTACTTTTCGGAGGAATGTAAGCGTTTAAGACATATACACAGGAATTGTGAAGTACAATCCTAACACAAATAAGCTCTAATGAAGCAGCAATTGGAATTTCTAATAAGGAACTTATTAAATTGTTCTTTATTGCTATTAATATTCCACCACCGACTGGAGATTTTTCGATGTCAAATCTATCTTTTCTAAAAACATTGAATGAATTATCAAATAATTCAACATTTGAAAAGCTCTTATTTAGCCATGTTTCAGTTAACGCGATGATATCGTTCGCGAAATTCTGAGTAGATAAAAAGAGATCCCGAGTCTTTGAACGCAATCCCCTTACGTTTTGGTAGTAAAGGGAGATACGCTTAAGTTTTTTGGATTTTGGTGGACTGTTTTAGTTGGTCTATTGTTTCTTTTGGTTTTGAATTCGGAAACAAGGATGTTATCAGTCCACAGATTTGAACTGATAACGGCCGCAGCATGTTCTTCCGCAATTGACAAAGCAAAAGATGCATGTGTTGGCCTGTTTCCGATTTTTTTACAAGAAATGTAAGTGTCAGTTGGCACGAATTTATTCATTTTTATAAAATTGGAAACATTCTCCGTTGTTGTGTCAGGCATCAACCGAGATAAAAAAATTCTTTTTAATTTTGGGATTGCCTTCAACGTTGAACTAACTGGTGTCTTACTACTTGTGGTTGTTTTGGGCAGTGTAACTGCTATTAGTGGTGGACTAATAGAAGGAACAGAAGGGGTAACAGAAGTTGTTTGGGAACTACGTTTAGCCTTAGGAGGACTTAAAGATTTATTATTATATTTTCGTTTGCGTTTTTTTTCAACTTTTTTAGTTGAAGGTTCATTATCAGAGACTGATTCATTAATAATAGCTGTATTATCTTCAACACAGTCTGGCTTATTTGCGGTATCACTGATTTCTACTATTGAGCTAAATTCGTTTAACGAATTTAATATTTCACTGTAGTTTGAATTTAAAATACTAAGTTTTTCACCAAAGTTTTTAATTTTAACAAAAAAAACAGATGGAGAAAGGGGTCTACAAGTAGGACAGTACCACTGTAAACCTGAATGCACTGAACATAGGGACCGGAACAGGAAAACATTGAGTTTAAAATGTTCTGACTTTTACATTTGTCCCTCAGTGAGCAGGCAGCGAAGTTTTCAACTGATAAGAAATCCATAGCATAAAACTATCGAAAAACACAAAGTTAAGAATTTAGTGCTAAAAAAAATTAAAAGGTACGCAAGGGTTAATGCTACTGATTTTGAACACACTAACAACACAACAAGAGTTTAGCGTAAACAAATATAGCACAAAGAAGAATTGGAAAACACAAATAAACTAACAATAACAATTTACATGCAACAGAATTATTTTATGCAATTATTACAAAAAATGTGTGCAATTAGTTGAATAATTGCACATTAACTATTGGTTAAATCAATTGTTAGACAATAATGTAAAACAATGTACACTACACTTTATAAAATTTATATTACTTTGTTTTAATTTTTAAATAACACTGTTCTAATCACAAATGTATGCGCTAAAACAAAAACAACCGTCACCGACAAAGAAACGAAACCTAATGGTGAATTTCTGGCTCATATAGTTTAAAAAAAAAAAATCTGGTGCTTTGCCAGTTCTACAATTTTTTACTGATTACATCATATTTCTTTAAGTTTTGTTGGCGTAATTTGGTTTAAAAAGTGTAAACTGTTAAGAAATTTCTAAAATAGAGCAAAATATAAATTCGGGATTTAATTGAAGTATCTTGCATTTTAAAAAAATATGTATTTTTTCCTTAATATTTTGAATTGCAATTTTTCTTACATATCGAATTTTAACCAAAATCAAGTGACTTAAATCTCAAAAATAACTTTATTTGATCGAATTTGTGATGGAATGACTCCGTTAAAACATTTTATTATTTATAGGGGTCGGTGGTTTGCATCGATCATAACTTTAGTTTTTTCTAGTTTAATTTTGAAAATCCAAAAGTTTTGCAAAAGTAATTAAATTTATTTTTAAATCAGTAAAAATGTTAAATTATATTACAATATTATTTTTACGAATTAATAATAATTAAATCCACGGACATTATCTTTATTTCGGAAATGGGGTTTATATCCGAAACATTTTCGATAATAAAAAATGGCAATAATGACCGCTTCCCAAGAGGTCATAAGCCCCATGGGGGTATGTCACGGCACCTCTGTAGTAGATTTTAAGAATTCACAATACGTTTTAAATTTTATAAATATATCTTGAATACTTTCGAGGTATTAGTTCCAAAAGAGTTATATAAAAGTGACTTGTACGGGAGGTGGGCGTGTCCGATGACCGATTTGGCTCATTTTCAAACATAGTTCCTATTTTTTGCTCAAACATATTGAGACGAAATCTGATCAGCATTTTTAAATTTTCTATGTATTCGGACAGCAAGACAGACTTACAGACCGACATAGCTAAACGGAGTGATGCTGATCAATAATATCAATAAAATAAAAAGGGGCGTAACAATATATGCACAAAGTTAATATACCATGTACTTCATAGGTGTAGGGTATAAAAATCAATTTTTTTGTAGGTACTTTATTTTCCAAAATTTAATAATCAGTCCAATCATGAATTTCATAGGAAATTGAATTTCATGTGAAATTTAATTTTCCTTTCTGGGAAATAGATTTGTTTCGAAATAATTGTCAAATACATTTCGAAAGTTTGACAATTGCACACAAAATTTAAATTTAATTTTAAAATGTTATAAAAATAATTTAAATTGAATTGTCTGTAATAATTTGCTGGATTGAGACTTCCCTTGATCCTCTATTGATGTTTGCTAATCTGTTGCAGGTTCTTGCATTTCATATCTTTTTGGTGAAGTCAATCGTTCATCGATTAAAGCAAGAAACTACACTGATAGAAATTCGTGGGTCGCTCAATTGATTAGGGCTTTGGACTACGAACCCAATGGTCCCGGATTCAATACCAGCGAATGCAAGATATTTTCATAGAAAACATTTTTATATCCGACACTACCTCGGCAGTCAATGACAAACCTACAAGAGTAACAACACATTGGCTATGAAAATCATATGCATTCTTTAATTCTTTTGTACTCAAATGAATGGGAATTCAAAATGAATGCATTCATTTTTGTCAAAAGAATGGGAATTCAAACGCTTGAATTCCCAATCAGATGGCCTTCAAAATGAATGCATTCATCAATGAATGCATTCATTTCAGTCTGAATTCTTTTTTGGCAAAAAAGAATTCAAAAAACCATGAATTCATTCATTTTTAGGCATTCATTTGTTTTTTTAATTTGTCAGAAAAATAAGGGTTACTATATTAAAGTCGTAAAATCCCGCATTTTCCGGAATTTTTGTTGTTATTGACATTTTAATGAAAATATATCATTGCTATTGGAAAATTATGAGAGTATATTTTATTAAAATCTGCGTTTTCACAAATATGTGAACAATTACAATGAATTGGTCAACTTTGTGGCAAACATTTTCGGGAATTACGGGATCGTGGGACTAGAAGCTCTTATCTGTCAGCGACACACATACGGAAAATTCCCTGAAACTCAAATTTCGTATATTGAAGCAGCGCAGCGTCAACAGTGTTGATGTTGCGCATTTTTGTTTAGTAGCGAAGTACTAAAAATTATTACTAATTATGTATAAAGTAATATTTTGTTTTAGCGTAATTAAAATATATACATATCGCCAATATCATGCTAAAGGGCATTACATTTTTTAATACAGTTTTTCCCCAAGTATACAGTGTCATTTTTGGATATTTCTAGCATAGACATATATATATATATATATATATATATATATATATATATATATATATATATATATATATATATATATATATATATATAGATATATAAATTTTATACTAGGAGAGTTTATGCCTCTGCCCACAACTTTCTACTGGGGAGTTTTATCCTCCGCCCGTTAACTAATTACTACTAGGAGAGTTTATGCCTCTGCAAACAACTTTCTACTGCGGAGTATATTCCTCCGCCGGTTAAACTAATTTCTACTAGGAGAATTTATGCCTCTGCCCAACTTTCAACTGGGGAGTTTATTCCTCCGCCCGTTAAACTAATTTCTACTAGAAGAGTTTATGTCTCTGTCCACTACAACTACTAGTTCGATCCGTATCAGGTCGTCGACAGTATCGAACTCCCTGACTGCTGCAATTGTGTCTCCTTTTATACGATTTCTTGTGTCGATCGCCGTGTGCTTTGTTGTTGCGTAGTCTGTGCAGTTGCTGTTGCTCGTTTTGAAGTTGCTTGCTGTTCTGTTGCTAGGGTGTGAAGGTGTGTTATGGTGCGTGAAGCTATTGCTGCTGCTTGTGGTCGCATTGCATTGTTAGGGTGTTTTCTGTTTAATATATTTGCAATAAATAAAATATATAGTTAGTTTATGTATTTAAATTACTATATAAATAATCATTGTGGGATCAAATACTAGCACTGCAAGAAAAGCAAGAGCTTCTTTTATCATTTTAATTTATTTATTATGTTTTTAAGGTAATGAAATTCAAAAGATTTCATGATATTCCTTAATATTGTACAACAAGTAACAATGCAAAGCGCGCATAATATTTATGAACGTGAACATTAATAAAGATGTGTGTTTCTAATTTTCTTGTTTTTCAAGGCTAAAGAATAGAAAGCATCTTAAAAATAAGGTCTTTTGAAGCGGTAAATCGAATACAAGTACATGCAAATTCAAAGATAAAATAGACAAAACAATTTTGTTTTTCTATTCTTCGCTACGCTAGTTCGTTCGTTGATTGTGCATATGCACTGAAACATTATTTTTTTTACTTTATGCATTTTTTTTTTGTTAATTGTAAAAGTTTTTCTTGAGTTAAGTTCTATGTGCATTATTTCATTTAACTAATAAAACAAAACAAAATAAATTAATATATGAACATTTTAACAGTGTGCCTCCCCAGCAAGACATTGCTGACCGAAACTTCTTCACAAATGCAAAATGTTTGTTACTCACATATACGGGCAAGAAAAAGCTGTGTAAACGTGCGTAAGCCAGGGATGTAAAGTCACACGTATACAAAAGTTTTGATCATTTTTATCCCGACGCTATTCTACATGTGACCAAAACTATGATCGAAACTTTGATCATTGCTACCCCTAAAATGATCAATAAAAGAACTGACTGTTGTCTTGCTGGATCATAATTGCTCCTTGTGTTTTTTTTTCCCAAATCAGCTGATTCGTTTGCAACAACAACAAAAATTCGAATAAAGCAGCATCCAACCTTTTGATTTGAATTTTTGGCGCGAAATGGCTGTACTAGATATATGGGCAAAAACAGAATTTTTTTAAAATCATTGAAACTGACTTTAATTTATCAATAACTTTCGATTTAATGATAATGCTTAATATATTTGGATCAAGTATACCTAAAATTATAAGAATGCAAAATTTTAGGGCCAGAAGTATTTACCTCTATTTGTTATAGTAATTTAAAGTTGAAAATTTGAAAAAAATGCATTGAAATACTCTAGGTTTTTTGCTTCTTCTTCGTTCTTTTTCCAAGATCTTCCCTTTAGGATCACACTTGCTGTGAAAGAAGTGCAATGCGACCACAAGCAGCAGCAATAGCTTCACGCACCAGAACACATCTTCACACCCTAGCAACAGAACAGCAAGCAACATCAAAAGGAGCATCAGCAACTGCACAGACTACGCAACAACAAAGCACACGGCGATCGACACAAGAAATCGTATAAACGGAGACACAATTGCAGCAGTCAGGGAGTTCGATACAGTCGGAGTTCGATACTGTCGACGACTGGTACGGATCGAACTAGTAGCTGTAGTGGACAGAGACATAAACTCTTCTAGTAGAAATTAGTTTAACGGGCGGAGGAATAAACACACCAGTAGAAAGTTGTGGTCAGAGGCATAAACTCTACTTGTTGAAATTAGTTAACGGGCAGACAAATAAACTCCCCAGTAGAAAGTAGTGGGCAGAGCCATAATCTCTCCTAGTACAAATTTGTTAACGGGCGGAGGAATAAAATTCCCAGTAGAAAGTTGTGGGCAGATGCATAAACTCTCCTAATAGAAATTGGTTTAACGGGCGGAGGTATAAACTCACCAGTAGAAAGTTGTGGGAAGAGGCATAAGCTCTCCTAGTAGAAATATATATATATAGTATATATATATATATATATATATATATATATATATATATATATATATATTTATATATATATATATATATATATATATATATATATATATATATATATATATATATATATATATATATATAGTATATATATATATATATATATATATATATATATATATATATATATATATAGTATATATATATATATATATATATATATATATATATATATATATATATATATATATATATATAAATATATATATAGTATATATATATATAAATATATATATATATATATATATATATATATATATATATATATATATTATATTATATATACACATCTATGTCTATGCTAGAAATATCCAAAAATAACACTGTATACTTGGGGAAAAACTGTATTAAAAAATGTAATGCCCTTTAGCATGATAGTGGCGATATGTATATATTTTAATTACGCTAAAACAAAAACTTTATACATAATTAGTAATAATTTTTAGTACTTCGCTACTAAACAAAAATGCGCAACATCAACACTGTTGACGCTGCGCTGCTTCAATATACGAAATTTGAGTTTCAGGGAATTTTCCGTATGTGTGTCGCTGACAGATAAGAGCTTCTAGTCCCACGATCCCGTAATTCCCGAAAATGTTTGCCAATTCATTGTAATTGTTCACATATTTGTGAAAACGCAGATTTTAATAAAATATACTCTCATAATTTTCCAATAGCAATGATATATTTTCATTAAAATGTCAATAACAACAAAAATTCCGGAAAATGCGGGATTTTACGACTTTAATATAGTAACCCTTATTTTTCTGACAAATTAAAAAAACAAATGAATGCCTAAAAATGAATGAATTCATGGTTTTTTGAATTCTTTTTTGCCAAAAAAGAATTCAGACTGAAATGAATGCATTCATTGATGAATGCATTCATTTTGAAGGCCATCTGATTGGGAATTCAAGCGTTTGAATTCCCATTCTTTTGACAAAAATGAATGCATTCATTTTGAATTCCCATTCATTTGAGTACAAAAGAATTAAAGAATGCATATGATTTTCATAGCCAATGTGTTACTCTTGTAGGTTTGTCATTGACTGCCGAGGTAGTGTCGGATATAAAAATGTTTTCTATGAAATTATCTTGCATTCGCTGGTATTGAATCCGGGACCATTGGGTTCGTAGTCCAAAGCCCTAATCAATTGAGCGACCCACGAATTTCTATCAGTGTTGTTTCTTGCTTTAATCGATGAACGATTGACTTCACCAAAAAGATATGAAATGCAAGAACCTGCAACAGATTAGCAAACATCAATAGAGGATCAAGGGAAGTCTCAATCCAGCAAATTATTACAGACAATTCAATTTAAATTATTTTTATAACATTTTAAAATTAAATTTAAATTTTGTGTGCAATTGTCAAACTTTCGAAATGTATTTGACAATTATTTCGAAACAAATCTATTTCCCAGAAAGGAAAATTCAATTTCACATGAAATTCAATTTCTTATGAAATTCATGATTGGACTGATTATTAAATTTTGGAAAATAAAGTACGTACAAAAAAATTGATTTTTATACCCTACACCTATGAAGTACATGGTATATTAACTTCGTGCATATATTGTAACGCCCCTTTTTATTTTATTGATATTATTGATCAGCATCACTCCGTTTAGCTATGTCGGTCTGTAAGTCTGTCTTGCTGTCATGCTGTCCGAATACATAGAAAATTTAAAAATGCTGATCAGATTTCGTCTCAATATGTTTGAGCAAAAAATAGGAACTATGTTTGAAAATGAGCCAAATCGGTCATCGGACACGCCCACCTCCCGTACAAGTCACTTTTATATAACTCTTTTGGAACTAATACCTCGAAAGTATTCAAGATATATTTATAAAATTTAAAACGTATTGTGAATTCTTAAAATCTACTACAGAGGTGCCGTGACATACCCCCATGGGGCTTATGACCTCTTGGGAAGTGGTCATTATTGCCATTTTTTATTATCGAAAATGTTTCGGATATAAACCCCATTTCCGAAATAAAGATAATGTCCGTGGATTTAATTATTATTAATTCGTAAAAATAATATTGTAATATAATTTAACATTTTTACTGATTTAAAAATAAATTTAATTACTTTTGCAAAACTTTTGGATTTTCAAAATTAAACTAGAAAAAACTAAAGTTATGATCGATGCAAACCACCGACCCCTATAAATAACAAAATGTTTTAACGGAGTCATTCCATCACAAATTCGATCAAATAAAGTTATTTTTGAGATTTAAGTCACTTGATTTTGGTTAAAATTCGATATGTAAGAAAAATTGCAATTCAAAATAATAAAGGAAAAAATACATATTTTTTTAAAATGCAAGATACTTCAATTAAATCCCGAATTTATATTTTGCTCTATTTTAAATTTCTTAACAGTTTACACTTTTTAAACCAAATTACGCCAACAAAACTTAAAGAAATATGATGTAATCAGTAAAAAATTGTAGAACTGGCAAAGCACCAGATTTTTTTTTAAAAACTATATGAGCCAGAAATTCACCATTAGCAGATTTTGATTTAGCACACCTAAGATTGTGGGTTTGGCTAGAGAAAAGGTCGATATTTTTAAACTTCAAGGACGATGCGTAAGCTTAAGATTTGCTTATGAATTGTAATAGGACAACAATAGATTCAAACACAATTTGTTTTAGCTATTTCCGATTCAAAAGAATTTTATTTAGGTAGTAAATAAAATAAAAATATGAATTCGAAGTTTTTTAACTTTTTAATGCCGAATCCGAACGGCGAGTGCGAGCTTTTCATAGGCAATGTTTTACTCTCGTAGGTTTGCCATTAGCTGCCGAGCGGTAACGCGGTATAGAAAAATGTTTCTATGAAAAGATGTTGTTAGCCCCAGTCCAGGCTTGAACCTGGGACCTTTCGGCATGCAGTCTAACGCACTAACCTTGAGCTACCGATGCTACCTAATGTACATTAAATAATACTTAGGGAAGTGATTACTGCCATTCTGGTGTGAATATAAAGAATTCCTCTGAATCTAAAAAGTTCTCTTGAATTCGCCGTTTTAGCGTTACGTACATGTTAGTAACATGAGGTTGCAAATCAAATCGGCTTCGATAGATCCGACAATTGTATGGAATTTTGTACCATCTGAGGCGATAAATTGGCTCTTAATCTGCAAATACGACACCTTGAATCGGCGTTGAATGCGGCAAACCAGGAACAATATCTTCATTTCCCGCGGCGCCCTGTCTATTGTCTTCTTCATCTCTAATTTAAGCAATGTTTGTTGTAATTTTAGTGAAAATATATTGTTATATGAGTCATTCCATATCAAATTAACCGAGTGATTGGCAGCACCATCTCAGTATTTGACGAAATTTGGAAGTATAGTGAAACAACATAAAATGAAGATATTAGCCAAATTTCAGCTTACCAGATGGTTTCAGAGATTTGGTGTTAATCAATTATATATATATATATATATATATATATATATATATATATATATATATATATATCTATATATAAATATATCTATATATAAATATATAAATATATATATATATATATATATATATATATATATATATATATATGCGCCCGTGCTAAGTTTTGTAATTGCAAAAATATATCGTTTGTAAAGTGTGGATACAACATTTTTATAGTTTTAGTCATATGGAAAGGGACACGCCCTTTTGTCCAATACCGCCCACATTTGTAAAAAACGTAAAAAACTTCAATATACCTCACTGAGCCAAATTTCATGACTGTGCTTATCTTAATTACATCGACACGTTTTTCACACGTAGTCTTTTGTATTTAAATTAAATACTTTTTATTTAAACTAGATGTAAATACTTTTTATTCAAATTTATTACGTACGTAATAAAATTTAAAGTAAATACTATTTATATAAATTTATTACGTATGTAATAAAATTCACTTTTTATTAAGGTTATAACATTTTAGTTTAATCACAACATCATAAATACGTAAATTAGTATTTTAAAAACTATTTATTTCATATAAAGAAGATTAGGAACAGATAAAATTATTATTTTATTTTACTTTTTTCGCAATTTTTAATAAAATAAAATACTTTTTGTATTTATTTTGAAATTAAATACGCACGTAATATTTTTTGTATGGAGTACTACGTTTTTTATTGCAAAAGTATATAAATCAAATTTAAATAAATTTTATTTAATTTTATTACGTCACTTTTTTCTTAGTGTACCTTTCCCTCTAATCTATAAATATATTCGTTATTTATATTTCCATCTTTATTGTAATTATTTCTTTCTGTCATATTAATATATTCGTTATTAATACATTCGTCTTCCATACAATTATAATTATCAAAATTATGAATTTCTAAAATTTAATAATATTTTATTGAATCTGAGTTATTTATTTTGACCATACCTTTAAAATCATTGGCATCGTATATGCCTTCTACTAAACATACCTTTTCATTTAAATAAATATTTTTATTAGGACATTTCCGTTGTCTTTATCTACAGGAATATTATAGAAAGGTTCTCCTGTTTTTATTTCAATTGTTTTATTTTCTTCTGGACTGCTTGAATACAGTTTAAAATGTTTTTTATTTATTTTAATATCGTTAATCCCTCATATTCATTATTAAAATTTATTATGAAAAAATCAAAGTATTCATTTTTTAAATGAAACTCTTCAAATGCAATTACTGTTACCTTTTTGTTAATTAAAGTTATATTATTTCCGATTTCCATTGATGTTGGCCTGGCCTATTGCTTGGATTATTATTATTTGTGACATTTTTGTTTGAATTATTTTCTTCATTATTATATCTTCTCTGGTTGTTATAGTGTTGATTCGAATTGTCTTGATAATTATTATATCATTTAACATTGTTTTGATTATTGTTATTTCGATTATATTTTTGATTTGAATTATATTGGAATTATAGTTTATATTATTTCTTCTAACATTATTCCCATTATTATATAGATTATAATATGCATAACCGGCTTCATGTAATATATCCATTGCAGTTTCAAGGTTAATTGGGTTTCTACAAAATATAATTGAACGCATAGGTTCTGGAATTTTACTTTTAAATGGATTAAGTGCTGATGTTTTATTATTTATGATGGATTGCTCTGCTATTTCGGCATTAGTTGCATCAATTCATGTTTTTAAATTAAGTCTTCTCAACACTGTTTTAATTTGATTGTAAAAATCTACACAATTTGATTTAAAAGTTATACTTTTGAGCTTATCAAACAACTCTTCTAAACTTGATCGGTCAACAAAATGATTCATTAAAATAAATTTCATACTTATCCATGATACTACATGATTATTTATCTCAATAATTTCTCTTGCTTTACCTTTTAACTTTGATTTTATTACATCTGAAAAAATATCTTGACTTAACGCATCGTAGCGTACTAAAACTGGTTGGATTTTATCGACCAAATCTACAAAATTTTGGAGATCTCTAAGTCTCCAAAGAACTCTGGTAATTTTTCAAGGTATTTTAAAGGATCGATATTAAGAGTAAGAGCCATATTTCTTAAAGGAACTTTTTCTAATAATATAACAATTTCTTCCATAAACTAATTATAATATCCTTAGAATTAAAATTATAATTTTTATTTAATATTTACTGCTTATGTTCCTTTTTGAAAAGGAAAACGAACTCGCGTTATAGTTTTTAGCCGATTGGCTTTATTCACTGAACTGAAGTCTTAAACTAAACTTACAATATCTATATACTCAAATGGACGATGTCCATTTGTTTATTATATGACAACGCCGTGGAAGCGCTGCCAGTAAAACTATTAAATATATATGTGTTAGTTTGGTTTCAGGTTAGTTAATTCAGTGTTTCTTTATTTCCCTTCAATGGGTATATATATATATATATATATATATATATATATATATATATATATATATATATATATATATATACGAGAAAACGAACAGACGGATTTGCCTAATTCCTTTTGTATTTTGTCCGTGTCAATGCAAGAGTGGTTTAGGCAAAAAGAAAAGTCGGAAAAACCCAAAGGAAACGCCGGAAAATCGAAAATATCTAAATGTGTCCCTAGTACTATGAAATTTGAGCAGGATGTTTATCTCTTGACGTATGTGTGCACTACAAAGGGATTGTTTGAAATTCGCATCCTAAGGTACACAAATGGGCGTGGCAAAATTGAACTTTTAATTCAAAATATCGGTGTAATTAAGATAAGCACAGTCATGAAATTTGGCTCAGTGAGGTATATTGAAGTTTTTTACGTTTTTACAAATGTGGGCGGTATTGGACATAAGGGCGTGTCCTTTTCCATATGACTAAAACTATGAAAATGTTGTAACTTCTGACTTACTAAGATTAGAGTTATATAAATCGAAACTAAGGTTTATATTACAAACTCCAATCGTCACGTAGAATGTGAGCGGGATTGGATTATAGGGCGTGGCACCTCCCATATAACCAAAACTTTAAAATTACTATAACTCCTGACATGTTACGAGTTGAGTTATAATAATGAAAATAAATATTTATATTTAAAACTCCAATCGTCACCTAGAATATGGGCGGGATTGCACAACGGGGCGTGGCATCTCTCATATAACCAAAACTTTAAAATTCCTATAACTCTTTACTTACTAAGTAAGAGAGTTATAATAATGAAAATAAATATTTATATTTAAAACTCCAATCGTCACCTAGAATATGGGCGGGATTGCACAACGGGGCGTGGCATCTCTCATATAACCAAAACTTTAAAATTCCTATAACTCTTTACTTACTAAGTAAGGCGTGGCACTTCCTATATAACTAAAAATGGTAACTTCTGACTTACTCAGAGCAGAGTTGTACAAATCGAAACGAAAATGAGGCGTAAATGTATCCACACTTTACAAACGATATATTTTTGCAATTACAAAACTTAGCACGGGCGCAGCTGTGCACGGGTCCAGCTAGTTTCTATATATATATATATATATATATATATATATATATATATATATATATATATATATATATATATATATATTACGAGTTGATATATCTATATATATATATATATATATATATATATATCTACAGATGCGGTATGGTCTGGAAGGAATGATAGGCTATATATGGGCGGGATTGGACAAAGAGGCGTGGCACCTCCCATACAACCTAAACTTTCAATACGATATAACTCGGCACTTTCAACAGCTACGAACATGAAACAAAAACCTCAAATACAAACAAAAATTTAAAAACAAAAAAACAAAAGCACAAAACAAAAGCAAAAATACAAAGGCAAAAGCAATCACGTTTGTTCCGCTTCTCCGTCTAAACGGCTGATCCGATTTTTTTGAAATTTTTACCACAGATGCGGTATGGCCTGGAAGGAATGATAGGCTATATATGGGCGGGATTGGACAAAGAGGCGTGGCACCTCCCATACAACCTAAACTTTCAATACGATATAACTCGGCACTTTCACCAGCAACGAACATGAAACAAAAAACTCAAATACACAAAAAAAATTAAAAACAAAAAACCAAAAGCACAAAACAAAACAAAAGCAAAAATACAAAAACAAAAGCAATCATGTTTGTTTCGCTTCGCCGTCTAAACGGCTGATCCGATTGTCTTGAATTTTTACCACAGATGCGGTATGGCCTGGAAGGAATGATAGGCTATATATGGGCGGGATTGGGTAAAGAGGCGTGGCACCTCCCATGCAACCTAAACACGATATAACTCGGCACTTTCACCAGCAACGAACGTGAAACAAAAAACTCAAATACAAAAAAAAAAATAAAAACAAAAAAGCAAAAGCACAACACAAAACAAAAGCAAAAATACAAAAACAAAACCAATCACATAAAACCACAATCCAAACTAAATGAAAAACAAAAAAAGGAAAGAAAAAGAAAAACAAACTCACCACACTAAAACTTACCAAACTAAAACTCACCATACTAAAATTCACCCTTAAATTAACCACACTAAAACCCACCACACTAAAATTCACCACACTAAAACTCACCACACTAAAACTCACCACTTAAAAACTCACCACACTAAAACTCACCACACTAAAACTCACCACACTAAAACTCACCACACTAAAACTCACCACACTTAAACTCACCACACTAAAACTCACCACACTAAAACTCACCACACTAAAACTCACCACACAAAAACTCACCACACTAAAACTCACCACACTAAAATTCACCACACTAAAACTCACCACACTAAAACTCACCACACTAAAACTCACCACTTAAAAACTCACCACACTAAAACTCACCACACTAAAACTCACCACACAAAAACTCACCACACTAAAACTCACCACACTTAAACTCACCACACTAAAACTTACCACACTAAAACTCACCACACTAAAACTCACCACACAAAAACTCACCACACTAAAACTCACCACACTAAAACTCACCACACTAAAACTCACCACACTTAAACTCACCACACTAAAACCCACCACACTAAAATTTCACCACACTAAAACTCACCACACCAAAATTCACCACACTAAAACTCACCACACTAAAATTTCTCCACATTAAAACTCATCACACTAAAACTCACCACACTAAAACTCACTATACCCAAAAGTCGCCACACAAAAACTCACCGCACTAAAATTCACAACACTAAAATTCACCACATTTAAACTCACCATACCAAAACTCACCACACTAAAACTTACCACACTAAAACTCACCACACTAAAACTCACCACACTAAAACTCACCACACAAAAATTCAACACACTAAAATTGACCACACTAAAACTCACCACACTAAAATTTCACCACACTAAAACTCACCACACTAAAACTCACTAAACTAAAATTTCACCACATTAAAATTCACCACTTTTAAACTCACCACATTAAAACTCACTGCACTCAAATTTCGATACACTAAAACTTACCACACTAAAACTCCCCGCACTAAAATTCACCACACTAAAACCCATCACTCTATAATTAACCACACTAAAACTCACCACCCTAAAATTCACTACACTAAAACTCACCACAATAAAATTCATCACATTAAAATTCATCACACTAAAACTCACCACTATAAAATTCACCACACTAAAACTCGCTACACTAAAACACGCCACACTAAAACACGCCACATTAAAATTCACCACACTAAAACCCACCACACTATAATTGACCACACTAAAACTCACCACACTTAAAAACACCACACTTAAACTCACCACACTCAAATTCACCACACTAAAACTCACCACACCAAAACTAACCACAATTTAACTCACCACTCCAAAATTCACCACATCTAAACTCACTACACCGAAACTTACTACATTAAAACCCACCACACTAAAACTTCTACTGGGAAAAACTCTACGGGGAAGAATTCTACGGAAAAGAATTCTACCGGGAACAATTCTACCGGGATGAATTCTACGTGTGGATTTTACGGGGAAGATTTCTACTGGGAATAATTCTGCGGAGAAGCGCAGTCTGAGAAAAATTTTTAATAAAATCGCTCCATATCTTTGAATTCAGAAAATCTTGGCACGAGTCGTGCACGGGTCCAGCTAGTGTTTAATATAATCTTTTGTTTCGATTTTTATAACTCTGCTCTTACTTAGTAAGTAAAGAGTTATAGGAGTTTTAAAGTTTTGGTTATATGAGAGATGCCACGCCCCGTTGTGCAATCCCGCCCATATTCTACGTGACGATTGGAGTTTTAAATATAAATATTTATTTTCATTATTATAACTCAACTCGTAACATGTCAGGAGTTATAGTAATTTTAAAGTTTTGGTTATATGGGAGGTGCCACGCCCTATAATCCAATCCCGCTCACATTCTACGTGACGATTGGAGTTTGTAATATAAACCTTAGTTTCGATTTATATAACTCTAATCTTAGTAAGTCAGAAGTTACAACATTTTTATAGTTTTAGTCATATGGAAAGGGACACGCCCTTTTGTCCAATACCGCCCACATTTGTAAAAAACGTAAAAAACTTCAATATACCTCACTGAGCCAAATTTCATGACTGTGCTTATCTTAATTACACCGATATTTTGAATTAAAAGTTCAATTTTGCCACGCCCATTTGTGTACCATAGGATGCGAATTTCAAACAATCCCTTTGTAGTGCACACATACGTCAAGAGATGTGCACTACAAGCACTAAAGAGATGTGCTCAAATTTCATAGTACTAGGGTCAAATTTAGATATTTTCGATTTTCCGGCTTTTCCTTTGGGTTTTTCCGACTTTTCTTTTTTCCTAAACCACTCTTGCATTGACACGGACAAAATACAAAAGGAATTAGGCAAATCCGTCTGTTCGTTTTCTCGTGATGCTCTGGCACACACAGGACATTTCATTTATATATATATATAATAATAATATAATAATAATAATATATATATATATATAAACCCATTGAAGGGAAATAAAGAAACACTGAATTAACTAACCTGAAACCAAACCAACTCTTCTTATTTATTTCTGTAACGAATCCTGGACACAACCGACGAGCTTACCAGTTATAAACAAGACTACTTGACTACAGACTTGGACAATCGTCAAGAAGAGGACAGTAAGCAATTCTTTTGCAATTAATGATTCCAAATCATTAATTGCATTTGTGCATATTAAGGATGTTTATATTGAGACCACACAGAGTCTCAATATAAACATATATATTTAATAGTTTTACTGGCAGCGCTCCCACGGCGTTGTCATATAATAAACAAATGGACATCGTCCATTTGAGTATATAGATAAGTTTAGTTTAAGACTTCAGTTCAGTGAATAAAGCCAATCGGCTAAAAACTATAACGCGAGTTCGTTTTCCGTTTTAAAAAGGAACATAAGCAGTAAATATTAAATAAAAATAAAAATTATAATTTTAATACTGAGGATATTATAATTAGTTTATGGAAGAAATTGTTATATTATTAGAAAAAGTTCCTTTAAGAAATATGGCTCTTACTCTTAATATCGATCCTTTAAAATACCTTGAAAAATTACCAGAGTTCTTTGGAGACTTAGAGATCTCCAAAATTTTGTAGATTTGGTCGATAAAATCCAACCAGTTTTAGTACGCTACGATGCGTTAAGTCAAGATATTTTTTCAGATGTAATAAAATCAAAGTTAAAAGGTAAAGCAAGAGAAATTATTGAGATAAATAATCATGTAGTATCATGGATAAGTATGAAATTTATTTTAATGAATCATTTTGTTGACCGATCAAGTTTAGAAGAGTTGTTTGATAAGCTCAAAAGTATAACTTTTAAATCAAATTGTGTAGATTTTTACAATCAAATTAAAACAGTGTTGAGAAGACTTAATTTAAAAACATGAATTGATGCAACTAATGCCGAAATAGCAGAGCAATCCATCATAAATAATAAAACATCAGCACTTAATCCATTTAAAAGTAAAATTCCAGAACCTATGCGTTCAATTATATTTTGTAGAAACTCAATTAACCTTGAAACTGCAATGGATATATTACATGAAGCCGGTTATGCATATTATAATCTATATAATAATGGGAATAATGTTAGAAGAAATAATATAAACTATAATTTCAATATAATTCAAATCAAAAATATAATCGAAATAACAATCAAAACAATGTTAAATGATATAATAATTAACAAGACAATTCGAATCAACACTATAACAACCAGAGAAGATATAATAATGAAGAAAATAATTCAAACAAAAATGTCACAAATAATAATAATCCAAGCAATAGGCCTGGCCAACATCAATGGAAATCGGAAATAATATAACTTTAATTAACAAAAAGGTAACAGTAATTGCATTTGAAGAGTTTCATTTAAAAAATGAATATTTTGATTTTTTCATAATAAATTTTAATAATGAATATGAGGGATTAACGACATTAAAAAAATATAAATCGATTATAAATTACGAAAGATATACAATTCATATAAATAAAAAACATTTTAAACTGTATTCAAGCAGTCCAGAAGAAAATAAAACAATTGAAATAAAAACAGGAGAACATTTCTATAATATTCCTGTAGATAAAGACAACGGAAATGTCCTAATAAAAATATTTATTTAAATGAAAAGGTATGTTTAGTAGAAGGCATATACGATGCCAATGATTTTAAAGCTATGGTCAAAATAAATAACTCAGATTCAATAAAATATTATTAAATTTTAGAAATTCATAATTTTGATAATTATAATTGTATGGAAGACGAATGTATTAATAACGAATATATTAATACAGAGAATATGAATAATTGCACTGACGATCAAAGTATTAATAACGAATATATTAATATAACAGAAAGAAATAATTACAATAAAGATGGAAATATAAATAACGAATATATTTATAGATTAGAGGGAAAGGTAGACTAAGAAAAAAGTGACGTAATAAAATTAAATAAAATTTATTTAAATTTGATTTATATACTTTTGCAATAAAAAACGTAGTACTCCATTCAAAAAATATTACGTGCGTATTTAATTTCAAAATAAATAAAAATAGTATTTTATTTTATTAAAAATTTCGAAAAAAGTAAAATAAAATAATAATTTTATCTGTTCCTAATCTTCTTTATATGAAATAAATAGTTCTTAAAATACTAATTTACGTATTTATGATGTTGTGATTAAACTAAAATGTTATAACCTTAATAAAAAGTGAATTTAATTACATACGTAATAAATTTATATAAATAGTATTTACTTTAAATTTTATTACGTACGTAATAAATTTGAATAAAAAGTATTTACATCTAGTTTAAATAAAAAGTATTTAATTTAAATACAAAAGACTACGGGTGAAAAACGTGTCGAAAAGTATTTAAATTTATTACTTTTTTATTAAATTTTCTTACTTTTTTCCCTCAGTGTAGATTTGAGGATATCATTTGAATTCAGAAGAAACTCAGAAATTAATGAATATAATTAAAGAGTTTAAAGGAATTTTTATTGAAAACAAAATTCTAAGTTTTACCAACGCTATAAAACACAAAATCATAGTAAAAGATGATATTTCTATTAAGAGCAAAATATACAGATACCCTTATATACATAAGTTAGCGATTCAAAAACAAATTCAGGATATGTTAGAATCAGGAGTTATTAAATCAAGTGCGAGTCCATATAATAGCCCAGTTTGGGTAGAACTGATTTATTATGGGAAATGAAATGAAATGAAAAGACAGTAGATGATTCTTATCCAATACCAAATATATGTGACATATTAGACAGATTAGGAAGAAGTAATTATTTAACAATAATTGACTTAAAAAGTGGATTCCACCAGATAGAGATGGAATCTAAAGATATTGAGAAAACCGCTTTTTTCGTAGATAACGGACACTACGAGTTTTGTAGAATGCCATTTGGGTTAAAAAATGCACCTAGTACATTTCAACGCTTAATGGATAACGTTTTAAGAGAGTATGTAGGCAAGATGGTGTACATGGATGATATTATAATTTGTTCTAACGGTTTAAAAGAACATATTGAAAACTTAAGAGCGGTATTTATCAAATTAAAAACAGACCGATTAATAATACAACTAGATAAATGTGAATTTTTAAGAAAGGAAGTTGAATTCCTTGGACATTTTGTGACCGAAAAAGGTGTCAGTCCTAATTTAAAGAAAACTGAAATTATTGAAAACTTCAAAATATCCAAAAATACTACATAAATTAAAAGATTTTTAGGCATGAATAGGAATATAATTGAAAATATAGAAACATCCGAAGAATCTCAAATTGAAACCATAATACAAACAAAAACCCCGATCAATTTATATAAAAAACAAATCATATTAGAAATTATACAATCAGGATCAATGAGTATAAGAAATATTAACGTTTTTGATAAAAATAGGATAGTAATAAAAGCAAAAGAATTTGATGTAATCTCTATTAAATTATTAATTAAAAATCATTTTAATCCAAAATATATGAACGCAATATTTACAGATGACAATACATTTCTCAAAATATACATTTTACTTCAAGTTCTAATCATAATGGGAATTCTGATATTGAACGATTTCATAATACCATTAATGAACATTTGCTTATTTTAAAACACTCAAAAGGATATTTTAGAATTGAAGAACAAATTATACTTAATAATGGGTATTATAATAATAAAATACATTCTACTACTAAACATAAACCAATAGAATTTGTTCTGGGAAAAATTAATGAAAATCAGTATGATGAAATTTATAATACTATACTTCAAAAGAAAACTAGAATTATAGATTGTTTAAACAAAGATAGAATAGACGAAAACATTATAGAAGAAGGTGTCAACTACATAAAGGAAGTTAGAGGTGGCAAAAATCTAAATACAGAAAAATAGTAGGTGATGTAATTCGATGATAATCATATTAAAGACAAAAGGTCCGGACATAAATATTATAAGACACATGTAAAGAAAAAGAAAAAAATTCAAAACTATGAAAGTGTAAAATTTCCTCTAGAACATCTAGAAGAGAATTAACAAATTTTTTACAAAATAACGCGTAAAAAAATAATAATAAATAAATTTAAACTAAGATATAATTAGCTTAAGCAAAACTTTTCTTTATACTTTTATTTTTAGATGGAAAAATATCTAATAATAATCTTTATTCTGTTGAATGTGGACGAACATTCAACAGCGGAAATAGAAATTCAAGATTTCAGTAATAATAATGGATTCTTACCAATAAAATTGGGAGAAGTTAAATTAATTGATAATTATTTAAAAATATTACACATTATTAATATAACTGATTTAAAAACCGCTAAAAATCACATCGAAAAAACATTTTTACCAGAAAATAAAATACATGATAATTTATTTATAACTATATTATAAAAATTTATTAACCAAATTTAAAATATTAACTCCAATCAAAAGAAATAAAAGAGCTTTGGCAATCATACTAGAGAGAACTTTAAAATTTATAACCGGAACCATGGATGATGAAGACGAAAAAGAAATATTCGAAACCTTAAATAATTTAAAAATGAATAATAAAAATTTAATACATAAAAATAATAAACAAATAAAAATAAATGATCAATTTTCAAATCAAATAAAAAATTTAACAATACATATTAGAAATATGCAATAATAAAAATGTAATTCATTTAGAAGGTACGAAATTACCAAAATTGTTAAATTATCATACAAAACGTAGTATTTGAAAATTATGTTAAAAGGGTTCAAGACAAATATGTCAAACCAAAGTTTATAAATTTAATTAAAGAAAAAGAACTAAAACCGACAAACAATTGTCGAATTAACTAACAATAATAACAAACACAATGTTATACACTACTTAATTATTTTATTAATTATAATAATATATATTATATATAAGAAATATTGTAAAACTTCCTCGGAGCCTCAGACTAAAGGGGGAAGGGAGTTATATACAAGACTACTGACCAAGCAGACTTGGACAATCGTCAAGAAGAGGACAGTAAGCAATTCTTTTGCAATTAATGATTCCAAATCATTAATTGCATTTGTGCATATTAAGGATGTTTATATTGAGACCACACAGAGTCTCAATATAAACAAATATATTTAATAGTTTTACTGGCAGCGCTCCCACGGCGTTGTCATATAATAAACAAATGGACATCGTCCATTTGAGTATATAGATATTGTAAGTTTAGTTTAAGACTTCACTTCAGTGAATAAAGCCAATCGGCTAAAAACTATAACGCGAGTTCGTTTTCCTTTTTAAAAAGGAACATAAGCAGTAAATATTAAATAAAAATAAAAATTATAATTTTAATACTAAGGATATTATAATTAGTTTATGGAAGAAATTGTTATATTATTAGAAAAAGTTCCTTTAAGAAATATGGCTCTTACTCTTAATATCGATCCTTTAAAATACCTTGAAAAATTACCAGAGTTCTTTGGAGACTTAGAGATCTCCAAAATTTTGTAGATTTGGTCGATAAAATCCAACCAGTTTTAGTACGCTACGATGCGTTAAGTCAAGATATTTTTTCAGATGTAATAAAATCAAAGTTAAAAGGTAAAGCAAGAGAAATTATTGAGATAAATAATCATGTAGTATCATGGATAAGTATGAAATTTATTTTAATGAATCATTTTGTTGACCGATCAAGTTTAGAAGAGTTGTTTGATAAGCTCAAAAGTATAACTTTTAAATCAAATTGTGTAGATTTTTACAATCAAATTAAAACAGTGTTGAGAAGACTTAATTTAAAAACATGAATTGATGCAACTAATGCCGAAATAGCAGAGCAATCCATCATAAATAATAAAACATCAGCACTTAATCTATTTAAAAGTAAAATTCCAGAACCTATGCGTTCAATTATATTTTGTAGAAACCCAATTAACCTTGAAACTGCAATGGATATATTACATGAAGCCGGTTATGCATATTATAATCTATATAATAATGGGAATAATGTTTGAATAAATAATTTAAACTATAATTATCAAAACAATAACTTGCCAAATTATACAAATAATACAAATCAATATAATAACAATCAAGGGCGAACCCAATATAATTCAAATCAAAAATATAATCGAAATAACAATAATCAAAACAATGTTAAATGATATAATAATTAACAAGACAATTCGAATCAACACTATAACAACCAGAGAAGATATAATAATGAAGAAAATAATTCAAACAAAAATGTCACAAATAATAATAATCCAAGCAATAGGCCAGGCCTACATCAATGGAAATCGGAAATAATATAACTTTAATTAACAAAAAGGTAACAGTATATATATATATATATATATATATATATATATATATATATATATATAAACCCATTGAAGGGAAATAAAGAAACACTGAATTAACTAACCTGAAACAAAACTAACTCTTCTTATTTATTTCTGTAACGAATCCTGGACACAACCGACGAGCTTACCAGTTATAAACAAGACTACTTGACTACAGACTTGGACAATCGTCAAGAAGAGGACAGTAAGCAATTCTTTTGCAATTAATGATTCCAAATCATTAATTGCATTTGTGCATATTAAGGATGTTTATATTGAGACCACACAGAGTCTCAATATAAACATATATATTTAATAGTTTTACTGGCAGCGCTCCCACGGCGTTGTCATATAATAAACAAATGGACATCGTCCATTTGAGTATATAGATATTGTAAGTTTAGTTTAAGACTTCAGTTCAGTGAATAAAGCCAAAAAAAACTATAACGCGAGTTCGTTTTCCTTTTTAAAAAGGAACATAAGCAGTAAATATTAAATAAAAATAAAAATTATAATTTTAATTCTAAGGATATTATAATTAGTTTATGGAAGAAATTGTTATATTATTAGAAAAAGTTCCTTTAAGAAATATGGCTCTTACTCTTAATATCGATCCTTTAAAATACCTTGAAAAATTACCAGAGTTCTTTGGAGACTTACAAGACTACTGACCAAACAGACTTGGACAATCGTCAAGAAGAGGACAGTAAGCAATTCTTTTGCAATTAATGATTCCAAATCATTAATTGCATTTGTGCATATTAAGGATGTTTATATTGAGACCACACAGAGTCTCCATATAAACAAATATATTTAATAGTTTTACTGGCAGCGCTTCCACGGCGTTGTCATATAATAAACAAATGGACATCGTCCATTTGAGTATATAGATAAGTTTAGTTTAAGACTTCAGTTCAGTGAATAAAGCCAATCGGCTAAAAACTATAACGCGAGTTCGTTTTCCGTTTTAAAAAGGAACATAAGCAGTAAATATTAAATAAAAATAAAAATTATAATTTTAATACTGAGGATATTATAATTAGTTTATGGAAGAAATTGTTATATTATTAGAAAAAGTTCCTTTAAGAAATATGGCTCTTACTCTTAATATCGATCCTTTAAAATACCTTGAAAAATTACCAGAGTTCTTTGGAGACTTAGAGATCTCCAAAATTTTGTAGATTTGGTCGATAAAATCCAACCAGTTTTAGTACGCTACGATGCGTTAAGTCAAGATATTTTTTCAGATGTAATAAAATCAAAGTTAAAAGGTAAAGCAAGAGAAATTATTGAGATAAATAATCATGTAGTATCATGGATAAGTATGAAATTTATTTTAATGAATCATTTTGTTGACCGATCAAGTTTAGAAGAGTTGTTTGATAAGCTCAAAAGTATAACTTTTAAATCAAATTGTGTAGATTTTTACAATCAAATTAAAACAGTGTTGAGAAGACTTAATTTAAAAACATGAATTGATGCAACTAATGCCGAAATAGCAGAGCAATCCATCATAAATAATAAAACATCAGCACTTAATCCATTTAAAAGTAAAATTCCAGAACCTATGCGTTCAATTATATTTTGTAGAAACTCAATTAACCTTGAAACTGCAATGGATATATTACATGAAGCCGGTTATGCATATTATAATCTATATAATAATGGGAATAATGTTAGAAGAAATAATATAAACTATAATTTCAATATAATTCAAATCAAAAATATAATCGAAATAACAATCAAAACAATGTTAAATGATATAATAATTAACAAGACAATTCGAATCAACACTATAACAACCAGAGAAGATATAATAATGAAGAAAATAATTCAAACAAAAATGTCACAAATAATAATAATCCAAGCAATAGGCCTGGCCAACATCAATGGAAATCGGAAATAATATAACTTTAATTAACAAAAAGGTAACAGTAATTGCATTTGAAGAGTTTCATTTAAAAAATGAATATTTTGATTTTTTCATAATAAATTTTAATAATGAATATGAGGGATTAACGACATTAAAAAAATATAAATCGATTATAAATTACGAAAGATATACAATTCATATAAATAAAAAACATTTTAAACTGTATTCAAGCAGTCCAGAAGAAAATAAAACAATTGAAATAAAAACAGGAGAACATTTCTATAATATTCCTGTAGATAAAGACAACGGAAATGTCCTAATAAAAATATTTATTTAAATGAAAAGGTATGTTTAGTAGAAGGCATATACGATGCCAATGATTTTAAAGCTATGGTCAAAATAAATAACTCAGATTCAATAAAATATTATTAAATTTTAGAAATTCATAATTTTGATAATTATAATTGTATGGAAGACGAATGTATTAATAACGAATATATTAATACAGAGAATATGAATAATTGCACTGACGATCAAAGTATTAATAACGAATATATTAATATAACAGAAAGAAATAATTACAATAAAGATGGAAATATAAATAACGAATATATTTATAGATTAGAGGGAAAGGTACACTAAGAAAAAAGTGACGTAATAAAATTAAATAAAATTTATTTAAATTTGATTTATATACTTTTGCAATAAAAAACGTAGTACTCCATTCAAAAAATATTACGTGCGTATTTAATTTCAAAATAAATAAAAATAGTATTTTATTTTATTAAAAATTTCGAAAAAAGTAAAATAAAATAATAATTTTATCTGTTCCTAATCTTCTTTATATGAAATAAATAGTTCTTAAAATACTAATTTACGTATTTATGATGTTGTGATTAAACTAAAATGTTATAACCTTAATAAAAAGTGAATTTAATTACATACGTAATAAATTTATATAAATAGTATTTACTTTAAATTTTATTACGTACGTAATAAATTTGAATAAAAAGTATTTACATCTAGTTTAAATAAAAAGTATTTAATTTAAATACAAAAGACTACGGGTGAAAAACGTGTCGAAAAGTATTTAAATTTATTACTTTTTTATTAAATTTTCTTACTTTTTTCCCTCAGTGTAGATTTGAGGATATCATTTGAATTCAGAAGAAACTCAGAAATTAATGAATATAATTAAAGAGTTTAAAGGAATTTTTATTGAAAACAAAATTCTAAGTTTTACCAACGCTATAAAACACAAAATCATAGTAAAAGATGATATTTCTATTAAGAGCAAAATATACAGATACCCTTATATACATAAGTTAGCGATTCAAAAACAAATTCAGGATATGTTAGAATCAGGAGTTATTAAATCAAGTGCGAGTCCATATAATAGCCCAGTTTGGGTAGAACTGATTTATTATGGGAAATGAAATGAAATGAAAAGACAGTAGATGATTCTTATCCAATACCAAATATATGTGACATATTAGACAGATTAGGAAGAAGTAATTATTTTACAATAATTGACTTAAAAAGTGGATTCCACCAGATAGAGATGGAATCTAAAGATATTGAGAAAACCGCTTTTTTCGTAGATAACGGACACTACGAGTTTTGTAGAATGCCATTTGGGTTAAAAAATGCACCTAGTACATTTCAACGCTTAATGGATAACGTTTTAAGAGAGTATGTAGGCAAGATGGTGTACATGGATGATATTATAATTTGTTCTAACGGTTTAAAAGAACATATTGAAAACTTAAGAGCGGTATTTATCAAATTAAAAACAGACCGATTAATAATACAACTAGATAAATGTGAATTTTTAAGAAAGGAAGTTGAATTCCTTGGACATTTTGTGACCGAAAAAGGTGTCAGTCCTAATTTAAAGAAAACTGAAATTATTGAAAACTTCAAAATATCCAAAATACTACATAAATTAAAAGATTTTTAGGCATGAATAGGAATATAATTGAAAATATAGAAACATCCGAAGAATCTCAAATTGAAACCATAATACAAACAAAAACCCCGATCAATTTATATAAAAAACAAATCATATTAGAAATTATACAATCAGGATCAATGAGTATAAGAAATATTAACGTTTTTGATAAAAATAGGATAGTAATAAAAGCAAAAGAATTTGATGTAATCTCTATTAAATTATTAATTAAAAATCATTTTAATCCAAAATATATGAACGCAATATTTACAGATGACAATACATTTCTCAAAATATACATTTTACTTCAAGTTCTAATCATAATGGGAATTCTGATATTGAACGATTTCATAATACCATTAATGAACATTTGCTTATTTTAAAACACTCAAAAGGATATTTTAGAATTGAAGAACAAATTATACTTAATAATGGGTATTATAATAATAAAATACATTCTACTACTAAACATAAACCAATAGAATTTGTTCTGGGAAAAATTAATGAAAATCAGTATGATGAAATTTATAATACTATACTTCAAAAGAAAACTAGAATTATAGATTGTTTAAACAAAGATAGAATAGACGAAAACATTATAGAAGAAGGTGTCAACTACATAAAGGAAGTTAGAGGTGGCAAAAATCTAAATACAGAAAAATAGTAGGTGATGTAATTCGATGATAATCATATTAAAGACAAAAGGTCCGGACATAAATATTATAAGACACATGTAAAGAAAAAGAAAAAAATTCAAAACTATGAAAGTGTAAAATTTCCTCTAGAACATCTAGAAGAGAATTAACAAATTCTTTACAAAATAACGCGTAAAAAAATAATAATAAATAAATTTAAACTAAGATATAATTAGCTTAAGCAAAACTTTTCTTTATACTTTTATTTTTAGATGGAAAAATATCTAATAATAATCTTTATTCTGTTGAATGTGGACGAACATTCAACAGCGGAAATAGAAATTCAAGATTTCAGTAATAATAATGGATTCTTACCAATAAAATTGGGAGAAGTTAAATTAATTGATAATTATTTAAAAATATTACACATTATTAATATAACTGATTTAAAAACCGCTAAAAATCACATCGAAAAAACATTTTTACCAGAAAATAAAATACATGATAATTTATTTATAACTATATTATAAAAATTTATTAACCAAATTTAAAATATTAACTCCAATCAAAAGAAATAAAAGAGCTTTGGCAAACTTACTAGGGAGAACTTTAAAATTTATAACCGGAACCATGGATGATGAAGACGAAAAAGAAATATTCGAAACCTTAAATAATTTAAAAATGAATAATAAAAATTTAATACATAAAAATAATAAACAAATAAAAATAAATGATCAATTTTCAAATCAAATAAAAAATTTAACAATACATATTAGAAATATGCAATAATAAAAATGTAATTCATTTAGAAGGTACGAAATTACCAAAATTGTTAAATTATCATACAAAACGTAGTATTTGAAAATTATGTTAAAAGGGTTCAAGACAAATATGTCAAACCAAAGTTTATAAATTTAATTAAAGAAAAAGAACTAAAACCGACAAACAATTGTCGAATTAACTAACAATAATAACAAACACAATGTTATACACTACTTAATTATTTTATTAATTATAATAATATATATTATATATAAGAAATATTGTAAAACTTCCTCGGAGCCTCAGACTAAAGGGGGAAGGGAGTTATATACAAGACTACTGACCAAGCAGACTTGGACAATCGTCAAGAAGAGGACAGTAAGCAATTCTTTTGCAATTAATGATTCCAAATCATTAATTGCATTTGTGCATATTAAGGATGTTTATATTGAGACCACACAGAGTCTCAATATAAACAAATATATTTAATAGTTTTACTGGCAGCGCTCCCACGGCGTTGTCATATAATAAACAAATGGACATCGTCCATTTGAGTATATAGATATTGTAAGTTTAGTTTAAGACTTCACTTCAGTGAATAAAGCCAATCGGCTAAAAACTATAACGCGAGTTCGTTTTCCTTTTTAAAAAGGAACATAAGCAGTAAATATTAAATAAAAATAAAAATTATAATTTTAATACTAAGGATATTATAATTAGTTTATGGAAGAAATTGTTATATTATTAGAAAAAGTTCCTTTAAGAAATATGGCTCTTACTCTTAATATCGATCCTTTAAAATACCTTGAAAAATTACCAGAGTTCTTTGGAGACTTAGAGATCTCCAAAATTTTGTAGATTTGGTCGATAAAATCCAACCAGTTTTAGTACGCTACGATGCGTTAAGTCAAGATATTTTTTCAGATGTAATAAAATCAAAGTTAAAAGGTAAAGCAAGAGAAATTATTGAGATAAATAATCATGTAGTATCATGGATAAGTATGAAATTTATTTTAATGAATCATTTTGTTGACCGATCAAGTTTAGAAGAGTTGTTTGATAAGCTCAAAAGTATAACTTTTAAATCAAATTGTGTAGATTTTTACAATCAAATTAAAACAGTGTTGAGAAGACTTAATTTAAAAACATGAATTGATGCAACTAATGCCGAAATAGCAGAGCAATCCATCATAAATAATAAAACATCAGCACTTAATCTATTTAAAAGTAAAATTCCAGAACCTATGCGTTCAATTATATTTTGTAGAAACCCAATTAACCTTGAAACTGCAATGGATATATTACATGAAGCCGGTTATGCATATTATAATCTATATAATAATGGGAATAATGTTTGAATAAATAATTTAAACTATAATTATCAAAACAATAACTTGCCAAATTATACAAATAATACAAATCAATATAATAACAATCAAGGGCGAACCCAATATAATTCAAATCAAAAATATAATAGAAATAACAATAATCAAAACAATGTTAAATGATATAATAATTATCAAGACAATTCAAATGAACACTATAACAACCAGAGAAGATATAATAATTAAGAAAATAATTCAAACAAAAATGTCACAAATAATAATAATCCAAGCAATAGGCCTGGCCAACATCAATGGAAATCGGAAATAATATAAATCGGAAATAATTGAAGAGCTTCATTTAAAAAATGAATATTTTGATTTTTTCATAATAAATTTTAATAATGAATATGAGGGATTAACGATATTATAAAAATATAAATCGATTATAAATTACGAAAGATATACACTTCATATAAATAAAAAACATTTTAAACTGTATTCAAGCAGTCCAGAAGAAAATAAAACAATTGAGATAAAAACAGGAGAACATTTCTATAATATTCCTGTAGATAAAGACAACGGAAATGTCCTAATAAAAATATTTATTTAAATGAAAAGGTATGTTTAGTAGAAGGCATATACGATGCCAATGATTTTAAAGCTGTGGTCAAAATAAATAACTCAGATTCAATAAAATATTATTAAATTTTAGAAATTCATAATTTTGATAATTATAATTGTATGGAAGACGAATGTATTAATAACGAATATATTAATACAGAGAATATGAATAATTGCACTGACGATCAAAGTATTAATAACGAATATGTTAATATGACAGAAAGAAATAATTACAATAAAGATGGAAATATAAATAACGAATATATTTATAGATTAGAGGGAAAGGTACACTAAGAAAAAAGTGACGTAATAAAATCAAATAAAATTTATTTAAATTTTATTTACATACTTTTGCAATAAAAAACGTAGTACTCCATACAAAAAATATTACGTGCGTATTTAATTTCAAAATAAATAAAAAAGTATTTTATTTTATTAAAAATTTCGAAAAAAGTAAAATAAAATAATAATTTTATCTGTTCCTAATCTTCTTTATATGAAACTAGCTGGACCCGTGCACGACTCGTGCCAAGATTTTGTGAATGAAAGGATATGTAACGATTTTATTAATATAAAAAACATTTTTATTATTTATATATTTATATATGTGAATTTTTAAGAAAGGAAGTTGAATTCCTTGGACATTTTGTGACCGAAAAAGGTGTCAGTCCTAATTTAAAGAAAACTGAAATTATTGAAAACTTCAAAATATCCAAAAATACTACATAAATTAAGAGATTTTTAGGCATGAATAGGAATATAATTGATAATATAGAAACATCCGAAGAATCTCAAATTGAAACCATAATACAAACAAAAACCCCGATCAATTTATATAAAAAACAAACCATATTAGAAATTATACAATCAGGATCAATGAGTATAAGAAATATTAACGTTTTTGATAAAAATAGGATAGTAATAAAAGCGAAAGAATTTGATGAAATTTCTATTAAATTATTAATTAAAAATCATTTTAATCCAAAATATATGAACGCAATATTTACAGATGACAATACATTTCTCAAAATTAATGCAATTTACTTCGAACATTTTAGGAATTATAAAGTTATTCGTTATAATCGACTATTGATCGATATCACTAACTCAGAAGAATTACAGAAAATAATTGAACAAAAACACTTAGAAAACAACCATAGAGGAATAAATGAAATTTATGAAGAAATAAAGATAGAATATTATTGCCCGAAGTTAAAATTACAAATTTATGAAATCGTAAATAATTGCGAATTGAGTGTTTTGGGAAAATATGACAGAAATCCTATTAAAATACCTTATAATATAACGGAAACTCCAAAGAAACCAAATCAGATTATACATTTAGATGTTTTTTATTCAATAAGGAAATCAATGTTTGTAACTATGATAGATAAATTTAGTAAAGTAGCTCTTTTAGTAAAAATGCAAAATCCCACAGAAAAAGAGTTTAGAAAAACATTAACAAGATTTATTGGTACTTATGGAAATATCGAGAAAATAATAACAGATAACGAATTAGGAATGAAATCTAATTTAATGAAGGAATTTTTAAGAGAGAAAAACATAACTATACATTTTACTTCAAGTTCTAATCATAATGGGAATTCTGATATTGAACGATTTCATAATACCATTAATGAACATTTGCTTATTTTAAAACACTCAAAAGGACATTTTAGAATTGAAGAACAAATTATACTTATTAATGGGTATTATAATAAGTATAAACATAAACCAATAGAATTTGTTCTGGGAAAAATTAATGAAAATCAGTATGAAGAAATTTATAATACTATACTTCAAAAGAAAACTAGAATTATATTATTTAAACAAAGGTAGAATAGACGAAAACATTATAGAAGAAGGTGTCAACTACATAAAGGCAATTAGAGGTGGCAAAAATCTAAATACAGAAAAATAGCAGGTGATGTAATTCGATGATAATCATATTAAAGACAAAAGGTCCGGACATATATATTATAAGACACATGTAAAGAAAAAGAAAAAAATTCAAAACTATGAAAGTGTAAAATTTCCTCTAGAACATCTAGAAGAGAATTAACAAATTCTTTACAAAATAACGCGTAAAAAAAATAATAATAAATAAATTTAAACTAAGATATAATTAGCTTAAGCAAAACTTTTCTTTATACTTTTATTTTTAGATGGAAAAATATCTAATAATAATCTTTATTCTGTTGAATGTGGACGAACATTCAACAGCGGAAATAGAAATTCAAGATTTCAGTAATAATAATGGATTCTTACCAATAAAATTGGGAGAAGTTAAATTAATTGATAATTATTTCAAAATATTACACATTATTAATATAACTGATTTAAAAACCGCTAAAAATCACATCGAAAAAAACATTTTAACATTAAAAATATTTTTACCAGAAAATAAAATACATGATAATTTATTTATAACTATAAATAACAGTTATAAAAATTTATTAACCAAATTTAAAATATTAACTCCAATCAAAAGAAATAAAAGAGCTTTGGCAAACTTACTAGGGAGAACTTTAAAATTTATAACCGGAACCATGGATGATGAAGACGAAAAAGAAATATTCGAAACCTTAAATAATTTAAAAATGAATAATAAAAATTTAATACATAAAAATAATAAACAAATAAAAATAAATGATCAATTTTCAAATCAAATAAAAAATTTAACAATTCATATTAGAAGTATGCAATAATAAAAATGTAATTCATTTAGAAGGTACGAAATTACCAAAATTGTTAAATTATCATACAAAACGTAGTATTTGAAAATTATGTTAAAAGGGTTCAAGACAAATATGTCAAACCAAATTTTATAAATTTAATTAAAGAAAAAGAACTAAAACCGACAAACAATTGTCGAATTAACTAACAATAATAACAAACACAATGTTATACACTACTTAATTATTTTATTAATTATAATAATATATATTATATATAAGAAATATTGTAAAACTTCGTCGGAGCCTCAGACTAAAGGGGGGAGGGAGTTATATACAAGACTACTGACCAAACAGACTTGGACAATCGTCAAGAAGAGGACAGTAAGCAATTCTTTTGCAATTAATGATTCCAAATCATTAATTGCATTTGTGCATATTAAGGATGTTTATATTGAGACCACACAGAGTCTCAATATAAAATGGACATCGTCCATTTGAGTATAAATATATATTGTAAGTTTAGTTTAAGACTTCAGTTCAGTGAATAAAGCTAAAAACAATAACGCGAGTTCATTTTCCTTTAAAAAAAAAAAAAATTTATATATATATATATATATATATATATATATATATATATATATATATATATCTATATATACATATACATATACATATATATATATATATATATATATATATAAAGGGTACCCAGATATGTACTGACCAATTTTTTTTTATTTTTCGTCAACTACTTTCAGAGATACAGTGGATCAAATTTACAAAAAATGGGCCAAAAAACACTTTTGTATGGTGGTTCATATTTAAATATCTCTTAAACTAGAAATTCTATAAACTCCGCTGATGGCTCGTTTTAAAGCTAATAGAACGAGCTTTTAGCTTGCACTTCATATTTCTTAAAGGAACGTTTTCTAATAATATGACAATTTCTTCCATAAACTAATTATAATATCCTTACAATTATAATTTTTATTTTTATTAAATATTTATTGCTTATGTTCCTTTTCTCGTCTTGGTGATTTTTTGTGAGTTTTTCTTAGTAGATTTAAATGTTCATTCTGCAATCCACGAATTAATTTGTTTGTTCAACTAACCACTGAGTAACCGCGACTGCGCCAATAAACTTTATCGAAAACGACAAAGACTTTTTAAAAAGGAAAACGAACTCGCGTTATAGTTTTTAGCCGATTGGCTTTATTCACTGAACTGAAGTCTTAAACTAAACTTACAATATCTATATACTCAAATGGAGGATGTCCATTTGTTTATTATATGACAACGCCGTGGGAGCGCTGCCAGTAAAACTATTAAATATATTTGTTTATATTGAGACTCTGTGTGGTCTCAATATAAACATCCTTAATATGCACAAATGCAATTAATGATTTGGAATCATTAATTGCAAAAGAATTCCTTACTGTCCTCTTCTTGACGATTGTCCAAGTCTGTTTGGTCAGTAGTCTTGTATATAACTCCCTTCCCCCTTTAGTCTGAGGCTCCGAGGAAGTTTTACAATATTTCTTATATATAATATATATTATTATAATTAATAAAATAATTAAGTAGTGTATAACATTGTGTTTGTTATTATTGTTAGTTACTTCGACAATTGTTTGTCGGTTTTAGTTCTTTTTCTTTAATTAAATTTATAAAATTTGGTTTGACATATTTGTCTTGAACCCTTTTAACATCATTTTCAAATACTACGTTTTGTATGATAATTTAACAATTTTGTTAATTTAGTACCTCCTAAATGAATTACATTTTTATTATTGCATATTTCTAATATGTATTGTTAAATTTTTTATTTGATTTGAAAATTGATCATTTATTTTTATTTGTTTATTATTTTTACGTACTAAATTTTTATTATTCATTTTTAAATTATTTAAGGTTTCGAATATTTCTTTTTCGTCTTCATCATCCATGGTTCCGGTTATAAATTTTAAAGTTCTCTCTAGTATGATTGCCAAAGCTCTTTTATTTCTTTTGATTGGAGTTAATATTTTAAATTTGGTTAATAAATTTTTATAACTGTTATTTATAGTTATAAATAAATTATCATGTATTTTATTTTCTGGTAAAAATGTTTTTTTCGATGTGATTTTTAGCGGTTTTTAAATCAGTTATATTAATAATGTGTAATATTTTGAAATAATTATCAATTAATTTAACTTCTCCCAATTTTATTGGTAAGAATCCATTATTATTACTGAAATATTGAATTTCTATTTCCGCTGTTGAATGTTCGTACACATTCAACAGAATAAAGATTATTATTAGATATTTTTTCATCTAAAAATAAAAGTATAAAGAAAAGTTTTGCTTAAGCTAATTATATCTGAGTTTAAATTTATTTACTATTATTTTTTTACGCGTTATTTTGTAAATAATTTGTTAATTCTCTTCTAGATGTTCTATATGTATATATATATATATATATATATATATATATATATATATATATATATATATATATATATATATACATATATATATATATATATATATATATATATATATATATATATATATACATATAGATATATATATATATATATATATATATATATAGATATATATATATACATATAGATATATATATACATATATATATATATATATATATATATATATATATATATATATATATATATATATATATATATATACATATACATATAGATATATATATATATATATATATATATATATATATATATATATACATATAGATATATATAAATATATATATACATATAGATATATATATATACATATAGATATATATATATACATATATAGATATATATATATATATATATATACATATAGATATATATATATATATATATATATATATATATATATATATATATATATATATATATATATATATATATATATATACATATAGATATATATATATATATATATATATATATATACATATAGATATATATATATATATATATATATACATATAGATATATATATATACATATAGAGATATATATATATATATATATATATATATATATATATATATACATATAGATATATATATATACATATAGATATATATATATATATATACATATAGATATATATATATATATACATATAGATATATATATATATATATACATATAGATATATATATATATATATACATATAGATATATATATATATATACATATAGATATATATATATATACATATAGATATATATATATATATACATATAGATATATATATACATATAGATATATATATACATATAGATATATATATATATATATATATATATATATATATATATATATATATATATATATATATATAGATATATATATAGATATATATATATATATATATATATATATATATAGATATATATATATATATATATAGATATATATATAGATATATATATATATATATATATATATATATATATATTTATGGATATATATATATATATATATATATATATATATATATATAAATATATATTTATGGATATATATATATATATATATATATATATATATATATATATATATATTTATGGATATATATATATATATATATATATATATAGGTATATATATATATATATATATATATATATATTTATGGATATATATATATCTGAAATGTATATATCTGAAATGTTCTGTGTGTGCCAGAGCATCACGAGAGAACGAACGGATGGATTTTCCTAATTCCTTTTGTATTTTGTCCGTGTCAATGCAGGAGCGGAAAATCGAAAATATCTAAATTTGACCCTAGGACTATGAAATTTGGGCAGGACGATCATCTCTTGACGTATGTGTGCACTACAAAGGGATTTTTTGAAATTCGTCTCCTAAGGTACACAAATGGGCGTGGCAAAATTAAACTTTTAATTCAAAATATCGGTGTAATTAAGATAAGCACAGTCATGAAATTTGGCTCAGTGAGGTAATATTAAAGTCTTTACCTTTTTTAGAAATGTGGGCGGAAATGGACAAAAGGGCGTGTCCCTTTCCATATGACTAAAACTATAAAAATGTTGTAACTTCTGACTTACTAAGATTAGAGTTATATAAATCAAAACTAAGGTTCATATTACAAACTCCAATCGTCACGTAGAATGTGAGCGGGATTGGATTAAAGGGCGTGGCATCTCCCATATAACCAAACTTTAAAATTACTATAACTCCTGACATGTTAAGAGTTGAGTTATAATAATGAAAACAAATGTTCATATTTAAAACTCCAATCGGTGGGATTGCACAATTGGGGCGTGGCATCTCTCATATAACCAAAACTTTAAAATTTCTATAACTCTTTACTTACTAAGAGCAGAGTTATAAAAATCGAAACAGAAGATTATATTAAACATTGTAATAGTCACTTAGAATGTGGACGGAATGGGACAATGAGGCGTGGTACTTCCCATATAACTAAAAATGGTAACTTCTGACTTACTAAGAGCAGAGTTGTACAAATCGAAACGAAATATCATTTTAAAATGTTTAATAGTAAAATAGAATGTGGGCGGGAAAAACAGTGACGAGGCTTGGACTAAAATGGGAAAAAGAGGCGTAAATGTATCCACATTTTATAAACGGTATATTTTTGCAATTACAAAAACTTAACACGGGCGCAGCAGTGCACGGGTCCAGCTAGTATATATATATATATATATATGTATATATATATATATATATGTATATATATATATATATATATATATATATATATATATATATATATATATATATATATATATATATATATATATATATATATATATTTATATATATTTTATATATATATATTTTATTTTAAAATGTAATATTGCCTAAAATTTAAATTGTGCTGCTAGAGTTTACTACAAAATATTTCAGTCGAAAAAAAAAATAAAAAATACTGAACATTTTGGTGGGTGTTTTCAACTTCAAGGAGGATGCTCGAGCCTAAGATTTATGCAAAATTGGTGAAATTTTAGGAGGATATTAAAAGATTCAATCTCTAATTTTTTAAATCCATAAAAATATGGATTTAAAATGTTTTTTAACTTCATCTGCAATGTGCGAATACAGGACATTATTTTTTTTACTCACATTTTTTGTGGTAAACTCTAGCAGCACTTTGTAACTTTTAGGCCCTAATTTACAATATCTTGTTATTTATAGAGAAGCTTAATAAATTAACGCAGTTCAAACATCAGAAAAAATTAATTGACAAAAAAAACATAGTAAATCTATATTTTTCAGTATTGGTTCATTATACTGTCCGACAAAATTCAAATTTTGACATGGTGCAGTAAACGTTACAGCAAATATTGGATACATTTGTAGAGCTAATTCCGAAAATGGCATCAGTTTAGTCAAATTGGCTTTAGTTTTTAAGATAGAGCCTATTTTATAATCACCCATTATTTTAGTCTTTTTTTATTTATAAAATTCACACAACAGAAAAATATGAAATTATCTTTTCGATATAAGACGCAGAAAACCTTGCGCCATAAAATACAAATTTGCTTTCAAAAATTTTGTTTGCGAGATATAAGCATGTAGTAGTTAAAATTTTTCAAAAAAACATGAAAAACTTTATTACATAAATGAGATTTTTAAAGAGGATACTTGGCGACACATTTTTGTCCACTAAGTAATAAAGTATTTTATTACAAAAATTTTTAAGCTTTTTAAACAAATTTAAATTTCTTTTACTTATATTTCGCAAAGAAATTTGTTCACGCATAAACTCAAATTTTTCTATTGTAGCGCGATATAATTATGCGTCTAATATCGAAAAGACATTTCCATTATTTTCGTTTGTTGGAATTTTAAATATAAAAGAAGACCAAAAGAATGAGAAATTGAAAAATGGCCTATATCTCAAAAATTTGACAATTTCAATTTCGGAATCAGCGCTACAAATGCATCCAATATTTGCTGCAACTTTTATTGCACCATAATGAGTGTAGAGCAGTGTTATTAATATAAAATAATTTTTTTATTATATTTGTGATGTTTGTTAGAGGTTTTAAAAACGACTAAACCACAATAAAAAGTGTTTCATTACATTTAAATACGACCTAATTTTTCTATAATTAACTTATGGTTTACGTGCAAAATGTTGAATTTCAACGAAATTGTCCGTGATTCAAATAGTCGTAGATTGCACGATATAACTTATTTCAACATATTTACCTTCAACAAACGCAGGTGAAGCAAAAAAATGCGATATTTCTAAAGTATATTATTCGATGTCGCTGATCCTTCATGGTTTCTTTTTGTGCCATTTTTAAATTCAAGCACTTTGCACTGTGTTGTCCTATCTAATAAAAAAACCGATGACAACTTTTAAATAAAGAATTCCAGAAACTTTTCAACTGTGTTGTCGGACTTTCTTGATATATTTTGATAGTAAACGTAGAGTTGTACTTATAGAAGTATAAAATTTACTACGTTTGTAAAAATATTTCCTAAAAAATATAAATTTTTGACAAAATCATGGCGTCTTAGGGGGGACGATCGTCCCCTTCGTCCCCTGTGGATCCGCCACTGCTCTTGCATTGACACGAACAAAATACAAAAGGAATTAGGCAAATCCGTTTATTTCTATTGTGCTATAGATGATAACTTTTGTCGGAAGCTCTTAGAGGATTGTTCCTATAATTTGGTCATAACCACGTGATTTTTTAATTTTTTTGTTTAATAAGTAAAATGTGTTTTATAAACGAAATAAAAATCAACCGACAACAGCACTCAGAACGAAATAACTAAATAAGATAAGTAAATACGAACAAATTTTGATTTTTAATAATAAAACGTAGATACTTCAAAATACGACAAGATCGGGATTAATTACGAGCTCTAAAACTGAGAGGAAGCTTTCAAAACCCAAAAAAAAGTGATCTTGTGATGTTGCGCAAAGAGATTAAAGGACATTTTTAAACTTTTAACGACTATTTTCAATAAAATTATTATTACTCCAAGTGTAAAAAGATATCACTTCTGTATTGATTTTTCTTTCTTTATTTAAAATCTCTTACTGAAATTATGATTTTTTTAAATTATAAATTTAGTTAACCGTTACAGTGTCTTGGCTTACGAAACACGTAAAATGTAGACTTTTTTTTACTATAGAAATTTTAACGGTCGAAATGTTTTCAAATTTTATTCTAACGAATTTGGGATAACATTTTTGTATAATTGCACATACAATTATCTTTAAAATGATATGTCACACTTATATTTTTCGATATCGTTTTATTAGTACATAGTAAAATTCTGCACTCCTGCCTAAAACACTCTCAACCTAAAAGTTTATGCACCCAAAATGATTTAAGAAAATGTTTCGGATATCCCTCCAAAAGAAAACTTATAAAAGTTTTATATAATTTGTTCACTATTATGGTTCATAATAAATAATAACAAAAGCGGTAAAATTGTTTTTTTTACAAAAATAGTCCTTTAATGAGCATTATATCCTTAAGTTGTCCTTACATAGAATAACGTGTGTACACATATTTACCAAACAACAACAAAAATTAATCAGCTAACTTCTAAAATTGAAGAGATATTGCATCAAAACCAATTTTAGTGAAAATTTAGTCTTAAATATTTTAAGATTTTAGTAAACCATAAATAATAAAGTTTAAAGTCATCAATAATCTTATTGAACCACAGTTTCTAAAAATAGACTTTATTAGCTACATTCTTGAATAAAAATCTAATTCCTGTCGTGGATATTATCAAGGATATTGATGCAGAAATTAACCCTTTATATAATACTTTTACTAATTACTAATAATACGATTACTAATAATACGATATTTAAAAATATAAGAGCGACATATCATTTTAAAGATAATTGTATGTGCAATTATACAAAAATGTTATCCCAAACTTGTTAAAATAAAATTATAAAAATTTCGACCGTTAAAATTACTATTGTAAAAAAGTCTACATTTTACGTGTTTGGCAAGCCACGAAACTGTAACGGTTAAATAAAAATTTATAATTTAAAAAAACCATAATTTCAGTAAGAGATTTTAATATAAATAAAAAATGAGTGATATCTTTTTACTCTTGAGAATAACAATAATGTTATGAAAAATAGTCGTTAAAAGTTTAACCAGTTGGGAAGGTTAGATCACATGGGAAATTTTAAAGTAGGTGTAATTATGATAGTTAGGATTATCAAAATTATAGTCGGTCTAAGCCGACTATAAATACCCTACACATATGTGTGGTTACCATTCAAAGTGATATATAGGTCACCAGGGTATACGAATCCTGAAAATAACTACAAACATTCAATCGTTGAAGAATTTCTATTCATTTGATACCCATATTTACAAATGGGTAGGTGTACCGAATTTCGATTTTTTTTTTGTGAACCACAAGTCTTTTCGCCGGAAAACATTATTATCATGTATTTGAGCATGACATCAATATATATTTGACCAAAAAAGTTTACCTAAGCACGTATACGTAAGAATTGATCATTTTATGTACATTTTATATGAGGTATTTGAACATAAGTGGTCGGATCATAGGTCACAATGGACCGATCTCGCCAATTTTTTCGCACATACAGCGTAGGTATATTAGTAATCTAAGTTATAAGTTTCATTTATCTAGCTCTTCAATTTTAAAAGTAGTAGGGATTTCAACAGACAGACAGACGGACAGACAGACGGACAGACAGACGGACAGACGGACATCGCTAAATCGACTCAGGAGGTCATGCTGATCAAGAATATATATACTTTTCCATACCGGAGATGCTTCCTTCTGGATGTTACAAACGGCGTACCAAACTGAATATACCCTTTCACTCTTAGTGTAGGGTATAAAAATGTGCTTTAACCTCTTTGCGCAACATCTCAGAATCACTTTTTTTTTGGATTTTAAAAGCGTGTTCTCAGTATTTGAGGTCCTAATTTCAGAAATTCGACGCGGAGCGAAACATTTTAAGATTTTTGGTTTTTAAATCAGTCTACTGTACATCACCAACAGGATAGCTATGTCGTGTACTACTCCGAATTTACAAAAAATAATTAAAAAACCGTTTAAATATAATGTCTTTAACATCTTCAATTACCTCAAATAATGATGCCGGTACTTCATTTTTTAATAAATGTTTTTGGACATTCGCAACCGCATCTCTAGAATATTCCTAAAATTTTAATTACAAAATAAAACTTATAGTTGTACTTGAGAATACTTACATATGTATGAGAAAGCATTTCCTCCATAATAAATTCATCGTATATTTCTCTAGCCAATTTCCTACGTTCATCATAGCATTCTGTTTTTTGATAACATTGTATCTAGAAATAACAAATAGTAAATCATTATTATAGTAAAATATATATTTTGGTAGTTCATTATTTATACAAAATACTAATGGGTCATTTCACGCCAGAAATATCAATCTTGACACGATGTCTTCCGATGATGAAATTTTAAGGATAAATAGTGATGGAGAAATAAAAAATAACTGTGTTTTTTAGATTTCTGAACTACAACAAAGTTATGAGCATTGAAGCATCAAAATACGATATTAGATATTTATTTGGTTCTCTGTAACCGAAAAAATCTTTTTTAATGAAGCTAATGGTTTATATAAACTTTTTGATCACGCATTCAAACAAAAATAATAATAATTAAAAAAAAATAAATAGAATAAGTTAAATAAATTTTTCAAAATCACTGTTTTCAAATTAAAAAAACATTGCTTTAATTTCATATTTAGCTTGTTATGATTTCCTACCAGTGTGGCTGAGGACCAAATGCGTATGGAGAAAAATCGACAATTGAACTTTAAAAATTAATAGTTCAGAAGCTATGGAAGACTCGGTCAAAATTATTTTTTTTAATCGACGGGGAAAACTCCAGGGTTTCAAAAATTTTTTTTATTAACTTTTAAAAGGTACATGTAACAGTGATTTGTAAAATATTTAACTTTTTCTAAGTTAAATGTATTTTATTGTTTATTATTATTATTATTTTTGTTTGAATGCTAGCTCAAAAAGCTTATATTATATAAACCATTAGCTTCATTAAAATATGTTAATCAGATACAGTGATAAATAATTACAAGTGAAAAATAATTACACTCTAAAAAGTTATTATACGCTTTTTTTTGAGATATGCTAAAATAAGTATTCTAAAAACAGAGCAAAGCGTGTTTTTGAAATTTACACCATAAATAGTGTTTTTAATAATTTCATGATATTCGCGTGATTTATGTCACTATTTTAGTGGAGTTTTTAAAAAACGGTGACTGCCGTTTCATTTATTTCATGGTTTGTTTAGTACTGGAAAGTAGAGATGGGCATGTGAGCGTGATTCAGCGTGATTCACGTGAATCACGCGTGATTGAATCCTAATTTTGCTCACGTGATTATGAGTGAGTAGACCAAAAAATACCGTGAGTGAGTGTGCGTGAGTAAAATTTTTTCGTGAGTGAGTGTGCGTGAGTCGAATATTTCATAAAAAAAAATATCAGTTTTAATTTTTAGCAATTTTATATATTTTTGCTGAACTACAGATTAAGGCTCAGAAATCAGAAGGCTTTGGGAAGGCGACTGTCCACATATCAGAACTATAATAAATCAAACTAACGACCGTCATATACCCACCCCTTCTTCAACTCAGAATAAGTTGCAAGGTTTTAGTCAACAATTTATCTAACCCCTGCAAACCGGCCGTACTTGTAATTATGGATCAATGTAGCCTCGTTTGCGCTTAGCAAATACCCCATTGTTAATAGTTCTTTTGGGGTCGCAATGGAGACATCTGTAGGATTCGTCTCCGCACAACGTTAGCATAATCGCACGATTTTGCGTAAACACTGTCTCTTTGTCTAACATATGTGATCTTATTAATCTCATCAATGTAAACTTTAAGTTAATATATTTATTTCCTTTACAGATCCGTTGTACTTACACTCACCGTGCAGTATGGCTTCACAAGTGTCCAGAACCCATGAGCAGCATACTGCAAGTATTTAAACACAATTTATCCATATATTAATTATATCAACATTCACATAGGAGTCAGTAGGAACATTCGTTAATGCATGGTTTCCATGCTATCTTTCGTTATCCCCAATTCGATATCACTCGGTATTATTTGCTATAAATGAGTGAATACAATATATTATTGTTTTTATAACCAACTGACAATCAAAATTGTAAATGTACTATGATAATTTTTCTTCAAATCATGAACATTTTTAGGCAGTGCCCACAACTATGATAAAAAAATTGACCCAAAAGTTAGTCCCAGATGGAAGACAATAGGGTAACAAACATGAAGGGAGACACTACAAAATGGATGTATGGATAAACGATTCGTATGTCCAGGTATACGTCATGTCTGTAGACAGAAGTTGATGCACAACATACGATCGAAATTGTGTTCGTACGGTTGCCGAATTCTTACCATAGCACCCATCCGTAAGACGTACGGCTTGAAATTACACTGAACCGCTTAGACCATGATGAAAGAAAGCACGCGTTGCCACACTTAAGGTTTGAAATACGGACTAAGCTCAGTGGTGCTGGGCTTCAATGGGTTTAAGGCTGCCTGCAGTTTTTCAAAGGCGTATATGGATACATCGCGTAAAGTTTCCGTTTCCACTCAAAAGTTTTGTTTTTTTAATTTTATACAATTGTTTGACAATTAATTTATTAAAATTCTTATATCAATGTGAAATAGAAAAATTATGTCAATGTGAAAGCAAAAAAAGTGATATCGATTTATAAGAAAAGTTGAACCATTTGAACTTTTGCTATCACTCGATATCCCTCAATTTCATCTGGGGATATCGCTTGCTATAAAACGGTGTCGTATGTACTCGTTTCATTCTAGCATTAAAATTTCTGGTTTGAAATGATTTGTTTTTCATCTCTGTTTAGTGAAATAGTGATGACGGGTGATAGCGCAAGATAGCATGGAAACAATGCATAAAGTCTTGAGCGTCAGCCTATTCGCGTGTTAAATGGTGTCACCAAACTTAGTTTCTCGAATGTCTACACGAAACACATTGAAAATTACATTGTTTTTTCAATTATTAAATTATATTAAATTATAATTTATTTTTATTAGTTAAAAATTAAAATTTTAAATTAAATTACCATAAAAATTAAAATGCACTTGTTTTAATTGCAAATAAAAAAAAACATTAGGCTATATCTTTTTCCACTCATTTTACCGCACGTTTATGGAGCGTTTTGTTGTATTTCACTCCGGTTTGTTACGGGATGATAATGGCACGTTTGCAATACGTTTCAAACGTACTACAAATATTTGTACTCCGTTTAAAGTACGATACAATGGCAAGTTTACGGCACGTCATAACGAATTTTCAACTGATTCGAATACGTTTTCGATGTTCCTTCAAACCCGCTCACCAATACGTTTCTGGATTCAGAAATCGGCACGTTTCCGGAATATGAATCCGTAGGTGTTCCGAATTTCGATTTTTTTTTTGTGAACCACAAGTCTTATCGCCGGAAAACTTTATTATCATGTATTTGACCATGAAAGTTTACCTAAGCACGTATACATAAATATTGATCTTTATATGTACATTTTATATGAGGTATTTGAACATAAGTGGTCGGATCATAGGTCACAATGGACCGATCTCGCCAATTTTTCGCACATACAGCGTAGGTGTATTAGTAATCTAAGTTATAAGTTTCATTTATCTAGCTCTTCAATTTTAAAAGTAGTAGGGATTTCAACAGACAGACGGACGGACAGACAGACGGACAGACAGACGGACAGACGGACATCGCTAAATCGACTCAGGAGGTCATGCTGATCAAGAATATATATACTTTTCCATACCCGAGATGCTTCCTTCTGGGTGTTACAAACGGCGTACCAAACTGAATATACCCTTTCACTCTTAGTGTAGGGTATAAAAACATATTTGACTGTATTTATTTTAAGAAAATAAAAAGTAGAAGTAATATTTGAAAAATATGACATTCCGTATTTTATTAAAATATACGGCATAAAAACGTACCGTATACGGTACTTTTTTTAATGCACTAAACGAAGTCTACTCCGTTTAATAACAATAATACGGAACGTATACGGCACAGAAACGCAATGAAGTCTACGGAGCTCACTCCGTTTTATTTTGAAAATACGATACGCTTTGTTTCTTGGGATATTGCCATTTTTAATTATTTAATAAATTAAAAAATTGTTTAATAAACTTTTTGGAATACTGAGAAACACTATATGCATATTTGAGCTATTAGACAAAACTAAATTACACTAACGGTCCAAGAGGAAACCTATGATTTCTTGAAATATTTTTCTACGTCTAAAAATATATTTGTGATCTTTCAGAATAAAGTTTTTCTATGTGTTGTTTTTTAATGCTTAATCTATCGATCTGCATACTAAGACTTTTATTTACTTTGATGCCTGCCAAAGAAAAAGTTACTCAAATCATATGTCAACTTCAAACAAGTGAATTTTTGATATATTTTGTCGTTTTATCCTGGAGTTTCATGTTTTTTTGCATAATCTTTGTGTAAATTCATATTTTAGTTAAGGAATCAACATTATCCTTAATAATTTTGAACAATTTTTAAAGTTGTATTTTATCCAGGATACAATTTTAAGGATTTTTGGGTTTCACTAGAACAAGGTTTTGTAGATACTATATTCAATCAAATCAACAGAAAATATATCAAATATTTTACAAATTTTGTTCCAATTAATCTCTCTAATATGAATACAAGCTTCAAATTCAGTAATTTTATAAAATATTTCGATTTTGTAACATATTTCATAGCACTATTATTATTTTGCACAGGAACATTCACGACTCGCCTAGATAAATTAAGGTCATTTTTTAAAATGTGTTAAAAATATTGTTAGCCCCAGTCAAGGCTTGAACATGTGACCTTTCGGCTCGCAGTCCAACGCACTAACCTCTGAGCAACCTGAACAGTGGCTAACAACATATTTTCATAGAAAACATTTTCTATACTGCTCTACCACCCCTACAGCATGAAAATATTCCTGGAATGTTGTTAGGACATTGCACTGCAAGATTGAAATATTGCCACAAATATCGCTGCAAGGTTCCAGCAATCTATTTATGTCCGCTTCCTGGAATATTGCAGGAATATATAGCAATATTCCAGCAATATGGTAAGAAATGAGTCAGCAACGTTATTAGCAAAAAAACAAAGAAGTGTTCGCATTAATTGTGTTGCTCTCTCTACCTTTATTTATGGTTTATAGTTTATGGTATGGTATTTAATAATTTTATTTAATTTTATAATTATAGAAAAATGTTTTTATTTAAGTTGCCACACGCTAGCATCGAACTCCTGACTCCGGCGTTGAAGGCCACTGCTATTTTCCGTTAGGCTACGCATCAACAATGTTTTTGTTTAGATATTTGCCTTTAAATTTGCCACGGTAGCTCAGTGGTTAGTGCAATGGACTTCGAGCCGAAAGGTCCCCGGTTCAAGCATGGACTGGGGCTAACAACATCTTTTCATAGAAACATTTTTCTCTACCGCGCTACCTCTCGGCAGTAAATGGCAAACCTACGAGAATAAAACATTGCCTATGAAAAGCTCTCAGCCGCCGTTCAGATTCGGCAATAAACTGTAGGTCCCATCACTTTGAGTACAGATATAACACGCACAGCTCAAAATGGTGAGAGAGCTCGGCCTAAGTTCTTATAGGACTGTAGTGCCAAACTATTATATAATTGCTGATATAATGTGTTTTTAATTTTTTTGGCTATATGGGAGGTGCCACGCCCAGTCCACCAATCCCACCGATTGAGTGTGAGTAGAGCAAAAAAGGCCGTGAGTGAGTGTGCGTGAATAGAAATATTCTTTCGTGAGCGTGAGTGAGTGTGAGTCATAACTCACTGACGTTCCCATCTCTACTGGAAAATAAATGGATCTAACGCTTTAAACAGTTAATTGCCACTTTTAGTTGTGCAAGTGTTCCAAAATGAGTGCACGTGTTTCTAAAACATGATGTTTAAATTTTACAAATTTTAAATTGCATTTACATACTTTTATTTGCAATAGCGAACTTTTTGCTAGCAATCTTAGTTCTGCTAGTGCTAGTGCTCAAGATCGTGCTAGTATCACTCGATAGTGATAGTCGATAGTGAAGCTAGCATGCACTAGATGACGCCATAGTCACGAGATGCTGCATAATAAGTATATTAAAGGCCGTTTTCACAATATCTAGTTAAATATTAACTTCCACTTTAACCGACAGTGTGGGCAAAATTTGTTTTCACAATCATTTGTTATATCTATTTGTCATTAAATTTTCTTTAACCGATAGAACAGCTTTCCGTTATATTTATAACCGACAAATTTTGACAATCCATTGAAAAAATTATGCTGCAATTTGTACATAAAATTGTTCCAAAATGCAATGTCGCAAAATATCATAAGGTAAATGGCAATAGAAATATTAGCAAAATGGTCTATTGCGATTGCAAATCTGTCGTCGCAATATCCAAATATGACGAAAAACAAATTCACAATTTCATGAAATTTTAAATTTCAAAAACTAAATTTGAATTAATTTATTTATTCAATTAGTTTCCAGCTATGACAGAAAATCTATTACAATATCGTTCTAACCGGAAGTTAGATAATTTGTGTTGGTGAAAACGAAAATATTTAACGGAAACTTTATTATGAAAGTTAGGCTATCTGCCAGTTAACAAACGCACAGATTAATTTTAACGTATGCGAACATTGTGAAAACGGCCCTAATAAGTATATATAAACAATCAACTTTTGAATCAATTTTCAAATAAATTGTCCAAAGATTGTCCAAATTTTCTACGGAAAATTAGGAAATCACACGATTGATATTTAAATTGTTTTGACAATTGATTCAAAAGTTGATTGTTTATATAATCGTGTGATTAAGCTCATCTCTTCACAAAATTTTATCAAAATTGGAAGACATTGATGTTTCTGATTGATGTTTCAAAAAAGTTTAAACGGGATAATATTAAAAAAAATAAATTGTGATGGTAAAAATTATGTTAATTTAAATTGTGAACCATCACAGTTTTCCAAAGAAATTTGATCCAAAATATTATTTTCAATAAAATAAATTTTATTTGTTTTCGCTCAATCGCATGAAAGTGTATGTTCGGATGGCGAACGAATTTGACGAATTTAAAAACACAAAGATTTGTTACCTTATAATCCGAGTGGTGGTTAGAGTATAACTATGGATATTTGGGGGAAATTCATGTTGTTATCACGGGTATCGGGTTTTGTGGTTTTAATTAAATATCGCGATGATGGGTGAGTTAGTTTACAAACTGAACTATGTCACGGAGACGGGTGGGTTAGCGTTCGATCGGTTTTAATGAAACAAAACAAATGACGATTTTGCACTCAAAACGTCAAAATTCATTGCAGTGAGTGGTATTGCTGTAACGAGTGGGTGTGTTCGTAAACATCGTGTTTACATTCCACGTAAACAGTCTATATGTTGAATTTTTTTAAATAATAACAGTACCCAACATAATTTTTGCCATCTCAAATATTAATACTATATAATTTTCGCTGGTGCTACTCAGTTTTTTTTTTCGAATTACGTAACGTTTTTCATAAATTTGCAATAGCAATTTTAATCCATTTCAGCCACTTACTACTCATTTGGCTATTACAACCCATGGTGCGTTTCAGCCGTATCAATTACGCCGCTGGCGAAAGTTTTCATTCCAAGCGCTTTTAGGTAATTTCTCAATTTGTCGCTCCACCGGAGAATCGGACCTCCGATGGGTACAGAATTGAACACTGTTTTCGCTGAAGCACTTTCATCCATTCGCTCGACATGTCCAATCCGCGTATGCGCTTGGCTGGCTCTTAATACGTATGACTATGTTAATATCGGCGTAAAGCTCATCGTCTCATCTGATTCTGTACTCGTTTTCAACGCATAACGGGCCATAGATTTTCAGAAGAATATTCGCTCATCGGTGTTGGCAAGCATCTGCACCTTAGAGGGGGAGAGAGGGACTGCTCCTCAATTGTCTACTGAGCCCAAAATTGGCAAGATTTATTCGTTAGTCTTTACCAAGATTTGGCGTAATGTGAAAATCTGGTTTGAATGATAGTTTTTATTTCTTTTCCAAAGTCTATAAAAGGGATATCCCTTTTATAGTCTGTATGGAATTGAGCTATGATAAAATTTTGTAAGATATTTGTATGTCCGTAAGTGTTGCTCCGAAAGTAGGGAGTCTGAGATAGTCTTATACACGGTTAAAAATATTGGGTTATTTTTTAAACTTTTTTGGATTGTATATATGTCTCGACCAAAAAAAGATTAAATTGTAATAATCCTAAAAGATTAAAAAAGTGTGGAATACCTCTCTGCATTACATTGTAATACATGTTGCATGTAATCCTACGGGATTAAAATTAATGCTGAAAAAGATTGAAAATATGGATTTGTTTTTGTAAAAAAAGTTTAAAAAATATATATTTTATATTATAAATAATATATTTTTATTATTTTCATTATCATTTTATTTTTATATTTAATAACTCTTTGTACACTCTTTAATTATTTTTCATCTCTTTCGAAATTATTTTCATGTCATCAGCGTACACCTTGTCCTCTACAGATCTTCTAACATACCGCCAACCAGCTTTACTGTCATTTACTATTAGAGCTATTTAAACATATTGTCGTCGAAAAAGTCATTTTGAATTATATGTTACTAACATGGCGACATTATCACAGGTTCGAATCTCGGCGGTGGTCCTAACTTTTTTTTTTTAATTTACTTTTTTTTATTTTTTTTTTTTTTATTAATTTCAATAGCTAGAAGTATTTTTAATGTGACAAAAGTTAGTTGCTTTATTATTTATTTATCTTTGAATACATTTTTTCATAATTCGTAAGTAATAATTACAAAAAAAAAAAAAAAATCAGAAAGAATAAAAAAAAAAATAAAAAAATTGCCCTGATTCGAACCTGCGATTCTCAACTAAATTCAGTAAGTATGGTTTACAATTTAATCTTTTATAGTTTAAAATTATTAAATCAACTGATTAAACTATTTGAGTTTAAATTTTAAACCTTTATGGTTTAAACATATTAAATAAACAGAAAAATAAACTATTTGAGTTTAATTTTTAATACAATCGGATTAAATTTAAATTTTTAAACCATTTGGATTATTTTAAAAACTAAAAAAATTACATATCCATGTTTAATAAGAAATACATTAAATTTCAATCTGAACCAGTTGGGAAGGTTATATCACATGGGAAATTTTAAAGTAGGTGTTATTATGACTTGGGATTATCAAAATTATAGTCGGTCTAAGCCGACTATAAATACCCTACACATATGTGTGGTTACCATTCAAAGTGATATATAGGTCACCAGGGTATAGGAATCCTGAAAATAACTACAAACATTCAATCGCTGAAGAATTTCCATTCATTTGATACCCATATTTACAAATGGGTAGGTGTACCGAATTTCGATTTTTTTTGTGAACCACAAGTCTTTTCGCCGGAAAACATTATTATCATGTATTTGAGCATGATGTCAATATATATTTGACCAAAAAAGTTTACCTAAGCACGTATACATAAAAATTGATCTTTATATGTACATTTTATATGAGGTATTTGAACATAAGTGGTCGGATCATAGGTCACAATGGACCGATCACGCCTACCTACGCACATACAGCGTAGGTATATTAGTAATCTAAGTTATAAGTTTCATTTATCTAGCTCTTCAATTTTAAAAGTAGTAGGGATTTCAACAGACAGACGGACAGACAGACGGACAGACAGACGGACAGACGGACATCGCTAAATCGACTCAGGAGGTCATGCTGATCAAGAATATATATACTTTTCCATACCGGAGATGCTTCCTTCTGGGTGTTACAAACGGCGTACCAAACTGAATATACCCTTTCACTCTTAGTGTAGGGTATAAAAAGTTTAAAAATGGGTGTAAGCTATTGGTAAGTTTAAAAATTAGACATAAAAGTATTGAAATCTTCTGTTTAAAAAATATTCCAACATTTTTTACCGTGCAGATGTGACACACATCTGGTATTCATATCATAGTATTTGAAATACTCGATATGTGTCTCACAATACTTTAATATTTTTGTAGTATTCGTTGATTTGATTGTGGCATTTATCTGGTACAAATACCTCGAAACTATTCGTAGTATTTTTGTAGTTTTTATTTAAACACAGCCAAATTTCAAAAGCTTTCTGAAAACTTTTTGTCAAACATGTCTTTGTACTGAAATGTCATATTAAATTCCAAAAAATAAATAAATGATTAGAAATTGTTTTTCAAAACTTTATTGAAAAATGAATTGTATTTAATTGGCAGCACACAAATAAAATGACCACGACCTTGCCAATTACAATGTAGTAGAGATACAATATTATGAAAAAATGTAAGTGTCCACTGAGAATCTGCAAGTAAAGGAAACCAATCGCGTAAAAAAACGTTGTTTTCACTGTTGTTAAACGGATAGAAAAGATTTGTTTGAATATGTTTGAATGTAATTAAAAAGTAATACGAAATTACCATACATGTATTAGGAATGAAGTGTAATTAAATTATAATCGAAATTGAATTTATTTTTGTTCACGTGTAAACATTATAATATTGTTCAGCAGAATCTGTCAAAATTACCAAAAATATGTTACAATACCTACATAAAATTTTAATTGCATTTGAATAAACTATTTCTTGGCAATTTACTTGGTTAAAACTATGTTTCGAAACACAGAAAATGCTAATCAAATCTAAATACAACGTATGTTGGCAACGCTCGTCTTAATTCGATAATTTATCGACTGACGAAGTTGGTAACGTGGTGCAGCATTTTCTACCTATGCCATATTTTGCCATCGTTTGAACATATTGATTGGAGATCAAACGGAGAATAACTCTTGCCGACAGGTGCTACTTTGGGCTCAGTAGGCAATTAAGAAGTAGAGTCCTCTCTCGCCGGACAAAAATAACGCTCTACAAGTCACTCATCATGCCCGTCCTACTTTATGGTGCGGAAACATGGACGCTGGCCTCCACCGATGAGAGAGTACTGGGAGCGTTCGAGAGAAAGATTCTCCGTAAAATCTTTCGCCCTATCTGCTTTTCTAACGAGTACCGAATCAGGATGAACCACGAGCTGTATGAGTTATTCGATGACATTGACATAGTCAAGCGCATCAAGATCCAGCAGCTTCGCTGGCTAGGTCATGTCGAACGAATGGATGAAAACACTCCAGCCAAGAAGGTGCTTGAATCGAAAATCGAAGGTGGACAGCGTAGAAGAGGGCGTCCAAATTTGCGTTGGAAAGACCAAGTTGAGGACAACCTGGCAACGCTTGGTATTTCTAACTGGCGTCAGCGCGCGCAAAGCAGATCCGACTGGCGCGGCTTCATCTCAGCGGCCAAAACCGACCCACGGTTGTAATGGCCATTTAAGTAAGTAAGTTGAACATATTGATATTTAAAAACAAACAAAAAAGAAATTTGATTTAAATAGGTGTATTCTTGCAACATTCTTCTTGTATACGAAGTTAGCACTCGTTGAGCACTCTGTGATCGGCATTTTCTGCGTACGTGTCCTTTGTTGTTCGTTGAGAAAACGTGTTCGCGTCGGTAATAATTTTGTTATTTGTAAATTAAATAAATATATAAATTGTGTTACAAAAAGTACAAATAGTAACAGAGTATAATATAGTGCAGTATATAATTTCTGAAACTAATGTGAAAAAACCACAAATAAAAATCAGTGTTTCGATTTTCAAACAGAATTTGGCATGTTTTTTTACAAAAGCCTCCGTGAATTCCAAGCCTACGCTATATGCTGTACTGAGATCAACAGTAACAGTGGTTCGACTGGTTTAGCGTCTGCTGGTGCAAATGTGCATTCATTGATGCTGTCACTTGTTCTTTTTTACAGTTTGTACAGTTTTAAATGAATTATTTATTTATGCATTTAAAAATTTGTATATGAATTCAATTATTATAAATTCCCACTGTGCATGTTTAAAGATTTTTAATAAAAATGAATAAAAAATAACATTTTATTTTTATTTTATTTTCAGGATTTCTTTCTAAAAATATTGAAATATGTTTCTATGCAAACATACTACTTTTTGTACTGAAAAAACTGATATGTTTCACTGGAAACATATTTATATTCAGGTCGTTCAAAATCATGTTTTAATTTGAACATATTTATGTTTACTTTCAACACAATTTTAAGGGGCAACATTAAAATGTTTCCGTGATATTATAATGTAAGTCAGAGCTCATTACAACACTGTTTAAGACTCAATACAACCCTGTTTACAAATGATTTATCAGTCAATTATATATTATGTTTACATAAAATTCCAAACATACATGTTAATGCCTGCAAAATTATGTTTGGGAGAGCACTTTTTTTTGCAGCGTGTAGAAGTCTGTAATAGAAAAACAAAAATACAAATTGCCACTACCTTCAAAAAATAGTGCTGTTTACAGATGACCACAATAAAATATTCTCTAGTAACCGTGGTACCCAACAAACATGAAAATGCTGTAATATTTGTTTCGCATAGCTTGATTTACTACGAAAACTATACTACGTTATGTCTGACACCTATCTGGTATTTAGAATATTATAGTATTGTTATTATAATAACTTTATTATATGTCTGTCTCAGGTATTAGTGAAGTCTTCGGTAAAGACCCTTTAATAATTTTCGCTAGTTCGCAAGAGTGGAATGCAGCATATGCTTTTTTCACCCTATCTTTTATATTTAATTTTCAGTTTAGATTATTGTCAATAACGCCTAGAAATTTAGCAGTGTTCGATAAGCTAGAGCTATACCGTCAATTGCTGGTAGCGTAAAGTGTGGAATGATCCTTTTTTTGTAAATAGGACTAATTCCGTCTTACTTGGGTTAACGTTAAACCGCAGCTTTCGATCAATTGATCAAGATTTTTAGTGCGTTTCCTAATATATCAGATACTGTGTCCATATACTTTCCCGTTGATAATATCACGAGATCATCGGCATACTCTACTACATGGAAAGTTAATTTTCGTAATTCTACAAGGATCTCATTTGAAACTAAGATTCAAAGCGTTGGTGATATGACACCACCTAAAGGAGTACCTCGGTTCAACTTAAATTTATTGTGACTACTTAGCGTTTATTTTCCTGCACTAGAATGTCCATAATCCATATTACTAGATCTGATTCTATGCCTGCGGTTGTGAGGGCTCATAGTTTTTCAGGTGAATTTTGCTGGCAAGTTCTTTCACCGTGTCCGCCTACGTACATCCCCCAAACATCAATGACGCGTGATATGCAGGCTATTTTTACAAGTGTTCGATTAAGCAAATTTTTTCAATTATTCATTGATTCCTAAGCTCAATTCCGTACTCAGAATCATTTTTTCGCATTCTGACCAGTAGTTCTCAAGTTATCGTAAAGTCGGACAGACGAACATGGCTAAGCGGACTCGGGTCGTGATGCAGAGCAAGAATATACGTACTCACACATACAATCATACACAAATACTCAAATACCTACCTACCTACTTTGTGTTGTATTTTCTATGCTCCTTTTTGTGGACTGGTTTTTATTTTTCAGTATCGCCTTTATGCTCGGCTGACTTGCACGTGACCTGGAGGCTGCGCTGCTTTGCGTGAAAATATGAATATGAATACTTTAAAGAACATAACAATTATGAACGCGTTTATTATATGATTTTCGCTCAAATTGTGCGATTCGTCTATACGAAGAATATTTCATAAATAGAATGATTTTTTCCATATATATTATGAACGATGTCGCAATTAACGGCGTGCATTCCATTTATGAACAAAATTGTTTCTGTGAATAATTAATTACAAAGTGGAATGCGATACAAATTATAAATTGTATCCTTGTTTTGATGTGTTAATAGTGACAATTGATCCATCAATCACTTGAATTTTGTGGAGCGAGGCAATATCACGGATACTTTTCGCACTCTCTCTACTTCTCTTCCAGTGTTTTCGTTTTTTGCGTTCACACTTAGTGCACGGTTTAAACGTGACATAAACGGCGTACCAAACTGAATATACCCTTTTTATTCTTAGTGTACGGTATAAATGCTTTGTCTATTTTGTGCTTTGAATTGTCTATGTTTAATTCGATTTACCACTACACAATTGAATGAAGAATAACAAATATGAGACAAATTTCTGGGAAATATTTTGTCTCAAAAATCAACATGTGAATATTTTTGTACAACAAGACGTTTTTTTTTGGGAATCCCAGATTGTATTTAAAGACATTTAAACATGTCTTTTACTTTCGAGCTTAATATCTGATAAAAAAAATATATTTCCACAGAAACACTAATATAGTAAATTCATATAAATCCGCGATTAAAGCAATGTGTGTTTATATAACGTATAATATTTAAATCTGAACAAAATAATTATACAATTCAATTATAATGTAATTAGATATTACTCCAAACATTTATATGGTGATTTCGAATTACGTTATTCAAACAAATCTTCTATCCGTGTATATATCAATAATGAATTCAGAAAATCACACAAAATGGATAGTATTTTAATAGAAAAACAAAAATTTATACTATTAAAATTGGTCGATAGGATACGTCATTAGTAATATTGGAAGTAATATTGTAGTAATATTGGAGTAATATTGGAACTGTTAATACAATATGTTATTGTACCATATAGGTATGTTTTATAGGTATTACAATGGTAAGTGCTCGAGGGAGATACATGGCCTGATTCCACCAGGTCGTGTGTTCTCTCGTTCTACTCGGGCATCGAACCAAGCCCACCCCTTCGTAGTCCACTCGGCTCTCAACAGAACCACGCATTATAGAGAGAATTCGTTCGTCAGTCGCACGATTCGTTTGTGGAACAATCTCCCTGCGTCTGTTTTTCGCGATATTTTTGATATTGGCCAATTCAAAACAAATATTCACCGACACTACCTCATCTTTCCTCCCTTCCACTAACCATAATCCTTTCCTACGATCAACACTGTGCTTTGCATAAATAGTTGGTTAATCTGTAAAAAAAAAATACTCTCAATTAGTTCCCCGCAGGTATCTCTCACGGACAGAGGTCGATACGATGACGAGTCTTGTAACGTCTTCTTATCCAAGGGTAGGAGCACAAGTTTTTATTTTTACATATTGATGGGAAAGATCCATATTGCAAGCAGGAGTTGATCAGGTGCAATAGTTGGTCAGCTCAGCACTTTACAAACTCTTTCAGTACGAGGTTAGGAATACCGTCAGGTTCAGGCGCTTTGTTGTCCTCAAATTTTTAGACAGCCAATTGTATATCTGGCAAGGTAACCACTGGGAAGCGTAAACTTTATATAGATTTGTAGATATCCCATGCCGTTAATATCATGTGAGAATAGTTGCGTCACTATCTTATCGAGGATTGTAGCTTCAGTGGGCGAGGGGGTACTTAAGCATTTAAGCCACAAGTGCGTATTCCAGTCCAAAAGGGTTGTTATCAACGTCATCACAGATATCCAGAAAACATGTTCTTTTACTTCGTCGTATTGAAGATTTAATGGTCTTTTCTTTATCTTAAGGGTTTGGTGATCCGGTCTACCACGAGTTTTTACATAGTGTCTTGGACAACCCCACTCTGTAGCACAAACGTTAAAGTCCACAGCTTTAGTATAGGGCTTCATCATGCAGCATCAGTCGTCATGGTTTCAACGCGAACACTTTGTTTCAATAGCTCTTGCGCTGTTTTACAGTGATTAAGAATCTCATAATAGTGATTTAAGTTGCCGGAACGCGTTCCTGTATTGGGGACACACATCCCGCTACGTGACTTCTATTGACTGCAGTTTACTTACAGATCAGACAGATTGGGTTTTTGGTACAGGATTTGATCTTGTGATCATATTCTCTACAGCGCATGTGGGGTAAAACTCAAATATAGTTGGACAAAATAGCAAAAACGGTACATGTCTAATGATCTTAAAACCAATTCCATTCGATTTATAATATGTTATATCACAGACCTCTTTCGTCTGTACCTCTGCTCTCTCCTCTCCTGCTCTCTTCTTCTTTGATCACATTAATCAGCAGGCGGGGGTAATGCTGAGCCTAGACCTCGCTCGTCCGGGCCACCCAGAGCAGGGAGCATAGACCTTGTCCGTCTGCGCCTCTGCTTTCCCTTTTGTTTTTCAACCGCATTCATTATGAAGGCATCATCGCAACCAACAGAATGGGGTAATGGTGAGTCTAGACCTCGCCCTTCTGACCACCCACCCATCACATTCATCAGCAGGGGGGGTAATGATGCACATAGACCTCGCTCGCCTGGGCCACCCCGAGAATTGAGTATAGACCTTGTGTCTTCGCCTCTCTTCCACCGCATTCACCATCAAGGCATCATCGCAACCAACAGAATGGGGTAATGGTGAGCCTACACCTCGTTTATCTTGGCCACCCAGATCAGGGAGCATAGACCTCGTCCGTCTGTGCCTTTGCTCACTCCCTTAATTCTCGCACTCACCGTTACAATAAACATCGACTTCGCCAACAATTAAAATACAAAATAATAATAAATAAATATAGTTTATATACTAATACTTAATCTAAGTTTAAATGCTACTTTTCCAGTGCCTTTTGCTGATTCTGCCTAGAAACGTAATTTTGGCCAAACACAGTGTGTTTTGCTGCTTTTGGCGAGAAGCATCATTTTAACCAATCACAAGTTCCGTAATGAACTCAAGTTCGATCTCAACTCGAGTTCTTAACGCTGACCGTGAAAGCAACTCTTGCATAATCAGCAATCCGCGATGACATTGAATTTAGGTCATCGCGAAGTCATTTAATTGAAGTCATCTTTGTTTACAAACAAATGGCACCACGTGCTTATTTTCTTCAAGCTAGCAACTTGACGCTGATGCGAATTTGCTTAATTGTTACAATTGCTGACTAAGTAAATTGTCGCCGCTTATTTTGGCAATGATAAAAAAGTGTGTCATCAAAACAACAGCATTCACTTTTTGTTTTAACAACAATAAGAATGCATTAAATATTATTTTAATATTTAACAATAAATATTTAGCAACAGCAAATACCCACTAGGAAAATATCAATGAACTGCCACGATATGAGTGACTGTCATAATGCTGACTCTCAACACTTGTATTCTAAACGCAATATAAATTGAATGAATTTATATTGGAATTGGATTATGCTTGTTTTTCATACAGCAATACGTTTGTTAGTAGTGCTTGGACGATGGTCGAAGCTGACATATCCGGCACCGGAACCGCTTCGGTCCACCTCGTGAATCTGTCTACGATAGTTAGATCATAAGGAAGCCTATTGCTAGGAGAAAAATGTCATACGATGTTGATGTAGGAAAAACGGCTTCCAGGAACTGAGTAACGTGCAATTGGGGACAATGCGTTAAAAATTTCACAAATTCTCTACAACGGCGAACGGCATAATACGGTTGGTGGTTGGCCTAATGCGGGTTGATTGTAGAAACCAACTTAACCGTTTATTGGTTAGGTTGGTTGCCGCAACAAATTCATGTTCTATGTGCATTATGTCTACTAAAGAGTGCGTCATTAGAAACTTGTGCACGCTTTTTCTACTGTAACTTTTTTCATTGGAATTCAAAACAAAATTTTTTAATCAAGTTAGGTTTGAAAAACATGTCGGAATATGTAGTATGTAACTTTTGCAAAATTGGTTTGTTATTCAGCGAAAAAATGGGCGATGAACAAAAAGTGCGTGAGGAAATTATAAAAAATGTCTTAAATAATCCTCACTTTACATATAAAAGGATTGCAAAAATTGTAAAAGCTCACCGGAACACTGTATCAAAAGTACTTCAAAAGTACAAGGCGGACCTTAGCTATGATAGGAAGCCAGGAACAGGCAAAAAGAAAGGTTCTGGTGACCGAAACAAAGCGAAGACGGTGGTTACCGTGCTGAAGAAAAACCCGAATCTCTCAGGACGAAATGTAGCTCTCAAAGTTGGATGCTCTGAGTCTTTTGTACGGAGAGCGAAACTCGAAGCTGGTCTGAAAAGTCCCAGATCGGAATGCAGCAAAAAATGTTGAGGCAAAAAAGCGTGCTAAAAAGCTTAAAAACAATTTTGTGAAAAAGTACGAATGTTGCATTATGGTTGACGAAACATACGTTCTTTCCGACTTTTCTCAGCTTCCTGGCCAAGAATTTTATGTTGCCGATGCTAGAGGAAATGTCCCGGATAAATTTAAGACCCAAAGTAGAGCAAAGTTTCCAAGAAAATTTCTCGTGTGGCAAGCAATTTGTAGTTGTGGCAAACGAAGCAAAATTTTCGTGATCACTGGGACAATTAACACGGAAATATATTTGAAGGAGTGCTTACTGAAGAGACTTCTACCATTTTTAAGGCAACATGAAGTGTCTACCTTTTTTTGGCCTGATCTTGCAGTACAGTAAAGCTGTCTTGGATTGGTACCAGAAAAATAATATAGTGTTTGTCCCTAGAGAAGCGAACCCACCGAATTGCCCAGAGCTCCGGCCAATCGAGAGATATTGGGCTCTGGTAAAAAGGGAATTGAAGACCACCAAACGGGTATCTAAGGACGTTGTAAATTTTCGGCGTCAATGGTGTTCTGCCAAAGGATCGAGGAAGAGACTGTGAAGGCCCTAATGATAGGAGTTGCAGAAAAAGTTAATAATTTTATCACTGATTAATTATTTTTTGTATTTTTTTTATAATTACTATGAATAAAATTTACTTTAATAAAATGTTAACTTTTTGAAAATTGATAAAGTGGTTACTGAGATATTTTTATTTTTCGATGCACACATTTCTAATGACTCACTCCTTAAGTATTGTTTATTAAGTTGATTAATGTTACTGTTATGTATTTTAATGTTACTAAAATGTTACATGACCCAACAGAGGACGAGGTGACTCTGTTAGAAAAAACAAAATAAGAAGCACAATGATCAACACCAAAATAGCCCAAATTAACCTGCATCGTGGAAGGCAACTTCGACTGTAATCGCGCAGGTAGCCGCAAGGCAACAATTGGGGATGGCACTGATCCAAGAACCCTGGGTCCTTATGGGCCAGATCGAAGGTTTGGCGAGTCCCACAGCTTGTATTCTATTACTTCGACTGTAATCGCGCAGGTAGCCGCAAGGCAACAATTGGGGATGGCACTGATCCAAGAACCCTGGGTCCTTATGGGCCAGATCGAAGGTTTGGCGAGTCCCACAGCTTGTATTCTATTACGAAATTATATTAACTATCTCTGCCTTACAGAATTCTTGACGCGATAGTCATTCACTTTGTAGTCATTCACTTAACACGAATTAAATAAAACACTTAGTTTATATGTTTTGAATTTTAATATCTGAATCGTTTAAAAACATGTTTAAAAAACTGTATTAAGTTCCATAATATTAAAGTTTTATTATGAACTAGCTGGACTCAAGACGTGCACGAGACGTGCAAAGATTTGTGAATGCAAGGATATGGATCAATTTTATTAATATAAAAAACTTTTTTTTTTATTTATATCAGGGACCCGTGCTTTGATGTGGCGTTTTTTAATGGTTTTATAAATGTAGTAACCAAAACAAAAATAATTCTCCGCCAAAACAGCTTTTCTCAACGACAATTCTTTCTCAGACTGTGCTTCTCCGTAGAATTCTTCCCAATAGAAATCTTCCCCGTAAAATTCTTTCCCATAGAACGCTATTCCGTAGAATTCTTCCCTGTAGAATTCTTTTCCGTGGTGATTTTTATTGTGGTGAGTTTTAGTTTAGTGAATTTTAGTGCGGTGAGTTTTAGTGTGGTGAGTTTTAGTGTGGTTAATTTTAGTGTGGTGAATTTTAGTGTGGTGAGTTTTGGTGTGGTGAATTTTATTGTGATGAGTTTTAGTGTGGTGAATTTTAGTGTGGTGAGTTTTAGTGTGGTGAGTTTTAGTGTGGTTAATTTAAGTGTGGTTAATTTTAGTGTGGTGAATTTTATTGTAGTGAATTTTAATGTAGTGAGTTTTAGTGTGGGGAGTTTTAGTGTGATGAATTTTAGTGTGGTGAGATTGAGTGTGGTGAATTTTGGTGTGATGAGAGTCATTGTGGTGAGTTTTAGTGTGATGAAAATCTGTTGTGAATCAGAAACGTTTTTTTTATGTATTTAAGAAAGCCTGCACATAACCAGTATGCACGTAAAGTTCAAATCTAAATGCACAATAACAGATGCATGTTAACTTAACCTAACGTCAACGACGTAACTGGAACAAGTGCATAATGTTTATGAGTGCATACTTTCAGGAGATAAAATTAAGTCTGCTTAAAAGCAACGAAAAATGCAATTTGCAATTTGATCCGAGACACACGCTTGCAAGTGTGCCGTCTGTTTATAAGCAACAACAAAAGCATTGGTTGTAATTTAAGTCAAGATTAACGCCAGCATGGGAACCAATTAAGAATTTAGCACATTGAAATTTTCTCAGTTAATGATTTCACAACATTAGTAATATCCGATGTGGGGTTTTAAGTAGTACGTAGATTTAAGAATATGCTTGCTTGCATTTATGAGTTGTGTTTTAAGAACTAAGTATAAGCAAGGGGTTCGTGAGTCGCACGATACCGAGGTGATGAGTAGAGGTTAATCATTATGATTTTAACTGCCTTGGAGTGCAGATGTGTTTCTTTTATAAGTAAAACTTTCATTAAATAAAAGTATGTTTTAGAAGAAAAGACTTGTATTAATTATTTCATGATAGTAAAAATGGAACTTCAACGTTGGAAATTCTCTGGTAGGACATCATGGGTAATTATAAATGGAACGTTGCGACATTTGGCCTCACGCCAAAGCAACTGACCTTTTAATTACAACATTTGGCGCAGACGGTTTTCGAACCAAGCATCAAATCCCAAGGGACAGGAAGGACTGGATGGAGATTAGAAGTATATAAAATAAATATATTGGACGAGGGAAAATATTTTTTTTAGGAGTCGTGAGTAGAGTGAAATTGTGCGAAGAAAAAATAATAATGTTTGTGAATTTGTGATATAAAACAAAAGAACCATTTGATAATTTTGAAATAATGAAAATAGACATTTGAAAAACAGGCAATTAAACATTTTAAATAAATGATAAAATTTTAAAATTTCATAAAATTGTAAAATTAAATTAACTTTAAATAAAACTGTGAAATTAAAATGTTGAATAATTTTAGAGTAATATTTTTAAAGCGTTGTGAAATTAATTATATAACAAAATTAAAGAATTAAAAAAAATTAAAACAGAATTAAATTACAAAAAAAAAATAAGTATTCAGTTACAAAATGATGAGATGTTTTTAGAAAATAAATTAAAAATTTAAAAAAAAATTCTATATAAAAATGAGCTAAATAAAGTAGTAATATATTTAATAGAAAAATTATATCAACTACTAAGCTTAATCTATTCTCAATAATTCAATAATTGTCAGATAAATAATCGTCTAGCAAAATGGGCACAGAAAAGTATTTAAACGCGTACATTATGTTGTTCCTTACTTTTCTGGGGCAGAATCTCCATTACTAGAAACTGAATTATATAAATTTATTGAAGGCTAAAGATTGAAGAATCAGATTATGAGGAATTTATTAAATGCATTAGGTTACATTTGCAGAGAGATGCATATAAATTGGTGAGGACAAAACATTTTCAAAAAATTGAAGAATTATACGAGTTGCTAAAAAGTACATACTTAAATGATATTTCTTTAGATTTAGTACTAGAAAAGAGTACAAAAATTTATCAAAATAGCAAAGAGAGTTTGAGAGCGTTTGGAAGACGATTAGAAGAGTTGCAATCCATGGCATTAGAAATTGCAAGTAAAAAATACCGAAAAAAGATAGGTAATGATGACGTATTCAGATTGAAATTACAGTATTGATCTCTTTTAAAGTAGGGATGAAGGATCCAACAATAAAAGTTGTGTTGTTAAGTAGTAAGTCGTACACATTAGATGCATTATTGGAAGAAGCATTAAATATTGAAGCTATTATGCAGCTAAGACCAAAGTTAAATGAGTACGAATCAGAGCTCTCGATTTCATACGAGTATTTTCGAGTAACCCGGGTACCCGGTCCCCTCAAAGGGGGTCAAAAACGCTATTTTCGAAAAAAACATTTTTTTGCAGATATAGATAGCTGACGTTATGAAATGCATTTTGACATTCACAAAATATTTTTTTCGAAAATGGGGGGAATGGTCAGGGACCATTCCAAAGGGTACCATTAGTCTTCTAATGAGGTTCGCTATCCATTTCCGCAATAAAAAATGTTTGGACAAAAAGTGGTTTTTGACCCCCTTGTGGGGGTCAGGGACCACTGAGAGTGGTACCATTCGATTTCCCTTGATGCCTGCTACCGATTTCTGCAATAACAATTTTTTCGGCCTTTTCTCACTTTCCGCCCACTTTTGCCCACCCACCCACTTTTGTCCCCCCACATTTTTCCAACCACTTCCGACCAACTCCCACATCAAGCAAACGAACGGACAGACAAATTAACAAGCGATCAAATGAACAATCGTCAAACGAACAAACGAACGAACGAGCTACTCGAAGCTCGAACAACGATCGAGCTACTCGACAAACGAGCTACTCGAATAGCTCGAACAAACGAACGGGTAGCTCGAACATTAAATACCCGGGTTTTTCGAGTATTTGAACAACCCGGGTAGCTCGAAGAACCCGGGTACCCGGGTAATCGAGAGCTCTGGTACGAATATAATGTTGAGGCAGAAACTAATTCAGAAATAATTAAGCAAAGAGAAAATTCAGAAAATATTGATAAATTAACCTATGAAAGGAATATTCCGACATGTTCATTCTGTATGAAATTAGGACATACTAGGGACTATTGTATTAGTAGGAAAAATGAGCCTTTCTGCTACGAATGTGGAATTTATGGCCATGAAGCTAATTGGAAATGTTCCAATATTAATATGAAAGATTCTAAAACACAGTTAGGTAATAATGATAGTAAAAACATAGAAAATAATACAAGTAATATAAAATGTTTCTGGTGTGATAGAAAAGGGCATAAAATAGATAAGTGTTATCCGAAAACAAAATTTGAATCAGTCGCAAATAGTAATCAAAATCAGGGAAACTAAGAGGGGCTCAATCTAGGCCAATAAACTGGGGACCCCCAAATAAAAAGTTATGTAGGGCCAAAGGACTTAGGAATTTTAGATCAGACGTCGAAAGAGACTGTGGTCAAATGTACAACTCCATTAAACTTTCAAGAACTGGAGGAGGTAAACAATGAATTAAAATATGAACTAAATGCAAAAGAAAATTGCATTATATACAATTGGAATGGAGATTGTTCGAATTTATCTAATATAAGTGATGTTTTCATTGTAGTACCTTGCGAGGCAGCTTAAAATGAAAGACTTATTTTATTAGTAGACTCAGGAGCCGATGCCAGTTTAGTAAAAGAAAGTGCGATGACAAATTTTCCAGGATTTAACAAAAATATTCAAAAGGATTTGAATGGAGCTTTTGGAGGTTGTGTTAGGACATTAGGAACCACCAAGGTCCAACACGGGAGCGTAGGGTGCTTAAGTTTTTTTTCGACGAATCCCTGCGATCCCACATACCCGCCCAACCGACCGAGAGGCTCGTCCGTGTATCGTACGGACATGGTGACCGACTGCAACAGTCCGGACTGTCAGCTGGCTGGCACATATTTAAGTGTATATGCTACACGTTGTGTCACTTGAACATGGAGTACCAGCAGACGGAATAATCGGACTTGACAATTTATGGAATCGATAAAGGCGATAGACAAAACAATAACGTTCTTTGATAAAGTTAAAAATCATATTATTTTTAACAATCAACACATTAAAATTCAAGCGAGAACTGCGAAAATAGTATCATTACCTTTAAAAACAAAAATGCCAATCGTATTAATACATAAACAAGAAATTTCTCCAGGTGTATATTTAGGAGAAAACCTATCAAATGTTAGTAAAAATAGAGTTTATGTTTCAATATTAAATGCTACAGAAAAAGAAATTCTAATAGACAACAAATTTAAACCAAAATTTTCGAATTTTAATCAGTATAAAGAATCGGATACCAAAAATTCTACAATAAATAGCGTAAATTCAGTAAATATAACAAACCGAATTAACACATTATTAAGGGAAATTAAAATTGACGAAACTTTGAATAAAGACGAAATTACATCTTTAGAAAATTTGTGTATTTCTTATCATGAAGTTTTTCACTTAGATGGCGATGAATTAACATATACGCCAGCGCTTAAACATGAAATAACCACACAGTGGAACCAACCAAAATTAATCAGAAACAATATAAACTTCCACATACACATAGAGAAGAAATTAATAGACAAGTAGTAAAAATGTTAGATGATGGCGTTATATCTCCAAGCACCTCACCTTGGAATTCACCATTATTGTTAGTACCAAAAAAGAGCGATAAGGACTGTAAAAAGAAATGGAGACTAGTAATAGATTTTCGTAAACTAAATGAAGTAACAATAAAACAAGTATTTCCGATCCTCGTATAGACGAGATATTAGATCAGCTAGGGCATACTAGATAAATATCTAGTTCAACTTTAGATTTAGCAAGTGGTTATCATTACGTTTTAGTATATGAAAGAGATAAAGAAAAAACTGCCACTTGGTTTAACAGGTGCACCAGCTACTTTTCAAAGAATAATGAACCACATATTAACAGGTTTACAGGGTATCGATTGTTTTGTGTGTCTCGATGACATAGTTGTATATGAAAAAAATTTAAGGGAACATTAGTATAGATTAAATAAAGTATTACAAAAATTAAGGGAACATAATTTAAAATTAAATACCGAAAAAGGTCAGTTTTTGCGTCGCGAAGTTGTGTATTTAGGACATAAATGTTCGGAACTAGGTGCGCTGCCAGACCCCTCTAAGGTCGAATGCGTAAAAAATATTCCGGTGCCAAGAAATAGAAAAGAAGTACAAGCATTTTTGGGATTAATTAATTATCACAGAAAATTCATAGGCAATATGGCCAAAATATCATTACCAATTAATAATTTACTTAGAAACGACGTTAAATTTACATGGACAGACGATTGTCAAAATTCATTTATTAAATAAACAATAATTTCATGACCAATTCTCTCATATCCAGATTTTACAAAAACTTTTTTACTTACAACTGATGCAAGTAATGAAGCAATACGAGCGGTACTGTCGCAAGGCGAAGTTGGAAGCGATAGACCAATCGCATTTGCGAGCAGGGCATTAAATGGGGCCGAAAAACGATACTCCACCATTGATAAAGAATTTTTAGCTATTGTTTGGGCAACCAAGAATTTTAGAGCATACCTATTAGGGCGACCATTCAAAATTTGTACAGATCATCAGCCCCTAAAAAGTATTGCAAACTTAAAAGATCAGACATCCCGCCTTGCGCGTTTCCGCCATAAATTGTCAGAATACAATTTTGAAATAATTTACAAACCAGGTAAAAGGAATTTGAACGCAACCTGATATTACAGCAGTACAAACACGTTCTAAAACTACACAAAATAAATTAGATCAACAAATTACAAAAACAAAGCCCCAAATTAGTACACCGGTCGTAGATGAAACAATTAAAGATGCAAATAACGAAACAAATTCTGCACACTTATTAACTGATCCGGAAGAGATTAAAACGGTAATAAAAGATTTTCATGATTCCGCATTAGGAGGCCATCAGGGCGCAGTAAAAACACATTTTAGAATTAGAAGTCTATTTAAGTGGAAAGGTATGCAGAAACAAATAAAAGATTACGTTAAAAATTTTTCAAAATGCCAAGTAAATAAAAGTTCTAGGCTTACTAAAATGCCAATGGTCCTAACGGATACGCCAGTGAGACCATTTGATAAAGTATACATGGATCTTGTAGGAATTTTACCAGAAACTATCTCTGGGAATAAATATATAATAACTTTTCAAGATGATTTTTCAAAATATATGTGTTGTGTAGCTATACCAGACGCAGAAGCAAGCACTGTAGCGAAAGCATTTTACGACGAAATCATTACGCGCTTAAATATTCCAAAAGTATTAGTTACCGACAATGGTTCAAATTTCGTCTCAAAACTTTTTTCAGATACATGTAAATTGTTAATGGATAAAAAAATATCAAATAAAAAGCTAATGGATCTTTGGAAAGAAGCCATCGACCGTTAGCAGAATATTTGCGAAGTTTTGCAAAAGAAGATGGGTCAAACTGGGACCAATGGTTAAATTCGGCAATGCACGTGAACAATAACACAGTGCATATGTCAACAGGGCAAACGCCTTTCCGTACTTTAAATGGGTTTGACTTTGATATGCCCACTAATTTAAAACGTAAATGCCAGTTTATAATACCGATGATTACAACAAATTATTAAAATATCAGATTCAACGCACACACGAAATCGTGAGACAAAATCAAGATAAAGCAAAAGAAAAATCTAAACAATGCTATGATAGCGCATTACACAAAAAAATATTTAAAGTAGGCGATAAACTATTATTGAAAAATCAAAATAGAAAGAATAAATTTTCTCCCATATGGGTAGGACCCTATGAGGTACTTTCGATAGTAAGTCCTGTAACGACAATGATTTCTATCAAAGGAAAGGGAAAACAATTTCATAACAACTTATTTAAAGCATGTAACTTTGAGGTTATGAACAATTAAATAAAGATGATCTAAAATGAAATGGATACTATTGCAAGCAAAAATTTATTTTAAAAAAATCGCGTTAATATTTTTTTTTAGGAATATATTTTTAAATCTTAATGAAATAAATAAGTGCATGAGGGAATAGCTACGTATTAATTTTAAAAGGTTACTAGCATTACATAATGTACTAAAAAATGTATAAAGGTGAAAGTAGATAAAGGAATAAAGTGATTTACAAGATTGTATTAGATATTGCATAAACAAAAATTTCAGTACTGATTAGCAAAATAAATAAAATATACATTGTCACTATATGAGATGACCTATCTCAATTTCATTGTCAAGGGCATTGTCAATCGAAACAAACGACAGAAAGATAGTTGTATTTTAAATATAGATAGACGCAAGCGGAGCACAAACTGAAGGGGAGCTTATGTATAGATATAAGAGATAAAATGCAATTCAGCGTTTTACTTGTAGGAACCACTGCACTGATGGACTGAAAATGAAACGAGATACGTTAATTCAGAGACAAAAACAAACTAAGAAACGTTTTAAACAAGATCATTTAACGGTCATAGAAAAAAAAAATGTACATAATAAATGTACCAAAGTTGTTATGCAAAAGAAAGATTGAAAATATTATCATATATTAGCATAATTAAATTCATAAATTAGTGCAAGAATAAATAGCTAAGTATTTTTGAAAATGACTAGCATTGATTCATGTGCTAATGAAATATTAAGGACAAATTAAAGATTTTTAAAGTACATTAAAACATGTACATTTTATTATAAGTAATAAGTAAAATGTTAAATATAAACTTACAATTAATATATAATTAAGTATGAAGTTATAGTAAACAATACAAAGTAATAAGTATTTTAATAATAATCTTGAGTCTGGAAATGCACTTCAACCACGACGAAGCACACAAAGAAGTAAAACATGCTCGAAGAAGAAGAACAAGAAATCCACCAAAGAATAAAAATCGACGCAAAAGACATTGTGTTTAAATTTTAATTGCCAAAGGAGGTCGTTTAATTTTGTTGGGAAAAGGTCTGAAATGGTAATGTGATGTAATGAAGTACAAAAGAATAATGATAAAACGACATGTGAGAGCTATGGCGTGGACGACAACAATTAGACATCATTAAATTAAGAGAAGGAGCTACACAATGGATATGGAGGTGGAAGTTTGACAAATCAGCATAGAAAGTTGCGACTATTTCACCATAATAAAGCAACAACATTTTACATCTTATACATATCTACTAAATAAAAGATGACAATTTGATCGCTCAAAGAACACGCTAACATTATGTAAATAAGTAGCTGTTAATACGAACCTGATTGAAAAAATAAATTTTACAAATCAAGAAAGTTACCACAATTATCCTAATTAAACATATTATGCTAAAATTTCTTTAACAAAAGAACATAATTTCTTTAAAAATTTTAGATAAGACGAAAATTAAAAACATTACGTATTCAACTATTGTTACAACAATTGAAATATATAGAAAAAGAACGTCAAACTAAAACAACAACATCCACGTACAATTGAAAGTTGACAATTACTGAAGATGGCAATTCCGCTAGAAAAACTATCTAGAAGAAGAAAATTTCTCAAAACATTATAGACGAGAAATCCGTATTAATATTCAGAAATTTAAAATTACAAAATTACCAATTTTAGTATCTGCTCTTAACAAAATACGATTTAATTTGGATAAAAAACAACGCATCTTAGAAGGACATAAAATTTTAAAAAAAAAAAAGCTCAAAAAATCAAGACGAAAGATGAAAATAGATGGTGATAACAATGTTTGTCGAAAGGGGTAGTGACAGCAACAATTAAAACGCAGCCGACGTAAGCACGTAAGCAGAAAGTAACAAAACCAGAAGAACAGTACCTGCAGCAGTTTTTTTCCTATGTTTTAAAATTAGTAGAAAATACAATTTTGTTTATAAGTAAAGAAAATTTTGAAAAAACATAAAAAATTTCAAAAGTATAATTAAAGAAATATTATAAAAAAAATATATATATATTCGACAAAAATTAATATTGCGACCATTGAGTATAATTATGTGAGAACAAAGACAAATAATTATATGATTCTTATTTGTATAGAATCATATAATTATTTAATGATTGTGTATTGAAAAAGTTGACATAATTTACATTTAAATATTTAAATTTAATTTAAGAACTATATTAGAATATTAATGATGTAAAAAAAAAACTATAATTCTTTTTAATAATAATTTTTTCTTAAAATAAGGAATGTTGTGAATCAGAAACGTTTTTGTTTATGTATTTAAGAAAGCCTGCACATAACCAGTATGCACGTAAAGTTCAAATCTAAATGCACAATAACAGATGCTTGTTAACTTAACCTAACGTCAACGACGTAACTGGAACAAGTGCATAATGTTTATGAGTGCATACTTCCAGAAGATACAATTAAGTCTGCTTAAAAGCAACGAAAAATGCAATTTGCAATTTGATCCGAGACACACGCTTGCAAGTGTGCCGTCTGTTTACAAACAACAACAAAAGCATTGGTTGTAATTTAAGTCAAGATTAACGCCAGCATGGGAACCAATTAAGAATTTAGCACATTGAAATTTTCTCAGTTAATGATTTCACAACATTAGTAATATCCGATGTGGGGTTTTAAGTAGTACGTAGATTTAAGAATATGCTTGCTTGCATTTATGAGTTGTGTTTTAAGAACTAAGTATAGGCAAGGGGTTCGTGAGTCGCACGATACCGAGATGATGAGTAGAGGTTATGATTTTAAGTGTCTTAGAGTGCAGACGTGTTTCTTTTATAAGTAAAACTTTCATTAAATAAAAGTATGTTTTAGAAGAAAATACGTTGCGATATTTGGCCTCACGCCAAAGCAACCGACATTTTAATCACAACATATCGTTGTGGTGAATTTTGATGTGTTGAGTTTAAAGAATTTGAGGTGGACAATCTCACCGAGATTATAGCATCTACTCTGCTCAGATCCAACATACATATTGTGTCAAAATTGTATTCAATTCGGTTCAGCCGTTTTGACGTCTATTCGGAATATACTAGAGATGTCGATCCCGGAACGTTTTCGCAATCCCGGGATTTCAAAATTATAATCCCGGGATTTCTACAAATTAAATCAATATTTTCTAAAGCATTTAAAATACTGTCTTTTAATATAAAATCACTTGTATTAATCTGAACATAGCTGTGTAAAAAAGTGTTATCCTTTATTCGATCTTAGGGCGAAATTTTCTAGTGTTAACTGGATCCGATCGAGTAGACATTTTACCTTATGTTCCATTATTACGCTGCCTAACAAAATATTATTAATATATTTGATTAGTTTCAGGAATTTTTGAATACATTTGTGGCAGAGTTTTATAAAACTAGCTCAATTTTTTGAATTCATGTTATTTTATTTTACTTTAAACTTTTCAAAAATGTTGTGCCTGCGCAATGATGGGAGACGGACGTGTCGCGCCGTCCTCTTATTTTAATTTGTCTTCCGTTGTACCAAATTTTAACACTTGTCGAGTGCCGTGAAATGTGTAGTTTTAAGTGTCGTTTCAAGTGTAGTCCGTTGTACTCGAAAATAATGCATTTTTTAAATAATTAAAATAATAATAAGAATTCACGATTAAAAACTTGCAATAAACAAAACCACAAAAATAACAACATAGAACAATAACGCATGCTGCGAAATTACCAACAATAACAGGTTTTTTGCTCTACCAGCTCTGCCTTATGCCATCGTCGCTGCGTGGATTTTTTTGCAATTGTCAACGCAACGGGCTTATCTATGCCCTCTGCTGCAATTGTTCATTTTTTTTCGTTCTCTGTCCCTACCCCATCCTACTCCACCCTACCAGCGTGCGAGGCTCGTGAACTGAGGGCAAATTTTTTCTCTGTTTATGCGCATGTTTCTGTGTATAGGTCACATATAATGGCTTTAGGTGAGACCCAGGTTAGTGCGGGTGCAGATCCACTGGATTTTCAAATACCTGGGTACCACCTACTGCCATTATTCTCTGCCCATTGGGGGTCTCGCCCTTTTTATTCGAAGTGACGTTGCGTACCAGAACCAACAGCAGCATAGTATTTCGGATAATGAATATAATTCTATGTGGACTAAATTCAAAATCTTGTCACACATCATGCACTTGTGTTTTATTTATAAGTGTCCGAATCTAGATATGGTTTCAACCTGCAACAATTTAGATGCCTTATCGGATTCGATCTCAAATATATTGGAACAGTTTTCAGGCAGTGAAATTGTTGTTGCTGGTGACTTTAATGTGCTCAACGCCACTTGGTTGAGCCACTCGGGTATATCAACACAGGAGTGTTGTTATTTTAAGCTATTTGCCGAGTGCAATCAACTCACTGAATTGGTAAAAGAACCGACGTACCTCCCACGCGTCGGTGGGCAGAGTCAAAAAGAAAAATATGATGTAAAAGTTCTTGCACCTCTTGGTAATTCCGACCACTGTAATAGTTCTTGCACCTCTTGGTAATTCCGACCACTGTTTCCGCTGCGTTTTCATATTCTAGTTTACGCGTCTCTTCGATTAAAGCCCCGAAGAGGACTGTATGGCTTTACGAAAAAGCAATTTGGGATGCGTTCAATGATTTTTCTCGCAACTTTAATTGGAAATTGTGCTTCGCAGATAGAGACATAAATGCCGTGACCTTAATGGTACATAATATTATTTTATTGGGTATGCGGTCCTTCATATCTTCTAAAAAGATTAGCATTAAACCCAAGGACCACTCTTGGATTAATGAGACTTGCAGGATTGCAGTCAGGTCGAAAGAGGAAGCCTTTAAGAAGTGGCGTTCTAATAAGAATTCTGATTCTGAAAGATTTCGCATACAGGCTAGGAATCGCTGTAATGCCGTGATCGCGCGTGAAAAGTTTCTACAGGAACAAAACGCGCGCAAAAAGGTCCTTCTCTACCATAGAGGTATTAAAAATGTCTGGTCATTTGTTAAAAGGGTAAAGAATCAGACGACATCGTCTACTCCAACCCTTGTTATGAATGGCCAGACCTTCACTGACCCGGTTGATAATGCTAATCTCTTGGCAGAATTATTTGCAAATAATTCAACGCTCCTAGTTAGCAATCAACCACTGCCCATCGTTGAATTTGTTTCTTCTGCAATGCCGGAGATACATTTTCGAACTCGGGCAGATAAAAAGATTTTAGCAAATCTCAATATTAACAAAGCCTCCTGGCCAGATGGTATATCTGCCAATGTGTTGAAGAAGTGTGCGTCAACGCTGGCTTGTCCGTTGCGTAACCTTTTCAACATCTCCTACACGACAGGAGTTTTTCCATCTTGTTGGAAAGTTGCCATGTCCAGCCAGTTCCGAAAAAGGGTGAGGCTACGAACCCTTCTAATTACCGACCCATTGCAATATGCTCTGCGTTCTCCAAGGTAATGGAAAGCGTAATAAACTTCCACCTTGTGAACTATCTGGATCGAAACGAATTACTTAGTGACCGGCAATATGATTTCCGTACACAGAAAAAAAAATCATAAATGGAATGAACGCCGTTAATTGAGACACCGTTCATAATATTTATTGAAAAAATCATTCTATATATGAACTATTCTTCGTATATACGAATTGCACAATTTATGCGAAATTTATATAATAAACGCGTTCATAATTGTTGTGAATTGCGTTCATTAAGGTATTCATCTGACTCAAAGCAGCGCAGTCTCCACGTCACGTGCAATTTAGCCGAGCATAAAGGCGATACTGAGAAATAAAAAAAAAACAATCCACCAAAGGAGAATTGAAAACACAACCAAAGTAGGTGGTTAGGTGTTTGAGTATGTGTGTATGGTCGTATGTGTGACCTGCAACTTTTGCCCATGCTATAAATAGATATTTTTATTTTACTGACCAACCAATGCGCGTCGTGCCGCATGACACGCAGTGATTCTTTTAAATACTCGTCCCAACGCGTCGATAGTCGATGATAGCAGATACAATTTTAAGTTTTTATTATTCCTATGTCATTTCGTACAAATAAACTGAATCGTTTTCTTTGTTGTTTACAACTCCAAAGAAACGTGCGTCGCAGGTACTTGACATCACACAACAACAAACAGCAGCAACAGCAAGAGTAGATATAAAATAAAATGAAAGTAGTTAAAAAAATAAATAAATAAAATAAAGAAAGTAATAAAATACAAAAAAAAGTAATACAAGAAAATATTTTTTTTTTGTTTTTATTAGTTTAAAGTTCATAAATATTATGAAAGCGTTCATAAATATTATGAAGTTATTCATTACGGTTTTATGAACGATTCATAAATTGAATGAATTTGGTCATTGGTTGAGTAATAATGAAAATTCATAGAATTGATGAACAAATTCATAAATAGTATGAACTTTTTTCCGTTTAGGACCAGATCCACCTGTGACTTGATGCCGATCCTCTCCGAAAAGTGGAATAATTCTATTCACCTTTTCGGGGAGAGTAAGGTTGTTGCTCTTGATATTTCCAAAGCTTTTGATCGAGTGTTGCATGAAGCCCTGGTATCAAAACTTATTGCATATGGTGTCGGTGAATCTTTTACTCGATGAATATCGAGTTTTCTCCAGGGTCGTTCTATATGAGTTGCGATGGATGGTGTTTTTTTAGAACAACATTCCATCAATTTTGAAGTTCCTCAGGGCTCCGTCCTATCCTCGTCCCTATTTCTGGTTTTTATCAATGACTTTCTGTCATCGACCCAGAACCCAATCCATTTCTTTGCAGATGACAGTAACATTTGTCATTCATATTCGTTCAACAAGCGTCCAAACTCTTTGGAGATTGAGAGTAAAAGGCGCTCAATAATTGACACACTCAATAATGACCTGAAAACAATCTCCGAGTGGGGTCTTGCTAATAGAGTTGATTTTAATGCAAGCAAGACCATGATGTCTGTTATCTCACAAAAGAATGAATTCACCCCTCAATATGGACTCTGTGGATATTGGGCAGTCAGCTGCTCTTGACGTTCTGGGCATATCAATTCAATGTGACCTCCGTTGGAATGATCACATATTTGATGTGTCGAAAGAAGCGGCCAAGTGCCTCGGATTTTTGAAACGGTGTAAGACATACTTCACTCCCGCTGACTTGCGCATTGTCTTCACCACCTATGTTCGGGCAAAGATGGAATACAATTCGCACATATGGGCAGGGGCTTCAAAATCTTCTTTGGAGTTCCTGGACCGAATCCAACAACGTGCAATATATTTAATAGGGGATGAAATAGTTCATCCTCTATTGGTTCTCTTGAGCACCAAAGGACCGTGAGCCTGTTTTATAGGTATAGCATTCTACTCGACCCACCCCTTCGTAGTCCACTCGGTTCTCAACAGAACCACCCATTACAGAGATAATTCATTCTTCAGTCGCACGATACGTTTGTGGAACAATCACCCTGCGTCTGTTTTTACCGGCATTTTTAATATTGGGAAATTTAAAGCAAACATCCACCGACACTACTCCATCTTACCTTTAACCTATAATCCTTTCCTACGATCACTGTGCATTGCACGAATATGGGGCATCCCATGAGCGATGGTTAATTTGTAAAAAAAAGCGTGCAAAATATTTATGAACGTGAACATTAATGAAGATATGTGTTTTTATTTATGTTTTGTTTTTCAACGCTAAAGAATATAAGCATCTGTGAAGCACTTTTGAAGGGGTAAATAGCTTCAAAAGTGCTTCAAAAGTCACTTTAAAAAGATAAAATAGACAAAACAATTTTGTTTTGTTCTTCGCTACACTAGTTCGTACATCGATTGTGCAATATGCACTGTGCTATTCACATTATTATATTTTTGTTTTACTTTTATACATAGTTTTTTTGTTAATTATAAAATCATGAACTTTTTCTTAAGTTAAGTTATATGTGCATTATTTCATTTAACTTTAAAAAAAAATATATAAACATTTTCACAGTGTACCTCATTTAGCTGATATTGCTTTGTTGTTTTTGTTTTTTTTTACATATCCGCTGATTCGTTTGAAAGTTCGAACAAAAATTCGAATAAAGCAACATCCAAGCTTTTGATAAAATATTTGACGGGACATTTTTTGTACCACAAAAAAAAAACTCATTGTTATTGCCAACTAGATCTAGATACACACATGTAGTGTTGTGCCATGCGACTGTCTGTTGTCATGCGTCTGTTTGTTGCTTGCGATGATACAGGATAGAAACGAAGAGTTGTCATTGTGAAAGTGTGTATTGTATACGCATCGTAATTCGTTATTGTTGTATTCTCTTCTTTCTGTTAATGTTCGCTACGTAGCGTTTGAGTTTGTGTTCGCAAAGATAAATGTTACCCTACAAGATATTATTTGTGTTCTCTTGACATACGGTCAGTGTAGTATACGTTTTTTTTTAATTTCTGACGAATACATAAATATTCCTTATATTTATTATGAACGTAAATGTTCATTTTATTATGGCCTTGAGATTTTGAATTGTCTCACTTGATTTACACCCAAAAATGTGGTTGAACTATTAACAAGATCAACTTTGTTAAATTTCTCTTAAAAAATATTTGTGTTATAAAAACATTCCTATTGTTGCAACAAGATTCTTATTAATTCAAACACATGTAGTCTTGTTGTGTTACAACATCATTTATAATGCTAAGATATTCTTCTAGTTAATAAAAATAGATTTATAAAAAAAAATAAGAATGTGACACTGTCACATGGAAAAATAATTAAATAGAAAGTAAGCAATAAATTAAAACATTTAAAGATAAACACAGGTAACGATTAAAAAAAATAAACGACAGATTCTTATAATATATATTATATTTGCATGTGGCCATTCAGCAACAAGGATAACAAAAAATATACAGCAACCAATTTTCCAGCGGCTGTTTCATCTAGAGCTCTCGATTTCATACGAGTATTTCCGGTTTCCCTGACCCTCAAAAGCCCATGTAATACCCGGGTAGTTAAAAAACGTAACATCAGGTATAAACAATTTGAACCACCCGTAGTTCATTTGTTCGTCTGAGCGTTCGTTCACATGTCTATCCGTTCTTTTGTTTAATGGAGTTGGTCAGAAATGGGTATGTATAAGTGGGCGGTCCTCGTTCACTTTCCGACATTAAGCAAACGGACGGACATACATATGAACAAACAGCCAGACGAAAAAACAAAAGGACTACCCGGGTAGTTCGAAAATTTAATACCCCTGTATTACGGGCACCCGGTTAATCGAGAGTTCTAGTTTCATCACATGACTATATTTTCTAATTTGTTCCATTCTAGAAATGAAAATTATGCTTTTTATTCAATATAATAAATTGAAAGAATAGCGTTATTATTCCAATGAGAATAATTTTATTGATAATAATAATTATTATAATAATTATTGATAATCTTGTTATTATAAGTACATTTTCATTTATGTATAACAGAATGTCCCTTGATATTAACAAAACTTTGTTGTGCGTCAATTTAAAATATCTTGAAGTTTTACAATACTTTTGTTTTTGTATTACTAGATATCTCTCAGGACGTAAATTAACAAGATGTCTTGTAATATTAAAGAATTTTTTTTTTTAATTGTACAAGATTTTTTTTGGGTGTATACAATTATTTTTCATTAGTTAGTTCTTGTTAAAATATAATTAAAATTTTTATGTTATTGTTTTTTTTTTTTTTTGTTAGTAAAATATTTTTTTTTTTTTTAAATATCGAAAATACTTAACCAAAATAAAGTTTCTACAGGAACAAAACGCGCGCAAAAAGGTCCTTCTCTACCATAGAGGTATTAAAAATGTCTGGTCATTTGTTAAAAGGGTAAAGAATCAGACGACATCGTCTACTCCAACCCTTGTTATGAATGGCCAGACCTTCACTGACCCGGTTGATAATGCTAATCTCTTGGCAGAATTATTTGCAAATAATTCAACGCTCCTAGTTAGCAATCAACCACTGCCCATCGTTGAATTTGTTTCTTCTGCAATGCCGGAGATACATTTTCGAACTCGGGCAGATAAAAAGGTTTTAGCAAATCTCAATATTAACAAAGCCTCCTGGCCAGATGGTATATCTGCCAATGTGCTGAAGAAGTGTGCGTCAACGCTGGCTTGTCCGTTGCGTAACCTTTTCAACATCTCCTACACGACAGGAGTTTTTCCATCTTGTTGGAAAGTTGCCATGTCCAGCCAGTTCCGAAAAAGGGTGAGGCTACGAACCCTGCTAATTACCGACCCATTGCAATATGCTCTGCGTTCTCCAAGGTAATGGAAAGCGTAATAAACTTCCACCTTGTGAACTATTTGGATCGAAACGAATTACTTAGTGACCGGCAATATGATTTCCGTACACAGAAAAAAAAATCATAAATGGAATGAACGCCGTTAATTGAGACACCGTTCATAATATTTATTGAAAAAATCATTCTATATATGAACTATTCTTCGTATATACGAATTGCACAATTTGTGCGAAATTTATATAATAAACGCGTTCATAATTGTTATGAATTGCGTTCATTAAGGTATTCATCTGACTCAAAGCAGCGCAGTCTCCACGTCACGTGCAATTTAGCCGAGCATAAAGGCGATACTGAGAAATAAAAAAAAACAATCCACCAAAGGAGAATTGAAAACACAACCAAAGTAGGTGGTTAGGTGTTTGAGTATGTGTGTATGGTCGTATGTGTGACCTGCAACTTTTGCCCATGCTATAAATAGATATTTTTATTTTACTGACCAACCAATGCGCGTCGTGCCGCATGACACGCAGTGATTCTTTTAAATACTCGTCCCAACGCGTCGATAGTCGATGATAGCAGATACAATTTTAAGTTTTTATTATTCCTATGTCATTTCGTACAAATAAACTGAATCGTTTTCTTTGTTGTTTACAACTCCAAAGAAACGTGCGTCGCAGGTACTTGACATCACACAACAACAAACAGCAGCAACAGCAAGAGTAGATATAAAATAAAATGAAAGTAGTTAAAAAAATAAATAAATTAAAATATTAAAATAAAATAAAGAAAGTAATAAAATACAAAAAAAAGTAATACAAGAAAATATTTTTTTTTTGTTTTTATTAGTTTAAAGTTCATAAATATTATGAAAGCGTTCATCAATATTATGAAGTTATTCATTACGGTTTTATGAACGATTCATAAATTGAATGAATTTGGTCATTGGTTGAGTAATAATGAAAATTCATAGAATTGATGAACAAATTCATAAATAGTATGAACTTTTTTCCGTTTAGGACCAGATCCACCTGTGACTTGATGCCGATCCTCTCCGAAAAGTGGAATAATTCTATTCACCTTTTCGGGGAGAGTAAGGTTGTTGCTCTTGATATTTCCAAAGCTTTTGATCGAGTGTTGCATGAAGCCCTGGTATCAAAACTTATTGCATATGGTGTCGGTGAATCTTTTACTCGATGAATATCGAGTTTTCTCCAGGGTCGTTCTATATGAGTTGCGATGGATGGTGTTTTTTTAGAACAACATTCCATCAATTTTGAAGTTCCTCAGGGCTCCGTCCTATCCTCGTCCCTATTTCTGGTTTTTATCAATGACTTTCTGTCATCGACCCAGAACCCAATCCATTTCTTTGCAGATGACAGTAACATTTGTCATTCATATTCGTTCAACAAGCGTCCAAACTCTTTGGAGATTGAGAGTAAAAGGCGCTCAATAATTGACACACTCAATAATGACCTGAAAACAATCTCCGAGTGGGGTCTTGCTAATAGAGTTGATTTTAATGCAAGCAAGACCATGATGTCTGTTATCTCACAAAAGAATGAATTCACCCCTCAATATGGACTCTGTGGATATTGGGCAGTCAGCAGCTCTTGACGTTCTGGGCATATCAATTCAATGTGACCTCCGTTGGAATGATCACATATTTGATGTGTCGAAAGAAGCGGCCAAGTGCCTCGGATTTTTGAAACGGTGTAAGACATACTTCACTCCCGCTGACTTGCGCATTGTCTTCACCACCTATGTTCGGGCAAAGATGGAATACAATTCGCACATATGGGCAGGGGCTTCAAAATCTTCTTTGGAGTTCCTGGACCGAATCCAACAACGTGCAATATATTTAATAGGGGATGAAATAGTTCATCCTCTATTGGTTCTCTTGAGCACCAAAGGACCGTGAGCCTGTTTTATAGGTATAGCATTCTACTCGACCCACCCCTTCGTAGTCCACTCGGTTCTCAACAGAACCACCCATTACAGAGATAATTCATTCTTCAGTCGCACGATACGTTTGTGGAACAATCACCCTGCGTCTGTTTTTACCGGCATTTTTAATATTGGGAAATTTAAAGCAAACATCCACCGACACTACTCCATCTTACCTTTTCCCTTTAACCTATAATCCTTTCCTACGATCACTGTGCATTGCACGAATATGGGGCATCCCATGAGCGATGGTTAATTTGTAAAAAAAAGCGTGCAAAATATTTATGAACGTGAACATTAATGAAGATATGTGTTTTTATTTATGTTTTGTTTTTCAACGCTAAAGAATATAAGCATCTGTGAAGCACTTTTGAAGGGGTAAATAGCTTCAAAAGTGCTTCAAAAGTCACTTTAAAAAGATAAAATAGACAAAACAATTTTGTTTTGTTCTACACTAGTTCGTACATCGATTCTGCAATATGCACTGTGCTATTCACATTATTATATTTTTGTTTTACTTTTATACATAGTTTTTTTGTTAATTATAAAATCATGAACTTTTTCTTAAGTTAAGTTATATGTGCATTATTTCATTTAACTTAAAAAAAAAATATATAAACATTTTCACAGTGTACCTCATTTAGCTGATATTGCTTTGTTGTTTTTGTTTTTTTTTACATATCCGCTGATTCGTTTGAAAGTTCGAACAAAAATTCGAATAAAGCAACATCCAAGCTTTTGATAAAATATTTGGCGGGACATTTTTTGTACCACAAAAAAAAACTCATTGTTGTTGCCAACTAGATCTAGATACACACATGTAGTGTGGTGCCATGCGACTGTCTGTTGTCATGCGTCTGTTTGTTGCTTGCGATGATACAGGATAGAAACGAAGAGTTGTCATTGTGAAAGTGTGTATTGTATACGCATCGTAATTCGTTATTGTTGTATTCTCTTCTTTCTGTTAATGTTCGCTACGTAGCGTTTGAGTTTGTGTTCGCAAAGATAAATGTTACCCTACAAGATATTATTTGTGTTCTCTTGACATACGGTCAGTGTAGTATACGTTTTTTTTTAATTTCTGACGAATACATAAATATTCCTTATATTTATTATGAACGTAAATGTTCATTTTATTATGGCCTTGAGATTTTGAATTGTCTCACTTGATTTACACCCAAAAATGTGGTTGAACTATTAACAAGATCAACTTTGTTAAATTTCTCTTAAAAAATATTTGTGTTATAAAAACATTCCTATTGTTGCAACAAGATTCTTATTAATTCAAACACATGTAGTCTTGTTGTGTTACAACATCATTTATAATGCTAAGATATTCTTCTAGTTAATAAAAATAGATTTATAAAAAAAAATAAGAATGTGACACTGTCACATGGAAAAATAATTAAATAGAAAGTAAGCAATAAATTAAAACATTTAAAGATAAACACAGGTAACGATTAAAAAAAATAAACGACAGATTCTTATAATATATATAACAAGGATAACAAAAAATATACAGCAACCAATTTTCCAGCGGCTGTTTCATCTAGAGCTCTCGATTTCATACGAGTATTTCCGGTTTCCCTGACCCTCAAAAGCCCATGTAATACCCGGGTAGTTAAAAAACGTAACATCAGGTATAAACAATTTGAACCACCCGTAGTTCATTTGTTCGTCTGAGCGTTCGTTCACATGTCTATCCGTTCTTTTGTTTAATGGAGTTGGTCAGAAATGGGTATGTATAAGTGGGCGGTCCTCGTTCACTTTCCGACATTAAGCAAACGGACGGACATACATATGAACAAACAGCCAGACGAAAAAACAAAAGGACTACCCGGGTAGTTCGAAAATTTAATACCCCTGTATTACGGGCACCCGGTTAATCGAGAGTTCTAGTTTCATCACATGACTATATTTTCTAATTTGTTCCATTCTAGAAATGAAAATTATGCTTTTTATTCAATATAATAAATTGAAAGAATAGCGTTATTATTCCAATGAGAATAATTTTATTGATAATAATAATTATTATAATAATTATTGATAATCTTGTTATTATAAGTACATTTTCATTTATGTATAACAGAATGTCCCTTGATATTAACAAAACTTTGTTGTGCGTCAATTTAAAATATCTTGAAGTTTTACAATACTTTTGTTTTTGTATTACTAGATATCTCTCAGGACGTAAATTAACAAGATGTCTTGTAATATTAAAGAATTTTTTTTTTAATTGTACAAGATTTTTTTTGGGTGTATACAATTATTTTTCATTAGTTAGTTCTTGTTAAAATATAATTAAAATTTTTATGTTATTGTTTTTTTTTTTTTGTTAGTAAAATAATTTTTTTTTTTTAAATATCGAAAATACTTAACCAAAATACAATTAGTGTTCAAATTCTATTCGTGTTCATAATTAATATGCAGTTTAATATATTTGTCGTCGATCTTTTATTTAAAATTTAAAAATTTTAATTTTGCAAGATTCTTGCAAGCAAGAGCAAAAACGGTATTGCAAGAAGAAGACCAAGAACATACGTACCTATGCAAGAACAAGACTTAGGGTGCATGAGCAAGAACAAGATTATCATTTCTAGTCTTGTTCTTGTAAATGATCATCACTAGTTCTTAGTTATATAAAATAATTGATGTTTAGAAAATATTGTTGATTTCGTTTTGTTTGCGACATTTTATTAATTTCACTTCAGTATTTCGAAACAATCATTTGGCTTAGGATTGTAATTGAATAACAATTTAAAAAAAAAATATTTCGTTATCTGAATTTAAATTTCATGTCAATTGATTTTTGAAACTTATAAATTTGGTTAAAATTACGTCACTTTCTTCTAATAGTTATTCTTTTGAAATATAGAAAGAGGCACTAAATAAAATTAATAAATAAAAAAAAATTAAAAAATTTTAAGTGAAATAAGTATTGAAAAGTGGGTGAAAAGGTAAGTTTAGAGATATTTGAGTTTAAAGTATTGAATGTTTGTATCTCATAAAGTAATGAACCGATATTATTAGTTCTAATTTTTATATCAAAATTACTATATTAAATAAAGGAAACATTTTTTACTTGTTAATTTTAAATATGCAAAATTTCCAATATCAGAAAATTTAAATTAAACAAATAAAAAAAGTGTTGCCTTTATTTAATTTAGTATTTACAACTTTTTAACCAAGAGTCGTAACTGGGGTTTAAAAGAGGATACATTGCGCTACATAACAATGCATAGAAATTCTGTTTTCTAATGAGTAATAACGTCTTTTATTCATACAATATTTTACTTAAAAAAAAAAATTATTTATTTTGTTTATATCTTACAAATAAATTTGTTCACGCATAAAAGAAAATTTGAACATTGTATCGCAAGATGTTATGCGTCTAATATCGAAAAGATATTTTCAGTATTTTCATTTGATGAAATTTTAAAAATACAAGAAGACCAAAATAATGGTTAATTGAAAACTAGAGCCAAATTAACAAAACTAATGCCATTTTCAGAATCAGCGCCCTAAATGTTTCCAATATTTGTTGCAACTTTTACTGCACCAAAATTATTGTAGGGCAATTGTAGTTTTTAATAATGGTGCATACAAAATATACATTTTGCTTATTTCATATTTAGAAAAGAAATAAAATACATAAATGAATCAAAATAAATGACAATAAGAATATTTTAAAAATATTTTAGTGCCTTAGTTTAATATTACTCATTGACACAGTGAATAAATGCTTGATTGTTAATTTTATTTTCGTAAATTGCAGCACTTTTAATACTATTTATATAATTTTTTTTAAACCCGAAAATCCCGGGATTGCAGTTTTAAATCCCGGGATTATTTCGGGACTGATTTTAGGCTCAATCCCGGGATCGACATACCTAAAACATACATACAGAGGTAAATACATACATTCAAAGATTGACAAATATATAGTATTTCGACAAAAATATTCGACAAAAACAACAAAGTTCGAAAATTTTCGAAAAAAATAAATTTTGTCAATAGCAATTTTTGGACGACATTAAGAACATTTGTTAAATACTTTGTTAAATACTTTTTCTGGACAACAAAACAATGCAACAAAACAAAATCACCATCACCAAAAATCGTTAAAAACAATTTCGAAAGGAAAAATTAGTTTTTGCTTTTGTTTTTTTTTTTCTTTTTTTTTTCTTTTTGCTTTAATTTGGCTTTTAGTTTTATGTTATTGCTCTTGTTTTTGTATATTTGGTTTTGTTTTGTGCTTCTGCTTATGCTTTTAAATATATTTTTTTTTATTTGAGTTTTTTGTTTCATATTTGTAACTGCTGTAAGTGCCAAGTTATATCGCTTTGAAAGTTTAGGTTGTATCGGAGGTGCCACGGATCTTTGTTCAATCCCGCCCATATATAGTCTATCATTCCTTCCAGCCCCTACCGAACATGTGGTTTAGACGGAAATGCGGAACAAACCAACATACAAACGAACATTTTTAATGTAAAAATATGACAGATAATATATTTAACATATTAATTTGATTTTTTTAGTAAAAATATTAAGTCACACAAATTTAAAAAATCATAACTAACTACCTCTGATATTTAAAAATCTTTAATTGCCATATTATATTTGTCAACCACGAAGTATAAAAGAAATATTTTCATTAACGCTAATGTATTAAATAGAACAATTTTATTAAGAACTTTGAAGTGGACTTTAAAATATGTTGGCTTTTATTTTCATTTCATTTACCTATACTGCAATATATATTAGACATCTGCACAAGTCCATTTGAAACCCACTTCAAGACATTCACTTCGTTTCAAAACATTTACTGTCGTCAACTCTATGCTTGAAAATCAAAACAATGTCTTGCTCACAACAACAAAGAACCAAGTACTGTCAAAACAAAACATAAGCAAAACAAAACTGAAGTGAAGAGGTCTATGATGATGTGCAATAAACATTCAAATACTGAAATGAACTGCTTATGACACCGAGTACTTAGTGCATTTTTCATTTTTGTTTATTTATAATTCTTACTAGAGTTAGGAATAGATGGAAATATAGAAAATAACAAAAGGTATACGAAAATCACATAATATTTTATATTAAGTTTTTTATTTATCGAAAAACATTTTTTTTTATTATTTAATTTTTCATTATTTAATTAATTTTTTTTTTTTTTTGATATATTGCTTTTCGACCAAAGCGTTGTTTTTGTCGTACAAAATTTTTTTTTAACAATTTTTTTTTTAATATTGTTTGTTGTATTTTTATTAACACATAAATACCAATAAAACATTACTGCCGTCGAACGAGCGTCTGATTTGTTGTTGTTTTCAATGTTCGTCTTCTCACTCGTTACTCGTTGCGCTCACTCGCTGCACCTACTGTATTCGTTCAGCGACAGTGTTGTCGTTTGTTGTGTTTTTCAAAACATTCAATGTTTTGAATGGCTTGATGTTTTGACAGTGCTTGACACCAATGAAACAAATACTGAAGTGAAGTCGCTCAAAGAGACTTCACTATAATACTGTCGATTGTCATTTGTGAAATGATTTCAAAACTGTAGAGTGCAGTAGTGCATATTTGCAGAGGAAACTTCAAAACCATTTGTGCAGATGTCTAATATATATACAGGGTGGTCTGCTTTGGGGTGCAAATATTTTAGGAACTGTTCATACCACGAAAAAAATTGTTAGAATTAGGGTCTGTTTGGAACACCCAATGGTAGCTCACTGGTTAGTGCGTTGGACAGCGAGCCGAAATGTCCCCGGTTCAAGCCTCGACTAGGGCTAAAAACATCTTTTCATAGAAACATTTTTCTATACCGCGCTACCTCTCGGCAGTAAATGGCAAACCTACGAGAGTAAAACATTGCCTATGAAAAGCTCTCATCCGCCGTTCGGATTCGGCAATAAATTGTAGGTCCCACCACTTTGAGTACAAATATAACACGCACAGCTCAAAATGGTGATAGAGCTCGGCCTAAGTTCTTATAGGACTGTAGTGCCAAACTATTATTATTATAATGATATACAGGGTGTTTTCAAAATTTACTTTATAAAAATTGATACAACCGTATAATTAACTTCTATAATTTATAGTCCAGAGCAACATTTTTACATTCATTTTAAAGATAAGTTTCTAGTTAAATTTTGATATTGGATAATTGTTTGCGTGCGATAGTAGATTTTTCTCATCAAAGTAAAGAAATAAATATTTTCTTACAACTGTTTTTTATAAAACTTAGTTTTTCTTGCAATTTTTACCTATTTTATCTAAAGGTAAACAACCTTTTTTAATATTTGAATGTATTATAGTGTATTAAACAATTTCATCATAAACTATTTTATCTCGCACTTACCGTTTTCTTTGCGGAACACTCCTTGTAGTGTCAAAATTCTTAAATTCCTTAAAATACAATTTTCTTATAAAAAACAGTATTTAGTTTTTATAGAATTACAATTTATGTATTTATTTTACAAAATTTTCATTTAGAATAGTTGTTTAAAGTTTTCTCCGTTTGCCTGAATACAAGCAATCGCTTGTTTTAGAATAAGAATTATACCATTCATTGTTCGCAATTCATGTCTTATTTTATTTTCTGCTGCAGTTATCCTTGGTTTAAATCATTCACAGTAATTATTTCAGTTGAATAAACCAATTCCTTCATGAGGAACCATGAAGAAAAAAATCTAGCATTGTTAGATCTGGTGATCTTGTTGACCATTGAAATGGTACATTGCAATTCGACGATTGCTGTGATTTTCATTTAACCAATTATATAAATTTCGACCTTAGTGACCCAAAGCGACAACGTGTTGGTGGATAGGTACTAGAGATGGGCACGTGACTGAGTTTTGTCTCACGCTCACAAAATAATTTTTCTAATCACGCACACTCACGGCCTTTTTTCTACTCACACTCACTCACAATCACGTGAGTAAAATCACAATCACGCGTGATTCACGTGCATCTTATTCTTGCATTTTTTGCAAGAACAAGAGCGAGAACAAGATCGATATTTTCCTGCAAGAACAAGATAAGAAATGCAAAAACAAGAGCATGACTAACACTGCAAGAAATGCAAGAAAAGCAAAACTCTTGCGTATTTTTATCATTTTAATGTATTTATTATGTTTTTACGGTAATAATGAAATTCAAAAGAATTCATGATATTACTAATTATTGAACAAGTAACAATGGAAAGCGTGCAAAATATTTATGAACGTGAACATTAACGAAGATGTGTGTTTTTATTTTTGTTTTATTTTTATTTTTAAAGCATCAAAAATAAGGCCTGTGAAGCACTTTTGAAGCGGTAAATAGCCTCAAAAATGCTTCAAAAGTCGCTTCAAAAATATAGTTCGTACATCGATTGTGCATATGCACATTATTATTTTCTCTGGGAAAAATTATCTCTGGAAAAGAATTATCAATTAAAGAATAGTCCGGAGTAGAATTTACCAGGAATGAATTGACTTTGAGGCTGAACTTTACTTTATAGGGCCGGTAGAAATTCAAAAAAATAATTGTTACGATATTTTAAATAGGGGAAGTGACGAAAAAAAAATGTTTTGCCGCTCGGACCCCTGGAACCGACTAAAAATCGAAAACCGACCGAGGTCACAAGTGGTTTTTGAAATTTAACGAAGTGGCAAAAAAAAATTATAAATTGTCGCACGATGTAGAAACCAGACCTTAAAAATAAAAAAAGTGACCTCAAGGTCACGTGGTACCCCCTAAAAATCAAAAACCTGTTTTTTTCAAACTCAAATTCCTGGAAAAGGGGAGTGGCAAATAAATAATAATAAAATATTGAAAAACCTTTACATTCAGTTAAATAATGCAATGAAAATTTATATGCCAAAAATATAAATTCTAAAACCAGAAAAACAAGTAAATAAATTAGACTAAAAAAATTTGCCTGTGGCGCCTTCAATTCATACTATTTATCTTTGTGTACAAAAAGGCGATTTTTATTACAATGATTTGCTAAGTGTACAAAACTCATATTTAACCTTTCTGAAGAAAAAATCTTTTTTTGCTCAGTGTACCCCAATTTCCAGGCCATAAAAATTACCATGGCCATGCTACCATGTATATCTAGAATTTTGAATTTTTTAGTTTTTTACTTTGCCATTCCCTTTTTCCTGGAATTTGAGTTTATCCAACATCATCAAATTAATATAATAAATCTCTTTGTTGGTTTGTCTTTTTGTTTGATCCACTTATCCGTCTAAACGGCTGATCGGATTTTCTTGAAATTTTTACCACCGATGCTGTAGAGTCTATATATGGGCGGGATTGGACAAAGAGGCGTGGCATATCCTAAACTTTCAAAACGATATAACTTGGCACTTACATCAACTACAAACTCAAATTTTGACACAATATGTATGTTGGGTCTGGACACAGTATATGCTATATCTCGGTGAGATTGGTAGACTGGGCGTGGCACTTCCCATTTGGGATGGCAAATTTAATGACATTTTGGTCAGCGTTATATTTAACCATTCTAAACGATATCGCCGAATGTGGGCGGGATGGACAACTAGGCGCGGCACCCCCATAGAAGGTACATTTTCAAGATTGTGTATGTCAACAGCTATTATAGTGATATCAAGATATTTCACACCACCCGAAATTTTTTAAACTCACCACTCCAAAATTCACCACATTAAAACTCACCACACTAAAATTCACAACACTAAAACTCAGCACACTAAAACTCAACCCACTAAAACTCACCACAATAAAATTCACCACACTAAAACTTATCATACTAAAACTCACCGCAATAAAACTCAATACACCTAAACTCACCACACCGAAACTCACCACAGTGAAGCTCACCACACTATAACTTCTACTGTAAAACTCTACGGGGAAAAATTCCACGGAAAAGAATTCTACCGGGAAGAATTCTACGGGAAAGCGTTCTATAGGGAAAAAATTTACGGGGAATATTTCTACTGGGAAGAATTCTACGCCGAAATATTCTACGGGGAATTATTCTACGGGAAAGCACAGAAAGAATTCTCTTTGAGAAAAGTTGTTTTGGCGGAGAATTATTTTAAAAATCACCACATTAAAACTCACCACTCTAAAATTCACCGCACTAAAACTCACCACACTACAACTCACCATACTAAAACTCACCACAATAAAACTCAATACACATAAACTCACCACACCGAAACTCCCCACACTGAAACTCACCACACTATAACTTCTACTGTAAAACTCTACGGGGAAAAATTCCACGGGAAAGAATTCTACGGAAAAGCGTTCTATAGGGAAAAAAATTTACGGGGAATATTTCTACTGGGAAGAATTCTACGCCGAAATATTCTACGGGGAAGCACAGGAAGAATTCTCTTTGAGAAAAGTTGTTTTGGCGGAGAAATATTTTTGATTTTTTACTACATTTATAAAACTATAAACTATATTATATATATTATATATATATATATATATACATATATATATATATATATATATATATATATATATATATATATATATATATATATATATATATATATATATATATATATATATATGGTATGGTTTATATATATATTTATATATATATATATATATATATATATTATATATATATATATATATATATCTATATATATATATATATATATATATATATATATATATATATATATATTCCAGACGTTCTGTACCTGTGTTTGTGAATTTCCACAGGAGCTCATCTACAAGTAGGCTCCACATTAGTGGTAATAGTACTCCACCTTGTGGACAACCCCGTGTGGTTCTAATTTGTATATTCGTTAGCCCAACATTGACTTCTGCTGTTCTGCATTTAAGCATTTCACTCATCCATCTTTCCATGGTATGGTTTACTCCTTTTACTTCAAGGAATTTTCTTATACCCTCATGAGAGGTATTGCACTGTTTTACAAATTGAGGCATGTTGGCCTAATCTGCAATGAAACCTATCATTTCTGGTTGATTTCGGTATCCTGATTCTTGCTGCGTACTCAGAATTTTCCCTTTACGTCGAAATTTTGCACAAAATCGTCAAAGTTGCAAAAAAGGCCTTTTTAGGCACTTTATACCGCAAGTTATCGCACGACTTCGATATGTTGCAGATGCATACTTTATCACCAAATAAAATATGAACCTTGCCTACGGATAATTGGAAAAAAAATCTGAGTCCAGATATTAGTTTTTGCAAAAAAATCAAAAAGCAATTTTTGTTACTAAAAAAGTGTGTCGAGAGATTAATATATCACAATTTTCTAAACTCTCTTAAAACTCGTAAAAAAGAAATTTTTTTGAACATTTTTTAAAATTTGTTTATGAAATTTGTTGATTAAAATTGAGCGAATTGCACGCATAGATATACAATTTCATACAGATATAATATAGTGGTGTTAGATTCAAAATCGAACAAAATTCTTAGCATCTGATGTACGCATTATGGGAAAACATGATGGGGAAAATTGAACTGCGTAATCTCCTGGTATGTATTTGATTTGGCAGGCATTAATGGGTTCAAAAAATTATTACATATCCGTCGTCATCGAATGCTTCTGAGCGACTGAACTGAAATTTTTGAAAATTTGACATGAAAAAAATAAAAAAATACGACACCCTACAGCTACTCTTTGTCAAATTTAAATTTATAATATTGTTTGAACGCGGCGTTAGTAATATATTGAACATTTTATTTTAATGAATGGTAGATTTGGAACTATTTTTCGTGACGAATATGAATTGTGAAAATTTTAAAAACTATGCCCTTATGGATCGCTTCATCATAATAATAAAGTAATAATAACTTGGTCGCGCAACTTTTTAAATCTAAATAAGAATAAAATTTATTGTATATTAGCTTAGCTGAACCCGTGCACGACTCGTGCAAACATTTTTCTGAATGTAAAGATATGGAATAGTCTGATTGAATATGTTAACTTTTCCTGGATTTCTACGATATATATTCGAAATTTTAAGGAACTTGGTGCAGATGTTTGAAATTTTGTTTTGGTTTGGTGAATTTTGATATGGTGAGTTTTGGTTAGATAAGTAACATCAGAATTTAAAGTTTTGTTAAAATTGATAATATTTGTACTGAGGTAAAGCATTTTGAATTTTTAGGATGTATGGGAGGTGTCCTCCCCTCTGTTCAATCTGATTAATTTATAGTTTAGTAATAACAATTTACAGAAAAATACGTTCAGCGATTTTGCATTCCCCTTTTACACTCATTTGTATTTTTGGTGTATGTTCCAGATTCACAGCAAAACCGCTTAACGAATTTTCCAGGAGTATCCTATGGAGATATCCTCAGCCAAAAATAAATCAGATTGGACAAATAGGAGTGGCACCTCTCACAGAACCCAAAAATTCAGTACGCTATGTCTCAACCCTAATGATATCGATTTCAACTAAACTTTAAATTTGGATGTTACTCATCTTCCTTAATCTCACGACACCAAAACTAAATATGAATCCTCTACAGGGTTTCGTTAAGATTTGGAATATACATACTACGGACCCATAAGATCAATTTTAATTCATAAACAAATTTTAAAAAATGTTCAAAAAAATTTCTTTTTTACGAGTTTTAATAGAGTTTAGAAAATTGTGATATATTAATCTCTCGACACACTTTTTTAGTAACACAAATTACTTTTTGATTTTTTTGCAAAAACTAATATCTGGACTCAGATTTTTTTGCCAATTATCCGTAGGCAAGGTTCATATTTTATTTGGTGATAAAGTTTGCATCTGCAACATATCGAAGTCGTGCGATAACTTGCGGTATAAAGTGCCTAAAAAGGCCTTTTTTGCAACTTTGACTCGATTTTGTGCAAAATTTCGACGTATAGGGAAAATTCTGAGTACGCAGCAAGAATCAGGATACCGAAATCAACCAGAAATGATTAGTCCAACATGCTTCAATTTGTAAAACAGTGTAATACCTCTCATGAGGGTATAAGAAAATTCCTTGAAGTAAAAGGAGTAAACCATACCATGGAAAGATGGATGAGTGAAATGCTTAAATGCAGAACAGCAGAAGTCAATGTTGGGCTAACGAATATACAAATTAGAACCACACGGGGTTGTCCACAAGGTGGAGTACTATCACCACTAATGTGGAGCCTACTTGTAGATGAGCTCCTGTGGAAATTCACAAACACAGGTACAGAATGTCTGGAGTACGATGACATCGTTCACACAAAAAAATATCACCAAAAATTTCACCAACTACCAGTATTCATCATATTGATGATTTCATTCATTGAACTAAAATCGTATTTTTTAAATGTTTTTCATTTTCAATATTTTTTTAACATCAAATTTCAAACACAAATTTGTCTCCATTTACACATTTATGTTTTTATAATTCTTATACGAGTTATAATATATAATGCTAATTATGCAACACTCCATTTCATCATATTAATGAATAATTTACATCATATTGATGAATTTTGCTCATCTAACCACATTAATTTAAATATCATACATCTTATAAGAATTTTAACTACATAAATGTGTAAATGGAGACAATATATTTTTTTTTTTAAATTGATGGTTTAAAAAATATTAAAAGTGAAAAACATTGAAAAGAAACGATTTTAGTTCAATGAATGATATCATCAATATGATGAATACTGGTAGTTGGTGAAATTATTGTTGATATTTTTTTGTGTGTTATCATATGCAGAGGAAAATTTGCTGGACAAAATTGAGAATGTGCACCCAAAATAATGCGATGGATGATGTACACGATGATGATTCGACCGACCTATCATAATGTCGAAGAGAATAGATCTCATTACAACAAAGAAGTTTTTAGATAAAGTGCAAAGACATATGCGTTTGTATAAAAGGAGCCATGAGAGCATGTCCCACTGCGGCGTGGAGGTACTCCTAGAAATAGAACCACCTAGAACTAGAACCACTTACAGGGGGTAGTGAAGGGAACACTGTGTCGCATGGGAAACGAAGATAATGGGTATGGGAGTCAGGATATGGGAGTATATCTGAACATCTCCCAGACCACAAGACTAAAAGATTTAATTTCGCGAAACATTTCACGACTAAACTCTGCAATGGAAAAACATATCCGACACATATGATATGAAAAAGTATATGATAATATGGTTTACAGATGGATCATTAACTGATGAAGGAACTGGAGCAGGAGTATATGGGCCCAGAACCAAATACTCTTAATCAATGGGGAAGCTTACCAGCATCTTTCAAGCGGAAATACACGCTATTGATAGATCCAGTTCAATATGAGAGAAACTACAGCAACAAGAATATAGCGGTTCTATCTGACAATCAGGCGGCCATTATGGCATTAGAAGTCAACAAACTAGGTATGAAAAACAATGTCTCCATACTTTTTGATCCCTGGACTCAAGGGAATAGAAGGTAACGAAGAAGATGATAAGTTAGCCAGAAAAGAGGCCGCAACAAAACTATAGACCCAAAACCTTTCTATGGGATCGTCGACAGTGAGATCAAAAAGATACTGCGAGAAGAACAGTGAAATACAAGAGAAGAGCTTTGGGGTTACCAAAGCTACGACAATCAAAGAAATTTATCGGGACCTATAACCATAAAAGATTTAAAGAATATATTAAATTAACGAAGAAAATCTAAGAATCTTGACAGGATTTTTCACAGGTCACTGCAGACTTGGAGAACACCTTACAAGAATGGGTATTCACTCCGACAGCACATGCAACTTTTGTTTGGAGGAGGATGAGAACCCAGTGCATATTCTGGAAACTTGTCAACCAAGTCAAACCGATATCAGGAAAATAAAACTACCCGTTATGGGTTGTATTGGCAAAATAAGTAAGTAAGTATTAAAAAAAAATATCCAATGATTCAATGTAGATAAATACATTTTAAGAATTCAATAAATGTGTAAATCTTAAAAAACGCTATTCTATATGAAAGCGTTTTGATAATAATCCAGTTAGAATTAATAAGCTTATAATTTAATATTAACATAATTAAATGCTGAAATTACTCAAATTCCCCAAGAAATTGTTGACGAAAAAATTCGGGGGAAAATTCAGTTGCTTTCCTAATAAAATGTTGTTTATGATAAGTAGATTTTTTTTCACTCGGATTTTATCCTCTGTTTAGAAACGACATGAGAATAAATTCGAGGGAATTGTGTTTATAATAAGTAGATTTTAACCGGATTTTTTCCTTTCAAATTCGTTTTATGATTGGAGAATTTCAAACAGGGGAATAAATTCGAGGGAATTGCTGTTCATGATAAGTCTGAATGTGTATGTTGGATCTGTGCAGAGTATAGGCTATATCTTTTTGAGATTGGTGGAATGGGATAACAGATTTAATGAAATTTTGGTCAGCATTATACATTCTCTCCGAAAGTGGGAGGTATTGGACCAATGGGCGTGGCACCATCCATAAAGGGTACATTTTCAAGATGGTGATAGTTATTACAGTAATATCAAAATATTTCACACTAGAGTATACGAACCACCTCAAATACTTTAAACTCACCACACCAAAATTCACCACATTAAAACTCACCATACTGAAACTTATATCCACCATATGGAATAACGAAAGTTTTCCTTGTGAATGGACAGAAGGCATTATCGTGAAGATACCAAAAAAAAGGGTGATTTGCGAGAATGTGACAATTGGCGAGGCTTATGTGTATTGCTAGCAGTCTCCAATATTATTGCAAAAGTGATACTAGAGCGCCTAAAACAACCGCTTTATGACACAATAGATGCGGAACAGGCTGGTTTTCGTCCCGGCTCATCGAGTGCTGACCACATCAACACTCTTCGAATCATCATCGCAGTGTGCAGAGTTTAACACTGGACCTCCCATGGTATTTATTGATTTTGCGAAGGCGTTATAAAGATGCAAAATGCCGCGTGCTGCGTAAAGAAAGTTGTCTGAGCAGTTCGGAATCAACAGCGGCGTTCGCCAAGGATGTGTGCTTTCACCAATACTATTCCTTTTAGTTATTGGTGATGTGTTAACCACACCCAGAATGTGTGAGGTGGAATATGTTCAGCCGACTACAACATCTGGATTACGCAGACGACGTTTGTTTCCTTGCGCATACAATACCATAACTGGATAAAATGGTACGGTCGCTTGAATTGGAGTCGTCTTTTGCCGGATTAAAAATAAATGTTGCTAAAACAAAATTAGAGAGCTTCGCAGAAAATACCAGTGGGGCCGTGCGTATCGGCGAGCAGATAATTGAAACGATAGAGCGTTTTACTTATCTCGGCAGCGAAGTTGCGGCCAACGGCGGTACAGATCTCGATGTTGAAAGTCGAATACAGAAGGCCAGAGCAGCATTTGATATGTTGTCTACGATTTGGCGTAACAATAATTTTAGCACCAGCGTAAAACTGAGATTGTTTAAATCAAACGTACTATCTGTCCGTCTATATGGATGCAGCACTTAGAAGGTTACCAAATCCATTACCACGCGACTCCAAGTGTTCGTCAATCGTTGCCTGCGAAACAAATTTCGTATATATTGGCCCAACATCATAGAAAATAGAGAATTGCTCCGCAGAGCACTCTTGAATCCAATTAACGATCATATAAGGAAAAATGGAGATGGATTGACCATACACTCCGAAAAGACGACATCAGCATTGCTCGAAAAGCCATGGAGTGGAACCCGATGGGAGGTGGTGTGAGAAATCCCGGGCGACTAAGAGAAACATGAGAAGATCAGTCCATAAAGATGCTAAGAACCTCTGAAAAACGTTGGAGCGAGTTAAAGGCAATTGCCAAAAACCATACACGATGGCGTGTAGGTGTTGTTGATGTCCTATGTCCCGCTAGGGATCTAAGGAACTGAAGAAGATACTGAAACTGACAACATTACAACTCACAACATTCAAACTTACACTAATACATTAGAGTGGTTCAAAAAACGACTTTTTCGAAATTTCCACGGGAAAATTAAAAAAAATATTCACAACAAATTTTGGACAAATCGAAAAAAGTTTAGATTAGAAGTCGCGCATCGAAATTTTCTGTTTTCAGCCAATTTAAAATCGTTAGTAGGTAGGTCTGATTAAAGTTGAATAACTTTATTTTTTGGTTGGATTTTGCTGAAATTTTGGAATCTTGAACATAATTCACTACAGATTACAATGGAATTATCAAAATTTCGTAAGACCATAATTAATTTATTCGCCGATTTTTACATATACGTTTGTTAGATAGTTCACACCCAGTTTCGCCATTTTGCTACATAATTATGTTTATTGGATATTTAAGAGAAGTTAACGACACATTTTAAATATGTAGCAAGATGGCGAAATGAGTCTGAACTATCTAACAAACGTATATGTAAAAATCGACGAATAAATTATTTATGGTCGGATCGACATTTTGATAATCCTATAGCAATCTCTAGTGAATTATATTCAAGATTCCAAAATTTCATAAAAATCCAACCAAAATTTTAAAAAAATTATTCAACTTTAATAAGACCTACTAACGATTTTAAATTGGCTAAAAACAGAAAATTGCGATGCGCAACCTCTAAACGTTTTTCGATTTGGACAAAATTTTTTGTGAATTACTTTTTTAACGTACTCAAACTTTTTAAGGGGGGTCCCGTGTGAATTTCGAAAAAGTCGTTTTTGAACTACTCTACTAATACATATACTGAGAAAAACTTTCCGGGGTTCTCCCCGGGAAGAATTCTACGGGGAAAGTAATTCACGATGAAGAATTCTACGGGGAATTATTCTACGGTGAAGAACATTCCGAGAAAAAGTTGTGTTGGCGGAGAATTATTTTTGTTTTGATTACTACATTTATAACACCAATAAAAAAGTCTACAACAAAGCACGATTCCCTGCTAGATTAATATGTATTTGACCAAAAAAGTTCATTAAGCCGGTATAAAGTAAAAATCACCTGTACATGTGATTTTTACATGAGGCATTTGAACATAAGTTTTCACAGGTCACAATGAATCGATCATTCCCATTTTCTGCGCCAGACAGCGTATTTATATAAGTAATCTTAATTATATGTTTCATTGATCTAGCTCTTCGATATTTTCTGTAATCGTGATTTCGACAGACAGAAAAACGGACATCGCTAAATAGACTCAGGAGGTTATGCTGACAAGAATATATATTATTTTACGTACCGGATATGCTTCCTTCTGGGTGTAAAAAACGGCGCACAGAGGAGTATTTGTATTAAAAACCTGTCCAATAGTCAAAATATAATATTTTGAAAAAATCGTAAAAAAAATGTTCACGTATAGTACAATATTCAATACATTTAAATACATTGATTTCGAAAATACCCAGTATACCAAACTGTTTCGAGGGTTTCTCGTTACGAGAATTATTTCAGAATCGAAGCGTTCTAGAAGTTCTTCACGACAGAATGGGGCTTTCTGATTGGTTTAAAGAAATGCGTCATCTATATATGTCATCCGCAATGACAATAAAAAACAGAAAAAATCAAAAAGAAATTCCTATCTCTATCTCTCTATTTTTTTATTATGTTCTTCGCATCATGGTCGGCACCATCGCATTAATATATTTTTTTTTATTCTATTGAATTAAATTTCGTAACACAATTACTACCCATCATCATTTTTCATTGCATTTTATTTTCTGTCTGCTGCTCCTACTGGGTACTCCATATTAATTTGTCGTATATTATTTTCATATTCAATTTCAATTTAAACAAAATAGTTTTCGAAAATGAGTCTACGAACTTAGCATGTGTTTACATTTTTTTTTTTCTGAATGAAAATATTTCTAACATCAAAAACAAAAATAAATAAAAAATGAAAATTCAAAGCTCCCTATTTTCATACATTTATTTCTAATGAAATAAAGTGAAATTAACATAAAAATATAAAAAAATAATGTCCACTCTATTAATTGTAACGTGACCGGTTCTCCGGGTTCAGAGCTGGAATGCTGAGCGGGCTCCAGTAGTCCGCGTTTCACAAAAATTTATATCTTGCAGGAATACCCTTATAGAAATTAATATACCGACACAAGTCTTTAGTTTATGCTATGTACATCGCGTTTATTGTGAATTGAAAATTATAGTTAATTATATTATTTAGCGATTATCTAATTTCCCGTGCGTTGTCTCTGCCGGCTGCTTCCGGGCCTCTGCTGCGTACGGTCTCTCGCCGCTTCTGTAAATTTATATTGTCTTTCAAACCAAACTTATTCCAGGCAGTCTTTCTGAAACTGGTTAAGGACAAGCACCCTTGTCCTTAACCAGGGCGGGAAACAGAGCCTCAATCACGGTTACAATGCCCAACAGATCTCGCCTGCTAACACATTGTAACCGATCAGTCTTGTCGAGGTTGAAGTCGGGAACAGAGAGAGCGAATTAACGCTGTGCAGGCCTGCGATTGGTGGCTTGTTGCCTCGATTGGTGACTTGTTGCCTAGTCGTTGGTGTCTTGTTGCCCACCAGTTTTGTAGTTTGGTCCATCGGTGTGTGCTTTCTCGCTCACCAGTGAGAGCGTATTAGTGACGCTTTTGTAGCTTCGCTCACTGGTGAGTATGTGTTTGGCTAGACACCCGTTGTTCATGTTATGCTGTGTTGGTTGTATTTTGTAGTTTCACTCACTCACTGGTGGGTATTGGTGATTCTCGTTCATGTTGTCTGTGCTTCGCTGCGTCGACGACGTTGATTTCAACGCCGTGCGGTCGCCAGTTGACCCTGGCCAGTTGAGAATGGTACCGTCACATAATTTTAAACAAAAGTAAATATAGCCATAAGTAAAATGTCACTGAACACCTGGTGACCTTATTTTAAAAATCGGAAACGAGTCGCAATCATGCGCTCTAACATTTATTAATAAAGAAACGAAAATCGTTGATTTATAATAATGAAATTTACCGCAAGAGTTATCTTGCGGACACTGACATTACTTGAACGCAAAAGGGTGTTCAAACTGTTCGGACCTGCATACAGGGTTCGTAGAATATTTGAAATACATTCATTCTCCAAAGAATATTCTCTCCCGGAATTTTTCATTTCATTCATTCGCGAATTTTTGAATGTTTTTAAAATTCTTTGAATTTCATTCTCTCGCGAACTTTTGAAATGATAAATTCATGTATATAAATGTTCTTGATTAAAAAAGAATATTCCGAATAATTCTTTTATATTCCTATTTCATTGGAATTTAGCAGAAACCACTTGCGTTATGGACATTTTTTTGGACAAATCGTTTCCATTGGGATTTGGTCAGAACCCACTTGGATCATTGGAACTTTTTTGAGTGAATCTGTTCCAAAGGGATTTAGTCAGAACCTACTTGAGTCATTGGAAATTTTTTTGGGTGAATCTGTTCCATTGGGATTTTGCCAGTACCCCCTTGCGTCATTGGAACTTTTTTGGGTGAATCTGTTCCAATGGGATTTGGCTAGAACCCAACTGCGTCATTGGATTTTTTTTTAGGTGAATCTGTTCCAATGGGATTTGGCCAGAACCCAACTGCGTCATTGGCCTTTTTTTTGGGTGAATCTGTTTAATTGGGATTTGGCCAGAACCCAACTGCGTAATTGGACTTTTTTTTGGACAAATTGGTTCCATTGGGATTTGGCCAGAACTCACTTGCGTCATTGGACTTTCTTTTGAACAAATTGGTTCCATTGGGATTTGGCCAGAACCCAACTGCGTCATTGGACTTTTTTTTTGGGTGAATCTGTTCCAATGGGATTTGGCCAGAACCCAACTGCGTCATTGGACTTTTTTTTGGACAAATCGGTTCCATTGGGATTTGGCCAGAACCCCCTTGCGTCTTTGGAACTTTTTTGGGTGAATCTGTTCCAATGGGATTTGGCTAGAACCCAACTGCGTCATTGGATTTTTTTTTAGGTGAATCTGTTCCAATGGGATTTGGCCAGAACCCAACTGCGTCATTGGACATTTTTTTGAACAATTCGGTTTTATTGGGATATGGCCAGAATCTTACTGCGTCATTGGACTTTTTTTTGGACAAATTGATTCCAGAACCCAACTGCGTTAAATTTGTCCAAAAAAAGTCCAATGACGCAGTTGGGTTCTAGCCAAATCCCAATGGAACAGATTCACCCAAAAAAGTTCCAATGACGCAAGCGGGTTCTGGCCAAATCCCATTGGAACAGATTCACCCAATTTGTCCAAAAAATGTCCAATGACGCAGTTGGGTTCTGGCCAAATGCCATTGGAACAGATTCACCCGAAAAAGTTACAATGACGTTCTGGCCAAATCCTAATCGAGCCAGTTTGTCCATAGAAACCTTCCAAGTATTTCCTTTTTTATCCATAAAAGTTATATATAAAAAGAATGAAAAAGAACATTTATTTACATTTGTTTTCATTCGCAAATTTTAATATCATGCGAATTTATCATATCTTTCTTATCGTTGAAGAATAAAAGCAACATTCTTGTCGTTTCATTAATTCGTGAAAAGAATTAAAGCTAATAGTTCTCGCGAGAGAATTTTTCGTAAGGAATTTATGATTTTAAAATTCATTCTCCGAATGAATAAGAATGAAAAGAATGAATTTTTTTCATTCGCGAATGTATTTTTACGAACTCTGCCTGCATATCATTACCAAAATTATATCCAGCAGACGAAAGCAGGCATGTACCTGAAAAGAGGTACAACTCTTTAAAAACTAGTTTCGATATAACAACAAGATCAATGATTTTTTCTCGTAGACCTTTCAGAAACCTTCCAAAGAATAGAATACACAAATCATTAAAAATTAGTTTTGATATAATAATGAGATGTAGCCGCGGTAGCTCAGTGGTTAGTGCGTTGGACTGCGAGCCGAAAGGTCCCCGGTTCAAGCCTGGACTGGGGCTAACAACATATTTTCATAGAAACATTTTTCTATACCGCGCTACCTCTCGTCAGTAAATGGCAAACCTACGAGAGTAAAAACCATTGCCTATGAAAAGCTCTCACCTGCCGTTCGGATTCGGCAATAAATTGTAGGTCCCACCACTTTGAGTACAAATATAACACGCACAGCTCAAAATGGTGAGAGAGCTCGGCCGAAGTTCTGTACAGGACTGTAGCGCCAAACTATTATTATATTATTATTATAATAATAAGATCGATTTTTTTCTCGAAGCCACTTCGAGAATTGTTTAATACACTTGAGGCTCCGAGTCGTGGTATTCTGCGTAGAATGTATTCATTCTTTAAATAAAAATCATTGAAATCAGAAATTGTGTGATTCATTTTTTATTATTTTGTATAAGTTTTTTTGTACCTCATGTTCATGTCGCTATTTCAGTATTTTATATTTAATTTTTTTGCAAAAACATTATGGATTTGAATACCAATTAACTTACAGAATACTTTTTTGTAATAATAATATAATAATAATAATAATAGTTTGATGCTACAGTCCTATAAGAACTTAGGTCGAGCTCTATCACCATTTTGAGCTGTGCGTGTTATATTTGTACTCGAAGTGGTGGGACCTACTGCCGAATCCGAAGAGCTTTTCATAGGCAATGTTTTACTTTCATAGGTTTACCATTTAAGCCGAGAGGTAAAGCGGTATAGGAAAATGTTTCCATGAAAAGATGTTGTTAGGCGCATTCCAGGCTTGAACCAGGGACCTTTCGGGTCGCAGTCCAACACACTAACCTTGTAATAAGAAGTTTTATAATTGAAATGGTTTGATATTTTTGTATTGCATTAATTTCTAAAATAACATATTACGATGTTGATTTTAAATTGGATTTTTTGTTTATGTGCCGAAAAAGTTAAGATTTTTAGAAAATCGTATAATTTGAAATTTGTTGTAAAAAAATGCAAGTTGGGCAATGTTGCGCATTCTGAAATATATGCTGTTTTTCTTGACAAGAAATACGATCAATTTTTAATTTAAATTTGTTTATAAAATTAAAAGAAAGTAATCTTTTCTATCATGGAAGAGTGTTCGGGGACTACACTGAATGCAAAATGTTCATTTATTGAACAAAAACAGATATATCATAAACAGACTAGTCCTTGATTCGGATCTTCTTAAAGCAGTTTTCCTAAAGAACTCGAAAAAGGAAGCAACCCCTTTTTAAAGCGAAAAATTAAACTACCAATCTCACCTTATGATCCGATAACCTTGGATCTCTCAATGAACACTCTGGAAAAACTCCGAAATATGACGAAATATTTTTATCGTTTGTGTGTTTCATATACTATTATTGGTTGGTTTCGTTTCTTTGTCGGTGACGGTTGTTTTTGTTTTAGCGCATGCATTTGTGATTAGAACAGTGTTATTTAAAAATTAAAACAAAGTAATATAAATTTTATAAAGTGTAGTGTACATTGTTTTACATTATTGTCTAACAATTGATTTAACCAATAGTTAATGTGCAATTATTCAAATAATTGCACACATTTTTTGTAATAATTGCATAAAATAATTCTGTTGCATGTAAATTGTTATTGTTAGTTTATTTGTGTTTTCCAATTCTTCTTTGTGCTATATTTGTTTACGCTAAACTCTTGTTGTGTTGTTAGTGTGTTCAAAATCAGTAGCATTAACCCTTGCGTACCTTTTAATTTTTTTAGCACTAAATTCTTAACTTTGTGTTTTTCGATAGTTTTATACTATGGATTTCTTATCAGTTGAAAACTTCGCTGCCTGCTCACTGAGGGACAAATGTAAAAGTCAGAACATTTTAAACTCAATGTTTTCCTGTTCCGGTCCCTGTGGTCAATTGTACCACGCTACATGTGCTAATATTTCTATTGGATGCACTGAATTTTTATGTTCAGTGCATTCAGGTTTACAGTGGTACTGTCCTACTTGTAGACCCCTTTCTCCATCTGTTTTTTTTGTTAAAATTAAAAACTTTGGTGAAAAACTTAGTATTTTAAATTCAAAAATATTAAATTCGTTAAACGAATTTAGCTCAATAGTAGAAATCAGTGATACCGCAAATAAGCCAGACTGTTTTGAAGATAATACAGCTATTATTAATGAATCAGTCTCTGATAATGAACCTTCAAGTTGAAAAAAAAGTTGAAAAAAAACGCAAACGAAAATATAATAATAAATCTTTAAGTCCTCCTAAGGCTAAACGTAGTTCCCAAACAACTTCTGTTACCCCTTCTGTTCCTTCTATTAGTCCACCACTAATAGCAGTTACACTGTCCAAAACAACCACAAGTAGTAAGACACCAGTTAGTTCAACGTTAAAGGCAATCCCAAAATTAAAAAGAATTTTTTTATCTCGGTTGATGCCTGACACAACAACGGAGAATGTTTCCAATTTTATAAAAATGAATAAACTCGTGCCAACTGACACTTACATTTCTTGTAAAAAAATCGGAAACAGGCCAACACATGCATCTTTTACTTTGTCAATTGCGGAAGAACATGCTGCGGCCGTTATCAGTTCAAATCTGTGGACTGATAACATCCTTGTTTCCGAATTCAAAACCAAAAGAAACAATAGACCAACTAAAGCAGACCACCAAAATCCAAAAAACTTAAGCGTATCTCCCTTTACTACCAAAACGTAAGGGGATTGCGTTCAAAGACTCGGGATCTCTTTTTATCTACTCAGAATTTCGCGAACGATATCATCGCGTTAACTGAAACATGGCTAAATAAGAGCTTTTCAAATGTTGAATTATTTGATAATTCATTCAATGTTTTTAGAAAAGATAGATTTGACATCGAAAAATCTCCAGTCGGTGGTGGAATATTAATAGCAATAAAGAACAATTTAATAAGTTCCTTATTAGAAATTCCAATTGCTGCTTCATTAGAGCTTATTTGTGTTAGGATTGTACTTCACAATTCCTGTGTATATGTCTTAAACGCTTACATTCCTCCGAAAAGTAGCGTAGAAGTCTATGAGACCTTATCTAAGTCCATAGATTTTGTATTGGAAATGCTTAATAGTTCTGATGATATCATACTTTTAGGTGATTTTAATTTACCAGATTTAATATGGAATAACTCTGACGACGACACATATTTCTGTGCGTCTAACTCTAAATCTCGACAAGAACAGATTTTTGTTGACACTATATCATCTGACTTACAACAAGTAAGTTGTATTACTAATTGTCTGGAACGACAACTTGACTTAGTATTTACTACAGATAGTAACAATGTTATAGTTACAAATTCGACGAATGTTCTAATGGACATTGATGCATATCATCCGCCTCTAACAATATTTTATCAATCTGATAGAGCGAATATCATTAATAGTAAATCTGCAGACAAGGCTTATGAATTTAATTTTAAAAAAGCCAACTTTTCATTGTTAAATGAATTGTTGTCTGCTAAAATTGATTTAATATCAGACTATATTAATGATAATGAACTTGATGTTGCCATAAACTATTTTTACCATGAACTCTTTTCCTGCATAGCACAATCTGTACCATATAGCCTTAAGTTCACTAAGATCTCATCGTATCCCTGGTACACTAAGGAATTGAAGATGCTACGTAACTCTAGGAATAGAGCATGGAATAGATATGTCAGCAGTCAAGACCCAAGTGACCTAGAAACATACAACAAATTGTTTCTGGAATTCCAGTCTATATCTAAAATTCTTTACACTGAGTATATTGATAAAATGAAGATACAAATTTTATCAGATCCAAAAAAGTTCTGGGGTTTCATCAATACTTAAAAAAAGAGCGATGGTTTTCCTGCTTCTTTTAAAAATAATGATGGATTCACTAGCGACCCTAATGTCATATGTGGCCTATTTGCAAGCCTGTTTAAACAATCATTCTCTAATGATTCTTTTATAACCGATGTTAATTATTTTGATTACATGCGTTCTGCTCCTAAAACTTCATTAGTCTCTATATCATTTTCTCCGGAGCAGATTTTGCAATATATTTCGACGATTGATGATGATTTTAGTTCTGGACCAGACGGTATCCCGGCAACAGTTATAAAGAAATGTGGTACTTCGTTATGTAAACCACTTTGTTCCATATTTAATAAATCAATAAATGAAAGTAATTTCCCAATATTTTGGAAAAACTCATTTATAAGCCCAATTTTTAAAAAGGGGTGTAAAAATGATGTAAATAACTATAGGCCAATCGCTAAATTGTCATCAATACCGAAATTGTTTGAACGTATTGTATAAGATCAAGTTAAAATCCACTGTAGAGATGTAATTACCACACGTCAGCACGGATTTGTAACCGGAAGATCCACAGTATCTAATCTATTAGACTTCACTTCATTTGCAATAAGTTCAATAGAATCAGGAAAACAAGTCGACTGCATTTACACAGATTTCAGTAAAGCTTTCGATAAACTTCCTCATAACTTAATTTTATTCAAACTAAAGGTACTGGGATTTCCCGAATTCTTTGTTAAGTGGATAGGATCCTATTTATCTGATCGGTCATATCAAATACGATTCAGAAATAATTTATCTTCGCCATTTATTGCAACATCTGGGGTACCCCAGGGTAGTCATCTTGGTCCACTGTTATTTATACTGGCTATTAATGATGTGATATACAACATTAAGTACTCGCATTTATTAATTTTTGCCGATGATATGAAAATATATAAATCAATAAATGACGATAAGGACGTTCATATACTTCAGTCCGACTTAAAATTATTTGAAACGTGGTGTTGTAAGAATAACTTGATTCTTAATCCAGAAAAGTGTCAAGCCATGACATTTTCTCGCAAAAGAAATAAACTAGAATACAACTATTCACTAAAAGAGAAAATTTTAAATCGGGTGCACGTGGTGAAAGATCTTGGTGTGTTTGTCGATACAAATTTATCGTTTAATTTACATATTGAAAATATATGTAAAAAAGCCTCATCATTACTTGGTTTTATCAAACGATGGGCTAAAGAATTTAATAGTCCCCTTACAACTTTGACTCTATATTGCACTCTGGTTCGTTCACAATTAGAATATGCAAGTCAAGTATGGTCTCCTTTCTACAAGGTACATAATGACCGAATCGAAAGGATACAGAAAAACTTCGTACGTTTCGCTCTCAATGGTTTAAATTGGATGGATAACTTACATCTTCCTCCATACGTAGATCGTCTGAAACTACTAAATTTAAAGACTCTTGACGAGCGCAGACAGATTGCCGATATCATTTACATACATCAATTAATAACCGGTAGACTTGATTCACCCGAGCTTCTTAACTATATTAGTTTTAACCATAATCGTAGAAGTAGCAGACATCGTGATGTTCTTTTTTATGTACCTTATAGTAGAACTAATTATGTAGCTGCCTCACCCTTCAATCGAATGTGTAATTTAGTTAATAATTGTCCACAGTATAATATAAATCTTTCAAAAAATCAACTCAAATGTAGATTTAAACTATAATGTAACAAATGCATGTGTTGTTCACGAGCCCAACTAATTTAGTGGGTAAATATTTTCCAGCATTATGCTGTGAAAGTGCAAGCTAGCTGTATTAGCTAAAACTCGATTAATTTAATTTAAATAAGCATGTAATTTTATGGAAATTGTCCAATTCTTGCTTTATAATGTATTAAATATTACACATGGATTCTTCTGATGTTATTTCATTTATCATTTATTTGTTTTAATATGTATTTTGCAGTGGGTGAAGAGCATTTTACCCGCCACAACATCCTGTTGTTAACCTGACAATTACAATAACACTGTTCTACAAGGATTTTAATCTGGAATGAAACCTATCATTTCTGGTTGATTTCGGTCTCCTGATTCTTGCTGCGTACTAAGATTTTTCCCTATTCGTTGAGATTTTGCAAAAACCCGAGTCAAAGTTTGTGTTACCAAAAAAGTGTGTCGAGAGAGTAATTTATCACAATTCTCTAAGCTCTCTTAAAAAAGATTTTAATATTAGATCGCAATGTTTTAGCTGTCAAAATTTTACAAAAATATTTTAAACTTTATCTTACTGACATTTTTCGGAATATTTTTTAAAATTTGTTTATGAAATATTTGATTAAAATAGAGGGAATTGCTCGCAAAGACATACAATTTCATACTGATATAATATAGTGGTGCTAAATGCAAAATCGAACCAAATTCTTAGCATCTGATATACGCATTATGGGAAAACATGATGGGGAAAATTGCACTACGTAATCTCCTGGTATGTATTTGATTCGGCAGGCTTTAATGGGTTAAGACAAATCTATTACACATCTGTCGTCAACGAATGCTTCTGAGCGACTGAACTGAAATTTATAAAAATTTTACATGAACAAAAATAAAAAATGTGACAACCTACAGGTACTATTTTCAAATTTAAATTTATAATATGGTTTGGACGCGGCTGTAGTAGTAATATATATTGAACATTTTATTTAAATGAATCGCAGATTTGAAACTATGTTTCGTGAATAGTTTTAGTTTTTGTACTTATGAAAATTTGAAAAATAAACATTCAGTGCTTAATACAATAGAAACCATAACTCGCATGGCTTTGACTTCTATGGCTGTTTTGATATGCTTGATATTTTTCCCAAAGACATAATGATACATTTATTAATTCTTCATATAAATTTGGTCAATTAACTGCAGAGATTTTTTGAAAATCCTTAATATTGATGGTTTAAGGAAGAGATAGAAAATTATAATGTACAACAGAAAAGATCCTTAGGTATACTCCTGAATCCGGCGTTAAAGTCCTCAGCTCTCCCCGTTAGGCTACGCATTTATCTTATCTTGTCTGATATTTTTGCTTCAAAAACAACATTTTTGAAATATTTCATTCATATTTTTTTTTTTAATGTCGAAATTATTTTCAACAAACGCACAGTGTGATATTTTCATAATCTAGATGGTCATAAATCGAGTTTTCTTGAAATAAAAACTTCTTCACAAAAAATGGGCGTGGTCAGATAACCCCACTTCTTATAGACTATAGACTATAGGGTTCCTGAGATATGATTAAAAAAAAGAGCGAATTATTTGAATTGTAGTAATAACACCTCTTTAATCAATAATATGAATTCCAAAATATTTCTTTCAACCTATATTTGCCTCAGAATGGTTGCATTATAATTGTTAAATGCAAAACGTGCTAAATAAAAGATTTGCATTTCACGAAAAAATAGTTTTATTTATTAACTGCATTTTTGAAAGTAAAAAAAAATATATTTTCTGAAATTCATAAAATGAGTTAAACTTGCATAATATATTTATTAGAGCTGCATCAAAAGAATTTCATTATTCCTTCCACCGGAACGGTGAAAAATTTCTGTAAAAATGCTATCCATACAAAACTGCATGTCCTTCCCCGCTGAAAATAATAGACAAAACCAAAAAAAAAAAACAGGAAGACACAGTTTTTAAGCGTCATTTTGATACAAATAACTATTAAATAAATGTCACAGAAAACTATTCAACGAAAAAAAAATACAATTTTATATTGACTTTGTTTTTAACATCAAATTTTTTTGTTTATTACTACTTTCCGATTATACGATAACTTTGGTTGATTGAATTAAGGATGCCTTTCACATCGCACAGTGTGCCCAAACCCCCTTAAATCGGGTGAAATTCAGTATTGTCGGAACCACTCAACCGATTTTAAAAATTTAAAAAGAGTTGTACAGAAAGAACTTGATAGAACTTAAGTTTTGAAATTGGAGTTTGTATCTTTTATAGTTATGGAGATAAAAATCAGTAAAGTTGAACATTTTTTATGAAAAATCTTTCAAAAATTGTAAAAAATCCAAAAGTTATCCGATTTTTAAAATTCTTTTGTTTATGGAAAGCTTACATTGTGATCTAAAAAAAATGTGCTTACATGAGAAAATATCATGTTTAGTTTTAAAGATATAGACTTTATTCAACAGTAACTTGCTGCGGGCTCCATTTCAGCACTGAAAACTTTCGAAAAACACCCCAAAACGACAGTTTATTTCTGTGTGTGTATATATAAGAAATAATGTTCCATATAATACAGAATTAGATTTTTTATTTTAAAAGCCATTTTTTAAAATCGCGAAATTTCGCAAGTGCACATATCCGCAGCCGCGGTAGCTCAGTGGTTAGTGCGTTGGACTGCGAGCAGAAAGGTCCCCGGTTCAAGCCTGGGCTGGGGCTAACAACATCTTTTCAAAGAAACATTTTTCTATACCGCGCTACCTCTCGCCAATAAATGGCAAACCTACGAGAGTAAAACATTGCCTATGAAAAGTTCGGATTCGGCAATAAACTGCAGGTCCCACCACTTTGATTACAAATATAACACGCACAGATCAAAATGGTGAGAGAGCTCGGTCTAAGTTCTTATAGGACTGTAGTGCCAAACTATTATTATTACATGTGCGCAGCCAATTTAAGTTGTCATGAGAAGGGTTTTGACCAACCTTTAAACTAAATGTGATCTCAAAGGGGAACAATGCGGATCAACTTACTAATACGTCTTTGAATTTCAAACATTACAATTTAAATACGGTTTTAATACTCTCATACATTTAAGCTCAAACTAAATCATTTACATAAAAATGCTTATACAACAAATTAAACATATTTAATAGCTTAAATAGATTGCATTCTCAAAAATTGAAAAACACTACAACTTGTAAAGTATATAAAGTATATTTTTTATCAAAATTTGGAATTAACTTCATTTTTACAGCAACTTTTTATGATCTCGATATCATTTTTTTTTTTTTTAGAATTGAATTTATGAATATATCATTCTCTTGTTCAATTATGTATATCTCGCTTTAAGGCCAACATTTTAGTAGACTCATATTCCTTTGGCATTTTTCCAGAACCTTTTTGCGTATTAGACTTTTAAATGTTCCCAGAACCACATCATTGGACTTTTTTTCTTGTAGTTTGATATTAAGAAAGACCCAAAGAACCTATTTGTCAAAAAAAAAATGCCCAATGACGCAAATCCTGGTCAAATTCTAAAGTGATCAATTTTTCCAAATAAACAATAGTTGTGTTCCACATAAATCCCAAGGAATTATATATAAATAAATAAAATGAAAATAAATATTTTCTTAATTTTAAATGAGAAGTTACCATACCATTTCATGCTAATTTGGACGTCTGTACATTCTGTCTAATTTTGGTATAGATCGGTTGTTCCTATTCCAAGTTCCAACCAATAAATGTTTTTAGCAAATCGATACCTTACAGGCAGAACATCAACAATCTTAAAAACTTATAATCCATATTGGATTTAGTATACTAATCGAATTTTAGCTTGGAAGTTCTTAAATTTTGTAATATTCTTAGTAGACTTACCAATTTTTGGTTTTGTAAAAATTAAAAAAAAATAATAATAAAAATATAAGTTTATTTGCCAAATTGTAATTAATAGTCTTTATAATTAAATTTAAAAAAATGCTCACCTGTTCATAAAATCGCAAACCTTGAATAGGCTCATCCGAATCATTTTCGCAAAAGTATTTAAATAAAAGATAGCCTGAAAAAATATAATATATTACAAAAAGAAAAACATCATCTTACAATCTAATTACAGTTTTGAATAATTTGGTTGTCATAATAAAGGGAGTAGGGGAGGTAGACTTCTGTTGGGCCATACTCATGAACATATCATGTCATTATTTTAGAATATCGGTATCTAACGAGGCCTAAACTAGGTAAGATCTCGGGTGTACGATCTTCTTATAACTAAGTTTCCTTCAGGAACTTTTTAAGGGTCAAAAGGTCCCAGTTGGGCCATGTTTTATATCCTTGTTTCACATAACATTGCCTTTTTAGGTCTGGAAAAATCAGTTTAATCGTAATAAAAACAGTATTCCAGTATTGAAAATGCGTATAAAATTTTTGACAAATAATCATATATAAGAACTTGTAATAATTTGAAAAAAAAAATTGGAAAAATATTCTAAATTGATATAATTAGAAATAATATTAAATAAAACCAACCGATTTCATTCGAAATGTGTACTCACATTTCATAAACGTATTTTCATAATATTGGAAAAGTAATTTTGCCAGAAAAGCGCGGCAGGCGAAAATTTTTGTCTTTTTTGTGAACATTTATTCATTCAACTTCAAAATTCAAATTATATATAACAATTTATTTGTTAATGGATATTTCTATTTTTTTTATTGGTAAAAGAAACATTTTTTTAAATATTACCCTGCGGGAAAACGGTGTCAATTGTTCTTAAATTATCTATCACGTGACTGGTGAAATGAGGACTTGTCACTGTTCTAGTCTAAAGGTATGCAGGGTGTAGAATGTTCGTAATCATTATACATGTTCTGTATAGCCGGTACCATTGGTATCGATTGACGACTGGATCTTGATGACCAGTTCCGTGATAGGTCTAAAGGTCTGCACGATGTGTTAATTCACTCCTTCCTAGGACAACGCCGGTTGATTTCATATAAAAGTTAATTACCTCCGATTAATTATCTCCGAGATAATTAACCGTCAGGTGCCCAGTCTAGTACCAGTTCGTTTCCCTGTATGGCAGTATGAATTACACTTAAACAACGTGACTGGTGAAAAGATATCTGTCACTGAACTGGTTGAAAGGTGTACGTCCAGTGTCAACCAGTGCGTATTTTAAAAGTGCATTTTACATATTCTATTTATCCAAACAAGTAAAATAACGATTTATTTCTAGGCTAACGAAAAAATGTCTAAAAATTTGAATGCAAATCACAATTATTTTATTAGTATACAAGTAATCTATCTACTGGTCTATCTCTTCTGGATTTCCTGTAATCGCATTTTCTATAGACGGACAAAGTGCCATTTCTTATGAGGTAATCAAAAATATATATAAAAATTATTTACGAAACGGAGCCGATGTACAGTACCCGTTCTACAAACAAAATACCGTGAGTTTATTTTTTTAGTTTTTCAACGTATTGACAGTTTTGTAAGTGATGCTGAATTTAAGACATTTAGGTACTTGATATTACAAACTGAATTTGATTATTGCATTAAACCAAAAAGAATTGAGCGTATTTACAGTCCTCGTATTTTTTTAATCGACATAGTTAATCTTCCAACTTGTTTAATTTTAATAAATTGATATGGGCAATTGAATTATAAATATCTATAAAAAGTAATTATAAATATATATAAAAAATAATTATATAATGTGTTGGACATACACTTAGTGACAAATCTAAAATTTTAATACAGGACAGTACGGTGACTAGTCCTCTAAGGACAGTACGGTGACTGGTCCTCTAAGAACAGTACGTTGACTGGTCCTATAAGAACAGTACGGTGACTAGTCCCTAAGGACAGTACGAAAACCGGTCCTATGGTATCTACGAGATGTCAATTGGTCACCTCCAATGACAAAGTCATGTAAAAGTTACCGGTACGTTTCATACCATTGGGTCAGAACTAGAACCAGTCACCATTTCGCCAGTATCGATATCGATATTTGTCGTTAATATGTTACAGAATCGGACCTCAGATGGTGTATCGTGTAAGTCGTGTTAATCAATTAAACATAACTTAAGCAATAGTGAAGCAAAGTAATACACTGAAGTCACATTTAAAAGATAATCAAAATACCACAATTTTGAATTTGAGTGGTCAGTTTTAAAAAAGTTTATTTTAAAAGGATATATTTCAAAAAGCAATGGCGAAAGTCGACTTTAAAATTAAAATCAGCTTTTTGACATTTTTTTATTTATAAAAATTGTCAAAAAGTAGACTTTATTTTTAAACTTGATTTTAAATTGTCTTTGAATTTGAAATTATATTATCATATTTTCAAAATAAAAAAAAAAATGTTTGCGGGTTTTTTTTATTTTGTAGCTAAGAACTCTCTAGATTATGGACATAAAAGCGTTTTTCCAACATCAATTCATTTATAGATTTTATTACCTTTTGAAATGTTACTATGAGATATTTTAAAAATCAATTCAAATTTATTTAAATGCGAATAAAAGCTGCAAACGAATTAATATCGTACAACCATGAACTGCATCCAACTTTTTTCAAATGTTCGACCACTTGCATTTCAAACGCAAATAAACCAACTTAACGAATTGATTAAAAAAACTGGGAAATACGATTAAATTATTTTAATGGCGTACTGTAAGAAAATACAGGAGTTTCTCATGTGTGCAGCCAAAAGGGTTCAACGGGTTCAGAAGTAATGTATAAAAATGTTGTACAATGTTGAAACATTTTAATTTTTTTTTTTTGCTATATGATAAATTGAATTTATTTGGGTGTTATTTTTATTTGGGGCTATTGTTCAAATGCATTGGCGTGTTTTCCAATAAAAACTGGATCTTATTTCATAACACTTATTGATTTATGGCCTTATTTCATTTAAAATTTTCATTAATACAAAATTATATTAAAACCTGTTGGGAAGGTTAGATCACATGGGAAATTTTAAAGTAGGTGTTATTATGATAGTTAGGATTATCAAAATTATAGTCGGTCTAAGCCGACTATAAATACCTTACACATATGTGTGGTTACCATTAAAAGTGGTATATAGGTCACCAGGATACATGAATCCCGAAAATAACTACAAACTCTCAATCGCTGAAGTATTTCCATTCATTTGATACCCATATTTACAAATGGGTAGGAGTACCGAATTTCGATTTCTTTTTGTGGGAACCACAAGTCGTTTCGTGGGAAAACATTATTTTCATGTATTTGAGCATAATGTCAATACATATTTGACCAAAAAAGTTTACCTAAGCACGTATACAGTAAAATTGATTTGTAGATGTAAATTTTATATGAAGTATTTGAACATAAGTGGTCGGTTCTCAGGTCACAATAGACCGATCATACCAATTTTCTTTTACAGACACCTTAGATATATAAGTAATCTAAATCTAAAGTTTCATTGCTCTAGCTCAAATTTTTCTGTAATCGTGACTTCAACAGACAGGCAGAGGGACAGACAGACAGACAGACGGACATCGCTAAATCGACTCAGGAGGTCATGCTGATCAATAATATATATACTTTTCCATACCGGAAATGCTTTTTTCCGGGTGTTACAAACGGCGTACCAAACGGCGTACCAAATATACCCTTTCACTCCTAATAAACTCCTATAAAAAATTAAATTATTATTATGGCCTGAGATAAAATTTCGAGTTATAGTGAATCGTATGTTTGTACTTGATGCGTTTCAAATTAGTAGCATGCAACTGTATATGAATATTCCAAATTTTAAGGAATTTGTCTCAGCGGTTTGATATTTAGTTTTGGTTTAGTGAATATTGATATGGTTTTTTTTTTGGTGTGGTGAGTTTGAAGTATGTGAAGTTAAATACGTATTTTTTTTTAGCAAAGACACAAACCGATTTTTTTACAGAGAATTAACAGAGCGTTAACAGCCGATATGTTAGCGGATGAAATCTTCCGATTGGTACAAATAAATGACTCCGAATCCGTCCAGGATCTTCATGCTGGAACGCAATACATTGGATAGCTAATGAATAGGGCTTTCCAAATATGTAACCTACATATATGGATCGACTTTTATACATTTTTTAGGTCATATATTGAGAAAAAGTGGTGATGATGAAGTGGTCACTACTCCGTCCACGGTCCCCGTGCTGGATCTTCTTATAGTAGGTTGGATAGGTAATGATTAGAGCTTTCCAAATCTGTGACCTACATAGTTAGATCGATACGCTGGATATTTTTATGAATTTTAGAAACTTGACCATTTACAAGGAACAAAAATATTTATATGAAGAAAAAGTCATGATGATGAAGTGGCCACTACTCCGTCAATGGTTCCCGTGCTGGATCTTCTTTAGTAGGTTGGATAGGTAATAATTAGAGCTTTCCAAATATGTGACCTTCATAGTTGGATCGATACGCAGGATATATTTTATGAATTTTTGAAACCTGACCATTTACAAGCAACAAAAATTTTCATATGAAGAAGAAGTCATGATGATTAAGTGGCCACTACTCCGTCCATGGTTCCCGTGCTGGAACTTCTTATAGTAGGTTGGATAGGTAATGATTAGAGCTTTCCAAATCTGTGACCTACATAGTTGGATCGATACGCTGAATATATTTTATGAATTTTTGAAACTTGACCATTTACAAGCAACAACAATATTCATATGAAGGAAAAGTCATGATTGGATAGGTTGGATAGGTAATAATTAGAGCTTTCCAAATATGTGACCTACATAGTTAAATCGATACGCTGGATATATTTTATGAATTTTTGAAACTTGACCATTTACAAGCAACAATAAAAAAAAGTCATGATGATGAAGTGGCCACTACTCCGTCCATGGTTCCCGTGCTGGAACTAGCTATAGTCGGTTGGATAGGTAATGATTAGGGCTTTCCAATTATGTGAACTACATAGTTATGTCGATACGCTGGATATATTTTATGAATTTTTGAAACGTGACCATTTACAAGCAACAAACATATTCATATGAAGAAAAAGTGGTGATGATGAAGTGGTCACTACTCCGTCCATGGTCCCCGTGCTGGAACTTTTTATAGTAGGTTGGATAGGTAATCATTAGAGCTTTTTAAATCTGTGACCTACATAGTTGGATCGATACGCTGGATATTTTTTATGAATTTTTGAAACTTGGCCATTTACAAGCAACAGTGAAAAAAAGTCATGATGATAAAGTGGCTACTACTCCGTCCATGGTCCTCGTGCTGGAACTTCTTATAGTAGGTTGGATAGGTAATGATTAGGGCTTTTCAAATATGTGATCGACATAGTTAGATCTATACGCTGGATATTTTTTATAATTTTTTTAAAAATCATGTCATATACGTATAAATTTAGCAAAAATTAATCATGATATCCAGCAAAGAATAATAAAAATGATTTTGTATTTGTTATATATGATTATAGCAGGGAAAAATGTTTCGATTTTTAATTCGCTTTTATTTGTTATAATACTTAGTAATTTAAAACGCGAGATATTTGCAAACCATTTTTTCCCACATTTTTTGACCACCTTATTAAAAGCTGGGTAAAAATGTAATTGGTTGTTATCTCATAAAATGACGCATACAAAATTTTATAACCCACATTTTAGAATGTTGCAGGTCATTTCCCATAATAAGCTTGAACAATTGTTGGCATATTTGGAATTTTTATTTATGTCAATCGATAGGCACTTTAAAAACAAACATTTAATGTCTTTACATAAATATTATATCTTGTACATATAAAAAGTTATAGCAAAAAAACAATATCAATTATATAATTTTACACAACATTTCAAAAATACCACAGATGGGAAAATTCCAACAGAAATGACAACAATGATCAACGTATATATATATCTATATATATATATATATATATATATATATATATATATATATATATATATATATATATATATATATATATATATATATATATATTTAATTAATGATTAATGGTGCTTTAAAAACAAACAATAAATGACTTTACATCACTATTTTATCTTGTACCATTAAAGAGTTATAGCAAAAAATTAAAAGATTCGCCCTTTTGGCATGACAAGATTTTCAATTTTTCCAATTTCTTCGTTTTTTTGTTATAATTTTTTTATTGGTGCAAGATATATATATATTTAATTAATGATTAATGGTGCTTTAAAAACAAACAATAAATGACTTTACATCACTATTTTATCTTGTACCATTAAAGAGTTATAGCAAAAAATTAAAAGATTCGCCCTTTTGGCATGACAAGATTTTCAATTTTTCCAATTTCTTCGTTTTTTTGTTATAATTTTTTTATTGGTGCAAGATATAATAGTCGTTTACAGGTATTAATTGAATGTTTTTAAAGCACCTATCGAACTGCATCATTATTTAAAAATATTGTTTCCCAAACATTTATTCCTGAAAACAACAAATGGCAAATTAATGTATGACGAAATATTTTTAATTAATGATGCAGATCGATAGGTGCTTTAATAACAAACAATAAATGTCTCTACATTACTATTTTATCTTGCGCTAATAAAAAGTTATATCATACAAAACAAAAATATTTGCGTTTTGATCAGGATATAGCCTCACAAAATCCGTATTTATAATTCAGTAGGTTGTCCAAATCTAAAGATATTTTATATACGTTATAATAATTGACGAATAAATTAAAATAACAGAAAAATTAAAGAAAATATATATTTTTCTAATTTTTAAAGCACTTCAAACTTTAAAATTTGATTTTCCAACATTTTTAAAAATGCACATGACAGTGACTTTGGCATGACAGTGACGATATCATTTTCTTATTTATAATCAGATCCAAAATTCTAAATAAAGCACCCAAAAATAGTCTATAAAATAAAAAAAATAGTTTTTTGTATATTAAAATAAGTTTTCGCGATTCTATTAAATTAACAGTACATACATTTTAAAGCAATTTTAATTTAACAAGACATCGAGTTATTCTAACAAGTTATCCAATGTAAATCCAACATTATACAATTGTTACATTAACAATATAGCATGTTGAGTCAAACAGATAATCCATGTTCAGTTAACAATTTTTACTATTAATAAATAACATTATGAATAATAATAATAATTAAATTCATGTACCATGTTAAAAACTAACACTGTCAGCGTAACCAATAATCAAAAATAATGACCAACTTAAGATAGTATCGACTTTTGACTTAAATTTATATTGAAGATTTGTTAAAAAAACCGACTATTGGTAGCGCTGTATGAATTTGTTTGAAAAAAAACAATATGAAATACGTTTAATTTGTTTTTAAATTTACATGATATTCTTTCCCTGGGCGTAGTGGGTAAAACGGCTTTAAATTAAAAATTTTCATAATTTTTTTTTTTTTATAAATTAACCAACGCTCAAGGGATGCCCCCTATTCATGCAATGCACAGTGTTGATCGTAAGAAAGGATTATGGGTTAAAGGGAGGAGGAGAGATGGAGTAGTGTCGGTGGATGTTTCCTTTAAATTTCCCAATATGAAAAATATTAAACAGACGCAGGGAGATTGTTCCACAAACGTATCGTGCGACTGAAGAACGAATTATCTCTGTAATGCGTGGTTCTGTTGAGAACCGAGTGGACTACGAAGGGGTGGGCTTGGTTCGATGACCGAGTAGAACGAGAGAATACACGACCTGGTGGAATCAGGCAATGTATTGTAATTGTAATACCTATAAAACAGGCTTACACACCCTACGGTCCTTCGGTGCTCAAGATAACCAATAGAGGATGAAATATTTTCATCCCCTATTAAATATATTGCACGTTGTTGGATTCGATCCAGGAACTCCAAGGAAGATTTTGATACTCCTGCCCATATGTGCGAATTGTATTCCATCTTAGACAGTGCTCAAGTCAGAAGGAGTGAAGTATGTCTTACACCATTTCAAAAAACCGAGGCACTTGGCCGCTTCTTTCGAGACATCAAATATGTGATCATTCCAACGGAGGTCACATTGAATTGATATACCCAGAACGTCAAGAGGACCTGACTGCGCAATATCCACAGAGTCCATATTGAGGGGAGGGAGGGGTGAATCCATTCTTTTGTGAGATAACAGACAACATTGAGTCTTGCTTGCATTAAAATCAACTCTATTTGCAAGATCCCACTCGGAGATTGTTTTAAGGTCATTATTGAGTGTATCATTCATTGTGCGTCTTTTACTCTCAATCTCCAAAGAGTTTGGGCGCTTGTTTAAAGAATATGAATGACAAATGTTACTGTCATCTGCAAAGGAATGGATTGGGTTCTGGGTCGATGACAGAAGGTCATTGATAAAAAACAGTAATAGGGACGGGGATAGGACGGAACCCTGCGGGACTCCAGAATTGATGGAATGTTGTTCTGAGAAAACACCATCCATCGCAACTCGTATTGAACGACCCTGGAGAAAACTCGATATCCATCGTGTAAAAGAATTACCGACATATGCAATTAGTTTTGATACCAGGGCTTCATGCCACACTCGATCAAAAGCTTTGGAAATATCAAGAGCAACAACCTTACTCTCCCCAAAAAGGTGAATACAATTATTCCACTTTTCGGAGAGGACCGCCATCAAGTCACCGGTGGATCTGGTTCTACGGAAACCATATTGCCGGTTACTAAGTAATTCGTTTCGTTCCAGATAGTTCACAAGGTGGAAGTTTATTACGCTTTCCATTACTTTGGATAGCGCAGAGCATATTGCAATGGGTCGGTAATTAGCAGGGTTCGTTGTCTCGCCCTTTTTCGGAACTGGCTGGATATTGGCAACCTTCCAACAAGATGGAAAAACTCCTGTCGTGTAGGAGATGTTGAAAAGGTTACGCAACAGACAAGCCAGCGTTGACGCACACTTCTTCAGCACATGTGCAGAAATGCAATCTGGCCCGGAAGCTTTGTTAATATTGAGATTTGCTAAAACCTTTTTAACTGCCCGAGTTCGAAAATGTATCTCCGGCATTGCAGAAGTAACAAATTCGACGACGGGCAGTGGTTGATTGCTAACAATTTCACTGCCTGGAAATTGTTCCAATATATTTGAGATCGAATCAGATAGGGCATCTAACTTGTTACAGGTAGAAACCCTATGTAAGTTCGGACTCCTATAAATAAAACACAAGTGCATGATGTGTTGCAAGATTTTGAATTTAATCGACATAGAATTAAATTCATTATCCGAAACACTATGTTGCTGCTGGTGCTGGTACGCAACGTCACTTCGAATAAAAAGGGCGAGACCCCTATGGGCAGAGAACAATGGCAGTAGGTGGTACCCCGGTATTTGAAAATCCAGTGGATCTGCACTCTCGCCAACCTGGGTCTCACCTAATGCCATTATATGTGGCCTATAAAGAGACACATGCGCATAAACATCGAAAAAAATCGTCCGCAGTCCACGAATATTGCAAAAATCTATACGAAAGATTTGCGACATTTTCGCTACTGGGTAAATTTAAAACAAACAAACATACTATTAGCTGGCGGCAGTGGAGACAAACAATTGAGAGCGTAAGCTAAACAGTGGTCAGTGTTATGCCTTGACAACTGTCTTCGTTACGCACCCTTGCAGTCTCAGCCACGCACGCTGATAGCGAGGAGTAGGATGGGGAAGGGGCTGAAAACGATAAACAAATGAGCAATTGCAACAGAGGGCATAGAAAAGCCCGTTGCGTTGGCAATTGTAAGCAGCGACGACGGCAGCAGGCAGTGCTGGTGGTGCAGCGAAACCGGTCTTGTGTTGTTGTTGTTGATAATGTTTGGTTCTGTACTTTTATTGTCTTTGGTTTTTGTATGTTATTGTTGAATGTTATTATAGAATGTTATTATTTTATTTATTTTAATCGTTTTAATTATTATGGGATTGTTTCGGTGGACGACACTTAAAAAAAAATTGCACGGAACTCGACAAATATTAAGACAAACTCGACGGACAAAAATTTAACGAATTAGAAAAAAAAGATAAGAGGACGACACGACACATCCGTCCCCCATCGTTGTGCAGACGCTACTGATTAATGATGTGATATTCAAGATACATTATTCAAATTTATAAATTTTTGAGTTATTAATGTCATCGTAATCCATATATCAGGATATACGATTTCATTTTGTATCAAATTTTGATACTGATCCTTCCTATAGTTGCTGAGATATAAGCAATAAAAGTAAGAGCACTTGTCTACTTGTTATTAAATATTTATTTTCATTAAAAAATCTTTCGAAATAAAATCCTAACAGACTCATTTTGCAGCCATTAATTTTATTTCAGTTTTTCTTAAATTTGCCTAAATGTTTTATAAAATAGTTTTATTGATAATTTTTCTGAATAAGTTGTAAAGTTAAAAATGCACTCCTGAAAAGTTCAAAAAATATACTAGTGCTTTTATTTCATATTGCCACAGAATAATATTCTAAACTAGAAAAAATATGAAATAAAAAATTATTTTTTTAATTTAAAACGTTCTTAATGTCCATTTAATATCCAGTAGATATTATTATCATCATTAAAAACGTTTTATATTAAAAAAAATATTTTTTTATTTAATATTTTTTTGTATCACCAGATTTTGTCTGACAGAATTCCAAACGCCTAATATTATTAAAATTAAAAATATTCATGTTTCAAAGTGTCTTTAATATGGAACCATGGCGATAGAACCATGATGAACTGGATGGCAAGAAAACGATAATATCACATTGTCATCCAGTTCGAGGCAATATTTAATATCTCAAGTCTGTAGCTCATCGCGAAGGTAATTTAAAATGAATTATAAAATTTGTACCGAACAGACAGACAAGAAAGCAACGTAATAAAAACGTTTTAAAATGTTTGTCGCGTTCACGTTATTTTCACGATATATCAAGGTGTTTCAAGATGTGTTTTTTGACTCTAATTTATCGTTTCATTTACATATTAAAAATAGATGTAAAAATGCGTCATTACTTGGTTTTATCAAGAGATGGGCTAAAGAATTTAATAGACCCCTAACAACTTTAACTTTATATTGCACTCTAGTTCGTTCACAATTGGAGTATGCAAGTTTTGCTCTCAGGGGTTTCAATTGGGTAAGTGATGCCAACTGCAGGGGAATTCCCCAATTTGTGGGGAATTTTAGTCTTAGTGGGTAATCGGGGAATGGTCCACTATTGGCGGGGAATTTCAAATTAGGATCTGTTACATTTTCTACATTTCTAAGGGTTGGAATATAGGGGCATATTCCAACTTTTGATCGAATTTCATAAGCAAATTTCAAAACAAACGTTTTTACTTTTAGATACGATATCTTAGTACAATAAATAATTTTTAAAATGAATTTAAACAGCACGCTTTGACTTCAACACTTATTAAACAAGAATTAAGTCAGTATATTCCAAGTACTCTCAAAATGCGTTGTAAAGTATTTGGAAGTACATTAATTTCGAAACAATTTATTCAACAAATTCAGAACTTAAACCGACATCCAAAAAATACGTGTGAAAATAAAAATAAGTATGTTATTTATCAGGATTCTAAAAATACTGTATAAAAATAACTGGAAAACATTTATTTCAAAACATTTTCTTATAATAGTTTCACAAATATTTCGATATTTGTAAACACATTTGTGAAAATAAAGATACGTAAATGTTATATAAATATTTTCAAAATGTTGTCGAAATGTATTTATTAGTAAGTTAATTTCCAAACATTTTTTCTATTCGGTTATAAAAATGATTATTGGGTTGTTTGAATAAATATATATTTGAATAATGCCCTACACTGGTATAGGATATAAACATAAAATGCGATTTTTTTTAGTTAATACCAAGGATTGAAACCGAAACCGATATCCGTTTAAAACCGAAACCGTTATACGAAAATCAGAAATAAGCCGATATCCAAAACCGAAATAAACGGTTTCGGTTTTACACCGGTTTAAAACGGTTTTTAAAAAAGCTTAAAAAGAAACAGGAAAACATATTTTATTTTATATAGAAGATCTTAAGTACAAGGCATGTTTAAATGTCATTTAATAAAATTTTGAGTTCCCAAAATAAATTTTTATACCCTACACTAAGAGTGAAAGGGTATATTCAGTTTGGTACGCCGTTTGTAACACCCAGAAGGAAGCATCTCCGGTATGGAAAAGTATATATATTCTTGATCAGCATGACCTCCTGAGTCGATTTAGCGATGTCCGTCTGTCCGTCTGTCTGTCCGTCTGTCTGTCCGTCTGTCTGTCTGTCTGTCTGTCTGTCTGTTGAAATCCCTACTACTTTTAAAATTGAAAAGCTAGATAAATGAAACTTATAACTTAGATTACTAATATACCTACGCTGTATGTGCGAAAAAATTGGCGAGATCGGTCAATTGTGACCTATGATCCGACCACTTATGTTCAAATACCTCATATAAAATGTACATATAAAGATCAATTTTTATCTATACGTGCTTAGGAAAACTTTTTTGGTCAAATATATATTGATATCATGCTCAAATACATGATAATAATGTTTTCCGGCGAAAAGACTTGTGGTTCACAAAAAAAAAAACCGAAATTCGGTATACCTACCCATTTGTAAATATGGGTATCAAATGAAAGAAAAATCTTCAGGGATGGAAAGTTTGTAGTTATTTTCAGGATTCGTATACCCTCATGACCTATATACCACTTTGAATGGTAACCACACATATGTGTAGGGTATTTATAGTCGGCTTAGACCTACTATAATTTTGATAATCCTAACTATCATAATTACACCTACTTTAAAATTTCCCATGTGATCTAACCTTCCCAACTGGTTTTTGTTGTACTAAAATTCACATATTATTTTTGGGGAAACATTGTTCCCAAATAACAGTCTTTGGTCTTAAATTTGTCTTTTTCATTAATTTGTGTAGCGGTAAATAAATTAACAACAAAACACCAGCAACACCAAGCACATTTTTTTGTTAAAAATGATTAAATTTTGAATGATATTGTTTTTTATTTATTGTATTATTAAAATAAAGTGGGACAAGTTTTGAAAAGTTCATTTGAATAATTTTTAAATTCTTTTAAAGGATCTATTCAATAGAATACCATTTATAAGTTTGAGTTTAATTGATTCTTGAATGATAATTTTGGCACATATATATTAAGGATACTTATAATAAGGTAAATAAAAAACAATGGTGATACAAAAAAAAATAGTAACTAATACGGAAAATAAAGTGCAAGTTCGAACATTTCAAATATAAAGGCAGATATTTATTTGCAGATATTGCAGTTCACTGAATTTGTTGAAATTTAATTTCTTTGGTTTTATGGATGGATATTGTACATAATTCTTCTTCTTTTCATGAAGTTTAAGAACATTTACCGATGTATTCTTCTTTTATTTAAGGTTCGCTACTCGGCTCTCCTCTGCAATTCAGATCATATCTCAGGTGAAGTCAAAATGTTACTTTTCATTGACTTGTGGTCACGATTGAATTTTTTTCTTGGCGAAATCAATTAAATAATTCATATAACACAGTATTTTCACTAAAATAACAATAAACATTGTTAAATTACGTTTCCCACTTTACCCCAATATAACAATTTGAACATAACTTAGCACTATATAAACAATGTTAAATTATTTGAAAATTATGGAAAAAAATGGAAATTTTATACAAAAACCGAAATCAAAACCGATACCGTAACTTGGAACCGGTATACCGAAACCGTTTCGTATTAAAAACCTAAAACCGAAACCGTAACCGAAACCGAAATCGAAACCGTTATTCGTTTAGGTTTCAATCCTTGGTTAATACTCAATTGTAATGCTTTCACATGATTTTTTCTGTTCTCAAAATGTATCCATTTCTTTTATTATCACATGATTTTATTTAAAAATGCACAGGTTAATTTTGGTATTATAAACTGTGCATCATCTTGCGTTTTCAATTTTTCAAATGCATTTTTAAATCAAATTTTGGTCGAAAAAATTAACATTTTTCGAGTTCTTCTATACAATTCTTTTAAACCAGTGAATCAATTCCAAAATGTTGTAAAAAATATTTATTGGATATTTAATTACCTTTTATTCGATATAACACTTGAGCATGAGTTTTATAAAACGCGAAATATTTACAAATATATGTGACCACCTTTTAGAAAGCTTAGTACAAAAGTTATTGTTCGAAATCTCGTAAACCTGTCCATAGAATTTTTTTTAAATCATTTATTCAAATTATGGTGGTAATTTCCAATAATACAAAAATAATGGAATTTACTGCGCAAACTTTTTTTGTGTAGTGTAATTTATTCATCGATTTTTCAATATTCTTTTATTAAATAGTGCATACACATTTTCGCAATCTTGCTACAAATTTCAAATGTGCCGATAACTTCCCTTAAATATCCAATAAACATAAATAACATGCAAACCAATTGAGCACGTGACATAATTTATTGTAATTCAATTTTTAAGCCGAAAAATGTACGTTTTAGTACTATAGTAGTATATGATATATAAAGGCGAATACATGTAAAAATAATTAAAATATAATTTTAATTTTTATAATTAATGTTTATGTCGATATGCCTGGGAAAATTATATGTAATATATAGTTTTATATATACAGGGTGGTCCGTTTAAGGATGCAAATATTTTGTACAATGATTCCTTTATTGATTTAATAAAAGAAATAAATATGAAATAAAAAATATGTTTTAATATAAACAGTTTTTAATGTGAACTTTAAGGATCCAATACCGTCCCACGTTTCATTTCAAATCATACTTTAAATTCACCTTAAAAACCTTTTATATTAAAAAATATTTTTTATTTCACATTTTTATTTTTCTTATTTTTTTGTGTCACTCGTTTTGTTTGCACTCGTGCAAATACAGCGCCACGAGACGGGAATTTTACTATTCTCGGTACCTGCTTTGTGCGTATATGATACATAACGGCGAATACATGTATAAATAATTAAAATATAATTTTTGATATGCCTGGGAAGATTATATGTAATACCCAATAATCAATGAGTGTAAGGTTCGATAAATTTGGAGAATTTTCTTTTACAACCAGTGTGGATGTAATGTCATGATTAAGCCGAATAAATGAATGTTATTCCAACGTTGGTTTTCGAAGTTAAAAAAACTTGACACGAAATTCACTACACAAAATTACTCAGTGGCAACCCAGTGACGTGATAAATTAAATGTCAACAAGAAAATTTTCATTTTTTTCACCACTACATATGCGCCACTTAATTCGCACAATCAGTGAGATCATTGTTTTTCGCTTGAATTAGCAAACATACAAATCAATTAATATATAAATGCAGGTCCAAACACGAAAGTCATCCCGAATTCTACTGCACGGAAAATACGCGATGGGCTGATATACAATGTAAGTGGCCAAGGTTTACGAATTACTTACTTACTTAAATGGCCCTTACAACCGTGGGTCGGTTTTGGCCGCTGAGATGAAGCCGCGCCAGTCGGATCTGCTTTGCGCGCGCTGACGCCAGTTAGAAATACCAAACGTTGCCAGGTTGTCCTCAACTTGGTCTTTCCAACGCAGATTTGGACGCCCTCTTCTACGCTGTCCACCTTCGAGTTTCGATTCAAGCACCTTCTTGGCTGGAGTGTTTTCATCCATTCGTTCGACATGACCTAGCCAGCGAAGCCGCTGGATCTTGATGCGCTTGACTATGTCAATGTCGTCGAATAACTCATACAGCTCGTGGTTCATCCTGATTCGATACTCGTTAGCAAAGCAGATAGGGCCAAAGATTTTACGGAGAATCTTTCTCTCGAACGCTCCCAGTACTCGTCCATGTTTCTGCACCATAAAGTAGGACGGGCATGATGAGTGACTTGTAGAGGGTTATTTTTGTACGGCGAGAGAGGGCTCCACTTCTCAATTGCCTACTGAGCCCAAAGTAGCACCTGTTGGTAAGCGTTATTCTCCGTTTGATCTCCAGGCTGACGTCGTTGTTGCTGTTTATGCTGGATCCCAGATAGACGAAGTCCTTCACAATGTCGAACTTGTGGGTGTCAAAATCAGCTTTTTGTCCAAGACGCACAGACTCTTTTTTGCTTGTTGACACAAGGAACTTCGTCTTGTCCTCGTTCAACGCTAGACCCATTCGACGCGACTCTTTCTCCAATCTGGAGAATGCTGCGCTGACTGCTCGTGTGCTCCTGCCAATGATATCAATATCGTCGGCATATGCGAGCAGCATGACACTTTTGTTGAGGATAGTGCCGCTTTGACGGAGTTCGGCAGCTCGAACTATTTTCTCCATCAATAAGTTAAAAAAGTTGCACGATAGGGAGTCACACTGTCTGAAACCTCGTTCGGTATGAAATGGATCGGAGAGGTCTTTTCCTATTCTCACTGAGCAACGTGTGTTGCTCAGGGTCATCCTGCAAAGCCTTATAAGTTTCGCAGGTATACCGAACTCAGACATTGCGGCGTATAATCGTTCCCTTATCGGAGTGTCGAAGGCGGCTTTATAGTCGACTAATAGGTGGTAGGTGTCGATCTGTTTTTCTAGGGTCTTTTCCTGGATTAGGCGCAATGTGAAAATCTGGTCTATGGTGGACTTTCCAGGTCTGAAGCCGCACTGATAAGGTCCAATCAGTCTGTTGACGATGGGCTTCAGTCTTTCACATAATACGCTCGATAGAACCTTGTATGCGATATTGAGTAGGCTGATCCCACGGTAGTTGGCGCAGATAGTGGGATCCCCTTTCTTAAGGATTGGGCAGAGTACACTGAGGTTCCAGTTACTTGGCATGCTTTCATCCGACCATATTCTGCTTACGAGCTCGTGCATGCTCTCTATTAACTCTTCGCCTCTGGTCTTAAACAATTCAGCAGGCAGGCCATCAGCACCTGCGGATTTGTTGTTTTTCAGCCGAGCAATGACTGTTCTGACCTCGTCATGGTCGGGTGGCGGAATCTCAACGTCGTCATCAAGTACTGGGGTTGCCGGGTTTGCTTCTCTATCGCTGGAATTGAGGCCGTCATCACCGGTCAGCAGTTTAGAGAAGTGATCCCTCCATATTTTCAGTGTGTTCTGGATATCTGTCACTAGATTTCCGTTCTCATCTTTACAGGAAGAGGCTCCGGATTTCGAACCTCCGGCTAGGCGTCTTATTTTCTCGAAGAATTTTCGAGCCTCATTCCTGTCCCCATGCATCTCAATCTCCTCACACTCACGTCTTTCTGCCTCACTTTTTTTACGCCTGAAAAGACGTCTCTCTTCCCTCCTCTTCTCTTTGTATCGCTCCTTCGCAGCTCGCGTAGCTACTGACTGCAGGGTGGATTTGTACGCAGCGTCTTTCTCTGCAGTGCCGCGCGACACTCTTGGTCATACCACTGATTCCTCAGGGGGCGTTGGAATCCAAGCACCTCTTCGGCAGCCGTACGCATAGAGCAGGAGATATGATTCCACTGCGCGCTTATATCATCGAGAGGAGGAGTGCTTTGTCTAAGCAGGTGTGAGAGTCGAGTGGAAAAGGCTTGCGTTGTCTGTTGTGATTGCAGCTTTCCGACGTCTAGCTTTCTCTGCGTTTGGTTCCGTACGTTCTTCGCAACGCTTAAGCGTGTGCGGACCTTGGCTGCTACAAGGTAATGATCCGAGTCCATATTGGCACCTCGGATAGTGCGTACGTCCATCACGCTTGAAGCGTGCCTTCCGTCAATCACAACGTGATCAATTTGATTTCGAGTTTTTTGATCGGGCGACAACCATGTGGCCTTGTGGATATCGAAATGTTCGAATGTAGTGCTACTAACTACCATGTTTCGTGCTGCGGCGAAGTCGATTAGCCTCGTTCCGTTATCGGAAGTGTTGGCATGGAGGCTAAATTTTCCGATTGTGGGACAATAGATGGCTTCTCTGCCCACCTTGGCGTTAAAATCGCCTAGCACGATTTTGATATCGTGGCGGGGGCAGCGCTCGTATGCGTTGTCTAGGCGCTCGTAGAAGCACTCTTTTGTCTCGTCATCTTTCTCGTTCGTCGGAGCGTGTGCACAAATTAGGCTGATATGGAAATATTTAGCCTTGATGCGGATTGTTGCCAGCCTTTCGTCCACGGGCGTGAACCTAGAGACAAGGTGGCGGAGTCTCTTGCCGACCACAAATCCACATCCAAATTCGTGTCTCTCCGCATGGCAGCTGTAGTAGATATCACAGGACGCTTGTTTCGTACAGCCCTGTCCCGTCCATCGCATCTCCTGGATAGCGGTGATGTCAGCCTTATATTTTTCGAGGACATCTGCCAGCTGGATAGAGGCACCTTCCCTATAAAGGGTCCGGACATTCCAGGTGCATATCCGTAAATCATGGTCCTTAAAACGTTTGCGTGGGTCGTCATCGTTGTAATCGGTCGTTATCCGAGGCTTCTTTTTTGTTTTCATTGGGCGCATAGGTTTTTTCCGTGGTGGGACCCAAAACCAACGCACGAACCTTCACTCGAGATGGAGATGCTCGCCACTCACTTTAGCCGACTTCTACACCGGGTGGTGTAGAGTGCCGTTTCCAGGGACTTCCACGAGGAGGACTTCCACCGAAGTGGAGGTGTCACCATTTGACAATTTGTCAATTCTGGTGACCAGTGAGTTGACTTGAGACGACACCGACAAGGATTGTGCTGGCTTCGCAATGTTGAAGCACTCAGAAACGTTGCCTTGTGATAATCGCCCCCATAGGTTTACGAATACGTTTATGAAATATTAATATATTTTCTTTCATACGCAGACAACATTGATATTTTACGCGAACCTGGCAAAGTTATACATCGCAGTGGCGCAATTGGATTCACTGGTTTGATCTTCGCGTTACGTCGTGGAAGAAGTTCCTGTACACTGCCACATGTGCAGGTGCTGTTGCAGCTGTAGAACATACTTTTATTCCTTTTAATATATAGTATTATAACTTATATGCGTTTTCATTTATTTTATATTTAAACCTTTAATTAGGGAAATATATGCGCTTGAATTCAAGTGTAATTTGAAGGTCGAATCACATTTTATTTATAGCTTACAATTAAGTTAAACCTCGAATGTATATTGAATGTCGGAATTCAAGTTTAGGTAAAGGCTAGATTTTTTTTAATTTGATAAAAAGCTATCAGTTAGATTTTGTCTGACAGAATTCCAAACGCCTAATATTATTAAAATTAAAAATATTCATGTTTCAAAGTGTCTTTAATATGGAACCATGGCGATAGAACCATGATGAACTGGATGGCAAGAAAACGATAATATCACATTGTCATCCAGTTCGCGGCAATATTTAAAATCTCAAGTCTGTAGCTCATCGCGAAGGTAATTTAAAATGAATTATAAAATTTGTACCGAACAGACAGACAAGAAAGCAACGTAATAAAAACGTTTTAAAATGTTTGTCGCGTTCACGTTATTTTCACGATATATCAAGGTGTTTCAAGATGTGTTTTTTGACTCTAATTTATCGTTTCATTTACATATTAAAAATAGATGTAAAAATGCGTCATTACTTGGTTTTATCAAGAGATGGGCTAAAGAATTTATTAGACCCTAACAACTTTAACTTTATATTGCACTCTAGTTCGTTCACAATTGGAGTATACAAGTTTTGCTCTCAGGGGTTTGAATTGGGTAAGTGATGCCAACTGCAGGGGAATTCCCCAATTTGTGGGGAATTTTAGTCTTAGTGAGTAATCGGGGAATGGTCCACTATTGGCGGGGAATTTCAAATTAGGATCTGTTACATTTTCTACATTTCTAAGGGTTGGAATATAGGGGCATATTCCAACTTTTGATCGAATTTCATAAGCAAATTTCAAAACAAACGTTTTTACTTTTAGTTACGATATCTTAGTACAATAAATAATTTTAAAAATGAATTTAAACAGCACACTTTGACTTCAACGCTTTCAATTCGTTTGGAAAGCAATAAATTAATAACCCTTTGTTCAGAATTTTGCAAGTAAAATCGGATTAGATCGATAACTGGAACATACCTCTATATTCCAAATATGTGAGAGATCGTAATTTGGCTTCTAATAAACACAATCTATTAAATATGATTTCTAGATCTAGATAAATTTCTTTAACATTTTTTCATAAAGGATACATTTTTAATTAATGTTAGACCTGTAAATTTCACCCCGTAATAGTTGGAAAAATATTGTTTTCAGTATTTTAAAGATTGATATTATTGGAAATTTATATTTTAATGACAAAATGTATTAAAAAAATGATCAAAATTAAAAAAAAAAATCAAAAAAAATATATATTTACAATTGCACATTTGTTTATACAGGTTTTTAAATGGTTAAATTTAATTTTAGAAATAATTTTCACCTATTCAAAATATTTGTATCTGTATAAATTGCCCATTTTCAGTATTATTTTAATTTGTTTAATTTAATTTTTTCAGTCACATTATAGTCAATATTTCACATATATTTAAAATTTCATATTCTAATTCGGACATTTTTATTTGCATCTATAGACTTTTGAAGTATTTATTTAAGCTATGTTTAAACTTCCACTGAAAATTAGAACTTAATTAATATATATAGCAGCACTTGGTAATAACAAATAATTTTTCTCAATTTATAATGGCTGATAAATGTAATATCTAAATTAGAGAAATAAAAAAAAATGAATAACATATTGCGTAATATTTGTTCTATGGATTATTTCCATTTTTATTAAAAATGTAGAAAAACACTATTTGTTGGTTATATATTTAAATTACATTTGTGCGGGGAATTTTATAGTCAATTGGGGAATTTTGGTAAGAATATCGGGGAAAATGAAATTATGAGTTGGCATCACTGAATTGGGTAGATAACTTACATCTTCCTCCATACAAAGATCGTCTGAAACTACTAAATTTAAAGACTCTTAGCGAACGTAGACATATATAACTTACATACACCAACTAATTACAAGTGGACTGGATTCCCCTGAGCTTCTTAAATATGTTACATTTAACCACAATCGTAGAAGTAGTAGAAATCGTGATACTCTGTTTTATCAATCATACAGAAGAACTAATTATGTTGCTGCATTACCCTTCAATCTAATCTATAAATCAGTTAACAATTGCCCACATTTTTCTTTGAGGATCATTGTAATTAGTTTCTTAGTTAAAACTCAAGAGACACTTAAATTGCATTCTGCTTAGTTGGTTCTATGAAAGAAAATTTAAATAAAGTTTTGTAAATTCCTGTCGTTTTACTTAAAAGGCTTAACAGAGTGTGAGTCTCAAATGCAAAATTAGCACGTATGCAGATATTAATTACCTAATATTTGATGAAATATTTTGTTAAAATTTAATTCATTTTCCTTTTCGAGGTACTTGTACATAACGCTTTTGACACTAAAAAAAAAAGAAAGATAAAGATATATGGATTATACATTTTATTATAATGTTTGTATTAAAATATATTGAAAATATATGTCAATGTATCAGTGTTACCATAGAGTGGTTCAAAAAAAATGACTTCTTCGGAATCCCAACGGGACCCCCAAAAAGTTTAAGCACATTGAAAAAGTAATACACAAATTTTTTTGGCCAAATCGAAAAACGTTTATAGGTCGCGCATCGCGATTTTCTGTTTTTAGCCCAATTAAAATCGTTAGTAGGTGCAATTTTAATGAATTTTTGGAATCTTGAACATAATTCACTACAGATTACAATTAAATTATCAACATTTTGATCCGACGATAAATAAGACTACGCAACAGCCATTCTGCGCAGCAGTCAAAGTTATTTTTGTATTACGTAAAATGACGCCTTGATTCCGAAAATATGGTTTAATAATGTTTTTTGGATAGGTTTACAAAATATGGGCCAATAACTTTTGAACCGAGCTTTCATAAAGATGCTCACATATATTTGTAAATATCTCGCGTTCTAAATAACACATATGACACAAGTGTTATATCGAATGAAAGGTAATTAAATATCCAATAAACATTTCTCAGAACATGTTCATATTGGTTCATTAGTTTAAGAGAACTCGAGAGGAGAACTTGAAAAAAGCATTTTTTTTTAACAAAAATTAAAAAAAAATGATTTAAAAAAAATGGAAAAAAATCGAGAAAGTAAGATGATACACAAATATGGACTCGGATCATTACCCCGCAGCTAAGGTCTGACCACGCTTAAGCGCTGCGAAGAACGTACGGAACCAAGCGCAGAGAAAGCTAGACGTCGGAATGCTGCAATCACAGTTGATAAAGCAAGCCTTTTCCACTAGACTCTCACACCTGTTTAGACAAAGCACTACTCCTCTCGATGATATAAGCGCGCAAAGAGTACTGCAAGTGACTCGTGCATGTGGCTGCCGAGAGTTGCTTGAATTCCAACATGAGTGTCGCTCGGCCACTGCAGAGAAAGACCACCTGCGTACAGATCCACCCTGCAGTCAGTAGCTACGCACAAAATAAATGCACAAGTTTTGATTCAAATTTATTACAATTATCTACAATTTATTCAAATTTATTTGAATACATTTTTATTTGTTATTAAAATTTTTATTTTGAATAAATAAATATTCAGAAATAAATTTTTATTTGAATAAAAGATTTGATTGAAATTTCACATCAATTTTATTTTGCTGTTTGAATAACGAATAAATGAGTGATTTTTTTTTTGTTTTTGAATAACGATTGAAAAACTAATTATTAAATTTTTAATTAAATTCTTCCCAATAAACATTTATACTTGAAAATACGCATATTGTACATATTTCATTTAATATAAGCGTACGATTTTCTTTGGAAAAGTGTCTTAAATATAGCAATATTCAAGATATAGGAGCTTCACAAGTACATGTGTGCTTTTCTGTATTAATAAACATTTCATAAATGTTTTTAAAACATGTTTTTTATATTTTGGATTTTCATAAATTGTACATGATTTACAGGTATATGAAGTATACGTTTTGTATATGGTTTTATATATTATATTCAGAATGTATTATTCGTGTATTTTTGTGCAAATTGTAGGGATTTAATAGATGTTTATATACACTTATTGAAAAACGTATATTAACTGTTTTAAATAACCATAGATGGGTTTTTAAAATATGTTTTTATAAATGTGTTTCAAAACGTGGTGAAAGATCAAAAAAACTATATAAAAAAGAAATATATATTGGTTAGTTCGGAGGCACTCGGAGCATTTTGGTGCATTTCGAGTTCAGAGTGCACTGCCGGAACAGCACCCATAGTACGCATATCGCCATGAAGATTTCATACATTGCAACGACAAAAAGCCCATGACATTATAAGAATACTTATTAAACAAGAATTAAGTCAGTATATTCCAAGTACTCTCAAAATGCGTTGAAAAGTATTTGGAAGTACATTAATTTCGAAACAATTTATTCAACAAATTCAGAACTTAAACCGACATCCAAAAAATACGTGTTTCCCACTTTACCCCAATATAACAATTTGAACATAACTTAGCACTATATAAACAATGTTAAATTATTTGAAAATTATGGAAAAAAAGGAAATTTTATACAAAAACCGAAATCAAAACCGATACCGTAACTTGGAACCGGTATACTGAAACCGTTTCGTATTAAAAACCTAAAACCGAAACCGTAACCGAAACCGAAATCGAAACCGTTATTCGTTTAGGTTTCAATCCTTGGTTAATACTCAATTGTAATGCTTTCACATGATTTTTTCTGTTCTCAAAATGTATCCATTTCTTTTATTATCACATGATTTTATTTAAAAATGCACAGGTTAATTTTGGTATTACAAACTGTGCATAATCTTGCGTTTTCAATTTTTCAAATGCATTTTTAAATAAAATGTTGGTCGAAAAAATTAACATTTTTCGAGTTCTTCTATAGAATTCTTTTAAACCAGTGAATCAATTCCAAAATGTTGTAAAAAATATTTATTGGATATTTAATTACCTTTTATTCGATATAACACTTGAGCATGAGTTTTATAAAACGCGAAATATTTACAAATATATGTGACCACCTTTTAGAAAGCTTAGTACAAAAGTTATTGTTCGAAATCTCGTAAACCTGTCCATAGAATTTTTTTTAATTCATTTATTCAAATTATGGTGGTAATTTCCAATAATACAAAAATAATGGAATTTACTGCGCAAACTTTTTTTGTGTAGTGTAATTTATTCAACGATTTTTCAATATTCTTTTATTAAATAGTGCATACACATTTTCGCAATCTTGCTACAAATTTCAAATGTGCCGATAACTTCCCTTAAATATCCAATAAACATAAATAACATGCAAACCAATTGAGCACGTGACATAATTTATTGTAATTCAATTTTTAAGCCGAAAAATGTACGTTTTAGTACTATAGTAGTATATGATACATAAAGGCGAATACATGTAAAAATAATTAAAATATAATTTTAATTTTTATAATTAATATTTATGTCGATATGCCTGGGAAAATTATATGTAATATATAGTTTTATATATACAGGGTGGTCCGTTTAAGGATGCAAATATTTTGTACAATGATTCCTTTATTGATTTAATAAAAGAAATAAATATGAAATAAAAAATATGTTTTAATATAAACAGTTTTTAATGTGAACTTTAAGGATCCAATACCGTCCCACGTTTCATTTCAAATCATACTTTAAATTCACCTTAAAAACCTTTTATATTAAAAAATATTTTTTATTTCACATTTTTATTTTTCTTATTTTTTGTGTCAGTTAGATTTTCGTCTGACAAAATTCAATAGGCCTTATATTAATAAAGTTAAAATTATTCATGTTTCAAAGTGTTTTTAATATGAAACCATGGGATAGAACCATGATGAACCGGATGGCAAGAAAATTACAATATTGCATTGTCATGCAGTTCGGGGAACTATTTGAAGGTGGTTTAAAATCAATTACAAAATTTGTACCGAACAGACAGACAAGGAAGCAACCTAATAAAAACGTTTTAAAAATGTTACAAAGTTAGGGTGTATCTGGAACACCAAAAGATATACAGGGTGTTTTTAAAATTTATTTTATAAAAATAGATTCAAACTAATATTGAGCGTGTGTGCGACTTCGACTAAACTAAATTTTACGGGTTTTCATTCGATCGCCATTCGGTAACTGGTAATTGTTAAAGTACCTAATTTATTTACGCAATTACCGCACTCGTGCAACACCGCACTCGTGCAAATACAGCGCCACGAGACGGGAATTTTACTATTCTCGGTACCTGCTTTGTGCGTATATGATACATAACGGCGAATACATGTATAAATAATTAAAATATAATTTTTGATATGCCTGGGAATATTATATGTAATACCCAATAATCAATGAGTGTAAGGTTCGATAAATTTGGAGAATTTTCTTGAACAACCAGTGTGGATGTAATGTCATGATTAAGCCGAATAAATGAATGTTATTCCAACGTTGGTTTTCGAAGTTAAAAAAACTTGACACGAAATTCACTACACAAAATTACTCAGTGGCAACCCAGTGACGTGATAAATTAAATGTCAACAAGAAAATTTTCATTTTTTTCACCACTACATATGCGCCACTTAATTCGCACAATCAGTGAGATCATTGTTTTTCGCTTGAATTAGCAAATCAATGCATTAATATATAAATGCAGGTCCAAACACGAAAGTCATCCCGAAATTCTACTGCACGGAAAATGCACGATGGGCTGATATACAATGTAAGTGGCCAAGGTTTACGAATACGTTTATGAAATATTAATATATTTTTTTTCATACGCAGACAACATTGATATTTTACGCGAACCTGGCAAAGTTATACATCGTACGTGGCCGAAGAACGTACGGAACCAAGCGCAGAGAAAGCTAGACGTCGGAATGCTGCAATCACAGTTGATAAAGCAAGCCTTTTCCACTAGACTCTCACACCTGTTTAGACAAAGCACTACTCCTCTCGATGATATAAGCGCGCAAAGAGTACTGCAAGTGACTCGTGCATGTGGCTGCCGAGAGTTGCTTGAATTCCAACATGAGTGTCGCTCGGCCACTGCAGAGAAAGACCACCTGCGTACAGATCCACCCTGCAGTCAGTAGCTACGCACAAAATAAATGCACAAGTTTTGATTCAAATTTATTACAATTATCTACAATTTATTCAAATTTATTTGAATACATTTTTATTTGTTATTAAAATTTTTATTTTGAATAAATAAATATTCAGAAATAAATTTTTATTTGAATAAAAGATTTGATTGAAATTTCACATCAATTTTATTTTGCTGTTTGAATAACGAATAAATGAGTGATTTTTTTTTTTGTTTTTGAATAACGATTGAAAAACTAATTATTAAATTTTTATTTAAATTCTTCCCAATAAACATTTATACTTGAAAATACGCATATTGTACATATTTCATTTAATATAAGCGTACGATTTTCTTTGGAAAAGTGTCTTAAATATAGCAATATTCAAGATATAGGAGCTTCACAAGTACATGTGTGCTTTTCTGTATTAATAAACATTTTATAAATGTTTTTAAAACATGTTTTTTATATTTTGGATTTTCATAAATTGTACATGATTTAGAGGTATATGAAGTATACGTTTTGTATATGGTTTTATATATTATATTCAGAATGTATTATTCGTGTATTTTTGTGCAAATTGTAGGGATTTAATAGATGTTTATATACACTTATTGAAAAACGTATATTAACTGTTTTAAATAACCATAGATGGGTTTTTAAAATATGTTTTTATAAATGTGTTTCAAAACGTGGTGAAAGATCAAAAAAACTATATAAAAAAGAAATATATATTGGTTAGTTCGGAGGCACTCGGAGCATTTTGGTGCATTTCGAGTTCAGAGTGCACTGCCGGAACAGCACCCATAGTACGCATATCGCCATGAAGATTTCATACATTGCAACGACAAAAAGCCCATGACATTATAAGAATACTTATTAAACAAGAATTAAGTCAGTATATTCCAAGTACTCTCAAAATGCGTTGAAAAGTATTTGGAAGTACATTAATATCGAAACAATTTATTCAACAAATTCAGAACTTAAACCGACATCCAAAAAATACGTGTTTCCCACTTTACCCCAATATAACAATTTGAACATAACTTAGCACTATATAAACAATGTTAAATTATTTGAAAATTATGGAAAAAAAGGAAATTTTATACAAAAACCGAAATCAAAACCGATACCGTAACTTGGAACCGGTATACTGAAACCGTTTCGTATTAAAAACCTAAAACCGAAACCGTAACCGAAACCGAAATCGAAACCGTTATTCGTTTAGGTTTCAATCCTTGGTTAATACTCAATTGTAATGCTTTCACATGATTTTTTCTGTTCTCAAAATGTATCCATTTCTTTTATTATCACATGATTTTATTTAAAAATGCACAGGTTAATTTTGGTATTACAAACTGTGCATAATCTTGCGTTTTCAATTTTTCAAATGCATTTTTAAATAAAATGTTGGTCGAAAAAATTAACATTTTTCGAGTTCTTCTATAGAATTCTTTTAAACCAGTGAATCAATTCCAAAATGTTGTAAAAAATATTTATTGGATATTTAATTACCTTTTATTCGATATAACACTTGAGCATGAGTTTTATAAAACGCGAAATATTTACAAATATATGTGACCACCTTTTAGAAAGCTTAGTACAAAAGTTATTGTTCGAAATCTCGTAAACCTGTCCATAGAATTTTTTTTAATTCATTTATTCAAATTATGGTGGTAATTTCCAATAATACAAAAATAATGGAATTTACTGCGCAAACTTTTTTTGTGTAGTGTAATTTATTCAACGATTTTTCAATATTCTTTTATTAAATAGTGCATACACATTTTCGCAATCTTGCTACAAATTTCAAATGTGCCGATAACTTCCCTTAAATATCCAATAAACATAAATAACATGCAAACCAATTGAGCACGTGACATAATTTATTGTAATTCAATTTTTAAGCCGAAAAATGTACGTTTTAGTACTATAGTAGTATATGATACATAAAGGCGAATACATGTAAAAATAATTAAAATATAATTTTAATTTTTATAATTAATATTTATGTCGATATGCCTGGGAAAATTATATGTAATATATAGTTTTATATATACAGGGTGGTCCGTTTAAGGATGCAAATATTTTGTACAATGATTCCTTTATTGATTTAATAAAAGAAATAAATATGAAATAAAAAATATGTTTTAATATAAACAGTTTTTAATGTGAACTTTAAGGATCCAATACCGTCCCACGTTTCATTTCAAATCATACTTTAAATTCACCTTAAAAACCTTTTATATTAAAAAATATTTTTTATTTCACATTTTTATTTTTCATATTTTTTGTGTCAGTTAGATTTTCGTCTGACAAAATTCAATAGGCCTTATATTAATAAAGTTAAAATTATTCATGTTTCAAAGTGTTTTTAATATGAAACCATGGGATAGAACCATGATGAACCGGATGGCAAGAAAATTACAATATTGCATTGTCATGCAGTTCGGGGAACTATTTGAAGGTGGTTTAAAATCAATTACAAAATTTGTACCGAACAGACAGACAAGGAAGCAACCTAATAAAAACGTTTTAAAAATGTTACAAAGTTGGGGTGTATCTGGAACACCAAAAGATATACAGGGTGTTTTTAAAATTTATTTTATAAAAATAGATTCAAACTAATATTGAGCGTGTGTGCGACTTCGACTAAACTAAATTTTACGGGTTTTCATTCGATCGCCATTCGGTAACTGGTAATTGTTAAAGTACCTAATTTATTTACGCAATTACCGCACTCGTGCAACACCGCACTCGTGCAAATACAGCGCCACGAGACGGGAATTTTACTATTCTCGGTACCTGCTTTGTGCGTATATGATACATAACGGCGAATACATGTATAAATAATTAAAATATAATTTTTGATATGCCTGGGAAGATTATATGTAATACCCAATAATCAATGAGTGTAAGGTTCGATAAATTTGGAGAATTTTCTTTTACAACCAGTGTGGATGTAATGTCATGATTAAGCCGAATAAATGAATGTTATTCCAACGTTGGTTTTCGAAGTTAAAAAAACTTGACACGAAATTCACTACACAAAATTACTCAGTGGCAACCCAGTGACGTGATAAATTAAATGTCAACAAGAAAATTTTCATTTTTTTCACCACTACATATAATAATAATAATAGTTTGGCGCTACAGTCCTGTTTAGAACTTCGGCCGAGCTCTCTCACCATTTTGAGCTGTGCGTGTTATATTTGTACTCAAATTGGTGGGACCTACAGTTTATTGCCGAATCCGAACGGCGGGTGAGAGCTTTTTCATAGGCAATGTTTTACTCTCGTAGGTTTGCCATTTACTGCCGAGAGGTAGCGCGGTATAGAAAAATGTTTCTATGAAAAGATGTTGTTAGCCCCAGTCCAGGCTTGAACCGGGGACCTTTCGGCTCGCAGTCCAACGCACTAACCACTGAGCTACCGCGGCTACCGCACTACATATGCGCCACTTAATTCGCACAATCAGTAAGATCATTGTTTTTCGCTTGAATTAGCAAATCAATGCATTAATATATAAATGCAGGTCCAAACACGAAAGTCATCCCGAAATTCTACTGCACGGAAAATGCACGATGGGCTGATATACAATGTAAGTGGCCAAGGTTTACGAACACGTTTATGAAATATTAATATATTTTCTTTCATACGCTGACAACATTGATATTTTACGCGAACCTGGCAAAGTTATACATCGCAGTGGCGCAATTGGATTCACTGGTTTGATCTTCGCGTTACGTCGTGGAAGAAGTTCCTGTACACTGCCACATGTGCAGGTGCTGTTGCAGCTGTAGAACATACTTTTATTCCTTTTAATATATAGTATTATAACTTATATGCGTTTTCATTTATTTTATATTTAAACCTTTAATTAGGGATATATATACGCTTGAATTCAAGTGTAATTTGAAGGTCGGATCACATTTTATTTATAGCTTACAATTAAGTTAAACCTCGAATGTATATTGAATGTCGGAATTCAAGTTTAGGTAAAGGCTAGATTTTTTTTAATTTGATAAAAAGCTATCAGTTAGATTTTGTCTGACAGAATTCCAAACGCCTAATATTATTAAAATTAAAAATATTCATGTTTCAAAGTGTCTTTAATATGGAACCATGGCGATAGAACCATGATGAACTGGATGGCAAGAAAACGATAATATCACATTGTCATCCAGTTCGAGGCAATATTTAATATCTCAAGTCTGTAGCTCATCGCGAAGGTAATTTAAAATGAATTATAAAATTTGTACCGAACAGACAGACAAGAAAGCAACGTAATAAAAACGTTTTAAAATGTTTGTCGCGTTCACGTTATTTTCACGATATATCAAGGTGTTTCAAGATGTGTTTTTTGACTCTAATTTATCGTTTCATTTACATATTAAAAATAGATGTAAAAATGCGTCATTACTTGGTTTTATCAAGAGATGGGCTAAAGAATTTAATAGACCCTAACAACTTTAACTTTATATTGCACTCTAGTTCGTTCACAATTGGAGTATGCAAGTTTTGCTCTCAGGGGTTTCAATTGGGTAAGTGATGCCAACTGCAGGGGAATTCCCCAATTTGTGGGGAATTTTAGTCTTAGTGGGTAATCGGGGAATGGTCCACTATTGGCGGGGAATTTCAAATTAGGATCTGTTACATTTTCTACATTTCTAAGGGTTGGAATATAGGGGCATATTCCAACTTTTGATCGAATTTCATAAGCAAATTTCAAAACAAACGTTTTTACTTTTAGATACGATATCTTAGTACAATAAATAATTTTTAAAATGAATTTAAACAGCACGCTTTGACTTCAACACTTATTAAACAAGAATTAAGTCAGTATATTCCAAGTACTCTCAAAATGCGTTGTAAAGTATTTGGAAGTACATTAATTTCGAAACAATTTATTCAACAAATTCAGAACTTAAACCGACATCCAAAAAATACGTGTGAAAATAAAAATAAGTATGTTTTTTATCAGGATTCTAAAAATACTGTATAAAAATAACTGGAAAACATTTATTTCAAAACATTTTCTTATAATAGTTTCACAAATATTTCGATATTTGTAAATACATTTGTGAAAATAAAGATACGTAAATGTTATATAAATATTTTCAAAATGTTGTCGAAATGTATTTATTAGTAAGTTAATTTCCAAACATTTTTTCTATTCGGTTATAAAAATGTTTATTGGGTTATTTGAATAGATATATATTTGAATAATGCCCTACACTGGTATAGGATATAAACATAAAATGCGATTTTTTTTAGTTAATACCAAGGATTGAAACCGAAACCGATATCCGTTTAAAACCGAAACCGTTATACGAAAATCAGAAATAAGCCGATATCCAAAACCGAAATAAACGGTTTCGGTTTTACACCGGTTTAAAACGGTTTTTAAAAAAGCTTAAAAAGAAACAGGAAAACATATTTTATTTTATATAGAAGATCTTAAGTACAAGGCATGTTTAAATGTCATTTAATAAATAAAATTTTTTTGTTGTACTAAAATTCACATATTGTTTTTTGAGAAACATTGTTTCCAAATAACAGTCTTTGGTCTAAAATTTGTTTTTTTCATTAATTTGTGTAGCGGTAAATAAATTAACAACAAAACACCAGTAACACCAAGCACATTTTTTTGTTAAAAATGATTAAATTTTGAATGATATTGTTTTTTATTTATTGTATTATTAAAATAAAGTGGGACAAGTTTTGAAAAGTTCATTTGAATAATTTTTAAATTCTTTTAAAGAATCTATTCAATAGAATACCATTTATAAGTTTGAGTTTAATTGATTCTTGAATGATTTTTTCAAAACACATAATTTTGGCACATATATATTAAGGATACTTATAATAGGTAAAAAAAAAACAATGGTGATACAAAAAAAATTAGTAACTAATACGGAAAATAAAGTGCAAGTTCGAACATTTCAAATATAAAGGCAGATATTTATTTGCAGATATTGCAGTTCACTGAATTTGTTGAAATTTAATTTCTTTGGTTTTATGGATGGATATTGTACATAATTCTTCTTCTTTTCATGAAGTTTAAGAACATTTACCGATGTATTCTTCTTTTATTTAAGGTTCGCTACTCGGCTCTCCTCTGCAATTCAGATCATATCTCAGGTGAAGTCAAAATGTTACTTTTCATTGACTTGTGGTCACGATTGAATTTTTTTCTTGGCGAAATCAATTAAATAATTCATATAACACAATATTTTCACTAAAATAACAACAAACATTGTTAAATTACGTTTCCCACTTTGCCCCAATATAACAATTTGAACATAACTTAGCACTATATAAACAATGTTAAATTATTTGAAAATTATGGAAAAAAAAGGAAATTTTATACAAAAACCGAAATCAAAACCGATACCGTAACTTGGAACCGGTATACCGAAACCGTTTCGTATTAAAAACCTAAAACCGAAACCGTAACCGAAATCGAAACCGTTATTCGTTTAGGTTTCAATCCTTGGTTAATACTCAATTGTAATGCTTTCACATGATTTTTTCTGTTCTCAAAATGTATCCATTTCTTTTATTATCACATGATTTTATTTAAAAATGCACAGGTTAATTTTGGTATTACAAACTGTGTATCATCTTGCGTTTTCAATTTTTCAAATGCATTTTTAAATCAAATTTTGGTCGAAAAAATTAACATTTTTCGAGTTCTTCTATAGAATTCTTTTAAACCAGTGAATCAATTCCAAAATGTTGTAAAAAATGTTTATTGGATATTTAATTACCTTTTATTCGATATAACACTTGAGCATGAGTTTTATAAAACGCGAAATATTTACAAATATATGTGAAAGCTTAGTACAAAAGTTATTGTTCGAAATCTCGTAAACCTGTCCATAGAAATTTTTTTAATTCATTTATTCAAATTATGGTGGTAATTTCCAATAATACAAAAATAATGGAATTTACTGCGCAAACTTTTTTTGTGTAGTGTAATTTATTCAACGATTTTTCAATATTCTTTTTTTAAATAGTTCATACACATTTTCGCAATCTTGCTACAAATTTCAAATGTGCCGATAACTTCCCTTAAATATCCAATAAACATAAATAACATACAAACCAATTGAGCACGTGACATAATTTATTGTAATTCAATTTTTAAGCCGAAAAATGTACGTTTTAGTACTATAGTAGTATATGATACATAAAGGCGAATACATGTAAAAATAATTAAAATATAATTTTAATTTTTATAATTAATGTTTATGTCGATATGCCTGGGAAAATTATATGTAATATATAGTTTTATATATACAGGGTGGTCCGTTTAAGGATGCAAATATTTTGTACAATGATTCCTTTATTGATTTAATAAAAGAAATAAATATGAAATAAAAAATATGTTTTAATATAAACAGTTTTTAATGTGAACTTTAAGGATCCAATACCGTCCCACGTTTCATTTCAAATCATACTTTAAACTCACCTTAAAAACCTTTTATATTAAAAAATATTTTTTATTTCACATTTTTATTTTTCTTATTTTTTTGTGTCAGTTAGATTTTCGTCTGACAAAATTCAATAGGCCTTATATTAATAAAGTTAAAATTATTCATGTTTCAAAGTGTTTTTAATATGAAACCATGGGATTGAACCATGATGAACCGGATGGCAAGAAAATTACAATATTGCATTGTCATGCAGTTCGGGGAACTATTTAAAGTCTCAAGTCTGTAGCTCATGGTGAAGGTGGTTTAAAATCAATTACAAAATTTGTACCAAACAGACAGACAAGGAAGCAACCTAATAAAAACGTTTTAAAAATGTTACAAAGTTGGGGTGTATCTGGAACACCAAAAGATATACAGGGTGTTTTTAAAATTTATTTTATAAAAATAGATTCAAACTAATATTGAGCGTGTGTGCAACTTCGACTAAACTAAATTTTACGGGTTTTCATTCGATCGCCATTCGGTAACCGGTAATTGTTAAAGTACCTAATTTATTTACGCAATCACCGCACTCGTGCAAATACAGCGCCACGAGACAGGAATTTTACTATTCTCGGTACCTGCTTTGTGCGTATATGATACATAACGGCGAATACATGTATAAATAATTAAAATATAATTTTTGATATGCCTGGGAAGATTATATGTAATACCCAATAATCAATGAGTGTAATAATAGTTTGGCGCTACAGTCCTGTTTAGAACTTCGGCCGAGCTCTCTCACCATTTTGTGCTGTGCGTGTTATATTTGTACTCAAATTGGTGGGACCTACAGTTTATTGCCGAATCCGAACGGCGGGTGAGAGCTTTTTCATAGGCAATGTTTTACTCTCGTAGGTTTGCCATTTACTGCCGAGAGGTAGTGCGGTATAGAAAAATGTTTCTATGAAAAGATGTTGTTAGCCCCAGTCCAGGCTTGAACCGGGGACCTTTCGGCTCGCAGTCCAACGCACTAACCACTGAGCTACCGCGGCTACCGCACTACATATGCGCCACTTAATTCGCACAATCAGTAAGATCATTGTTTTTCGCTTGAATTAGCAAATCAATGCATTAATATATAAATGCAGGTCCAAACACGAAAGTCATCCCGAAATTCTACTGCACGGAAAATGCACGATGGGCTGATATACAATGTAAGTGGCCAAGGTTTACGAACACGTTTATGAAATATTAATATATTTTCTTTCATACGCTGACAACATTGATATTTTACGCGAACCTGGCAAAGTTATACATCGCAGTGGCGCAATTGGATTCACTGGTTTGATCTTCGCGTTACGTCGTGGAAGAAGTTCCTGTACACTGCCACATGTGCAGGTGCTGTTGCAGCTGTAGAACATACTTTTATTCCTTTTAATATATAGTATTATAACTTATATGCGTTTTCATTTATTTTATATTTAAACCTTTAATTAGGGAAATATATGCGCTTGAATTCAAGTGTAATTTGAAGGTCGAATCACATTTTATTTATAGCTTACAATTAAGTTAAACCTCGAATGTATATTGAATGTCGGAATTCAAGTTTAGGTAAAGGCTAGATTTTTTTTAATTTGATAAAAAGCTACCAGTTTTGCTGGAGAACGCTATGGTTTTCAAGCTTAGAATTGAAGGGCTTATTGCAGTAACTTGATAATCCACATTTTTTGAAAAACATTTTTCTTTGTCCATAGCATTGTGGAATAACATATTTACCTACAACTAAAGGGTTTGGTGATTACTTCAAAAATGTTGCCACCAGACTCAAAAGTAATCTTTTGCATTTATGGACAATCTAAAATATTGTGTATACAAACTCGATAAGCCACATCAATATTCACAATAAAATTTCAAAATTAGTTGAAAAACTGAATTCTTCTTAAAATATTACTTATAATCAAGATATTTCTTTTAGCACTAATAATTAAGTGGTAGACAAATATAATAGGGCAATTAAAAATGAAGAAATTCGTTTATAATAGAATTGTTATAAAAGAATTAAATTCGTTTATATGTACATATGTGTATAAAAATTATTATTGCATTAGACCGACCTTACATACGGCTATGTACTCATATAGTGGATACTAAAGTTTTATACCAAATATGAACTGCGGATATGAGAAATTTTTTCAAGGATATAGAATAAACATTTAAAATTTTATGATATTGATAGTCGTATGTTTTGGTCGCGTGAATTTTCGCACTAACCACTGAGGCACGGACGCAACTTTAAATCAGAAGTTCCTTCTTTTATAACCATTATTGTAAATTATTAAGTTCTGCAAAAACCTCTTCATATCTATTATTTGTTCATATTTACATAGAAATTAAATAACATTTATCTTCTATTGATTATCATGTTACTGCATAAAAAACCCGAACCTATTTTTTTGCGTGGCTTATCATGTTTTGACAAAACATATTTTTCGATTAATTCGTCTATTTAGTTTGAGGAATAACTTGATAAGTCACTTCATTTTTCAAACAAGCACTGTTTTCATGGTATTCCGATGATCTGTAGTCTCCCATCAAATCATGAATGATAGATGAAAACCTGCAAAATCTTTTGAAGATAACTAGAAACTGAAATCCTTATTATCCTTATTTATAGGATTTTTTCAAAACATTGAATGCCATTATTTGTATTTTGTGGCTTAACATGTTACTGCAATAAGCCCCCCAATTACAAAAAGTTGAACGCTTTTCTATAGTGAAAGCTTCGATATCCATGTTCAATATACATTCGATAATCACTTAATATCAGAGCTCTCGATTTCATACAAGTATTTTCGAGTAGCCCGGGTACCCGGACGCTCGAAAGCCCGGGTAATATCCGGGTAGTTCAAATACTCGAAAAACCCGGGTATTAAATGTTCGAACTACCCGGGTAGTTTGTTCGTTCGTTTGTTCGAGCTATTCGAGTAGCTCGATTGCTCGTTCGTTGTTCGAGTAGCTCGATTGCTCGATCGTTGTTCGAGCTACCCGAGTAGCTGGTTGTTGTGTGGCTTCGAACGTTTGTTCGATTGACGATTGTTCATTTGATCGCTTGTTAATTTGTATGTCCGTTCGTTTGCTTGATATGGGAGTTGGTCGGATGTGGTTGGAAATATGTGGTTGGACAAAAGTGAGTGGGTGGGCAAAAGACCAAATTTTATTGCAGAAATCGGTAGCAGCCATCGTGGGAAATCGAATGGTACTACTCTCCATGACCCCCAAAAGGGGGTCAAAAACCACTTTTTGTCCAACAAATTTTCATGACTCCCACAAAAGGGGATCAAAAACCCATTTATGACCGAAACATTTTTATTTCGGAAATCGACAGCGGACATCATTAGAAGGCTAACCTTTGGAGTGGTCCGAGACCCCCCAAAAAGTGGTCAAAAACTCATTTATGACCCAAACATTTTTATTTCGGAAATCGATAGGGGACATCATTAGATGGCTAATGGTACCCTTTAGTGTGATCCGTGACCCTCAAAAGGAGTCCAAAATCCATTTATGACCCAAAAATATTTATTTTGGAAATCGATAGCGGACATCATTAGAAGGCTAATTGTACCCTTTAGTGTGGTCCGTGTTACCCAAAAGAGGGTTAAACCCCCATTTACAATTGTTCATTCGGAATTCGATAAAGGTTGCCAAAAGACCCTTTTATGACCCATATAATAAACGTATTATTTTATTCTATATATTGTTTATTTTTATTAATAAAAATTAGAAGATACGTTTTTTCGGCGTTACACTGATATAATCGCTCCAATTCCAACAACTATATATTTGCTAAGTAAAAAATTATAATTTTTTATAATTCTTATGAATATACTATTACTTTAACAATGATAAAATATTTAATAAAAATTCAAATATTTAAAAATAAACCACAGTTGCAAACTTGTCTTTATTTATTTTTACAGCAAATATCAGAAAGTTGAGACAAATTGATTGAAATTTTCAAAAAATATTCTGAAGAATTATGCTCTATTATGGGTAGTCTATTCTGCATATAAGCAATGTTTAGAATACAGTTAGTTAACTTTGTTTTTGTAATAAACCCAGTAGAAAATATCACTTATCAAATAATTGCATTGGTGGCCCTATTATTTCGCACATCACTGTATATCTATAACCATTCATATCAAAAAAATATATCTAGGCTATGCACAATAATCCTTTTTCTTTCATTTATGTAATGATAATGGGTACCATTAGCCTTCGTCCGCTATCGATTTCCGAAATAAATTTTTTGGGTCATAAATGGGTTTATGACCCCTTTTTGGGGGTCTTGGACCACTCCAAAGGGTACCATTAGCCTTCTAATGATGTTGTGTATCATAATCGTAGAGTTCACTGCTTACATATGATCCACTGTTGTGTATCATAATCGTGGAACTTACAGCGTGCTTATGATCCACAATATAACATAATAAGTATATTTTTCTTTATGGCATACTTTTAGGGTTAAGCATTATGCATGTTAAACACAAACAGCATTTAATTGTATTGGCGCACACCGCTTAACATAGCACAGGTATACACGCCCACGTTAAATAGGTCACTCAGATCACACAAATAAATGCTGACTTAGTTATTTTTGAATGATGAAAGTACTCAATTTATTGTGAAATTATAAATACGCTGACTTAGTTATTTTAGCATGATGAAATTACTCAATTTATTGTGAAATTATAAGAATACGAGGTGTTAAGTAGAAGTTTAGTATAGACTAAGAATCAATTGTTTTCGATAAGCTGAACTGTCTACAAATAAGTGTTAAGTATAAGTGTAACCAACTTTTAAAGCGAAATAAAGTGTCTTGAAGTAAAAAAGACTCGGTTGTTTTAAAATAATATAAAGAAAGTAAAAAGGACTCAGTAAGTATAAATAGGATCAAGCTAAAGTCCTAGAAGAAGGACCTTTATAAAATACAACATTTTGGCGCAGCCGGTTTCTCAAACAACGCTCTCAGGGACCGACAGAAGAAGGACGATAGAAGAAAGAAAAGGACTAAAAATCACAAAATAAATGGTGATTATTTAATTTTTTGTTTTGAAAATACGTGAGTAACAGCAGAAAATTTAAACAATTATTACAGTGTTTAATAAAGTAGCCGCGGTAGCTCAGTGGTTAGTGCGTTGGACTGCGAGCCGAAAGGTCCCCGGTTCAAGCCTGGACTGGGGCTAACAACATCTTTCCATAGAAACATTTTTCTATACCGCGGTACCTCTCGGCAGTAAATGGCAAACCTAAGAGAGTAATACATTGCCTATGAAAAGCTCTCACCCGCCGTTCGGATTCGGCAATAAACTGTAGGTCCCACCACTTTGAGTACAAATATAACACGCACAGCTCAAATGGTGAGAGAGCTCGGCCGAAGTCCTACACAGGACTGTAGCGCCAAACTATTATTATTAATAAAGTAATAAATACAAATCGAATGAATAAATATACAAATGGAAATTAAAATTAAATAACAAACGAAATAAAAAGAAAATAGGAAATTTATTTAATATTAAACTCAGATAAGTAAATAAGATTATTTCTAAAATTAATATGAAACGGAATTTTTGATTTTTTTTTTTAAATTTAAAAAATTTTAGAACATTTAAAATATAATTTTCATTTTAAAATTTAAATGAGAATAAAATAACATTTTAAAGATTTTGTGAATTTGAAATATTTTTTTTTATTTTAATATCATGGTCAATTTAATTAAAAATTTTACATTATTATAAAATATCTGATTTTAGTCAACAGATTTAAAATTTAAAAAATTTATAATATTTTTTTTATAACATTGTGGAGCTACGTGAACTGTTGAGTGTTCTAGGAAATAAATTGGAATTTTTTTTGGCGTTGATAAATATATGGCGGAATTGGAACAATTACAGTTAGCATACGGAAACATACTAGGGCAATTGGACAGGTTTACGGATAAATTGTGGGCTCAAATTAGCCTCGAAGTAAATAATAAAGAACATTTACAATTAATAAAAAATAAAGTTAATAACACAAAGGTTTTTTCTAAAGTAGAAGGGGTAGATGTCGTGTTCGATGAATTAATATATTTCTTGGAACACAAAAGTGAGAATAAAAGAGATAGAAGGCTGGAAAGGCGAATTTGCTGCATTAACTAAAAAAATAAACGATAAATTAGCAGAAAAACAGGAGTTGTTAGACCACGCCTGCGGTATAGAGGCGGAAAACGAAAAATTAAGAGCATTGTTGAAAGATAAAGATATTTCTGATGAATCAGTACCTAGGGCACTACGTCAACAACCAAGGTAAGAATTTGAATCAGTCGAAGAGGCAAATAACAAAGTAAGGGAATTGGATTCGAAAATCAGATTTTTAGAGGCGGAAGTAAACTTAGCACACGAAACATCGTTATACCATAAAGAAGCTTTAAGAATAGAAGAAAATTTAGAAAGCATAACAAAAGATATAACAATAATTGAAATGCCGACAGACGATATTTCGAAATGCGTACGAAATCTGGTCCCGGTGTTCAAGGGCGAAGATTCACCGTTCCTAAAAACGGAGCTTCTTAGATTTATAGACGGTTGTAAGGCAGCGAACCTTAAAATAACTGAAGAAAATCAGGAGGAATTCATGATTTGTATTAAACTGCGTCTTGATGGAGATGCATACGAATTAGTGAGGACCAAGAATATAAATGATTTAGATGAGTTGTTTGAATTACTTAAAAGCACATATTTAAAGGTGGCTACATTAGATTCAGTTCAATACAACATAAGACAGGCATATCAAGGTGGAGGGGAAAGTTTAAGGGCGTTTAGAAGTATTGCAGTCGAACGCAAACGACATAGCCGATACAATGTACAAAAAGAAAAACCTGCCAACAGATATTTTTAACACGGAACTATTAAATTCTGTGCTAACAGCATTTAAAGTGGGAGTGAGTGACCCGACTGTAAAGATACTACTGTTGAGTAGCAAGGCAGATAATTTAAATGATTTATTAGACGAAGCGTTAAGGGCAGAAGCCACAATATTGCGGGGGCCGAGATTACCGGAGGAACTGTATAGTTTTGAAAAAAGACCGAATGGAACCTCAGTTAGTAAAAATAATCAAGAAACTGATATTAGAAATTTACGACAAGATAGGGGTAAAAGTCAACAAAATAGAAATAATGGCAATACTGGGGGTGCCATGAAAAAGGGGCCAGTCTGTTCATTTTGCACAAGACCAGGACACACAAGGGATGACTGTTATTTGTGAAAAAATACACCATTTTGCAGAGAATGCGAAAAATACGGACATGAATCGAGTTGGAGATGTGGATCAAACAGACTGGAAGAACGCCAGGAGAACCAACAACAACCATTTCAGAATCAGCATTACCACGGGGGTTATAGAGGACATCAGAATAACGGCTATCAACACCAACAGCAGCAAAATCAGAATCCGCAAGACAGCAATACTCGTAATAATAGAAATAATAATATTAATAATGGTAATGAAAATAATAGAAATAATAATCCGTTTAAAAATAACAACAGTAATAACAATAACGAACCTAATAGAACATACAGAAATAATAGGGCATGTTATGGGTGTGGTCAAGTCGGCCATATGATAGCGGATTGCCACGCCAAGAAAAATGTTGTGCCAAACGGTAGTAATGCTCACAATAGGGGAAACTACCACGGGCCCAGTCAAGGCCAATAAGCTGGGGTCCCGTTAACATTAGTAAAGTTAGGTCAAAGGTAGAAATAGTGGATCATACGCCAAAGGAGCCTGTGATCACATTTGCTACCGCAGCTTCAAATAACAACCAAAAAATCGTGTTGGAGATGTGTAAGGAGAAGTTGGTCTGTAAGGAGAAGTTGAAAGAGGAAAAAATGGGTGAAAATATTGTTCATCAAACGTCGGGAGTGACCGTTGATACATATGTTGAGCCACCGTGTTTGGTTTGTAATGCAGTAGTAGGAATATTAGTTTATATCATACACTTTATAGGTATTGTGTCGATTACACTGGGGAACAAAATAATAAAATTAGCAGAATATGAAAAGTATAAGGGAACATTTGGAGAGGAAGCAGTAGGGTATAAAGTAAAAAACATATTATCAAGAATATCAAAAAGTTTTGAGAATTTCGTAATAGAATATGAGAAGAAGATTAGATGTCATATGAGTTTGTTTAGTAAAAGAAAGAATCGTATAATATGCAGTAGGCAGGGTGACTGTTTCAAACTACCTAATGTAAGTGATGTTTTCATCGAAGTACCTTGTGAGGATGCTAAAAATGGAAAACTCATATTACTGGTAGATTCGGGAGCAGATGCTAGTATAGTAAAGGAGGGGTCGATGATACGACTTCCGGGTTTTGATAAAAATACTCAGAAGGACTTTAGTGGTGCTTTTGGGGGATGCATAAGGACTTTAGGGACAATAAATATTCAGCACAATAGTATAGAGTGGTTCTGTTTAAAGATGCATGTAGTGGCACTTGAACAAGGAATACCCGCTGATGGAATAATAGGACGAGATAATATATGGAATAGGTCCATAATAAATGCCATAGATAAGAAGTTAATATTTTATGATCAAGATAAAAACAATACTATACAACTACCCATGAGGACACGGGCAGACATGGAAAATATTTTTCTAAATCAGGAATTAAAAGTAGAACCTAGAACCGCAAAGATAGTATCATTACGTTTAAAAACAAAAATTCCAATCGTCTTAATACATAAACAAGAAATTTGTCCAGGAGTATATTTGGGCGAAAGCATATCGAATGTTAGCAAAAATAGAGTTTATGTGTCCGTATTAAATGCTACAGAAAAAGAATTTATAATAGACAGTGCTTTTAAACCAAAATTCTCGAATTTCAATCAGTATAAGGAATCGGATACCAACAATTCTACAATAAATAGCATAAATTCAGTAAACATTACGAACAGAATTAACAAATTATTAGAGGAAATAAAAATTGATGGAACCTTGAATAAAGACGAAATTACATCTTTACAAAATCTGTGTATTTCGTATCATGATGTTTTTCATTTAGATGGCGATGAATTAACATACACGCCAGTACTTAAACATGAAATAATAACACAGTGGAGCCAACCACCAATCAATCAAAAGCAATACAAATTGCCACAGACACATAGAGATGAAATCAACAGGCAGGTTAATAAAATGTTGGATGACGGCATTATATCGCCAAGCATATCACCCTGGAATTCACCGATGTTGTTGGTTCCTAAAAAGAGCGGCAAGGACGGTAACAAAAAGTGGAGGCTAGTAATAGATTTCCGTAAATTGAACGACGTGACAATAAAACAAGTATTTCCGATTCCTCGAATCGTCGAAATATTAGACCAATTAGGTCACAGTCGCTATTTTTCAACTTTAGACTTGGCAAGTGGTTATCATCAGGTACTAGTTGAAGAAGGTGATAAGGAAAAAACAGCTTTTAGTACAGGACTGGGTCATTTGTGAATTTAACAGAATGCCATTTGGCTTAACAGGTGCACCAGCTACCTTCCAAAGAATAATGAACCACATATTAACAGGTTTACAGGGTATAGATTGCTTTGTTTATCTTGATGATATAGTGGTGTACGGAAAAAATTTAGCTGAACATGAGCTTAGGCTGAGTAGAGTATTGCAGAAAATAAGGGAACACAATCTAAAATTAAATACAGAAAAATGTCAGTTTTTGCGTCGCGAAGTTGTCTATTTAGGACATAAATGTACGGAGCTAAGTGCCCTGCCAGATCCCTCTAAGGTTGAATGCGTAAAAAATATTCCGGTGCCGAGGAATAAAAAAGAAGTGCAAGCGTTTTTGGGATTAATTAATTATTACAGAAAATTTATAAGCAATATGGCAAAATTATCATTACCAATAAATAAATTACTTAGAAAAGATGTTAAATTCACTTGGACAGACGATTGTCAAAGTTCATTTATTAAATTAAAAGAATCAATAATTTCACCACCCATTCTCGCATATCCAGATTTTACAAAACCTTTTTTACTTACAACAGATGCAAGTAACGAAGCAATAGGTGCGGTACTGTCACAAGGCAAAATAGGGAGCGACCGACCAATAGCATTTGCTAGTAGGGCATTAAATGGAGCAGAAAAAAATTACTCCACCATTGAAAAGGAATTTTTAGCTATAGTCTGGGCAACGAAAAATTTTAGAGCTTATCTTCTAGGCCGACATTTTCAAATTTATACAGATCATCAACCATTACGTAGCACAGCAAATCTTAAAGATCAGACATCAAGGTTAGCCCGTTTCAGGCATAAATTATCAGAATATGATTACGAAATATCTTACAAACCAGGTAAACAGAATTTGAACGCAGATGCTTTAAGTAGAATTCCACATCCAGAACCAGATATTACTGCGGTCCAAACACGGTCTAAGACCACACAGAATAAATTAGATAATCAAATTTCAAAAACCAAAAAACAAGTGAGCACGCCAGTACTGGATGAAATAACAACAGACACCAAGAACGAATTAAACTCAAGTCTACTATTAACTGACCCAGAGGAAATTAAAACTGTTATAAAAGACTTTCATGACTCAGCATTAGGAGGTGAAAACATACTTTAGAATCAGAAAACAATTTAAGTGGAAAGGTATGCAGAAACAAATAAAAGATTACGTTAAGAATTGTCAAAAATGCCAAGTAAATAAAAGTTCCAGGCTTACTAAAATGCCAATGGTTTTAACTGATACGCCTGTACGACCATTCGATAAAGTATACATGGATCTTGTTGGTATTTTACCGGAAATTATATCTGGAAATAAATATATATTAACTTTTCAAGATGGTTTTTCAAAATATATGTGCTGCTTAGCTATCCCAGACGCAGAAGCCAGCACTGTAGCTAAAGCATTTTACGACGAAATTATTACAAGACAATGGTTCGAATTTTGTTTAAAAATTATTTTCGGACACGTGTAAATTGTTAGGAATTAAAAAGTTACATATTACGCCATATCATCCACAGGCCAACGGCTCTTTGGAACGAAGCCACCGACCATTAGCAGAGTATTTACGAAGTTTTGCGAAAGAGGATGGATCAAACTGGGACCAGTGGTTAAATACAGCAATGCATGTACACAATAATACAATGCATATGTCCACCGGGCAAACGCCTTTCCGTACTTTATACGGTTACGATTTTGAAATGCCAACCAATCTAAAACGCAAATGCTCACCAGTATATAATACCGATGATAGCAACAAGCTATTAAAATACCAAATTCAACGCACACACGAAATCGTACGACAAAATCAAGCCAGAGCCAAAGAAAAATCTAAGCAAAGCTATGATAGCTCATTACACCCAATAACATTCAAAGTAGGCGATAAAATTTTACTAAAAAATCAAAATAGGAAAAATAAATTTTCACCAATTTGGGTGGGACCATATGAGGTTCTTTCTTAAAAAGCCCTGTAACGACTGAGATTTGTATCAAGGGTAAAGGGAAAAATTTCATAATAATTTGTTAAAAGCATACAACAGTATATTTTTAATAAATACTGTAGAATTAAGATTATTGCAACAAGAACCAATAATTTTGAACATCATTGAAATAAAGTCAAATAGTTAGTGCAGGACAGAATAACTAAGTATTACATATTGAGAATGACTAGTATTGCTTCATGTACTAACGAATTTGAAACTACAAAAGAAAAGAATAGAGAAAAACTATAATTTTTTTTTAAATGTAGATATTAAATAAATTAATTTTAAATAATTTATAAAATCCAAAAAATTTAATGTAATATTGCCAAAATACAAATCGCAGAGAAAATAGCTATGTATTGATTGAAGATGACTAGCATTGAATATAAACAAATAACAAAATCAAGTTATTATTTGAGGTACGAATTTGCAAGGTATAAAAATTACGTTGTCATTAAAATTGCGATAGGTCAGTACGTACCTCAATGGCATTTTAAACATACATGTTCATTGTGCATAGAGCGCAATGCTCCCAGCTCATATTAATATAGAAGGCTTGAACATATTCATATGCCAACCGATTAAATGCACTTCAGCACTTTACAGGCAGAAGCCAATAACGTACTGGAACTGAAACGAGATACGGTAGTGCAGCGAAAACTGCCTAATATTTTTTATTTAACAGAATTTTCATTCATGAAACTAAATATATTAATGCAGATATGCATTAATATAGCAAACTAACAAACTAAGAAACGTTTTACATTCATCATTACACGGTAATGAAAATAAATAAGTACAATTGAGATGTACAAAACTAAATATTTAACAACTTAATATAGCAAATACATTTAGGTAATGCTAAGAGGTCGCGCGCGCTTATTTCTAAAATATTAGTTAGTGCATGAGTAAATAGCTAAGTATTGTTGAATATGACTAGCATTTAACCATGTACTACTGGGATTGTATATACAACATTTTGTATTACAACAATACAGAAACATATCTAAATGTATGTTTCTAAACTAAATCATTTAGTACATGTTAACACATATATTAACTACTATAAATATTTAAAGTATAATTATGGCCAACGCCTTAACAATATGTATTAAGGGGTAAAATGAGAAAGAAAACTACATAAAATTATTAAGGATTCCATTTATATATGTAAAAAAATGGAATTTCATCCTTTTACAATATGAAATAAAGAGCAAAACTTTAGAATTGTCACACTGGTCCTGATGTTGGCAGCCAAGGAAGCAGTCAACATCACACAGACATCAATTAATGATACAAGATTATTCTTTGAGAAGACAACTGATGCTTTGTTCTACAATGATGAATGGACGATAGTAGCGAAGTTTAAACCGCTACAACTGAACGATTTCCTGGAGCTGACAAACAAATACATAATCACGGCAAACACAATGTGCGAACAAATGAGCACCGGACCCAGCATAAAAAGATCATGTATAGCAGCAACACGGGAAACCACGGCAATAATAGCCACACTACAGAAAAATGAAGAAATAATTAAGCGCACAATAAAGAGTAACCGACAGAAGAGATCGCTCAATTTCATTGGCGAAGGACTCAACTGGGCTTTTGGACTGATAAAGAAAGAGAGACTATCTATAAACATCTCAATGACATTGAAGATAATGAACATAAAACATTATGAAAAGACAAATTACGGTGATTTCATCAAATTATAACAAGATAGCAGAACCCTTACTGAATTCCTTGAAGGAAGTCGAAAATCTGCAAAATGTGTTAAACATAACAATAAGAACACAAAAATACATAAATGAAAAAATAAACCAACAAGTTAGTCATTTACTATTCATGATGGATACCTTGGAAATTCAATCTACAATTAATGCAAACCTAATCGAAATTCAAGGACAACAGCAGATGGAAATGGCAATCATAGATGATCTATACAAGGGACGATTACACCCGACAATTATAGACCAGTTAGATGAAATGCTGACTAGCCTCACGTTAAGAGGAAAGGCGAAGTGGTTCATAAAAAAATCATTCGAAATGCACCGTGCATCAACAGTACGAGTTTTCCCAGACACAGACGGCCTAATAATAGTCATCAAGACATCACTACCTGATGATTTGTTGTTCACATTATATAGAATTTACCCAATACCCACAAATATTAATGAAGAATGGGATGCATTGGTTAAAACAACATATGACTACATATCAGAAGCAGAAGACCGGAGCAAATACATAGGTCTAACGAATGAAGATCACAGCAAATGCATTTTGGTTAGCCAACATACGGACAAAGAAATTACACTATGCAAACGTCCAGGAACCATGCTAACAACTAGCAACACACTATGTGAAGTCGCGCTGATTCAACACAGAACAGATATTAAAGATACCTGTGAACATGTTGCAATCAAAAGGAGTTCTGGCCTAGTAGTTAAACTATGGACACCAAACACATGGTTGTATAAATTCAATACACCAGCCTTTTTCGAAGCAGTTTGTGGGTCAAATATAGCCACATTGACACTATCCGGCCTGGGTTGGATGTCCATAAATGAAGCTTGCAACATACACAACAAAGAAATGATACTGCCATACGAGTTTACACATCAAAGCATTAGGAATATAACATACAAGAAGGAAGAACATACGGTTATGATAGAAAATTTACAAGGCAATTGTCCATCATTACCATATTCAAATATATCACAAACATCGTTACCGATCTTGGTGTCAGATCACAGCAAAATAAGATCAGCATTAAGAGATGGGCATCGTGATTTCGACGAAATATTACTACAATTAACTGATAACCAGGAACGCAAAGAATTACTTAATCGTCAAAATGAAATAACGAAAACCGGTATGTCGTACGGCATATTAATGCTGATACTAATAATAATAATAGCGGCATATGTATTATACATACATTACTACTCGACAATTAAAAATAAAGCAACAATAAAAGCGATGAATTTAATACAAATAAATCACCAATAGCAACAATAGATGTAGAAGCGGCAAAGAAAAACCTTGAAATGGTGTCAAATACATTTCCCAGCAAGAAATCCCCACTCGAAAAAATCGGTTCATTGCGGAAATCAACAACGCAGAAACCAAACACCACAACACACATAGCAAGTCAACGAACGAAGTCACATGAAATAGAAGCCAATAAAGCCATAAACAACGACAACGCATCGAACTACTACCGCAGAACAGCAGCAGTCAGCAACGAAAACATCGGGACCAGGTTTTTATTATATATAACTGGAAATTACAACTCTTAATTTACTAATATCCATTAAATATTATATAAGTAAAGATCATAACTTCATAACTAATAGAACTTAACGTAATTTATACCACATAAGACAATGTAAAAAGAAAAAACTATTATTCTTTTTAATAAAAATTTTCTCTTCAGAAATAATTAAAATAATACAAAAAAAAAACTATTATTCTTCTTAATAATAATAATTTTTTATAGAAGTATATAGAATAATAATTTTTATAGAATAATAATAATAGAAGCCAATAAAGCCATAAACAACGAAAACGCATCGAACTACTACCGCAGAACAGCAGCAGTCAGCAACGAAAACATCGGGACCAGGTTTTTATTATATATAACTGGAAATTACAACTCTTAATTTACTAATATCCATTAAATATTATATAAGTAAAGATCATAACTTCATAACTAATAGAACTTAACGTAATTTATACCACATAAAACAATGTAAAAAGAAAAAACTATTATTCTTTTTAATAATAATTTTCTTTTCAGAAATAATTAAAATAATACAAAAAAAAAACTATTATTCTTCTTAATAATAATAATTTTTTTTTCAATAATGGGGGAGGTATGTTGTGTATCATAATCGTAGAGTTCACCGCTTACATATGATCCACTGTTGTGTATCATAATCGTGGAACTTACAGCGTGCGTATGATCCACAATATAACATAATAAGTATATTTTTCTTTATGGCATACTTTTAGGGTTAAGCATTATGCATGTTAAACACAAACAGCATTTAATTGTATTGGCGCACACCGCTTAACATAGCACAGGTATACACGCCCACGTTCAATAGGTCACTCAGATCACACAAATAAATGCTGACTTAGTTATTTTTGAATGATGAAAGTACTCAATTTATTGTGAAATTATAAATACGCTGACTTAGTTATTTTAGCATGATGAAATTACTCAATTTATTGTGAAATTATAAGAATACGAGGTGTTAAGTAGAAGTTAAGTATATACTAAGAATCAATTGTTTTCGATAAGCTGAACTGTTTACAAATAAGTGTTAAGTATAAGTGTAACCTACTTTTAAAGCGAAATAAAGTGTCTTGAAGTAAAAAAGACCCGGTTGTTTTAAATAATATAAAGAAAGTAAAAAGGACTCAGTAAGTATAAATAGGATCAAGTTAAAGTCCTAGTAGAAGGACCTTATAAAATACAACAATGATGTCCGCTATCGATTTCCGAAATAAAAATTTTTGGGTCATAAATGGGTTTTTTACACCCTTTTGGGGGTCATGGACCACTCCAAAGGCTACAATTAACCTTCTAATGATGTCCGCTATCGATTTCCAAAATAAAAATGTTTGGGTCATAAATGGGATTTTGACCCCATTTTAGGGGTCATGGCAAGCGCGATCCAGGGGGTGGCGAAGGGGGCGAAATTTGCAAAAAATCATAAAATTGCAAATTTTCCACCTCTACAGAAGGGCGCAAAACATAGAAAAAGGCGCAAATGTTCAAAAAAGCATAAAATTCCAAATGCGCCTTATTTACAAAATTTTTCGCCTCTATTGAAGGGCGCAAAATATAGAGAATGGCGAAAAATTTGCTAAAAATCATAAAATTGCAAATTTTTCACCTCTACAGAAGGGCGCAAAATATGGAAAAAGGCGCAAAATGTTCAAAAAAGCATAAAATTACAAATGCGCCTAATTTACAAAATTTTTGCATCTCTATAGAAAGGCGCAAAATGTTCAAAAAAGCATAAAATTGCAAATGCGCCTTATTTACAAAATTTTTCGCCTCTATAGAAGGGCGCAAAATATAGATAATGGCGCAAAATTTGCTAAAAATCATAAAATTGCAAATTTTTCACCTCTACAGAAGGGCGCAAAATATAGAAAAAGGCGCAAAATGTTCAAAAAAGCATAAAATTACAAATGCGCCTAATTTACAAAATTTTTGCACCTCTATAGAAAGGCGCAAAATGTAGAGAAAGGCGAAAAATGTTCAAAAAAGCATAAAATTACAAATGCGCCTTATTTACAAAATGTTTGCGCCTCTATAGAAGGGCGCAAAATGTAGAGAAAGGCGCAAAATGTTCAAAAAAGCATAAAATTGCAAATGCGTCTAATTTTCAAAATTTTTGCGCCTCTACAGAAGGGCGCAAAATATAGAAAAAGGCGCAAAATGTTCAAAAAAGCATAAAATTACAAATTCGCCTAATTTACAAAATTTTGGCGCCTCTACAGAAGGGCGAAAAATGTAGAGAAATGCGCAAAATGTTCAAAAAAGCATAAAATTGCAAATGCGCCTTATTTACAAAATGTTTGCGCATCTATAGAAGGGCGCAAAATGTAGAGAAAGGCGCAAAATGTTCAAAAAAGCATAAAATTTCAAATGCGTCTAATTTACAAAGTTTTTGTGCCTCTACAAAAGGGCGCAAAATATAGAAAAAGGCGCAAAAATGTTCAAAAAAGCATAAAATTACAAATTCGCCTAATTTACAAAATTTTTGCGTCTCTACAGAAGGGCGCAAAATATAGAGAAAGGCGCAAAATGTTCAAAAAGCATAAAATTGCAAATGCGCCTAATTTAAAAAATGTTTGCGCCTCTATACAAGGGCGCAAAATATAGAGAAAGGCGCAAAATTTTCAAAAAAACATAAAATTTCAAATGCGCCTAATTTAAAAAATGTTTGTGCCTCTATACAAGGGCGCAAAATATAGAAAATGGCGAAAAATATTAAAAAAAAACATAAAATTGCAAATGCGCCTAATTTACAAAATTTTGGCGCCTCTACAGAAGGACGCAAAATATAGAAAATGGCGCAAAATATTAAAAAAAAGCATAAAATTGCAAATGCGCTTAATATTCAGAATTTTTAGGGCTTTTTAAAAGACCGGAAACTACAGAGAAACGCACTAAATATTAAAAATATAAACACAAAATGGAAAAAGCGCCAAAAATGCAGAATGTTTGCGGCTTTTAAAAAGATCTCAAAATATAAAAAAAGGCGCCAAATTTTCAAAAAAAAAACAAAAACAATTCATTTACAGAGTAAATATGCGTCATTTTCATTTTGTGTTTGTTTTGATAATTTTGCGCTTATAAAGACGATAAAATTCAGTAAGTTATGCGCTGTTTTAATTTTAATTTTTTAATTTAATTTTTTCTGAGCTTCCTACATTGCGCCTTTGTGTAAAAATTACTAACTATCTCCAGATTACTAATATTCTGTAAAATACATTTTTTAATTGTTCGCGTTTTTTAAATTTTGCGACTTAAAAAAAAACTTTTTGACATTTTAATCTTTGTTAAAATTGTCCAAATAGCGGTTAACTTTTATTTTAAAGTTGACTTTAAATTGTGTACGAATATGCGCCATTATATTTTGACAAAGATTCTGAAGAATACACAATTCGAGTTTTAAATATTTTGAGATCTATATCAAAATGTCCCAAGACAAAAATTCTAGGCAGGGACCAGACAGTTTAGAAACATTTTTTCGACATATTTTAAAAAGAGATAGGCGGAGTTTGTATCACAAGCTATCTGCCCAAACTGTCCGATTCCAAAATATGCCATGAATCTGTAATTAAAAACCACAAAATTTTACAAACTGCTATACACTTCCCAAAATATTCCATTTATCTGTGTGTTGGCCGGAAATATTCCTGAAAAATTACATAAATTTTGTCTCGTGGTATCAATCGTGGTATAAATCGAATTTAAACATTATAGGCGCATAACCATAGACAACTTTAATAATTCGACTTTAAAAAAATTCGACTTTTTTAGAATTTTTGTATAGAATAAATTGTAAAATAGATGATTTTGAATTTAAATTTGACTTTAAATTGTCTATACTAATGCGCCATAGTTTTTAAAAAATATACATATATTTTGTATATCTTCGTTGTACAACTATAAGTCCAAATACCATTTTTGAAAGTTTGATAAAAGTTCGACAATTCATAATTTTAGATGTGTTGGTGTACTTTCATAATTAACGAGTTGGGAAACATGGGTAATTTCAGTCACATGGGACGGTCTTTTATAGTCGGTCGGGAATACCCTACACCTTTGGTGTGAATATTAATGTTGGTATTTTAATTGTATACCTACCTTCGAAGTTCTTAATTATGCTGAATTATACACTCAGAATATTATCTACATACCAAATTTCTGACGACGTATATCCAATTAATTTAAAAAATTGATGTAAAAGTGAAAATAAAAAAAAAATTTGAAACATGTAGAAATATAAATGTGGACGAATCACGCCCACTTTTAAAACATATGTAGAGATTTAAGGCTAATATTTGATAATTTTGTTTTCACTAATTTGCGAATAAAATGTCCACTATGGAAAAGCGAAAAGTAATATAAAAATAAAATGTGGGCGTATCACGCCCATTGTTGGATCACATATTTTTAGGTGAATTCTAACAATACATTTTAAATTTTATAAGTATATCTTAAATACTTTTCGAGTTATTGCTTCGTAAAGAGTTATATAAAAGAGACTTGTATGGGAGGTGTGCGTGTCCGTTGACTAATTTGGCTCATTCACATTGAAAAAACTAACTTTTGGCAAAAAGTTTTGAAACAAAATATCATCGCATTCTAAGCAGTATTGCTCAAGTTATCGTGTACACGGACAGCAAGACAGACGGGCGGACAGACAGACGGACATGGGTAAACGGACTCGGGTGGTGATACTCATCAAGAATATGTATACTTTTCCATACCGGACACGGCTCCTAAGGGGAGTTACAATATATGCACAAAGTTAATATACCCTGTACCTCATAGGTGTAGGGTATAAAAAGTCGTTACTCCTACCAAAACTCTTCAAACAAACAAACAAATTGGCTGAACTTTATATATAACCGGATGAAGTGAAATATATTTTCTTCAAACTATCCCCTCTGTTTGGGTCCCAGACTAAATTGGGGCGCGGTCGGACTTGTGGTACCCCAGATAAATCGAAACCTTATACACCTACCTATATGAACATGTAGGTACAGAAATGAAAGATATTGATCTCACGATTAATATGTTATTATGTTCATGATTCGATAACCACAGTAACCTCAGTACCCTTTTTAGTTTTAACAACTGAGTTCATTTTATACACGAATAATATATAGATACAAGTGTGGGTACCCAAACGAAAAGAACTTTAATCTGAAGTCTATTATACACTTTTGTATTTATGTTTTAAAAAATAAAAAAAAATAATATTTTATAAAAAAATTTACCCTGCGGCGCTTTTTCGATATATCTTCCCAACGAATTATTATAATTAACTGTTGGGCCACTTCAAGAAAATTTACAAAAAGCGTTTCACGTTACCTATTCATTTCCAAATTTTCTTCGTCATTTTGACAAATAATGAAATATTTTTCTCAACAATCAGCATTTCATTTTAATTTTATTTTTTACATAATTACAAATACTAATCGCTATGGTTATAAGATCATAAAAATAACCATATAATTACAAATGTGGCATTATTACCTTTCATTTGAGTACCTATATGACCAAATATGTAGGTGCACCGGATATCGATTTTTCTAGATCCCACCGCACCCTATATTTTTTTTATTTTTTAAGCAAATAAAACGGTTGATTTAAAGAAAAAAAGTTGGTTTAAAGAAGTACAGTTGTGTATAATTCATTATTCACTGCATTTGATGAGAAAATATAAAAAAGGGCGCAAAATAAATTTTTGGGGCGCATTTTAGAAAAAATTGGAAAAAAGGCGCCAAAAAATCAATCGCCCCCCAAATCATACTTCTGGATCCGCCCCTGGGTCATGGACCACTCCAAAGGGTACCATTAACCTTCTAATGATGTCCGCTATCGATATCCGAAATAAAAATTTACAAATTAATAAGCGATCAAATGAACAATTGTCAATCGAACAAACGAACGAATTATTCGTGGAGCTCGTACAACGAACGAGCAATCGAGTTTTTTTTTTTTAATGTGGGATAAAAAATAGAGCCACAGCACTCAGATAGGGTTATATCCATTGTGCTGTGACCCAGTTCCCTGGTTTTTAATGATACTTCTTAGATTCATTATTGAATCTAAGAAGGCTATTGTGTGATAGAGAGTGAAGCTGATCCTCTCTCATCACGTCTGTGCCAAAGATCTGCCTTCTAATTCTAGAAAATGCTGGACAGTCACAGAGATAGTGCTCTGTGGTGCCAGTTTCTTCGTAGCAGGCAGAACATAAGGCGCTTTTGGCCAGGCCGATTGCGTTCATGTGTTTTTCACATGCGTTGTGTTCCGTTAGAAGTCCCGTCAGTTTTCTGCACTCCTTTCTACTTAAGGAAAGTAGAAACGAGGCCGATCTTTTGGTTATCGTCGTTGTCATGAGCTTGGAGAATCTGCATTTCGTCTCATTCAGCCATCTGCTCTTGTGTGCGGAGGCGACCCAAGAGCTGATGACGAATTTTCCCGTAGATGCAGGTAGTCCAAGCACAGGTTCTGGTCCAAATGGATTATCCTCAGATCCAGCACGTGCTAGTTCGTCAGATGTTTCATTGCCCGAAACTCCTTTATGGCCCGGCATACAAATCAGTTTCAGTGTATTGTATTTACCAACACAATTGAGACGTGATCTGCATTGACGTACAATTTTGGATGTGATGACCTGGTTGTTCAAAGCCATAAGAGCAGCCTGACTATCGCTGCAAACTGATATAGCCCTGTTCTGCCATCTATTATCCGCAATGTAGTCCATAGCCACAAGTATAGCATAGACTTCGGCTTGAAATACCGAGGCATTGTCGCCTAAGGCGAAGTGAAGTCTGCGGTCATCAGGTTCCACAAACACTCCAGCACCAGATCCCTGATCGGTTCTGGAGCCGTCTGTGAAAATGCGGTGTGACCCTCTACCTGGCTCACAGTCAGGCGTTAGCCAGTCTTGAATGTCAGGTTGGCAGACCTCAAAATTTCGTCTTGGTAATATTTCTGTTATCATTGCATCAGAGGGCATCTCCAGTAGACAGGTGTCTAATGGAGTGTCAAGTGCAATGTCAGAGATATTCCAGGGAACATTAAACCAGAAACCCCCTCGTTTTAGTCTCCAGCAGCCTTTCATGGCTTCGCCTTTGATGAAGATGTCAAGTGGTGGTACGTTTAAGATTGCATTCAGTGCTGGACCAGGTGTAGTGGGAAAGGCACCCGTAACACCCAGACACATGGTTCTCTGAATCTTGGCAAGACTAGTTGTCACGCATTTTCGCGACAGCTTGTTCCACCAGACTACCGATGCATATGATATCATCGGTCTTATCATTGCCGTGCAAATCCATAAGGTTTTGCTCGGCGATAGTCCCCATGTCTTCCCAAAAATTCCTCTGCATTACCAGAAGGCATTCAATGCTCGCGAAATTTTATTTTCAACATGTTTTGTCCAAAGTAGTTTACTATCTAGAGTTAAGCCCAGATATTTTACTTCGTTAGACAGAGGAATAGTGACACCCTTAAGTACTGGTAGAGATAATCCTGTCATTATTCTTTTCCTAGTGAAGAGAGCAATCCCTGTTTTGTGAGGGTTGACGGAAAGTCCGTTTGCAGTACACCAGCTGTCAATTCGGTTCAATGAGTTTTGTGTTTTAACACCGACCTCATTGAAGGAAAAGCCTGTGGCAAGAATGGCAACATCATCTGCATAGGCCTGGGAATAGACACCTGGTCCTAAAAATCCTATATTTTAATTACATATAAATGTATTAAAAAATTAAAACACATGTTATTGACTACGTCAATTAGAATTAACAGTAAATCGTAAAATATGACAATCCGTTTTTTAAAAAATTACGGTATAGAAACGTACCGTATACGGCAGAGATCTGCAGTAAGTGTCTTGGCTTCTAAATCTACTCGTTCATGTATTACTTTTTTTGATGTTTGAACTGATTCACACTCGTAAAAAAAAACCATGCACTCTCATTTATTTGATTTGCTTTTGAAATAGCAAATACAACTCATATTCGCACTCACTGCTTCTAATAACTGCAAATCGGAATCGTTTCTACCGAAGGAGTTGCATGACTCGTGTCTGGCTTGTGCATCATTTTTTTTCTTTTTTTTTGCTTTTGTTTGTATTTTTGTTTTTATGCTAATACTGAAATATTGAAATGTGCGCTGCTGACTGAGCGGAAAATCGAGTGCTTTAAGTGTTGCGGAGATTAAGCGGAGATTTAAGTGTTGCATTTTGAAGAAATTCCGGCCAATTTAAATCTGTATTTAAGAGTTTAATTATTTCAGATTGGTTTTAACGGGCCCATTATATTGCTTATTGAATTACTAAAATATAAAAAAATGTTATCATTTAAAATAATTATACATTTTTTTTTCATAACATTTATACAAATTTCACTTGCAAAAAAAAAATATTATTCGTTATTATTTTGAAAAAGATTTTGGGATATAAAATTTGTGTCTAAAGTGATTAAAACAAATTTATATAGAATTATCTAAAAATACTGTATTTTGTGAAAATTTATTAGTTTTGGTGGTTACCAATCTTATATTGTTTTATTCCGTTAATAAAACCATGACAAGTTGACAAAAAATTGATTGCAAATGTGCCAAGCAGTTAATTAATTGAGGTTTTTTTTAATTAACACTATTTATTATAATATATATTAATCGTTCACACATAAAGAATACAATATATAATAAAATAAAATAATATATAACATAATAATAAAAACACTAATACGTCCGTAAAAATAAACATCTGACGTTTTTTTCATGAAAAATATGTTATTTTACACAAATGAACTGTTTGAGTTGAATCGCACTTTTAAAATGGCAAATTTACAGATTCTGCAATGTTTTGTATATGAACACAATGAAGTGTAAAATGACGTCAAACACACACACATATATGTGCAACAAGATAATTAGCTGACGCGAACGCTCTTGTCTGCACCATTTTAGAAGACTCTACAGAAAAGAAAACTTGCATATTTTAAATAAAATAAATATGCAAGGGTCGGATTATTGGTGAATGTGAATTTAATTTATGTGCAATTGAAATGCCATCTCCCAAGATGTACATTCATGTTTGCGGACATTCGTTAAACAGTTGTGAACTTTTTATACCCTACACTAAGAGTGAAAGGGTATATTCAGTTTGGTACGCCGTTTGTAACACCCAGAAGGAAGCATCTCCGGTATGGAAAAGTATATATATTCTTGATCAGCATGACCTCCTGAGTCGAGTAGCTATGTCCGTCTGTCTGTCTGTCCGTCTGTCTGTCCGTCTGTCTGTTGAAATCCCTACTACTTTTAAAATTGAAGAGCTAGATAAATGAAACTTATAACTTAGATTACTAATATACCTACGCTGTATGTGCGAAAAAATTGGCGAGATCGGTCCATTGTGACCTATGATCCGACCACTTATGTTCAAATACCTCATATAAAATGTTCATATAAAGATCAATTTTTATGTATACGTGCTTAGGTAAACTTTTTTGGTCAAATATATATTGACATCATGCTCAAATACATGATAATAAAGTTTTCCGGCGAAAAGACTTGTGGTTCACAAAAAAAAAATCGAAATTGGGTACACCTACCCATTTGTAAATATGGGTATCAAATGAATGGAAATTCTTCAGTGATTGCACGTTTGTAGATATTTTCAGGATTCGTATACCCTGGTGACCTATATATCACTTTGAATGGTAACCACACATATGTGTAGGGTATTTATAGTCGGCTTAGACCGACTATAATTTTGATAATCCTAACTATCATAATTACACCTACTTTAAAATTTCCCATGTGATCCAACCTTCCCAACTGGTTTATTTTGATTACAGAATTTTTTCACATTTGCTGAATCCGTCCCGTTGAGATGATATAAAGTTTTCTAATAATATTTAACCATAGAAAACTTCGCGTTCTGTTGTGGCTTTTCTAACACGCATTATGTGAATAAATACAGGGTTTATTGTGTATTTTTTACACTCATAAAATTGTATTTTGGCACTACAGATGTGTACTAGTTTTACATACTTTTATGTGTAAATTTTATTTTTACACATTCGTTGGAATTTACTACATTAATAAGAGGAAACCGGTTTCCTACATTTATTATAGTAAATTTTTCTTAGAGTGTATGTCATATATAAGATTTCGCCAACTTTTGCTACTCCCTGACCCACTGTGCGACGGCATAAGCCCTCGCACTACATTGACATCACACTACAACACAAAACTACAACATAAACAGCGATTGCCGAAACGACGCGTACCTATCGTTCAGCGTACGTCGTGCCATCGCCAGCGTCATATCATGCAAAGCTACGATTCATACGAATTGCAAATAACTCAAAAAGCTCAAGTGTCTCAAGAAATCTACTGTAATTGCAATTGTTTTTGATTTTATAAGCAAGCAGCATGAGTACAGAGTCTCTCAGAGAAGAACACTTGCGTGCTTCATGATTTTCAAGCAGAAGTTTGCTACTAATTGCTTTGTTTGAATGTAACTCACACTTATGCTCACTATTTTCGAGCGCAACTCATACTTGGAGTTGATTTTTTAGCGAGTAGCACTTTACAGCTTGTGAGCCTCTTACTGCAGATCTCTGGTATACGGTACGATTCTATAATATTTCATTTATTTTATTTAATCGTTCTTAAAATTAATGTTTTTGGGGTGACTTTGGCTATAATTAAAGTCGCCCCAAATTATGCATTGGGGTGATTTTGAACCGGTTAAAACTCACATCAAATAATTCGTTCGAATTAGAGAATGTTAAATTAACTCATGTGAAATTGTAGGTTTATTGTTTCATTCTTTTCCAAATATATACTATATTTTCACATTTTAAAAATAAACGAGGTTGAATTTTAGTTGGTTTTTTTATTTAATGTCAGATATTGACAAAATAATTTAAATTGATAATAATGCAGTTAATTATATTGCAAGACTAAGGAGGGTACAAACTAAATATAGCTATTATTTGTTTAGAAATATAAAACCAGTTGGGAAGGTTAGATCACATGGGAAATTTTAAAGTAGGTGTAATTATGATAGTTAGGATTATCAAAATTATAGTCGGTCTAAGCCGACTATAAATACCCTACACATATGTGTGGTTACCATTCAAAGTGATATATAGGTCACCATGGTATACGAATCCTGAAAATAACTACAAACTTTCCATCCCTGAAGATTTTTCTTTCATTTGATACCCATATTTACAAATGGGTAGGTATACCGAATTTCGATTTTTTTTTTTTGTGAACCACAAGTCTTTTCGCCGGAAAACATTATTATCATGTATTTGAGCATGATATCAATATATATTTGACCAAAAAAGTTTTTCTAAGCACGTATAGATAAAAATTGATCTTTATATGTACATTTTATATGAGGTATTTGAACATAAGTGGTCGGATCATAGGTCACAATGGACCGATCTCGCCAATTTTTTCGCACATACAGCGTAGGTATATTAGTAATCTAAGTAACAAGTTTCATTTATCTAGCTTTTCAATTTTAAAAGTAGTAGGGATTTCAACAGACAGACAAACAGACAGACGGACAGACAGACAGACAGACGGACAGACAGACGGACATCGCTAAATCGACTCAGGAGGTCATGCTGATCAAGAATATATATACTTTTCCATACCGGAGATGCTTCCTTCTGGGTGTTACAAACGGCGTACCAAACTGAATATACCCTTTCACTCTTAGTGTAGGGTATAAAAAAATAGATCCACATAAACCCTTTACTAAAAGAGGTGTGTTTATTATAAATAATTCATAATTTATTTTTTGTAATTGATATTATATATTAGTTGACTATTTTACTTTATTATTTTGTGTTATCTATATATGTTAAATTCCATTAAATAAGGTTGTTCTATTGTAAAATACAAAATGTTGCTTATCCTTTTCATATTAATCCTTATTACCATACTTATTATTCGAAATATATGGGTTTCAAGTGATCTGGATTTTCAGTAAAACATTTATGATGATATAGTATCATAGTCATATTATAGTTCCATAAAAACATACATAAAATTGGTGATTAACATGTTTGGTATAAAGTCACCTCTCCCGCGAGGTGACTTTGAACCATTTTATTTTTTTATAATTACTGTTACTCCATTACACCATGAAATTTTGATTGCTGATACTTAAAGAGGACATACTTACAATATTTTATTAAACAATGAAATATTAATTCCATTCCAAAATATCGAATTATAAGTATTACAAAATCGACATATACAGTTTGTCGGTTCAAAGTCACCCCAGTTGACGGTATATGTTTTGATACACCTCGTCAATTTCATCAATATATATATATATATCAAATTAAAGCTATTTTAATTTCCTTTTTAATGGTCTGGCCTGGCAATATAAAAGATATAGCGGTTTAACAATAAAATAGGTTTAGAATTTTATGTCTAATTTTTTATGTAATAAATCATGAAATGTTCAAATACGAGAACTGCACTTTGTATAAAAATTAAATCAAATCAACCGCTGATGAGGAAGCTTGGCTGATTCCGAAACAGCTGTACGGTTGGCCAACAATTTTTGGTTTTTTGTCAATTACTGTTGTTGTTTTTCGAACCAGTGCAAAATACATATTACATTTGGTAGACCTAGAGGCCGACAAATTAGTTTTTGCATTACTATATTTTAAGGTCGAATAAAAACAAACAACTTTAAATTACAATTTTAATTTTGAAAGTAACATTCAAATTTTCATACCCAGCAATAAAATAACATAAATATAATGGGATCTATTTTGAACATTCCTATTGTTATTTTAGTGTCGGATCTAACAATATATTATTATGCGTGTATTGTTTCAAAGCAATGTTTTTTTTTTATTTCTTGTTTTTTTATTCGAACACATGATGATTTTTTTTATCGCCCTTCTTTTGCCACAATACAAAAATAAACTAAACAAATAATTGGCTCTTTAAAATGTGCCATGTTATTGTAAATAGAAATTCCATAGAATCATAAAAGTACGTTAAAAATTGTCAATTTTACCTTGGATCTGGTAATATAAGCTTTTTACTAGCTCTAGCAGCTGGAGCGCACTTGGACTTCTCCATTGCCATTAGGTAGCTTACATCAGCTAGAACTGCTTCCAAATCTGCCATTGTTTGTATTATAAAAATTAATAATCAATAACTTTATACAATATTTATTACACAAAATATGTGTAATAATTAATTTATGGAAAAGACCAAAATTTTATTATGATAGAAAATAAATTGTGTTAGTATTGCTTTTAGGGGTAGGGGTTTTTTTTAGTTTGTGAATATTTGCTTAAACAACAGGGACAATTTTTGGTACTTTTTAAATCGCCAAACCATAGTTGCCAGTTATTTTGCAATTTCCCCATTAGTTCTCGGATTCACAATTCAACGAATAAAAATAACCGTAAAATAATTCATCGTATACAATTCGTCGTAAAAATTCGTCGCATACACAGAAAAAAGTATCGTTCGTTGTAATGACAAACGACGTACATCAAACGACGTACATCAAACTGTACACGCATAGAAATATATTGCTAAATCCGACAATAATATAACAATAGGCATGTTCAAAATAGATCCCATTATGGAAATTGTGAAATTATTGTCGGATATAACAATCAAATTATTGAATTTTAAATGAATATTGTATTGTGAATAGTTACAATTAGTATTGCCATAATTAAAAAACAATGCTATTGTCATTTTGATAATAAAAATGTGAATTTCAAAATAATATTGTGGTTTTTGTAAACCATGCAATTCAAATCAATTTCTGAAGTAAAATAAAATTATGCAAGAAAAACCAATGTATTTTTATTTGTTTTGTTTATTAAAGAGTTTTTTTATACAAAGACTGTAAAATTTACATTAACATTATACATTGTAATTAATAGAGCTTCTAATTGTACATAATTTAATAATCAATGGTGTTCCTGGTATAATTATTATTTATATTATGCCTTTGGCAGATATATTAAAATTTGCAAGTTGATGTTGACGCCGAAAATCCAATGGACAAACAAAAGCAAACTCGACTAAAAAATCGTCCAGGGAAATTTGTGTGGTTTAGATTTCTAATAGAAAATTAGTACAATGAATCACGTAAACAATGAAAATTCAACACCTACCGACCAATCTATGTGGGTCTGCTCCAAGTTCTTTTGCACATCCAAGCTCTTTCGCACATACATCGTCCACGGTGTCGAATGCCGTGAAGGTATTGCAGCACAATGACCACCATGCGTGCTTATAACGCCTTTTGAAAGATTCATCCGCGCTTCTTTTGTAATCTTCTATTACTTTTATGCTGTGAATAAAAGAAAATTAATGTTTTTAAAATTCAATGACGACGGCAAGCGCGTGCAACGCTACTAGAAAGCGCGTGCAACGCTACTGGAAAGCGCGTGCAACTCTACTGCACCACGACTATTATCAGATAATTGCGCACTTTTCGATAATTAAAAATATAAACCTCTTAAGTCATTATGCGCATCGCATGGTACTCAGCTCATGCAAGAGATTGTCTTTAAAGTGGGCCGCGTCTAGCCAAAGTTGAGAACCATGCACTATTCCAAATGCGTTCACCTCCACTGTATAACAGCAAATGTAGTGGTCTTCCTGTCGGTGGCGTCTGTGCCATAGAAGGGCAATCGCGGAAGTAGTTTCTGCGATATGAAGCTATAGATTTGTATACTGCATCTTGTCGCTGGCTGGACTTTTGTTTAGCTAAAATCATTAATTTAATATAATATTATACATATAATATAAAACAAATTAATACAAATTAACTTACCCTATATGGCAATTCGCCAGAAAATTTTGTTCTCAATTAAACATTCTTTTGACAGCCAACTCAATGGCAATAAAAAATTATCACACATTGCCAAAATAACAATATGATTTTCGAACAGAATTGATTTTATTATTGTTAAAATAATACAATGTGTTCACAATAGTATTGCGAATAATAAGATTTTGAAATAGCAATAGGATATTGTGGTTTGTAACAATATATTTCTATGCGTGTAATATTGACGAACAAGTTAAAAAATATAAATTATAAGCATACATGTTTTGATATAGTCGTCTATCCATATTGCGTATCGAGATCTTCAATCTCAAGCTGCCATGTATACGCAGAATATGCACTAACACATACAGGCTTTGTGTAATGGCTGAAAACAAATAAGTATCTATTGGTTTAATGTTTCTTATTCTGACCAATAGATAATAAAATAGAATGCGCAAATTTTATAAGAAAATCGTAATAAAAGCCGACTGCTTCAAGACGATAATTTGATAAGCATGATATGGAAATAACATATAAGTTTCAATACACCCAAAAAAATATTGTTGTGCACAGAAGAAAGTATCGTTCGTCATATTGACAAACGGCGTACATGAAACTGTTTTCGTAATATTGACGAACAAGTTAATCAATATAACGTAGACGCATACATGTTTTGATGTAGTCGTTTATCAATATTACGTATCGCGATTTTCAATCTCACGTTCTCTTATATACACATAACCTCATATATACACATAACACATATGAGCATTGTGTAATGGCGAAAAATTAACAAACCGTGGTGCCGTCAATAATTTAGTGAAGTGAAATATAATAAAAATGAGTTATTTTATTTTCAAAAAATAATATTGTGCGATAAATATACTAAATATAATTAATGTAATTTAATTTATAAATTATATATGTTGAATTAAATGTAATTATTATTTTAAATTATTATATTTAAATAAATTAACAACAACAAGTGAACAAAAAATGTACACCCAGAAAAAAATTCCCAGAAATCCCATTAAAATTGGTCAATAGGACAATTATTGATTTAATAGTATATAAAAAATATATACTTTCATATAGACTCAATGGCAATGTTTTGGTATTTTCTAGTATTTAATGGTATTTTCCGATTAAAATAATAATTTATCCTATTGATTATTTTTAATAGTAAAAAACTATTGTTTATATAGTATTTTTTCTGGGTGTAATTCCCAAATAGGTAGTCAAATTGAATTCAATACTATGTGGATTAATTTGACTTTAAATGTGGTTGAATGTCTTTCATTAATTACTTTTTTTTTCAATAAAAACGTTGTTAATACTACATACGTTGTACATCAATTGATTAAAGAAGAGTGGTAAATGCATTCATAATATTAACGTACACAGTACACACATAGAAAATTATTGTCGAATCCGACAATTATTTGAAAATATTTCATGTTCAAATGGATCCACAAATATTATTTTCAAATTATTGTCGGATTCAACAACCAAATTATCAAACAAATATTGAACATAAAATTTTTGTTTATGAAAATTTCAATTGTTAATTATCATTTATGCTTTGAATGACATTTTTAAATTTGAAATATTATTTTTAAAAAGAAAACAAACAATTTTTAATATTATGTCATTTTTTTATTAGCATAAAAATAACATTACAATTTTGCTCCGCAAATATAACCTTCTTCTTTCCTTCAGCTGCGCAATGATGACGTCTGCCAGTAGGGCAGTATTCTTTACGCACACGCCTCGAGCGGTTATGTTAAACTAAGTTGGACACCGCCGCGTATATATAGGGCTACAGGCATATCGTGCAGGGTGACATCAAATAGGTGCTACCGCCGTCGATGGAGACCCTGGAAGCTAGACGCATGCAATCACGGACTCTGTCGCTGCAATAGGGAATAATTGTGTGATGAAACATATCTTCTTAATAATATATCCGTCGTCTAGTTCCAATGCGACCGCACATGATGTGATGCAGGCGACACATACGCCAGCGAGTCCATCCAGTAATTATGGTCAGCTTCGATTCGGAGGACGGAGAATGCCGCGTGCGGGCATCAGTCGCTGCTCGCCGATGTAGTAGATCATATAAAAAAACATATAAAAGTATACGTTTGATAGCGGGAGGACCGAACTAACGCGCGACGATAACGAATATTTTTCAAAATAAAAAGATCCAACTTCAAAATATAAATTTTAATTTTCTACGTCAAATTTATGCTATACTCAAGAACTAAAATTAATGATTTTATTTTCAAACTAAAAATAATATTGTCAGTTTTTGCTTTCAAGAAATTGATAATATTTATTTTCAAAATTCAACAATTATTTTTTATGTGTGTACTTCAAAATCTGACAATGTGTTAGTAAATCTCTATAGATTAACGCAATACGTAATATTGACGAATGCGATCATCGGTTGACATTTGATTAATTTGTTTGTCGTATTGATGTACAAGTTCATTGTAATTACGTCACTATTTGGTTTTGTGTACATTTAACAAGATCGTCTTGGTTAAATTTCTCTTAAAAAATATTTGTATTATAAAAACATTCATGTTTTTGCAACAAGATTCTTGTTGAACACATGTAGTCTTGTTGAATTACAACAGCATTTATAATGCTAAGATATTCATCTTGTTAATAAAAATAGATTTATAAAAAAATTTAAGCGTGTGACGCTGTCACACTCAGAAGAAAATATCCCATTAAGTACTTAATGGTACGACCATTAATCTTATGGTTCATGAATTAATAGTTTTTTCTTTTTGAATCAAAAGTTTTCTAATTAATTTGATAGTATTCGAAAAATTCAGTACCATTAATCTAAATATTTCAATATTATTATTTTTAATAGAATAAATACTATTGTTTTAATGGTTTCCTCCTATAATAATAAACGTGGCTTAAAAAACATAAACACGAATATAAACTTGGTAGCTTTGTACGTCATTCTACTTGTTTGTGTTTGCTCAAAATGGTCGCATGCATTTTTTGTAATAATCCACATAATTAAACGCAACATTGGTAAGGACTTAATGTATTTAATGTAAATTCATTATATTTAACCATTTTGTATTTATTACAGATAATAAATAATAAATCAAATGGCGACGGACTCTCTAAATGCAGACTCAAGTATTGTAAACTGAAGCGAACATTGAATGTGCTATAACCTTTTGCAACGAGAAGTGTCCATTTATGTGTGATATTTTAAAAGTTAATTTCAGTTTCGACATTTAATTAAAATAAATTATACATTAAATTAACTAAAATCCACTTTTGTTTTAATAAAATATTAGGAAAATGTTCGACTATACTATAAAATTAATAATTCGTATCATTAAAAATTTATAGGTTTTGCTTATTGTAATTAAAGGAGCACATTATAAAATTTATGGTACAATAAAATATTGTATTAACAGTTCCAATATTACTGAATTAATAGGACGCATCCTATTGACCAATTTTAATAGTATAAATTATTGTTTTTCTATTGAAATACTTTTAATTTACCATGATTTTTTTCTGGGTGCACTTTAATTAAAATGTAAACAGTAAATCAAAACATTTGAAGATAAACACAGGTAACAATTAAAAAAATAAAACGTCTGATTCTACTAATGTATTTTATATTTGCATGAGCATGGAACATATAATCAAGCCATTCAGAAAAAAGGATTAAAAAATGCAGAAACATGAATTTAAGCCAGAGGCAATTTAAGCCAGAGGCAACGGCTGTTTCTCTCAGAGCTCTCGATTTTCTACAAGTATTTCGTGTTCTCGGACGCTCGAAAGCCATAAATGGGATTTTGACCCATTCGATTTCCCACTATGTCTGCTTCCGATTTCCGCAATAAAAAATGTCCGGTGTTTCACTTTCCAATCGAGAGCTCTGGTTTAATTTATTCAATAAATTTTAGAAATTAAAATTATGATTTTTATTCAATAAAATAAATTAAAAGGATTGCGTTATTATTACAACGAGAATTATTGTTAATATAAATACATTTTCATTTATATATAACAGAATGTCTCTTGATATTAACAACACTTTGTTGTACGTCAATTTTAAATATCTTAAAGTTTAACAATATTGTTTTTGTTTAACAAGATATCTCTTTGGACGTAAATTAACATGATGTATTGTTTTATTAAATACAATTTTATTTAATAGTACAAGATTTTTTTTTGGGTGTAGTTATTCCGAAATTCCCAGTCAAATTTATTTCATTAATCGTCGCACTAAACAATCACTATAATGTGTGCGTGGAATATATAATATGCGCGCACAGAGTGCAGGCGCACGGCGTGAGTGCGAAGTGAGTGCACTCAGAAGAAAATGTACCATTAAGTACTTAATGGTACGACCATTGATCTTATGGTTCATGTATTAGGAGTTTTTTCTTTTTAAATCAAAAGTTTTCTTATTAATTTGACAGTATTCGAAAAATTCAGCACCATAAATTTAAAAATTTCAATATTACTATTTTTAATAGAATAAATACTATTATTGCAATGGTTTCCTCCTATAATAGTAAAGGTGGCAAAAAATACATAAAAACGAATAAAAACATGTTCGTTTTGTGCGTCATTCTGCGTGTTTGCTCAAATTGGTCGCATGCATTTTTTGTGATAATCGACATTGTGACGCGTTTATAATTGGTAAGAACTCAATGTATTAAATGTAATTTCATTACATTTAAACTGTTTTGTTTTATTTATTACAGAAAATAAATAATACATCGAATTTCTGATATGGCAACGGTTTTGAGTCCATATATGCAACTCAAGTATTACAATCAATTATTGGAAACTGAAGCGAACAATAAATGTGTTATAATCTTTTGCAACGAGAAGTGTCTTTTTATGTGTGTGATTTATAAAAGTGAATTTCCATTTCGACATATAAACAAAATAAAATATACAATAAATTAACTAAAATCCATTTTGGTTTTAATAAATTATTAGGAAAATTTAATTCGACTATACCATAAAAGTAATTATACGTATCAATTAAATATTTATAGGTCTTGCTTATTGTAATTAAAAGAATACATTATAAAATGTATGGTACAACATCATATTGTATTAAAAATTTGAATATTATTAAACTAATGGTACGCTTCCTATTGACCAATTTTAATAGTATAAATTTTTGTCTTTCTATTGAAATACTATTAATTTACCATGATTTTTTTCTGGGTGTGCATTATGCGAACACTCAAAAATCACGAAACTTTCATGAGTGCGACTATAATGCAGGCGTTCTGCGTGAATGCATAATGCGAAAACTTAAAAATCACGAAACTTTCATGAGTACGAATATAATGCAGGTGCGCGGCGTGAGTGCAAAGTGAGTGCATTATGCGAACACTCAAAAATCACGAAACATTCATGAGTGCGACTATAATGCAGGAGCACGGCATGAGTGCGAAGTTAGTGCATTATATGAATGCATTATGCCATGTTGTAAGACGTTATATTTGGCCATGGAAGTACTGAAGGTCTAATTTAGTTTTCATCCGCCCATTTATTTATAAATTCGTGGGTGATTTTTGGTGGCATATGCATTCTCATTCCTGCTTGAGATTGTTTTAATATATTTGAACATTTTTAATATTTGACCTTATGAGTTAAATAATTGTTTGAACCGATTGTTTTTATAATGTCATTCTTGTGTAAGATGAATAGTGAAGGATTATTGATAAAGCGTGTATCTGGTGAAGAGTATATAAATTACAAAATAAATGAAATCCCCAACTACTGCACTACAAAAAATATATAATAATAATAATAATAATAATAATAATAATAGTTTGGCGCTACAGTCCTGTATAGAACTTCGGCCGAGCTCTCTCACCATTTTGAGCTGTGCGTGTTATATTTGTACTCAAAGTGGTGGGACCTACAGTTTATTGCCGAATCCGAACGGCGAGTGAGAGCTTTTCATAGGCAATGGTTTTACTCTCGTAGGTTTGCCATTTACTGACGAGAGGTAGCGCGGTATAGAAAAATGTTTCTATGAAAAGATGTTGTTAGCCCCAGTCCAGGCTTGAACCGGGGACCTTTCGGCTCGCAGTCCAACGCACTAACCACTGAGCTACCGCGGCTACTATATAAAATAATATTTATCAAATCTGATTATGTTGCGTATAGTCCACATTGTGTTGCGTATATTCCATACCTGGCAAGCTTCCGGCTTAGGGAATCCGCCTAACAATTTATATAACAATAATATATGCTAACATTTCCTCTACTCAGAACTACCATGAAACACAAAAGAGAAAATAGATGTTGTTCTCCTCATGCGCCCTCCCAACCATGATCGCTACTCTTCCGGTTCCTGTTTCTGTAGCAACGCGACCCAGACGATACAATCTTCGCTCTTACTAGGTACTCACCATACACCCATTTTAACTCTTTATCTTATTTAACATAACTAACACTTAATCGCACATGCACATATTCCCAACCATGATCGCTACTCTTCTGGTTCCTGTTTCTGTAGCAACGCGACCCAGACGATACAATCTTCGCTCTTACTAGGTACTCACCATACTCACCATTTTAACTCTTTATCTTATTTAACATAACTAACACTTAACCGCACATGCACATATTATAGCTTCGTCTTTAGTTGTTTTTTCATAGTAGTTTTTTCATAAACTACCTATAATCTAATCGTAATTATCCCACCTCATAAATCATACACAAACCAAGAAAAACTTAATATACAATGAACTATTTTTGGACAATCCGGTCGAAGGATGAAATGGCCACTATTCGGTGGTTATTTTATATTATTAACATGTGAATACTTTTGTTCTGCGCCAACGGATGATATTTATAATTTAGTACTGCGAATTTGATTTCAATCTATACAGATCAATCTATACAGTTGATACAGATTCGAAACATGACGAAATCCACATGGAAATAGAGGAAGTGGTGCCGGATATTGAATACCCTGAAGATCAAGTGTAAGTTGGTAGAAAATTTCATAAAAAATTCTGGCATGTAATTTAAATCACACATAGGGAAATATAATCTTAGAAACATTGCGTGTGTATCCTTTTGGCATTGAGTACTTGCCCAAAGACACTAGAACTTTTATCCTTCGGATTTTAATCGCCTCCCATACGCTTTAAGCAAATTTATGCTTTACAAAGGAAATGAATATAGGCAATTTTTATTATATATGGGTCCAGCTGTCCTCGAAACTGTTTCAGAAGATGATTTTTACCAGCATTTTCTTATACAGTGATCCGTATCCTGAACCTTATTAATATATCCAATAAATATAATTATTTTCAAGATGCGCTTGAAAAATACGTGCTTATATGTAAGCAGATTTATGGAACGCAGTATCTATCATATAATGTTCACGGTATTATACATATTGTAGAGGATGTAAAAAAATACGGACCGCTAGACTCATGTAGTGCATTTTACTATGAAAATAGCATGCCTGAGTTCCGCAATGATCAGAGGAAGCCAGCTCAAAATCTTGAACAATATTACAAGAGACTTTGTGAACGAAATTAACATTCTCCCACAGTAAAGAATGAAACCATTGAATTTAGATTGTCAAAAATGCATTCTGATGGTCCTGTTCCTCATACATTAGATTCCGAAATTAAGCAATTTCACAGTCTTAATTTGGGTTGTGTAACACTGTCAACACATTTGAGGGACAATTGTTGCATACTGAAAACTATGGAAATGTGTGTGATAAAAAATATTATTCAACTGCGAGCAGATACGTTTTTAATTGTTAACAAATTTTTGTATGATGATGTTTACAATATTTGTAAAATTAGTATATACACGCATAGAAAAATATTGTTAGTTCCGACAATAAAATAACAATAGGCATGTTCAAAATAGATCCCATTATATTATTGTCATTTCATTGTCGGTTTTGAACATTTTATTGTGAAATTTAAAAATTATTCAATTGTTATTAGCGACATTGAATATTGTCATTTTTAAATAAAATTAAATTGTAAATTATAACATTTCATTGTCAAATAGAAACAAATTAAACAATTTTTTAGGTTTTTATATTTTGTTTAATCATCATTAAACAATATTCATATGTATATTGCAAGATATGGGCTCAACGCCAACCGAATTTCGATTTTTTTTTTTGGTAACCACAACTCGTTTCGCAGAAAAACATTATTTTCATGTTTTTCAGCATGATGTCAACATATATTTGACCAAAAAAGTTTACCTAAGCACGTATACAGTAAAATTGATCTGTAGATGTAAATTTTATATGAGGTATTTGAACATAAGTGGTCGGTTCTCAGGTCACAATAGACCGATCATGCCAATCTTGTTCAGACAGATTAGATATATAAGTAATCTAAATCTAAAGTTTAATTGCTCTAGCTCTTCTACTTTTTCGGTAATCGTGATTTCAACAGACAGACGGACATCGCTAAATCGATTCATTATCGGAGATGCTTTCTGCAGTTACAAACGGCGTACCCAACTGAATATAACCTTTCACTCTTAGTGTAGGGTATAACAAGACACGTTATGCCATATCATCAAGACTGCGACTTGCAATTACTTTAAGATATATACACGCTGCAAAATGGAATTTTATATAAACATAATATATAATTGACTGATAAATCATTTGTAAACAGGGTTGTATTGAGGCTAGAACTACAACACTGAGCTCTGACTTACATTATAATATCACGGAAACATTTTAATGTTGCCCCTTAAAATGGTGTATGTTCTAATGGAAACATAATAATTACTACATCCAAACAAAATAAATATTTGAACCGAAACAAAAATATGTTCAAATTAAAACATGATTTTGAACGACCTGAATATGAATATGTTTTCAGTGAAACATAACAGTTGTTTCAGTACAAAAAGTAGTATGTTTTCATAAAAACATATTTAAATATTTTTGGAAAAAAAGTCCTGAAAATAAAATAAAAATAAAATGTTGTTTTATTTATTTATTTTTATTAAAAATCTTTAAACATGCACAGTGGAAAATATAATAATAGAATTCATATACAGATTTTTAAATGCATAAATAAATAATTGAATTAAAACTGCAAGTACAAGTGACAGCATCAATGAATGCACAATTGCACCAGCAGATGCTAAACCAGACGATCCAGGCTCGCTTTACTTTTGGTACAGTTACAGTTGGTCTCAGTACAGCACATAGCGTAGGCAAGGAATTCACGGAGACTTTTGTAAAAAAACATGCCAAATTCTGTTTGAAAATCGAAACACTGATTTTTATTTGTGGTTTTTTCAAATTAGTTTCAGAAACTATATACTGCACTATATTATACTCTGTTACTGAAAGGTTTTTCAACAGGTACGCTACAAAAGTAGAGCGACAGGGACAGCAAACGATGCCATATTTCTTGCCGCTCTTTTGACATTTCACTTCAGTAAGGATTGCAATTTCATGATGGAAAGATATACGAATTCGAATTTCGGTAGTAAATTTTAATAATTTCGACTCGTTGTTGGCTCGCTCGTTTATCTTTCCATTAAATGGCAAACCTTACTGAAGAGAAATGTCAAAAGAGCGGCAAGAAAAACCCTTGAAAAAAACTTTTGTAGCGCTCGTATTGAAAAACCCTTTATTAGTACTTTTTATAACACAATTTATATATTTATTTAATTTACAAATAACAAAATTATTACCGACGCGAACACGTTTTCTCAACGAACAACAAAAGACACGTACGCAGAAAATGCCGATCAACGAGTGTCAACTTTATATACAAGAATTCATTTTTTGTTTATTTTCAAACATCAGTATATTTAAAATGACCCTATACATACTTCAAACGACGACAAAAGAGACGTAGGTAGAAAATTCTGCTCAACGAGTGCCAACTTCGAGTGCCAACTTCGTATACAAGAAAAATGTTGCAAGGATACATTTATTAAAATCCAATTTCTTTTTTGTTTGTTTTTAAGCATCAATATGTTCAAACGATGTTAAAAGATGGCGTAGGTAGAAAATGCTGCACAACGTTGCCAACTTCGTCAGTCGATAAATTATCGAATTAAGATAAGAGTAGCGAACATACGTTGTATTTAGACTTGATTAGCATTTTCTGTGTTTAGAAACATAGTTTTAACCAAGTAAATTGCCAAGAAATAGTTTATTCAAATGCAATTAAAATTTTATGTTGGTATTGTAACATTTTTATGGTAAATTTGACAGATTCTGCTGGACAATATAATAATATTTACACGTGAGCAAAAATAAATTCAATTTCGATTATAATTTAATTACACTTCATTCCTAATACATGTATGGCAATTTCGTATTACTTTTTAAATACATTCAAACATATTCAAACAAATCTTTTCTATCCGTGTAGCTACGGGCGACTCATACAGGTCACTAGAATTTTTAACATATATTTCAAGAAAAACGATCAGTACATTTGTGCCTGAAGTACTTCAGTCAATTATTGATGCTCTTCAACCTGAATTTATGCAAGTAAAATAATTTTATCAATTCATTGTAACAGTTGTGGGTAATATGGCATTTTTGCAGACACCGCAATCGCAGAATGAGTGGCTATTGGGAGCGAACGATTTCAAGCAGTTTTTGGATTTTCCACATATTTTGGGATCTGTTGGTGGGAAACATATCCGGATAATAACGCCAAAAAATTCTGCACACACAGAAAAAAACTGTCGTTTTGGGGTGTTTTTCGACAATTTTCAGTGCTAAAATGGAACCCACAGTAAGTTACTGTCGAAAAAGTGTTAAAACGTCAGTAGAAAGTGTCGTGTAGCCTATGTGTCATATATTCAGCTAACAGTAGCTACTGTCGATCCAACAGTTGCTGTGGTCGACTCCATATAGACAATCATCTACTGTCGTTTTAATAGTTGAAGCTTTTAATATTTTAGAAAAGCCTACTTTTTTCGTTTTATCATTTAATACATATAAAGTAGAAAATACCGTTTTTACTACAACAAGTTGTATATATTTTATTTATTATTAAAGACAAATATTTTAGTTTTTAACCAACCAAATGGTATTTACATAAATATAAATAGTTATGATTGATTTATTTATTGATTTAAGTTTTCCATTTAGAGTGCTTTAGACCATTTATTTTTTATTTTTTGAATCTGGATTTATCCCAACTAATACAAAGGCAGGACTCTCAGGTGCAATACATTTTTGACCATCGCCAAGCAAATGTATCCCATGAAAATAGTAATATAAAAGATATAGATATTAAAATATTTAGATGAATGTTCTAAATTCAACGGGAAGAAATAGCTCAACTCGCTTAACGCCCGTCGCTCAAATTTTGATCGGACTCAAATGATGATCGTCATGTGAGCGCGCTAAATTGATGAATTGAAAATATTTGAGCTCCGTTCAACTAATATCATACACATACACATTTAAAGAGAAATATATTTGACTCGACTACTTGACGCATTTGGAACATGACTCAAGTATGACTTTGTATGATTCCGTACCAAGGGACAATGATACAATGCTCCTAGAGCATTGGACAAAAAGTGCATTTTACCGACCACCGCACAAAAAACAAATTTTTCATTGGTTTTTCATTTTGGAGGGTTCAAGGGGAGTGAGTATGGAAATGTTTGTTAAGTTATATTAAAGGTATTCACGAAACGGAGCAGTTGCCGATGTACATTAACAGTATTGTAGAATTGTATCATATTTCGTGAACACACTTATTTCATATATGTGTAGTATGGTAGCTTTCAGTTTGATGTGCCAAAAACAGATATTTTTGTTTCATTAAAATTTTAGATTTATTGCTTATTGGCCATATACAATATATAAGTATGCCTTTGGTACTTATTTTTAATTCAATATCTCATATCAATACATTATAATTAAAACAAAGTACACAAATTAGATTAGTGATGTCGATTTAAGAAAAAAAACTCATACTTTATATAGGAACTCATTAATATGTATTGTTATAATAGTGGACATTATTCCATCATTTCTTTTTTATTCACATGCATATATGAACATATTCATTAAAAATATATATTTTCATTTAAATATAATGCATTTTGGTGAATTTCAACTCAATAATCAAACACTCTCTGTAATATCAAGTACCCAAAAGTCATAAATTCAGCATCACTAAAAAACTACAAAAGTAACACGAAGTAAACTCAAGATTTTAGCGAAGTAGATTAGCAGATAATTTTTGTTTTTGCCACCAATGTATTTTGTTGTTGTACAACTGCTACTTGACAAAACTGCTACTCTACATCGCAACTGCTCCGTTTAGTGAATAGCCTTATTTATTTGTGTTTTTTATGGGGGTGTGGTAACTTTTTTTATTTTTGGTAGGTTAGCCGCTAAAATCACTTCCACCAAACTTGAATTTTTTGGATGAATCTCTGTAAAAATGTATATAGCAGCTATAAAAAAATAGGTTCTTTAGTATTTGCCTAGAAGGACTTTTTTTGCAGTTGGGTCCTTGGAACATCCATACAAAAAAAAAAACAATATGTCCGTCAGTTGGTTTCTGAACAAATTTCCAATAACGTAATGGAGTTCCGGGAAATGAAGCCTTAAGATGCTTATCTACACGCTGCAAAAAAAAAGGGTTCTCCCAAACATAATTTTGTAGGCATTAACATGTATGTTTGGAATTTTATGTAAACATAATATATAATTGACTAATAAATCATTTGTAAACAAGGTTGTATTGAGACATTGTATATGTGAGAACATATCCTTTATAATTTTATATTTCTTTATATTTACTTTTTGTATTATTTTCCTAATTAAAATCTATTACAATTTAGTCCATGATCTATCAAGAATAGATGGCGCTTCACGCATAAAAATGAATTATCTTTTTAAATTTGTCTTAGTGGTCGGCAAGTAAAAATGCACTTCCGATTTTATATTGTAAGTTTTTCGATCTCTTGTAATCCAAACACCAAAAGGGTAAGACACCATCTGCCAATAAAAAATTGTATTATGCAAAAGCAAAAATACTGACTCCTTATTTCTGTTGTCCACTTTTTCTTCCACTTCTATGTCACTGCTGGTATTTTCGAGTTTTTTTGACCACAAATTAACGCTATCTAGTTGAACCTCTCGAATCAAGGATTCCGCCAACGAAAGATCCACCTGCCAGTAACATTTTGGTCCTTCCTGGAACCGGATCCTGTGCCATTCAAGTTCAAATTTTCATTCCAAAATTTCAATTCGAGGTGTTCAACTAAGCGGGTGCGAGCGTAAACAGAGCAGAGAAAAATTAAAAATATATATATTTGAAATTTTAACAAAAATCGCGAAAAAAAATTAATAAGTAAAAAGACATTAAATTATGAAAATCGCTGTAAAATCAGTTTTTAAATGGAAATTCTACCAAAAGCTGCAAATTATCCTCAAAATACCTCAAAGTGAGTTGTTTCGTCCATTTATACAATTTTAAACTAAAAAAGAAAAAACAGTGAAAAGTGACCGAATTTACGAACATAAAAGTACATTAAAAAATAATTAAATGCATGCAAAAAATTACAAAATGCTTAAAGCATTACACTGCACAGTCGAATTTAAATTTTATAATCATCCAACAAAAAAATCTAAGTAAAATTGTCAAAAAGCTAGAAGTACCATATTTCTAATAGTTTTCTGCAATAGTGTAATTTAGCGCAAATAAGTTCATTTTCCCATTCTACGTTACTTTTTTATTTCTTGTTTTAAAGTGCTTGCGGTGTACCGTTCGGTGTTTTTTTTTTTAGCACCTACGTACAAACATATGTACTGCATAAATTCGTTCTCTTCCTCATTCTTTTGCTGGGAGTAAGTCTTCATTTTTTCCCCTATTCGTCACATAAAACTTCTCAACATCATATAAGTGAGAGTGATCGAAAGCCAAGCGAAATCATCAACATACTCGTCAGCATAAATTTTGAGAGTGAGTTGGCAACAAAATTCTAGTGCAACAAATGTTGACAAAAGCATTTAGCAACATTTCATTTCGTTCTCGTCATTAACAACCAATTTTGAGTTCAATGCTCTTTGATTTATTTTTTTTTCAACACTTATGTTTTTTGCGAATATCAAATAAAAAAAATCAAATAAATATAACATGAAATAAATTTGTCCTAAAACAAGGAGCAGTGATCCCTATAACAACAGGGGAAATATAACAACAACTACCTGTACAAAAATTGTTTCATTATCCAAAATTTTTACAACAACGCTACAATCAGTAATATCTGCGATAATATTATAACTTCGGTATGAGAAAATTTATTTGAATTTTCTCTACGATATTTGTATGTTTAAAAAAAGGCGATTGTGTACAGAGACACTTTGACTTTTTTATGATCGACTTGTGTGAAGAATTTTAATACACAGCTCCATAAGCTGGAAAGTGCACCTATTCCGTGTTTTATGTATTATATTTTTATAGTTTTTGAATTCGTTGGTGACCGAAATTAAATTAATTATATTAAAATAATTTTTCGACTAAATCCATAAAATAAATCAATGAATTAAATAATCACTAACTGAAACGAATAAAAACCAATCATTTCTAAATTTTTCATTTGTGCTACATTTTTCTAAAATCCACAAAATTTCCAATACTCCAACAATTTCAATATATACTTTCAACACAATATCATAGTGCGAACTGTACTATTTTTTAAATTTCCAGAAAAATCATCGCATTTATTTCAATAATAATTCAAATCATTTGATTTGATTTGTTTTTTCTCGCCTTCCGTAATTAATTTAATTTTTTCCGCGTACAATTATTTATGATCCGCCATGTTCATATTTCACTTTCGTTGATTAGCTAATAACGAGTGACGTTAGTATGCTTATTTTTTTCCTGACATTCATAACCGGTACTGCTCGTAATTCTGTAAGAGTATCTCGAGTACAGTCCAGCAATCGGATTGTTATTAAGTTTTCATAAAAGTATATCTAAAAGTTTCAAAAATGAAATAAAATTGGCGCGAGTATTTCACTTGCCACCGATTAAATTAATTCACTCATTCCAATTTCATTCCCACGACTAGTACGATTTTCGTACTTAGATTTTGCCATCGAGAAAGTAGTTTCGGTGTAATTTTTCTGCTTCAGGCTGGTACGTTTTAAACGTTCACAGAGTTCTAATTCAAAGTATTGTATACAATTTTCTTTCCGCTTTTATACGATTTCCATTTCGTTTCTCATTTCATAAACGTTTCCGCTTAAAGATAGTTATTGGTTACATTTAGCAATTTTCTACGAATTCTCAACAATTAACTTATTCTTTTGACTCAGACGGTGGTATCAAGTCAAGTTTTTTGTTTCGAAAATTAATTAATCTAATTAATTTTTGGTGACATCTACGAATTTATCTGGTCTTTATTCTACTTTCTTTTTTTCTCAAATTTATTCGTTTTCGAATCTTAATCCGGTCTAGTTGCTAGCGAATTTAGGTAAAAATTCGATTGTTGATACTGTTTTGTCGGGGTATTAATGGTTTTTAATACCCAAGATGTTTGGCGTCAAACCTGATTAATTTTGATTATACAATTAGTTTCGTGGTTAACATTTATAAGTGATTTATTTCATATAAAACATAACAAAAAAAAGGGAAAAAACATGAATAAAGAAAAAGAAAAAATCTGTCAACTAATATGTCATTTGAAAGAAAGGTCTGTTAAAATTATAGCAAATATTTATATATGGCTTGTTTAAAATTTAATTAATTTTTGTAGTGAGTTTCAACATTCTCCCCACATTGAGGGAACGAAAAACCCTCAACTGGTAGCCTTCTGATTTTTGCTGTAGCTCTTCGCCATTTTCTGTTTTTAATGTTACTGCTCTGGTGATTCCATCTCTACCTGAATGCAGTTTGCTAACGCGGCCGAGATTCCATTGAAGGGGTGGCAGGTTTTCATCTTGCAAGATAACAACATCACCAAAGTTGATTTTGATACCAGGTGTCGACCACTTTCCGCGAACTTGCAGAGTTTGCATGTAATATTTATGCTATCGATCCCAAAATTGTTGTAAATACCATTGTAGCTGCTGATAACGTTGGAAGCTATTGCTATTATCAACGTCTTTCAAGTTCGGCTCAGGAATGGCGTTAAGAGCGGTACCAATAATAAAATGCCCTGGTGTCAACGCCGGAATGTCATTAGGGCTTTCAGGCACTAGAGTAATGGGTCTAGAATTAAGAATTGATTCAATTTGAATTATTAATGTATTAAGTTCTGGAAATGTCAAAGAAGAATTATTCAAAACCCGTTTAAGATGAAATTTAAATGATTTCACAGCTGCCTACCACAGCCCTCCAAAATGTGGGGACCGAGGAGATATATTTGTCCACACAATCCCGTTTTCAGCACAGCTGTTGCTTATTTCGTCTTGAGTTTGTTGTTTCCTGAATGTCACCAAAAATTCGTATAGCTCGTTTCGGGCGCCTATAAAGTTTGCCGCATTATCGCTATATATAACAGCACAGCGACCTCGACGACCGATAAAACGCCTTAGAGCATCGAGGAAGGCTCTAGTTGTTAAATCTTCGACAAGCTCCAGATGAATCGCCTTGGTCACAAAGCATACGAAAACGGCAACATATGCTTTTGCAGGAGAGGTTCCACGACGTCGGAAATGTATGTGGAATGGGCCGAAAAAATCAACTCCAACACCATTGAATGGTCTAGAATGTTGCACTCTTAGTTCTGGTAGATCAGCCATCAGCTGATGGTTTTTCAATGGTTTCGCTCTAGAGCACCTGACGCAGTTGAAGACAACGGAACGAGCCATCACTTTCCATGCACCGGCAAAACGATTGACGAACAATACTAAGCAATGTTTGAGGACCAGCGTGTAGATTAATTAAATGATAATGGACCAGAAAAAAAGTGATAAAAAGTGATCTTTTGGCAGTAATATTGGATGTTTACTACTATAATTCAAAGCAGAATATCTCAGTCGACCCTCAACTCGCATGATCTCATTCTCATCAACAAATGGAATGAGAGAATGAATGTTACTCTTTTTTGACAGTGCTCTTTCACTCTTAATATTATATTCTGCATTGAATTCGCTCTGCTGCACTGATTTAATAATAGCTAGCAATGCGTTATGAAGTTCATCGGTACTCAGCAAACCAAGTTTTCGATTATTTTTATTTTTATGCATGCAGTTATTTTTAACCCGAATTATGTATGCAACTACATTGTTTAATTTTTTGTAACTATTGTGATATTTGATGTTTTCTATAAAATGTTTATCATATCTTATAGTGAGAACAATTTTTGTTCTTTTCCTCTCTAGTACACTGTCATCATGGACAGTACCATTTGGGTGGCCAGTATGTGTTCGTTTTGTAAAGATAAGCTGGGCCATTGTACCACTTTTCTGATTTAAGTAAATTTAAGGGTAGTGACAATATATCAGCTGGCAATGCGGTTAGCTGTAAATGTTTGCCAATTACACGCCTCTTCTCTAATCCAATTTAAAACAATTGTCGAGTCGGTCCAGTATGTAATTTCTCTAAATTTTACAAAATAAAATATTGTGACCACTCGTGCCATAATAACAGCAGCGCAGAACTCCAATTTTGGCAAACTTTTTTTTTTAAAGGCGCGACCCGAGATTTGGCGCAAAGTAGTTTCACGCTTAGCATTATTTCATCATGTGAAATAGATCGGATATAAAGACATGCACCATAAGCATTTTCAGAACTGTCAGAGAATGCATGCAATTCATAATTCGAATTCGCTGTGAAAACCTGACGATCAATTCGGAAATCATTTAAGAACTGAAGTTGTTCTCTAAAATTAGACCACCGACAGTGGTACTCTTGTGACAGCCACTCATCAATTTAGATTTAATCTCCACAATTGCTGCATGAAAATCTTTGCCAAATCAATAACTGGGTTTATCAATCCGAAAAATTGTGCAATTTCCGAAAGAACTGTACGTTTTGTAATTATTGAATTTTTAGCATAAATAGTTTTATCATAAATAAATTTATCGACGGATGGGTTCCAAATCATACCTAAAGTTTTTATAGCATTTTCCCCTTTAATTTTAAAGAACTTTTCTCTATCTTCTGTAGCAAAATTTTTTATTAAGTCTTCATGATTTGCGCACCATTTTTTCAGTTCGGACCCACCTTTATTTAACATTATTTTAAGCTGATGTTGCAATGTAAGCGCTTCTTCAAGTGTATTTGAGCCGGATAGAATGTCATCAACGTAAAAATTTGTAGTTGCGACGTCAGCCGCGCGTGGAAAGCAATTTTGTTCATCAGTTGACAGTTGCTTCAGAACACGAGTGGCTAAAAATGATGCGGACGCTGTGACTGTAACTGTGCACAATTAGTAAAGTTGAATTACATCATTTTCGTTGGAACGCCATAAAATATAGTGAAAACACCGATCTTTAGGATGAGGCGAAACTTGACGGTACATTTTTGATATATCGGATGTAAACACGTACGTATAATATCGAAAACGTAACGATATAGTGAATACATCAGGTTGTATTACAGGTCCGACCATTAGTATATTATTTAATGATACTCCGAAACTTGTCTTTGATGAAACATCGAATACGACACGAGTTTTGGTGGTAGAACTAGACGGTTAAATACACAGTGATGAGGAATCACATAGTGCGGTTGATTAAAATCGGCATCGGTCACGAGCTCCATGTGTGATAATGTAATAAACTCGTCAATGACTGCATTATATTTTATGCGGAGGTCTGCATCTCTGCGAAGTTTTCTTTCGACTGCATAAAACCTTTTTAAGGCTAAATCATAAGATTTACCAAGTGCACCTGTACTTGATTTGAATGGTAATTTAACTTGATATCGTTCGCATTGTAGGCGTGTTACATTTTTGGAGAAATGGTTTTCATAATCGATCTCTTCTTTGGTTAAAGAAGTTGATAAGTCATTAAAATTTTCAACCTGCCAAAATGCTTTCACGTTATCATTAAGTGAAATGTTCTGATTGCTCTCAATTGACTGTACACAAAGTGCTAAGCTGTTGTAAGTATTAGAGTCATTCACTGCTGAGAACTTACCAGCTACTACCCAGCCTAATAAGGTATTTTGTATAGTTGGTAAGCTTGGTCCTAATCTAATTTTCCCAATTGATAAAATATTGTAGAACACATCAACTCCAATAAGTAAATCGACTCTTTGTGGAATATGAAAGAGCGGATCGGACAGCTTAATATTTTTTGGAATATTCCAATCTCCAATATTGAGTTTATTGTCAGGAAGCAAATTTGATTCACAATCAATACTTCTAACGCACAAGAGAATTCATTGCTACATGATTTAATTGTTACCATGGATTTGAATTTTGTTGTTGTGTGCGTATTGTTTGCGTAAGAAAAAAAAGTCGGCGAATATTGATGTCTAATTCCAGAAATTCTCGCAATTCGCTCTAAAACCATATTCAGCTGAAAACTAGAGTCTAGCAATGCACGGCATTGCTAAATTTACTATAACGGTTCCTAAAATATTACTCTCGCTTGATTTATTGTTAAGAGTTACTTGTGGAGAGTTGTTTAAAATAGAATTATTATTTGAGTGTTGAGGTATGAAACGGTTAGCTTGTGAATTACGCCCTTGGATCGATGACTCATTTGAAATTTACAAATTTGAGTTTTGGTGAAGTAATGAATGGTGTTTATATTCACAAGAGTGACATTTAAATGTAGAATTACATGCAGCTGCTGTGTGACCACTTGTTTTTAAACAGTTCTCGCAGAGTTTTAAATCGCGTATTTTTTGCAATCGCTCAATAATCGGTAAATTAAGAAATGTAATGCATCTATATACGAAAAAAATGGCATGTATTTTAAGTAGCAGAAAAGAATTTTGATCGTTTTTGGATTTTGTTAAAATTATGACTGGCCGATGTATTGTTAAAGAGTGAAATTGGTTGTACATTACCTTCAAGTATTTGACACCTCTTTTTTAAAAAAATCATTAATTCGTTGAGGGTTGACAAGCGGTCAGTAGCAGATTCCTCATTCCATTTTAAAGCTGTGTCAACATCCAATTTTGTAGTGATAAGATGAACAATGAGATCATCCCAGTGATCAACTGGGCGGTTCATATTTTTTTAAACGGTCAAATGGTTGTTAATTTTTATCAATGAGGTTTCGCAGATCCGTCGCATTAGCTTTTTGGGTGCTGAAACATGAGCTCGATGTGTTTGTTTCCTATTACCTTTCTGGTTTCAAACCGCCCACGTAGTCGTTGTAGCGCAACATCATAGTTTTCCATCCAACTTAGACACAAGATGATGAAATTTAGTCAGTGTCGTCAGATGTTTGTTACTATGAACTAACGAAACAAATTCATCATACCAACTCATCCACACAGTAACTTCGCCTGAAAACGAGTGCAATTCAATTTTGGGCAATTTTATAGCATTATTTGTAGCTTAATTGGCGCATTACTACTGGACGACTCCATATCATTAATTAGTACTTTGGTGGTTGCTGCAGAACGATAATATTGATCCTCGTATATAGATCGATTAGGTTTTGTAATTTCATCTGGATCTTTCTCCTCAATTTTAGACTGTACGCTGAGAAACGTTCGAAAGGCATTCTCTAAGGCTTCAAGACGAATTGTCAGTTCCGAGCTCGACGTAAGGGAAGTGTTTTTTTCAATTTTGCTTAATTCATGGCTACGATCCATTTGTTGTTCACACACGGTGCGGCGGGTCTTCAAAGATGTCATAGCCTTAAGCTTTGGTGCAGAAAGGATGTCTGATTTCTTTCCCGATGAAGGATTTTGCTCTGAATTTGACATCTTCTTAAAATATATACTTAAATCTGGAAATATGATCTCGCCGGTTTTGTCAGGGTATTAATGGTTTTTAATACCCAAGATGTTTGGCGTCAAACCAGATTAAATTTGATTATAAAATTAGAACACGTTGAGCTTTTCGTGGTTAACATTTATAAGTGATTTATTTCATATAAAACATAGCAAAAAAAGGGAAGAAAAACATGAATAAAGAAAAAGAAAAAATCTGTCAACTAATATGACATTTACAAGACAGGACTGTTAAAATTATATCAAATACTTATATATGGCTTGTTTAAAATTTAATTAATTTTTGTAGTGAGTTTACCAACTAGTTTCCGGCTTTAGCTAAGATGACTTCGCTTGATGCATTCATTAGGTTAACCGACAACCTAGTTGAATTTGAGGCCGAGTTCAAAGATACGACACTATCCAGCCACTCAAGATATTCATTGGATGTTCATCGAGAAGAAATGAAGTCGATCTGAAGCAACGTGAAGACGGTTTACGAGCAATGCCTGAAGTAGCTCGCTCTTAATGAGAAGGATGAGGACAACGAATTGGAAGTCGTCTAGCAGTGTTACCGCAATTCATACCACACATTTGTGCGATGTGTGGCCAAGATTGGAGAGCTATCGCAGCAGATAGCTATCGCGACGCATCCCATCCCCCCTACCGTTTCCCCACCAGTGTTAGACATTCCATTTGCTGTCACCGGTTCTAATCTTCGTTTGACCCCATGCAACACTGAGGTCTTCGATGGCGATTACCTTTCCTGGCCGTCATTTCGTGATTTGTTTACGGAAATTTACGTAAACAATGCCAGATTGAGTCAGGTTGCGAAAATTTTCCATCTCAATCAGAAAACACGTGGAGAAGCCCGTGATATCGTCAGGAAATCTCCTCTGACTAATTACGGCTTTCCCATAGCGTGGAAAAGTTTACAGGATCACTATGAAAATAAGTATATCCTAGTCAATAGTCAGCTTCGGATTCTTTTGAATCTTTCTGTGGTTTCAGTTGAGTCCGACCAAGCTATTAGAAAACTTCAAAGTGCTATCAATAGTTGTATTTCTACACTGCAGCTATATGATGTGAATATAGATAACTGGGATCCTATTTTCGTTTTCCTTTGCTCCTATAGGCTCCCAGATGTGACTCTGGCGCTCTGGGAGCAGTCTCTCCAAAACAAAACAAAAATTCCGAGCTGGAAAGATTTTGATTTATTCCTTACCTTTCGATATCAAACGCTGGATACCGTTTACGATATTAAAGGCTCGAGCTTTTCTAGGTCTACCATTTCCAAACCTAATCATATTTCAAATTTTCGTTCCAATCCAAACAAATTAAACGCATATGCTACAAATTTTTTTCCACCCTGCAAACTTTGCCCAAACGAACAACACCCTATTCGGCAATGTGCTCGTTTTTTGAAGATGAACCACGACGAATGATTGTCCGTGGTTAAAAGCTGCAACCTGTGTCTAAACTACTTCGCTGGAACTCATGCCGTCAAAGAATGCAAGAGCAAATTTAATTGCTACACGTGCAGACGCCGCCACAACACACTACTTCACCAAGATTTTGCAAACACGAGTTCAGTTTCCTTCCGATAAAATACAAGTGCAACAAATCAATGTACTGACCCTGTTGCTAGTACTAGCTTCAATTGTTCACAAAAACAGTCCACTAATTCGTCAACTACTGACAACAATGTTTAGTCATTTTTTGCAGCTGATTTTAAAAATGTTCTTTTGGGCACAGCCATAGTTCACATATGTCATCTTGGCGCTCTTCTCGACTCTGGATCTGAAGGCACTTTTATATCCGAACGATTTTTTCGGTTGAATAATCTTCCTTCCATATCGACTTCCGCCCAAATTTCAGGATTGAATAATGCAATTTCTGCAAAAATTCATAAATTGTGTTCGTTTACATTGTCTTCGCAGTTAAATTCAAACATTGCGTTAGATCCAACTGCACTGGTATTTCCACATTAGACTGGTAATCTTCCATCGCGTCATTTCTATCCATCCATTCTTGCGAATATGCCTAAATTACAACTGGCTGATGAAGAGTTTTTCAAAGCTCCAATGTTGACCTTTTGAGAGGTGGAGATCTTTTTCCATCAATACTCCACGACGGCGTCAAACGCAATTTCTGTGGATCCTTGCTCGCACAAGAAACCATTTTCGGATGGATATTGACAGGTCCAGTTTCCAAAAATTCAGTTGCGTCGTTTTCCACACGAGTATCTTATTTCAATGAGATTTCGCTTGATACCGAAATCTCACGTTTTTGGGTGGTGGAGGATCTTCCACAAAAACGTATTCTATCTCCATCTGACCGTTTTTGCGAAAACAATTACGTAAAAACCACAAAGCGCAATAAAGATGGAAGATATATCGTTTCACTTCCATTTAAAGAAGGATATCCAGAAATCTCAAAGCTAGGCCACAATTTCAGTACTATCCTAACCATTATTACTTGCCGCATCACGCAGTAATAAAGCCAGAGAGCATCACTACGAAAGTGCGCGTAGTGTTCAATGCCTCAAGTGCATCTTCTAATGGCGTAAGTCTTAACGATATTCTCCATGTTGGTCCGGTACTTTAATCTAATCTAACTGTTTTAATACTTAAGTGGCGTTTCTATCGTTTTATCCAAAAAATGTATCGGCAAATCCTCGTCGACTTAAAACATACGCCATTCAAGCGTATTCTATGCCGAAGCTCCATAACTGATCAAATCCAATATTATGAGCTCGAAACAGTCACATTTGGCGTCAACTGTGCGCCTTACTTAGCGATCCGAACGCTCCTTCAACAGTCTAGAGACGAGTTAATTTCAGCTCTTTCGTCAGCGGGTTTTTTGCCAATTCCGAAGAATTTTTAGCTGATCTTCCAAAAGACCATCTTCTACATGAAGATTTCCTTCAGTTCGAAGATAGTAGCACTGCAAAAACGCTCGGTAGTCGATGGAATGCACGCCACGATTCATTCTTTTTTGTCGCAAAGCCATTAGGACCAAAAAGTAACATCACTAAAAGAGAAGTTTTATCCCAAATAGCGAAACTGTTTGACCCAGCGGACTGGTTGGCGCCCTGCATAGTCATCGCAAAAATGATAATACAGCAGATATGGCTATCACAGATCGATTGGGACAACTTACCTCCAAACTGTCTCCACCAGTGGCTTTTATTCCTTGAAAATTATCCCCACATTGCTAAAATCCACATTCCAAGGTGGATAAGATATTCCCCCAACAGCGACATCGAATTCCATGGAGATGCATCCGAGAAAGCGTATGGTGTGGCTATATATGTACAGATTAACTGCTCAAATTCAGTTTCCGTCAGTTAAAACTATTTCCTTACCACGGTTTGAACTATGTGGAGCAGTTCTTTTATCCGACATGACAGATACTCTTTTGCCTCAATTTCACATAAGCAAATACAAATCATTCTTTTGGACCGATTCTACTATTGTCCTTTCCTGGCTTAGAAAACCTCCATGCCATTGGACTACATTCGTAGCCAATAGAGTTTCGAAAATATCACAAGCCGCTGGTTGTGCTAATTGGTTCCACGTAGAATCAAAGTCAAATCCTGCTGATTTGGCAAGTCGTGGGGCACCTCCGCAAGATCTTGTCCAGAATGAACTATGGGCCTCCATGGCTTAAGTTTCCGCCGTCAATTTACTTTCAAAAATCGAAGACACAGAGCTTGAATCGAAGCCAACTAAATCATTCTTTTCATATTTTCGAAACTTCGATGACATACTGGAGAGATTTTCCACGTTTCCGAAAGCAATTAGAGTAATCGCGTATATCTATCGTTTTTTTTCACCGAACACAACATCGTGCGAACTTCTCAGAAGATTCAACTCTTATTACGAGCTCTGAGGTCCAATTGGTAAAATCGAAGCTCATTACTATATGCCAACAAGTTGCTTATCCGAACGAATATCATAATCTAGTAAACAAGCAACCACTTTCCTCCGCTAGTTGTTTACTCAATTTAAATCCATTCCTCGATGAAAGTGGTATCTTGCGAGTTTGCGGTAGACTTGTATCCTCTCCAGTGATGTCTTATGATGAGCGACATCCGATCATCCTTCCGTATAACTGTCAACTGGCACGACTTCTCATTTGATCTCTTTGCACGGAGGCAATCAGCTTGTGTTGCGATTAATCCGTTTACAATTTTGGATTCCTAAGGTAAAAAACCTAATCAAAACAACTATTCACAATTGTAAGATTTGCGTAATCCACAAGAAACAAGTCCGATCTCAACTAAAAAAACAGAAAAATATATCAGTTGTTTCAGTTCAAAAAGTAGTATGATTGCATAGAAACATATTTAAATATTTTTGGAAAGAAATCCTGAAAATAAAGTAAAAATAAAATGTTTTTTTTTTATTAAGTTTTATTAAAAATCTTTAAACATGCATAGTGGGAATTTATAATAATTGAATTCATATACAAATTTTTAAATGCATAAATAAATAATTAGTTTAAACCTGCAAGTAAATACAAGTGACAGCATCAATGAATGCGCAATTGCACGAGCAGACGCTAAACCAGACGATCCAGGCCCGCTTTATATTTGGACAGTTACAGTTGATCTCAGTACAGCACAGAGCGTAGGCAAGGAATTCATGGAGGCTTTTGTAAAAAAACATGGCAAATTCTGTTTGAAAATCGAAACACAGATTTTTATTTGTGGTTATTTCACTTTAGTTTCAGAAATTATATACTGCACTATATTATACTCTGTTACTATTTGTACTTTTTGTAACACAATTTATATATTTATTTAATTTACAAATAACAAAGTTATTACCGACGCGAACACGTTTTCTCAACGAACAACAAATGACACGTACGCAGAAAATGCCGATCACCTAAAAAATTCTGCTCAACGAGTGCCAACTTCGTATACAAGAAGAATGTTACAAGAATACACTTATTTAAATCCAATTTCTGTTTTGTTTGTTTGTAAAGATCAATATGTTCAAACGATGGCGTCGGTAGAAAATGCTGCACAACGTTGCCAACTTCGTCAGTCGATAAATTATCGTATGTTCGTATTTAGATTTGATTAGCATTTTCTGTGTTTCGAAACATAGTTTTAACTAAATAAATTGCCAAGAAATAGTTATTCAAATGCAATTAAAATTTTATGTTGGTATTGTAACATATTTATGGTAAATTTGACATATTCTGCTCGACAATATAATAATGTTTACACGTGAACAAAAATAAATTCAATTTAGATTATAATTTAATTGCACTTCATTCCTAATACATGTATGGTAATTTCGTATTATTTTTAATTACATTCAAACATATTCAAACAAACCTTTTCTATCCGTGTAGTTTTACAGATAGAGACTCATCCAAAACTGAAACTAGCGAATCATTGCGCGATCGAACAATCATCCATTGATAACGAACTTGAGCAATAAGTTGAGCGATGAGGTTGGGCGATGAGGTTGAGTCTGCTTATCCACAATTGTATTAAAGAGTATTTTTGCAGTGAAAAACATTTTTGTACCAACCCGTTGGAAATCTCGCAAACATTCTCATTGGGACTGGAGAACAGTCATAAAATTCGGTTCAATGATGTAGATTTTCGTTATTTGTTTGGCCGATATTGGAAATCAGAGTTGGAAACTTTTTTCACTGCACTGCATGTACTTACCTTGATATCTGCCATATTGTTTGCCTTATTCGTGAATTTGAAACTACCCCGTACGCTTCTATGTGGTTTAAATCGTGTGTAGATTTATTTGACTAATTTATTATTTTTTAGTTTTCAAAATTGTATGTTATCATTTCTTAATAATAAACATTAAAATGTCAAATTGTCATTGAAATCTCATCGTTCAATTTTAAAGTAACAGTTTTTAACGAAAAACGACCAGGAAAGTGTCGATTTTTTCAAAGTAAAATAACACTTGGTAACTGTCGATTTTCAACAGTATATTTCTGTGTGTGTGGTTCAGATTTTTACAATTACAAGGAATTTTTTAGTATTGTCCCACTGGCGGTGGGAGATGCATCGGAGTACTCCATTTCAACGGAAACATTACTGAGTACTCCGTTTCAACGGTACCGTAAAAGACTACAACAAAACGACAATCATACGGAGTTATTTAGAAAAACGGAGCAAAACGGAATTCTAACGTAGTCGTCCGCTTTGACGGTATGTTAACGGTGCGTAATCGTATATGCTACGACGGATACTTGCTCAATACTCCGTTAGTATGCCGTCAATGACGGTATTGTGATTCCGTGTGTGTCGTATGCTCCGTATAAATGTTTCTTGGGTGCACACAGTTGCTTCATTTACATTGATGTCGGTGGTAATGGACGCGCGTCTGATGTTATTATTGTTAAGAATAGCAGTTTATACACACAGAAAAATCCTCTTTTGGCATGATGTTAATTGAACCAACGTTTCAGTGTTGCAACCGAAATATATTTGTTTTAACCTCATGTCATTAAAATGAACGTACCTTATTTTTCTACAACCGAAATGTTAGTCCGCGCAACTGCACGCTCGGTTGCCGTAACCTCATGATTGCATTTTTCATTCTGCCAAAATTGACATTCGTACAACAAAATAAATGACAAACGGCAACCTCATGTCTATCAGAAGTTCGGTGGCCAGTTTCTTGCCAAAAATTATGGATACATGCCAAAATAAATAAACGTCAAAAATGTTCACATGTCGAAAACAATAGCAAATTCATTAATTAAGTAAAAATGCGAAATAAATATATGAATATTAATAAAATAATGAATGAATTCAATACAAATTTTTGTTTAGCTACTGAAATATAATAAAAATATAAAAATATTTGACCATATGTGGCATTATAAATAGTTTTTTATTTTGCTTTATTATGATGAAATAAAATATTAAATGTGTCTTCATAGTGTGTTTATTTTTCAGGGAACAGGAATTAATAGATATACTTTACTCAATTTTAATACATATAAAATACATAAGTTTTATATTATAAATAACTATGTTATAATAAAATTTCAATTGGAGGTTTAGAAAATCTCATGCTAACCGACTAGGAGGTTGCGACAACCTCATGCTCACCAATTGGAGGTTGTCGCAACCTCATGATCACCGATTTGGAGGTTACCACAACCTCGGGTACATCGATTAGGAGGTTTTCACAACCTCATGATCACTGATTTCGAGGCTTGCACAACCGAATTAAGAGCAACTACTGTTGCAACTACTGTTGCAACTACTTTATCAGTGGTTGCCGCAACCAAATCATTCGGTAGGGCAATTTAGATGATTGCCGCAACAAATCAGTTCTCTGTGTGTACCAAGGACTTAAATCCGGAACACTACCTGCATACCACCTGCAAAACCTTTAAATGTCCACGAAAAACACCATCTTTTTTCATTGGTGACGATATCTTTGTGTTAGACCGGAACTTTATGAAAGCATACATCTAAAATTGGAACCTAACCACATCACAAGAAGTGTTTAACTACAGGTTAAGTCGGGCACGTGTTACAGTCGAAATGGCTTTTGGAAGAATGGCATCTCGATCTAGGATTTTCCATCGTCCTATAGAAACCAATTTAAAAAGCTGTGACATTTTAGTGACAGCCTATTGTGTTTTACATAATTTTCTTACAAAAAACTGCAACTCCAGAAAACTTAAAAAAAAAAATCCAATCTTCGAAACTTTCTGAGACGTTAATTTCTTTGATTAACCAAGGCACAATGCGTACAAATACGCTTGTAGAATCAGAGATAATGTATGTACATACTGTGTAACAAGTGGGGATGTTCCATATCAATAAGAAAAAGTAAAAAAAACAAAAAATAGTTTAAGACTATAAAAATTCATTTATAACATTTAATAAAATTATGAAATTTAATTGATTGCTTAATTATTGTAACATATCATTTTAAATAGTTCATCAGTATCTAAAATTTCTTCGTCTAATGCTGATTGTGATTCTGGTGCTGTATCTTGCGTTAAAACTATATTCTCACAGTTATTTGGAGTATTTTTTGCAGGACTATGAATCGAAATTCTATTTTCTGCGGTTCCACTTCCGGTTCTATAAACAAAATAAAGAATGGTTCCGGTACCGGTTTCGGTTCTTAAATTATTTTTATTTCGGTTTCAGTCCCGGTTCCGTATCTATAAAAAATAAAATAACGATTCCAGTTCCGGTACCACAAACAAGCCAAAAAACGCAATAAAAATATAAATATTTTTTATTTTTACGTAAAAACATAATGAAATTTATATACATATCTATCTATGTATATACAAATTAATTGCCGTGTATTAGACTCGCAAAAACATGAGAACAGATCGACTGATTTGGATGATTCTTTTTTGATTTATTCGTCTCAATACTGGGAATTCGGAAAACTCACATGGAAAAACCGTATAATCGGAAAAATCGAAATTTGTGTTTTGTATGAGAAGGCATTAAGTGCTCCACCAATGGGAATTGTATTTTACTAATGATGATTCCTTTATATAGCCACAACGGATAGATTGGATAGATTGCCGTCCCATTCAAACACACTTTTTTAAATGCTATTACTCCTAAGGGGAGATTTTAATAATGTGACGCGATATGTTTTCCCTTTTTCACATGTCGAAGATATAAGTATGGGCATTTTAGTTTGTAGCATTACAAACTATCTGGATATAACAAACTTATTTTGCCAAAATTTAACTAACTAAAATCACAAAGACTGTTTTTCATTAACGCAATTCGACTCTAGAATTCCTTAGGACTTTATATTTAAAATATAAACAGAAAATGTAGATTTATGTGTTATATGCTAATACATTTTTCAGAAAAATAATCTATTAACATCTTAAATCTACTATTTATATGTAACCACACATCTAATTTCTCTTTGAATATGTTAAATTATAAGAACAATTTTTGCATTATTCTTAATTTTTAATTTTTAATTTTTACTTATTTATAAACTGACCTTTTGATTATCTACGTAATTTTAATTTTGTTGAACTGTAAAATAATCACTTATTATTGTACTACAATATAAATCAAATCAAAACCAGTTGGGAAGGTTAGATCACATGGAAAATTTTAAAGTAGGTGTTATTATGATAGTTAGGATTATCAAAATTATAGTCGGTCTAAGCCGAATATAAATACACATATGTGTGGTTACCATTCAAATTAGTATATAGGTCAGCAGGGTATACGAATCCTGAAAATAACTACGAACTTTCGTTCGCTGAAGAATTTCCATTCATTTGATAGCCATATTTACAAATGGGTAGGTGTACCGAATTTCGAATTTTTTTTTTTGGTAACCACAACTCGTTTCGCAGGAAAACATTATTTTCATGTATTTCAGCATGATGTCAACATATATTTGACCAAAAAAGTTTATCTAAGCACGTATACAGTAAAATTGATCTGTAGATGCAAATTTTATATGAGGTATTTGAACATAAGTGGTCGGTTCTCAGGTCACAATAGACCGATCATGCCAATTTCTTGCTCAGACAGCTTAGATATGTAAGTTTAATTGCTCTAGATCTTCTACTTTTTCCGTAATCGTGATTTAAACAGACAGAAGGACAGACGGACGGACAGACAGACAGACAGACAGACAGACGGGCATCGCTAAATCGACTCAGGAGGTCATGCTGATCAAGAATATATATACTTTTCCATACCGGAGATGCTTTCTTCAGTATGTTACAAACGGCGTACCAAACTGAATATACCCTTTCACTCTTAGTGTAGGGATTAAAAAAATATATACAAAAACTTCGCACCGGTGAAGCTGTGCACATGTCCAATATATATATATATATATATATATATATTTATATATATATATATATATATATATATATATATATATATATATATATATATATATATATATATATATATACACATATATACAACGAAATAAACTGTATTAAAAGGAAGAAAAATGTCTTTTAAATAAATACATATATATTTGATTTACGTCCATACACAAATGGATTCGTTTTTACTTCATTGATATAGTTATTTTGTATGTAATTGTATGTAACCTACATAATTTTACTGCTATATACAAGTTTAAATAATTGAAAATAACTACATTTTGTTTTTTTTTAATCCGTCCGAAATATGAAGATACATTACTACATCTCCATTTATTTTAACTACATTCCGTATTTATTTAACACCAATATGTATGATATGGAGCAATATGTATATATGAAGCAACATAATTTTAAGTTATTAGCTAAAAATCATCTTTCGAGATGGTGTGGTTTCAAAGATTTGGACATATCTGAAATGTTTTAAATAATATATATTAAATATTGACATTTTATCTTTAACTGCACCAAAATGAGTATAGGGGTGGTGTAAGACGGACGGAGATTCATGGACAGGCGACACTTTAGAAATTAGACAATACTTAGTGATCTTTAACGAAGGAATTTGGGTGACAGAATTTTTAGAATATTAGGAGACAATTTCACACGGCATCCATTAAGCTCGAACGGGCGAAAATTTATTATATTAACCCCCCTGATCATTTATTTCCCGGTAACAACGATATCGGCTACAATTTGTTTTAAAATCGGTTGAAGAACGTGTAACTAAAATTTTTAATTCATGCATCAAACGAAACGTTGAGTACGCTTGTTTTGAGAGTTGTTTCATATAAATCATACGCGAAGGTAAAAAAAAAATAAATTTTTGTATATCAAAAAAATAGTTGGCAAAACAACATTATTGAACAAACGTTCGAATCAAAGAGCGAAACGAAAAAAACGTTTTAAATACATTAGACCAATTTTAGACGGAGGGGACTGAAAACGAGACGATAATAAAAAGATACATGATAAGGGACAAAATAAACTTTTATAGAAAATAGAAAATAATTTGTGTTTGTATTGAAACGTTTAAAACTAACAAATATAATAATATATGGGAATTGACCATTTATAGTCGCATGGTTTCATAGTCGTATTTAAGTTTCCTCGCGGGGACACGATCATAAACGTTAGTTAAACGTCAACATTAATTATAATATACATCTTTGTAGAAATAAGTGAACTAAATATTTGTCAAAAATACAAAACATATTTTGTATGACAATCAATATGAATAAAGAAAATTTGCAAATCTCAACATTTTTTAAAATGCCATTGTCCACATGTGTAATTTAATTAATATTGGTTTTTGTTTTCGAATTCATTGCCCAAATTGATTTAATTATATTTTTTTTGATAAATTAATTTCTGATCTAATTAATTTAGTAATGGTTCCAGTTCCGGTTCTTGTTTTCTGTTCCAGTTCTGGTTCTATTAAAAATAAAATAACGATTCCAGTTCCGGTTTCATAAAAAATTTAAAATAGGTTCCAGTTCCTGTTCCGGTTCAATAAAAATGAAATGGTTCCGGTTCCAGTACCGGTTCCACCCATCCCTGGTTTTTTGCTTTTAAAGATTGCAGTACATTCGCTGATAGAATTTTATGAATTTCATCCATTGTAGAGGTTGTTTCCAGCGGCGTTAGTTGACTTATCTGCATTGCTACTGTTTTGCCAAATGCGGTATAAACTGTTTCAAATTTTAAAGACGAAGCTGATGATTTTTTAAATTTTCTTGAAGTCGACCGCGATGGATTTGTCAATGGTGGTGGCATTGGTATTTGTGTAGGAGTAATTGGCGGCGACGAAACATCTTCCATACATGCAGTATCGTTTAGATCCTCAGATGCATCTGTTGGTTCTTCTGATAGATCAACATCGCATATCTAAATGAAATTATCGTTTGTCATTTAAACCAAGGATTGAAACCGTAACCGTTTAAAACCGTTTCATTTTTGAAACCGAAACCGTAACCGAAACCATTATACGAAAATCAGAAATAAACCGATATCAAAAACCGATATAAACGGTTTCGGTTTTATACTGGTTTAAAACGGTTTTTAAAAAAGTATACAAAAAACCAGAAAAACATATTTTATTTTATATAGAAGATCTTAAGTAAAATTTCATTAATTAAAATTTGGAGTTCCCAAAATAAACATTTTTGGTTGTACAAAAATTCACATGTTGTTTTTTAAGAAACGATATTTCCAAAACAACATTATTTGGTCTAAAATTTGTTTTTTGTTTCATTAATCGAATTAACAACAAAACACCACAACTCCAAGCAAAATTTTTTCGTTAAAAAATGAATAAAATTTTAATAATATTGTTTTTTTATTTATTTTATTAGTAAAATATATAGGGGAGCTTGAGGTAAAGTGGAACAAGTTTTGAAAAGTTCATTTGAATATTTTTTAAATTCTTTTAAAGGATCTATTCAATAGAATACCATTTATAAGTCTTCTAATGGATGCTCCAATTACAACTGGTTGATGAAGAGTTTTTCAAAGCTCCAATGTTGACCTTTTGAGAGGTGGAGATCTTTTTCCATCAATACTCCACGACGGCATCAAACGCAATTTCTGTGGATCCCTGCTCGCACAAGAAACCATTTTCGGATGGATCTTGACAGGTTCAGTTTCCAAAAATTCAGTTGCGTCGTTTTCCACACGAGTATCTTATTTCAATGAGATTTCGCTTGATACCGAAATCTCACGTTTTTGGGTGGTGGAGGATCTTCCACAAAAACGTATTCTATCTCCATCCGACCGTTTTTGCGAAGACAATTACGTAAAAACCACAAAGCGCAATAAAGATGGAAGATATATCGTTTCACTTCCATTTAAAGAAGGATATCCAGAAATCTCAAAGCTAGGCCACTTTCGTGCGATAGCGACATCACAATTTCTGAGAAACGAAACTCGACTTTGTAAAAATTCAGAATTTAAGTCACAATATGATGGCGTGTTGGCTGAATACTTAGACTTAAACCATATGCATTCTGTTCCATTTCCAAAATTTCAATACTATCCTAACCATTATTACTTGCCGCATCACGCAGTAATAAAGCCAGAGAGCATCACTACGAAAGTGCGCGTAGTGTTCAATGCCTCAAGTGCATCTTCTAATGGCGTAAGTCTTAACGATATTCTCCATGTTGGTCCGGTACTTTAATCTAATCTAACTGTTTTAATACTTAAGTGGCGTTTCTATCGTTTTATCCAAAAAATGTATCGGCAAATCCTCGTCGACTTAAAACATACGCCATTCAAGCGTATTCTATGCCGAAGCTCCATAACTGATCAAATCCAATATTATGAGCTCGAAACAGTCACATTTGGCGTCAACTGTGCGCCTTACTTAGCGATCCGAACGCTCCTTCAGTTGGCCAACGATGTTGAGAGTTCTCTTCCTTTAGCAAGCGATATTCTGCGAAACTCAATGTATGTCGATGATGCATTAGCTGGAGCACATGATATTTTCACAGCTCAACAGTCTAGAGACGAGTTAATTTCAGCTCTTTCGTCAGCGGGTTTTTTGCCAATTCCGAAGAATTTTTAGCTGATCTTCCAAAAGACCATCTTCTACATGAAGATTTCCTTCAGTTCGAAGATAGTAGCACTGCAAAAACGCTCGGTAGTCGATGGAATGCACGCCACGATTCATTCTTTTTTGTCGCAAAGCCATTAGGACCAAAAAGTAACTTCACTAAAAGAGAAGTTTTATCCCAAATAGCGAAACTGTTTGACCCAGCGGACTGGTTGGCGCCCTGCATAGTCATCGCAAAAATGATAATACAGCAGATATGGCTATCACAGATCGATTGGGACAACTTACCTCCAAACTGTCTCCACCAGTGGCTTTTATTCCTTGAAAATTATCCCCACATTGCTAAAATCCACATTCCAAGGTGGATAAGATATTCCCCCAACAGCGACATCGAATTCCATGGAGATGCATCCGAGAAAGCGTATGGTGCGGCTATATATGTACAGATTAACTGCTCAAATTCAGTTTCCGTCAGTTAAAACTATTTCCTTACCACGGTTTGAACTATGTGGAGCAGTTCTTTTATCCGACATGACAGATACTCTTTTGCCTCAATTTCACATAAGCAAATACAAATCATTCTTTTGGACCGATTCTACTATTGTACTTTCCTGGCTTAGAAAACCTCCATGCCATTGGACTACATTCGTAGCCAATAGAGTTTCGAAAATATCACAAGCCGCTGGTTGTGCTAATTGGTTCCATGTAGAATCAAAGTCAAATCCTGCTGATTTGGCAAGTCGTGGGGCACCTCCGCAAGATCTTGTCCAGAATGAACTATGGGCCTCCATGGCTTAAGTTTCCGCCGTCAGTTTACTTTCAAAAATCGAGGACACAGAGCTTGAATCGAAGCCAACTAAATCATTCTTTTCATATTTTCGAAACTTCGATGACATACTGGAGAGATTTTCCACGTTTCCGAAAGCAATTAGAGTAATCGCGTATATCTATCGTTTTTTTCACCGAACACAACATCGTGCGAACTTCTCAGAAGATTCAACTCTTATTACGAGCTCTGAGGTCCAATTGGTAAAATCGAAGCTCATTACTATATGCCAACAAGTTGCTTATCCGAACGAATATCATAATCTAGTAAACAAGCAACCACTTTCCTCCGCTAGTTGTTTACTCAATTTAAATCCATTCCTCGATGAAAGTGGTATCTTGCGAGTTTGCGGTAGACTTGTATCCTCTCCAGTGATGTCTTATGATGAGCGACATCCGATCATCCTTCCGTATAACTGTCAACTGGCACGACTTCTCATTTGATCTCTTTGCACGGAGGCAATCAGCTTGTGTTGCGATTAATCCGTTTACAATTTTGGATTCCTAAGGTAAAAAACCTAATCAAAACAACTATTCACAATTGTAAGATTTGCGTAATCCACAAGAAACAAGTCCGATCTCAACTAAAAAAACAGAAAAATATATCAGTTGTTTCAGTTCAAAAAGTAGTATGATTGCATAGAAACATATTTAAATATTTTTGGAAAGAAATCCTGAAAATAAAGTAAAAATAAAATGTTTTTTTTTTATTAAGTTTTATTAAAAATCTTTAAACATGCATAGTGGGAATTTATAATAATTGAATTCATATACAAATTTTTAAATGCATAAATAAATAATTAGTTTAAACCTGCAAGTAAATACAAGTGACAGCATCAATGAATGCGCAATTGCACGAGCAGACGCTAAACCAGACGATCCAGGCCCGCTTTATATTTGGACAGTTACAGTTGATCTCAGTACAGCACAGAGCGTAGGCAAGGAATTCATGGAGGCTTTTGTAAAAAAACATGGCAAATTCTGTTTGAAAATCGAAACACAGATTTTTATTTGTGGTTATTTCACTTTAGTTTCAGAAATTATATACTGCACTATATTATACTCTGTTACTATTTGTACTTTTTGTAACACAATTTATATATTTATTTAATTTACAAATAACAAAATTATTACCGACGCGAACACGTTTTCTCAACGAACAACAAATGACACGTACGCAGAAAATGCCGATCACCTAAAAAATTCTGCTCAACGAGTGCCAACTTCGTATACAAGAAGAATGTTACAAGAATACATTTATTTAAATCCAATTTCTGTTTTGTTTGTTTGTAAAGATCAATATGTTCAAACGATGGCATCGGTAGAAAATGCTGCACAACGTTGCCAACTTTGTCAGTCGATAAATTATCGAATAAAGACAAGCGTACAACGTATGTTCGTATTTAGATTTGATTAGCATTTTCTGTGTTTCGAAACATAGTTTTAACTAAATAAATTGCCAAGAAATAGTTATTCAAATGCAATTAAAATTTTATGTTGGTATTGTAACATATTTATGGTAAATTTGACATATTCTGCTCGACAATATAATAATGTTTACACGTGAACAAAAATAAATTCAATTTAGATTATAATTTAATTGCACTTCATTCCTAATACATGTATGGTAATTTCGTATTATTTTTAATTACATTCAAACATATTCAAACAAACCTTTTCTATCCGTGTAGTTTTACAGATAGAGACTCATCCAAAACTGAAACTAGCGAATCATTGCGCGATCGAACAATCATCCATTGATAACGAACTTGAGCAATAAGTTGAGCGATGAGGTTGGGCGATGAGGTTGAGTCTGCTTATCCACAATTGTATTAAAGAGTATTTTTGCAGTGAAAAACATTTTTGTACCAACCCGTTGGAAATCTCGCAAACATTCTCATTGGGACTGGAGAACAGTCATAAAATTCGGTTCAATGATGTAGATTTTCGTTATTTGTTTGGCCGATATTGGAAATCAGAGTTGGAAACTTTTTTCACTGCACTGCATGTACTTACCTTGATATCTGCCATATTGTTTGCCTTATTCGTGAATTTGAAACTACCCCGTACGCTTCTATGTGGTTTAAATCGTGTGTAGATTTATTTGACTAATGTATTATTTTTTAGTTTTCAAAATTGTATGTTATCATTTCTTAATAATAAACATTAAAATGTCAAATTGTCATTGAAATCTCATCGTTCAATTTTAAAGTAACAGTTTTTAACGAAAAACGACCAGGAAAGTGTCGATTTTTTCAAAGTAAAATAACACTTGGTAACTGTCGATTTTCAACAGTATATTTCTGTGTGTGTGGTTCAGATTTTTACAATTACAAGGGATTTTTTAGTATTGTCCCACTGGCGGTGGGAGATGCTTCGGAGTACTCCATTTCAACGGAAACATTACTGAGTACTCCGTTTCAACGGTACCGTAAAAGACTACAACAAAACGACAATCATACGGAGTTATTTAGAAATACGGAATTCTAAAGTAGTCGTCCGGTGCGTAATCGTATATGCTACGACGGATAATTGCTCAATACTCCGTTAGTATGCCGTCAATGACGGTATTGTGATTCCGTGTGTGTCGTATGCTCCGTATAAATGTTTCTTGTGTGCACACAGTTGCTTCATTTACATTGATGTCGGTGGTAATGGACGCGCGTCTGATGTTATTATTTTTAAGAATAGCAGTTTATACACACAGAAAAATCCTCTTTTGGCATGATGTTAATTGAACCAACGTTTCAGTGTTGCAACCGAAATATATTTGTTTTAACCTCATGTCATTAAAATGAACGTACCTTATTTTTCTACAACCGAAATGTTAGTCCGCGCAACTGCACGCTCGGTTGCCGTAACCTCATGATTGCATTTTTCATTCTGCCAAAATTGACATTCGTACAACAAAATAAATGACAAACGGCAACCTCATGTCTATCAGAAGTTCGGTGGCCAGCCAAAATAAATAAACGTCAAAAATGTTCACATGTCGAAAACAATAGCAAATTCATTAATTAAGTAAAAATGCGAAATAAATATATGAATATTAATAAAATAATGAATGAATTCAATACAAATTTTTGTTTAGCTACTGAAATATAATAAAAATATAAAAATATTTGACCATATGTGGCATTATAAATAGTTTTTTATTTTGCTTTATTATGATGAAATAAAATATTAAATGTGTCTTCATAGTGTGTTTATTTTTCAGGGAACAGGAATTAATAGATATACTTTACTCAATTTTAATACATATAAAATACATAAGTTTTATATTATAAATAACTATGTTATAATAAAATTTCAATTGGAGGTTTAGAAAATCTCATGCTAACCGACTAGGAGGTTGCGACAACCTCATGCTCACCAATTGGAGGTTGTCGCAACCTCATGATCACTGATTTGGAGGTTACCACAACCTCGGGTACATCGATTAGGAGGTTGTCACAACCTCATGATCACTGATTTCGAGGCTTGCACAACCGAATTAAGAGCAACTACTGTTGCAACTACTGTTGCAACTACTTTATCAGTGGTTGCCGCAACCAAATCATTCGGTAGGGCAATTTAGTTGATTGCCGCAACAAATCAGTTCTCTGTGTGTACCAAGGACTTAAATCCGGAACACTACCTGCATACCACCTGCAAAACCTTTAAATGTCCACGAAAAACACCATCTTTTTTCATTGGTGACGATATCTTTGTGTTAGACCGGAACTTTATGAAAGCATACATCTAAAATTGGAACCTAACCACATCACAAGAAGTGTTTAACTACAGGTTAAGTCGGGCACGTGTTACAGTCGAAATGGCTTTTGGAAGAATTGCATCTCGATCTAGGCTTTTCCATCGTCCTATAGAAACCAATTTAAAAAGCTGTGACATTTTAGTGACAGCCTATTGTGTTTTACATAATATTCTTACAAAAAACTGCAACTCCAGAAAACTTAAAAAAAAAAATCCAATCTTCGAAACTTTCTGAGACGTTAATTTCTTTGATTAACCAAGGCACAATGCGTACAAATACGCTTGTAGAATCAGAGATAATGTATGTACATACTGTGTAACAAGTGGGGATGTTCCATATCAATAAGAAAAAGTAAAAAAAACAAAAAATAGTTTAAGACTATAAAAATTCATTTATAACATTTAATAAAATTATGAAATTTAATTGATTGCTTAATTATTGTAACATATCATTTTAAATAGTTCATCAGTATCTAAAATTTCTTCGTCTAATGCTGATTGTGATTCTGGTGCTGTATCTTGCGTTAAAACTATATTCTCACAGTTATTTGGAGTATTTTTTGCAGGACTATGAATCGAAATTCTATTTTCTGCGGTTCCACTTCCGGTTCTATAAACAAAATAAAGAATGGTTCCGGTACCGGTTTCGGTTCTTAAATTATTTTTATTTCGGTTTCAGTCCCGGTTCCGTATCTATAAAAAATAAAATAACGATTCCAGTTCCGGTACCACAAACAAGCCAAAAAACGCAATAAAAATATAAATATTTTTTATTTTTACGTAAAAACATAATGAAATTTATATACATATCTATCTATGTATATACAAATTAATTGCCGTGTATTAGACTCGCAAAAACATGAGAACAGATCGACTGATTTGGATGATTCTTTTTTGATTTATTCGTCTCAATACTGGGAATTCGGAAAACTCACATGGAAAAACCGTATAATCGGAAAAATCGAAATTTGTGTTTTGTATGAGAAGGCATTAAGTGCTCCACCAATGGGAATTGTATTTTACTAATGATGATTCCTTTATATAGCCACAACGGATAGATTGGATAGATTGAATAGATTTAATAATGTGACGCGATATGTTTTCCCTTTTTCACATGTCGAAGATATAAGTATGGGCATTTTAGTTTGTAGCATTACAAACTATCTGGATATAACAAACTTATTTTGCCAAAATTTAACTAACTAAAATCACAAAGACTGTTTTTCATTAACGCAATTCGACTCTAGAATTCCTTAGGACTTTATATTTAAAATATAAACAGAACATGTAGATTTATGTGTTATATGCTAATACATTTTTCAGAAAAATAATCTATTAACATCTTAAATCTACTATTTATATGTAACCACACATCTAATTTCTCCTTGAATATGTTAAATTATAAGAACAATTTTTGCATTATTCTTAATTTTTAATTTTTTAATTTTTACTTATTTATAAACTGACCTTTTGATTATCTACGTAATTTTAATTTTGTTGAACTGTAAAATAATCACTTATTATTGTACTACTATATAAATCAAATCAAAACCAGTTGGGAAGGTTAGATCACATGGAAAATTTTAAAGTAGGTGTTATTATGATAGTTAGGATTATCAAAATTATAGTCGGTCTAAGCCGACTATAAATACACATATGTGTGGTTACCATTCAAATTGGTATATAGGTCACCAGGGTATACGAATCCTGAAAATAACTACGAACTTTCGTTCGCTGAAGAATTTCCATTCATTTGATAGCCATATTTACAAATGGGTAGGTGTACCGAATTTCGAATTTTTTTTTGGTAACCACAACTCGTTTCGCAGGAAAACATTATTTTCATGTATTTCAGCATGATGTCAACATATATTTGACCAAAAAGTTTACCTAAGCACGTATACAGTAAAATTGATCTGTAGATGCAAATTTTATAGGAGGTATTTGAACATAAGTGGTCGGTCAGACAGAAGGACAGACGGACGGACAGACAGACAGACGGACATCGCTAAATCGACTCAGGAGGTCATGCTGATCAAGAATATATACACTTTTCCATACCGGAGTACCAAACTGAATATACCCTTTCACTCTTAGTGTAGGGATTAAAAAAATATATACAAAAACTTCGCACCGGTGAAGCTGTGCACATGTCCAATATATATATATATATATATATATATATATATATATATATATATATATATATATATATATATATATATATACATATACAACGAAATAAACTGTATTAAAAGGAAGAAAAATGTCTTTAAAATAAATACATATATATTTGATTTACGTCCATACACAAATGGATTCGTTTTTACTTCATTGATATAGTTATTTTGTATGTAATTACCTACATAATTTTACTGCTATATACAAGTTTAAATAATTGAAAATAACTACAATTTGTTTTTTTTTAATCCGTCCGAAACATGAAGATACATTACTACATCTCCATTTATTTTAACTACATTCCGTATTTATTTAACACCAATATGTATGATATGGAGCAATATGTATATATGAAGCAACATAATTTTAAGTTATTAGCTAAAAATCATCTTTCCAGATGGTGTGGTTTCAAAGATTTGGACATATCTGAAATGTTTTAAATAATATATATTAAATATTGACATTTTATCTTTAACTGCACCAAAATGAGTATAGGGGTGGTGTAAGACGGACGGAGATTCATGGACAGGCGACACTTTAGAAATTAGACAATACTTAGTGAATTTTTAGAATATTAGGAGACAATTTTTAGAATATTAGGAGACAATTTCACACGGCATCCATTAAGCTCGAACGGGCGAAAATTTATTATATTAACCCCCCTGATCATTTATTTCCCGGTAACAACGATATCGGCTACAATTTGTTTTAAAATCGGTTGAAGAACGTGTAACTAAAATTTTTAATTCATGCATCAAACGAAACGTTGAGTACGCTTGTTTTGAGAGTTGTTTCATATAAATCATACGCGAAGGTAAAAAAAAAATAAATTTTTGTATATCAAAAAAATAGTTGGCAAAACAACATTATTGAACAAACGTTCGAATCAAAGAGCGAAACGAAAAAAACGTTTTAAATACATTAGACCAATTTTAGACGGAGGGGACTGAAAACGAGACGATAATAAAAAGATACATGATAAGGGACAAAATAAACTTTTATAGAAAATAGAAAATAATTTGTGTTTGTATTGAAACGTTTAAAACTAACAAATATAATAATATATGGGAATTGACCATTTATAGTCGCATGGTTTCATAGTCGTATTTAAGTTTCCTCGCGGGGACACGATCATAAACGTTAGTTAAACGTCAACATTAATTATAATATACATCTTTGTAGAAATAAGTGAACTAAATATTTGTCAAAAATACAAAACATATTTTGTATGACAATCAATATGAATAAAGAAAATTTGCAAATCTCAACATTTTTTAAAATGCCATTGTCCACATGTGTAATTTAATTAATATTGGTTTTTGTTTTCGAATTCATTGCCCAAATTGATTTAATTATATTTTTTTTGATAAATTAATTTCTGATCTAATTAATTTAGTAATGGTTCCAGTTCCGGTTCTTGTTTTCTGTTCCAGTTCTGGTTCTATTAAAAATAAAATAACGATTCCAGTTCCGGTTTCATAAAAAATTTAAAATAGGTTCCAGTTCCTGTTCCGGTTCAATAAAAATGAAATGGTTCCGGTTCCAGTACCGGTTCCACCCATCCCTGGTTTTTTGCTTTTAAAGATTGCAGTACATTCGCTGATAGAATTTTATGAATTTCATCCATTGTAGAGGTTGTTTCCAGCGGCGTTAGTTGACTTATCTGCATTGCTACTGTTTTGCCAAATGCGGTATAAACTGTTTCAAATTTTAAAGACGAAGCTGATGATTTTTTAAATTTTCTTGAAGTCGACCGCGATGGATTTGTCAATGGTGGTGGCATTGGTATTTGTGTAGGAGTAATTGGCGGCGACGAAACATCTTCCATACATGCAGTATCGTTTAGATCCTCAGATGCATCTGTTGGTTCTTCTGATAGATCAACATCGCATATCTAAATGAAATTATCGTTTGTCATTTAAACCAAGGATTGAAACCGTAACCGTTTAAAACCGTTTCATTTTTGAAACCGAAACCGTAACCGAAACCATTATACGAAAATCAGAAATAAACCGATATCAAAAACCGATATAAACGGTTTCGGTTTTATACTGGTTTAAAACGGTTTTTAAAAAAGTATACAAAAAACCAGAAAAACATATTTTATTTTATATAGAAGATCTTAAGTAAAATTTCATTAATTAAAATTTGGAGTTCCCAAAATAAACATTTTTGGTTGTACAAAAATTCACATGTTGTTTTTTAAGAAACGATATTTCCAAAACAACATTATTTGGTCTAAAATTTGTTTTTTGTTTCATTAATCGAATTAACAACAAAACACCACAACTCCAAGCAAAATTTTTTCGTTAAAAAATGAATAAAATTTTAATAATATTGTTTTTTTATTTATTTTATTAGTAAAATATATAGGGGAGCTTGAGGTAAAGTGGAACAAGTTTTGAAAAGTTCATTTGAATATTTTTTAAATTCTTTTAAAGGATCTATTCAATAGAATACCATTTATAAGTCTTCTAATGGATGCTCCAATTACAACTGGTTGATGAAGAGTTTTTCAAAGCTCCAATGTTGACCTTTTGAGAGGTGGAGATCTTTTTCCATCAATACTCCACGACGGCATCAAACGCAATTTCTGTGGATCCCTGCTCGCACAAGAAACCATTTTCGGATGGATCTTGACAGGTTCAGTTTCCAAAAATTCAGTTGCGTCGTTTTCCACACGAGTATCTTATTTCAATGAGATTTCGCTTGATACCGAAATCTCACGTTTTTGGGTGGTGGAGGATCTTCCACAAAAACGTATTCTATCTCCATCCGACCGTTTTTGCGAAGACAATTACGTAAAAACCACAAAGCGCAATAAAGATGGAAGATATATCGTTTCACTTCCATTTAAAGAAGGATATCCAGAAATCTCAAAGCTAGGCCACTTTCGTGCGATAGCGACATCACAATTTCTGAGAAACGAAACTCGACTTTGTAAAAATTCAGAATTTAAGTCACAATATGATGGCGTGTTGGCTGAATACTTAGACTTAAACCATATGCATTCTGTTCCATTTCCAAAATTTCAATACTATCCTAACCATTATTACTTGCCGCATCACGCAGTAATAAAGCCAGAGAGCATCACTACGAAAGTGCGCGTAGTGTTCAATGCCTCAAGTGCATCTTCTAATGGCGTAAGTCTTAACGATATTCTCCATGTTGGTCCGGTACTTTAATCTAATCTAACTGTTTTAATACTTAAGTGGCGTTTCTATCGTTTTATCCAAAAAATGTATCGGCAAATCCTCGTCGACTTAAAACATACGCCATTCAAGCGTATTCTATGCCGAAGCTCCATAACTGATCAAATCCAATATTATGAGCTCGAAACAGTCACATTTGGCGTCAACTGTGCGCCTTACTTAGCGATCCGAACGCTCCTTCAACAGTCTAGAGACGAGTTAATTTCAGCTCTTTCGTCAGCGGGTTTTTTGCCAATTCCGAAGAATTTTTAGCTGATCTTCCAAAAGACCATCTTCTACATGAAGATTTCCTTCAGTTCGAAGATAGTAGCACTGCAAAAACGCTCGGTAGTCGATGGAATGCACGCCACGATTCATTCTTTTTTGTCGCAAAGCCATTAGGACCAAAAAGTAACTTCACTAAAAGAGAAGTTTTATCCCAAATAGCGAAACTGTTTGACCCAGCGGACTGGTTGGCGCCCTGCATAGTCATCGCAAAAATGATAATACAGCAGATATGGCTATCACAGATCGATTGGGACAACTTACCTCCAAACTGTCTCCACCAGTGGCTTTTATTCCTTGAAAATTATCCCCACATTGCTAAAATCCACATTCCAAGGTGGATAAGATATTCCCCCAACAGCGACATCGAATTCCATGGAGATGCATCCGAGAAAGCGTATGGTGTGGCTATATATGTACAGATTAACTGCTCAAATTCAGTTTCCGTCAGTTAAAACTATTTCCTTACCACGGTTTGAACTATGTGGAGCAGTTCTTTTATCCGACATGACAGATACTCTTTTGCCTCAATTTCACATAAGCAAATACAAATCATTCTTTTGGACCGATTCTACTATTGTCCTTTCCTGGCTTAGAAAACCTCCATGCCATTGGACTACATTCGTAGCCAATAGAGTTTCGAAAATATCACAAGCCGCTGGTTGTGCTAATTGGTTCCACGTAGAATCAAAGTCAAATCCTGCTGATTTGGCAAGTCGTGGGGCACCTCCGCAAGATCTTGTCCAGAATGAACTATGGGCCTCCATGGCTTAAGTTTCCGCCGTCAATTTACTTTCAAAAATCGAAGACACAGAGCTTGAATCGAAGCCAACTAAATCATTCTTTTCATATTTTCGAAACTTCGATGACATACTGGAGAGATTTTCCACGTTTCCGAAAGCAATTAGAGTAATCGCGTATATCTATCGTTTTTTTTCACCGAACACAACATCGTGCGAACTTCTCAGAAGATTCAACTCTTATTACGAGCTCTGAGGTCCAATTGGTAAAATCGAAGCTCATTACTATATGCCAACAAGTTGCTTATCCGAACGAATATCATAATCTAGTAAACAAGCAACCACTTTCCTCCGCTAGTTGTTTACTCAATTTAAATCCATTCCTCGATGAAAGTGGTATCTTGCGAGTTTGCGGTAGACTTGTATCCTCTCCAGTGATGTCTTATGATGAGCGACATCCGATCATCCTTCCGTATAACTGTCAACTGGCACGACTTCTCATTTGATCTCTTTGCACGGAGGCAATCAGCTTGTGTTGCGATTAATCCGTTTACAATTTTGGATTCCTAAGGTAAAAAACCTAATCAAAACAACTATTCACAATTGTAAGATTTGCGTAATCCACAAGAAACAAGTCCGATCTCAACTAAAAAAACAGAAAAATATATCAGTTGTTTCAGTTCAAAAAGTAGTATGATTGCATAGAAACATATTTAAATATTTTTGGAAAGAAATCCTGAAAATAAAGTAAAAATAAAATGTTTTTTTTTTATTAAGTTTTATTAAAAATCTTTAAACATGCATAGTGGGAATTTATAATAATTGAATTCATATACAAATTTTTAAATGCATAAATAAATAATTAGTTTAAACCTGCAAGTAAATACAAGTGACAGCATCAATGAATGCGCAATTGCACGAGCAGACGCTAAACCAGACGATCCAGGCCCGCTTTATATTTGGACAGTTACAGTTGATCTCAGTACAGCACATAGCGTAGGCAAGGAATTCATGGAGGCTTTTGTAAAAAAACATGGCAAATTCTGTTTGAAAATCGAAACACAGATTTTTATTTGTGGTTATTTCACTTTAGTTTCAGAAATTATATACTGCACTATATTATACTCTGTTACTATTTGTACTTTTTGTAACACAATTTATATATTTATTTAATTTACAAATAACAAAGTTATTACCGACGCGAACACGTTTTCTCAACGAACAACAAATGACACGTACGCAGAAAATGCCGATCACCTAAAAAATTCTGCTCAACGAGTGCCAACTTCGTATACAAGAAGAATGTTACAAGAATACACTTATTTAAATCCAATTTCTGTTTTGTTTGTTTGTAAACATCAATATGTTTAAACGATCGCGTCGGTAGAAAATGCTGCACAACGTTGCCAACTTCGTCAGTCGATAAATTATCGAATTAAGACGAGCGAACATACGTTGTATTTAGATTTGATTAGCATTTTCTGTGTTTCGAAACATAGTTTTAACTAAATAAATTGCCAAGAAATAGTTTATTCAAATGCAATTAAAATTTTATGTTGGTATTGTAACATATTTATGGTAAATTTGACATATTCTGCTGGACAATATAATAATGTTTACACGTGAACAAAAATAAATTCAATTTAGATTATAATTTAATTGCACTTCATTCCTAATACATGTATGGTAATTTCGTATTATTTTTAATTACATTCAAACATATTCAAACAAACCTTTTCTATCCGTGTAGTTTTACAGATAGAGACTCATCCAAAACTGAAACTAGCGAATCATTGCGCGATCGAACAATCATCCATTGATAACGAACTTGAGCAATAAGTTGAGCGATGAGGTTGGGCGATGAGGTTGATTCTGCTTATCCACAATTGTATTAAAGAGTATTTTTGCAGTGAAAAACATTTTTGTACCAACCCGTTGGAAATCTCGCAAACATTCTCATTGGGACTGGAGAACAGTCATAAAATTCGGTTAAATGATGTAGATTTTCGTTATTTGTTTGGGCGATATTGGAAATCAGAGTTGGAAACTTTTTTCACTGCACTACATGTACTTACCTCGATATCTGCCAGTAGTATGTTTGCGCCGGTTCTGGCTCTAAGGGGCTCCATGGAGCCATAAGGAGCCATGAGAAGCATTTTTTAACAGAGGTGTTGTTATTGTTTTCAATAGGGATCATTTTTTAAGAGAGGTCTTGTTAGTGTATTTCAGTTGAGATCAGTTTTTTATCAAAACCGTTCTAATTGTTTTCATATGGAGTATTTTTTAAGATGTGTGGATCATATTTTATCAAAAGCGTTCTAATTATTTTTATACGGAGTATTTTTTAACATGATACAGTAGTACGTTTGCGCCGGTTCTGGCTCAAAGGGGCTCCATGGAGCCATAAGGCCCCATGAGGAGCATTTTTTAACAGAGATGTTGTTATTGTTTTCAACAGGGATCATTTTTTAACAGAGGTCTTGTTAGTGTATTTCAGTTAAGATCAGTTTTTTATCAAAACCGTTCTAATTGTTTTCATATGGAGTATTTTTTAAGATGTGTGGATCATATTTTATCAAAAGCGTTCTAATTATTTTCGTACGGAGTATTTTTTAACATGGTTGGATAATATTTTATCGAAAGCGTTCTAATTGTTTTCATAGGGAGTATTTTTTAACATGATACAGTAGTACGTTTGCGCCGGTTCTGGCTCAAAGGGGCTCCATGGAGCCATAAGGAGCCATGAGAAGCATTTTTTAACAGAGGTGTTGTTATTGTTTTCAATAGGGATCACTTTTTAACAGAGTAGTTGTTAGTGTATTTCAATTCGGATAATTTTTTAACAGAGGTGTTGTTATTGTTTTCAATAGGGATCATTTTGTAACAGAGTAGTTGTTAGTATAATTTCAGGTGTATTATATGTATACTATATACATTATAATGGCATGGAGCAATTGGGATGATATTTTAACATATGTTGTTAATGTTGATACATACATATATATTATATGTATGTTATGAAGGCATGCAGCCGTAAAGAGTAAATTTGCAACTCATATTGTTGTTGGGATAATTATTTCGGAGTAAGCATTTTTAATGGCAATATTTATAAACGTAGATATATTTACGTAATAATTTTGTTGTTGTATATGTTATAGCGTCAATTAAAATTTCAGTTTTATGCTTGATGATTTATTTTGCATGATCATCAAGAGAGTTGAGGAACAAAGGGTTCAATTTAAAACTTTGTTGAGGAACGAAGAATGTAATTTAAAACATGGCTATATGAATGAATGTGGTTATTAGACATATATTTTTTGGTGGGTAATTTTTTGTTGTAAACAGGTAAATGCACTTCTGCATTAATGCATTGACACATATTTAATTTAAGGTGAATTTTACTATAATGGATATTGTAGTATATTTTTATTTTACAAAGTCATGGTCATTTAATTCGTTTAATTTGCTTATATGAATGAATGGGCCATAAGACTATTTGCTTATATGAATGAATGGGCCATAAGACTCCATTGGGATCATTTTTATTTAAATTTGCATGGAGCAATAATGCTCCATTGGGATCAATTTTTAAACAACATACCATAAGTTTTAATGATTGAACATGTTAAAACATGTTTAATTTTATTTAGTTTTTTCTTGAGTCAAATTTTATATACTCGCTTTAAAATTTTAATTGAGTATATTTATACTAATGGAATTATCCTTTTAACTCATTTTAAAGAGATATCCATTATATATAAATGAATCGTAATTTGAATTAAAGTTATTTATCGTCTACATTACAATTTGATAGGAACAAAAATATGGTAAGATTTTTATTTTTTTATTTTTGTATTTATTAATTTATATATATATTTTTTTATTTTAAGGATTTCGCTGAAATTATTAGTTTAGCAAAAGGAAACCTCTCTACATACATTAGAGTAGATGACTTGCCCATTGATCAGGAATTCAGGATTTATAAATTTGAATGGAAAAACACAATTAATGGAACAAAATTAATTGTACATCTAACAGACAATATATGGTTTTAACTACCAGCAAGAATTTCTAGAAAAGTTGAAACCGATGATCCATATTTATATAATATAAATGAGAAGAAGTGGTCTATTATTTTTAGAGGACGACAATCTGAATTAATGGGGATGGCTCTATTCGATTTACGTTATGAATAAAAACGTATCTATATACTTACTTTTAAATATATTCATTTTTAAATAAAATATTTAAATATATACATATTGTTTTATTTATTTATTCTTAAAACGATTTGAAACAATGTAACAAATAATTAATAAAACTTATGTTTGCATTATCTGCTCAAAACTCAGTAGAGCGTTTAATATAATTTTATCATCATCATCGTCCATTAAATTACAATAATAGCGATCCGCATTTAACATCCTCGGATCGTCTAAGTTAAGAAATAGATGATCTAGTCCATCATCTAACAACCCTTCCCTAATTCTAACATCTATCAAATTTACTGACGGGAGTGTTACGACTTCTAGTATTTCAATTTGAGGATTTACTGTTAATAAAATTTTTATTATTAATATAAAATAATATTAAAAAATATATTTAGTTATTTACTTACAATTATAAGTTTTTGCCTTTTTATACGAAAAATTATGTTTTCGCAGGATATGCCGCTTCAGATTGTTTCTAGTCGAGAATTTTAAATGTGGACAAAATTCACACTCCATTTTTTAATGTTTATATATTAAAAGTGAAAAACGATTAAAATTTATTAGTATATCCATTGTATAGAACACCTTTATACATCAAAGTATGTAATATGATATATGTTTAACTGAATATATAAATTTGAATTCAGCAAAATTTAAAGTATATCTAGTGGAATACACCGGAAGTCAATAAAATTCAGAATACGATTTCATAATTTTTGTACATTTTATAACAACTCCGTTTTCTATATTTTACTAAGTAATTTGAGATATCCCTACTATGCAAAAAAAAAAAAAAAATTTTAATAAGTCAGCAAAAATATTGATGGTAGGTAATGTTGATTTGAAGTTAAATAGCAATATTTAGTGTATATCTATCACTTCAATCCAACGTATCCAAAAACATATTTTAAAATGTTCGTGTGTGAAATGTGTGAAAAGTCCTACGGGAAGTTATATAATTTAAAAAGGCACATCCTAAATGTGCATGACAATAAAAACTTTACATGTAAAAAATGTAATAAAACGTTCTCAAGGGAATACAATTTAAAAGTTCATTTATCGAAACATGATCAGGAGCTGTATATCAAGAAGACAAAACTACAGGTGGAACCGGTAATGGATAATGATGGAGCATCAACTAGCAATGAAACAATTAATTGTATATTCTGCAATTGTTTCGTTCATAAATCTTTATGGAAAGCTCAGATAAAAACAAATTTACATAAGAAATCCGCTGAGAAGGATGATAAAGATGGTTTCAAGCTTATAAAAAATGCATTCAAACAAAATGTATGCAATTATATCTTGTATAATGGTGGCGAAGGCGAGTTAAATATAAAAGATTACTTGAGAAAAATAGAACCACAACTAATAGCTTTACTAAAACGTGAGTTATTATCAAAAAAATCAATAAAATTTAATGTCGAAGTCTCCGGAGAATATATTCTGCCGGGGTAAACCTGAAAATGGAGATGATGAATTTAAAATATCAGTTATGTCCCATATAACTAAGCAGTTTACATTAATATCAGAGTGTGACATCAGTACGGCTATTTTAAATATGAAGGATGTAATAATACAAAAAATTGATGAATTTCAAGAAAGAGATAGTGGTTGGTCTTTAACAAAAATTAATAAAATTGAAGTTAACATCAATCAGTACATGCCATTAAGAGGACTGAACTATTTTGAACTTCCTCAATGCATACAAAATAAAAAAGCTTGTGTTAATGTTCATAATAATGACATTTACTGCTTTAAATGGGCAATTATATCAGCTCTTATGTATTCAAATATCAAAAATCCATCTCGAATACAATCTTATGGAATAGAGGATATTACTGGTGATATTATAAATATTGATGGAAATTGTATTAATTTTACTGGAATAGAATTCCCTCACAAAGTGAAGAATACGAAAATATTCGAACTAGAAAACTCAATTAGCATAAACATCTTTATGTATAATGAAGTTAATATAAATAAATATGAAATACTGGGACCAGTATATAAGACAAAAAATGAACAACCAATACATATTAATATTCTATTTTGTGAAAACGAGACAAGTACTCATTACGTATGGATTAGAGACATAAGTCGTCTTATTAGTACTCAGTCACGTAAAAGAAATCATAAATTATTTGTATGTAATAATTGCATACTTCAATTTAATTCCGAAGCATCTTTAGAAAAGCATAAATCATCATGTAAACAGAAAATAACTTACTTACCTATGGAAGACGACAACAAAATTAAATTTAATGGTTTTGAAAAAACATTACAAGTTCCATATACTTTCTATCTGGATTTCGAATCATTGCTAGTACCATTAGCAGGATGTACGCCAGATCCTTTAAATCCCTTCACCAATACAGTACAGGAACATGTACCTTGTGCTTTTTCATGGTATATGAAAGGAGCCTATGATGACAAGTTTGATGAAATGAAAACATATATAGGTAAATATAAACTGAGAATAATCAAATATACATTTTTACTGTTTATTCATTGTACGAAGTGATTGCTCCAAAGTTTTAATAGAGACGCTACTAACTAAAATCAAACAATTGTATTGGAATACAATGGCGAATATTCGACCCATCGAGATGACGGAGATGGATAAGATATCGTTTATAGAATGTAAGATATGTATAATATGTAAAAATAGTTTAGATAATAATAATAGTTCAAAAGTAAGACATCATTGTCATTATACAGGAAAATATTTAGGTGCTGCACATATAGATTGTAATTTAAAAGCAAAAGCAACTAAATATTTTCCTGTATTTACTCATAACTTATCCAAATATGATTTACATTTATTTTTAAGAAATTTAAATGATATTGAAGGTGATATTGATATAATTCCTCTAAATAAAGAGGTTTTTATATCAATAACCAAAACAATTAAATTAAATGATGATCATAATTTTAAAATAAGGTTTGTAGACTCATTCAGATTTCTACCAAGTAGCTTGGACAAATTAGTAAAGACATTGAATGAAGATTCAATATATATAACAAAAAAAATGTTTTCAAATAATTCACATAGATTATTATTTCGAAAGGGTGTGTTTCCGTATAATTATTTGGATAGTTTTCAGAAATTGAATGAGTCTGCATTACCCCCAAGGGATAAATTTATAAATTTATGAATGAATTTAATGCTACAGAAAAATCAAAATATTTAATGTATTTCGAAGCAAATAATTTATATGGTTATGCAATGTCACAACCATTACCATATAAAGATTTTAAATTTTTGGATGAAAAAGATATTAAAACATTCACACCAGAAAAAATTAAATCATTATCAATGAGTTCTGATAAAGGATTAATTTTCGAAGTAGACTTAAGTTATCCTGAGAATATACATGATATGCATAATGATTTCCTATTTTGTCCAGAAAGTAAAGTATCACCTGCTTCTTCTAAATCTAAAGTACCGAAATTAATTGCAGATTTAACTCATAAAACTCAATATAAAATCCATTATATGATGCTTCAAGAATGTATGAAACAGGGCCTAATTTTATTAAAAGTTCACAGAGTATTAGAGTTTCAACAAAGCTGTTGGCTTAAAAAATATATCGATCTGAATACTGTTATGAGATCAAAAGCTAAAAATGAATTTGAAAAAAATTTTTATAAACTTATGAATAACGCAGTATATGGGAAGACTATGGAAAATGTTGAAAAAAGAAAGAATGTAAAAATTTCATGTAACTGGGAGAATTTAGGAAAAGTAAAAGGAGCAAGAGCTTTAATAGCAAGTCCCGCTTTTCATAGCCAAACCATTATAGATGAAAATATGGTGATAATTGAATCCAAACAGCTCAGAGTAAAGCTAAATAAACCAATTTATACAGGGTTTTGTGTATTAGATCTATCAAAATTAAAAATGTATGATTTTTATTATAACTACTTAAAAAATAAATTTAATTCAAATATTCGTTTAGTACATACGGATACAGACTCGCTTGTAATTGAAGTTAATACCATTGATTTCTATAAAGACATTTATGAAGATGTTCAAAAAACTGATCCATCAAATTATATTTTTGACTTCTAGTTATGAGTATCCTAATATATTTGGTTATAATCAAAATAATTGTAAAGTAGTGGGTTTGATGAAAGACGAAAATAATGGTAAAATAATGAAAGAAATAGTATGTCTTAAACCTAAGACATACTTTTTTACTATTGAAGATGGTACACCAATATCAAAAGCAAAAAGTGTTAAAAAATCAGTTAGTAAAACATTTACTATTCATGATTATAAAACATCTCTTTACAATAAAAAAAGTTATAATGAGAGAAATGTATATAATTAGATCTAAAGCCCGTATTTTATATACACAATGTGTAAATAAATTAGCACTTAATTTTATAGATGACAAGCGGTATATACTAGATGATGGTATAAACACACTTGCTTGGGGGCATTATAAAATTAATTATATTAAAGCTTTAAATACTGATTTAGATATTTTTATGAACATAGATATTTAGAAAATTAATATGTAAACATATTAAATATAATGTATATATATACATGTATAATGTATTAAATTAAATAAACAATAAAATAAAAATTCAATTTTATATATGTAAAAAAAATGCTTTTTTATTTAATATTATACCAATTAACATCATCATAATCATTTTGTAATGTTTTATTTCTTTGACGAGTAAGGCGAGGTGAGTATTGATATGGTAACATAGTTTGCTTAGTTTTCGGTGTAATTTTACTTCCATCACTTGACAAAATTCGTACTTTAGGTGATCCATGATTTGAAAAGTTTTTTAAACGTTTAGTGCAGAACTTGCAGAAATAAATCATACTATTTTATTAATTGTTGTATTGTTGTATGTTAAAAGTCCTTCTACTAGGACTTTAACTTGATCCTATTTATACTTACTGAGTCCTTTTTACTTTCTTTATATTATTTAAAACAACCGGGTCTTTTTTACTTTAAGACACTTTATTTCGCTTTAAAAGTTGGTTACACTTATACTTAACACTTATTTGTAGACAGTTCAGCTTATCGAAAAACAATTGATTCTTAGTCTATACTTAACTTCTACTTAACACCTCGTATTCTTATAATTTCACAATAAATTGAGTAATTTCATCATGCTTAAATAACTTAGTCAGCGTATTTATAATTTCACAATAAATTGAGTACTTTCATCATTCTAAAACTAAGTCAGCGTTTATCTGAGTGACCTATTTAACGTGGGCGTGTATACCTGTTATACCTATGTTAAGCTGTGTGCGCCAAGACAATTAAATGCTGTTTGTGTTTAACATGCATAATGCTTAACCCTAAAAGTATGCCATAAAGAAAAATATACTGGTTATGTTATGTTGTGGATCATAAGCACGCTGTAAGTTCCACGATTATGATACACAACAGTGGATCATATGTATGAACCAGGTCGTGTGTCCTCTCGTTCTACTCGGGCATCGAACCAAGCCCACCCCTTCGTAGTTCACTCGGCTCTCAATAGAACCACGCATTACCGAGAGAATTCGTTCTTCAGTCGCACGATACGTTTGTGGAACAATCTCCCTGCGTCTGTTTTTCCCGACATTTTTGATATTGGCAAGTTCAAAACAAACATTCACCGACACTACTCCATCTTTCCACCCTCCATTTAACCTATCATCCCATCTTACAATCAACACTGTGCATTGCATGAATAGGGGGCATCCCCTGAGCGTTGGTTAATTTGTAAAAAAAAAAAAAAAAAACTCTACGATTATGATACACAACATACCTCTCCCCTTATTGAAAGAAAAAAATTATTATTATTAAGAAGAATAATAGTTTTTTTTCTTTTGTATTATTTTAATTCTTTTTGAAGAGAAAATTATTATTAAAAAGAATAATAGTTTTTTCTTTTTACATTGTTTTATGTGGTATAAATTACGTTAAGTTCTATTAGTTATGAAGTTATGATCTTTACTTATATAATATTTAATGGATATTAGTAAATTAAGGGTTGTAATTTCCAGTTATATATAATAAAAACCTGGTCCCGATGTTTTCGTTGCTGACTGCTGCTGTTCTGCGGTAGTAGTTCGATGCGTTGTCGTTGTTTATGGCTTTATTGGCTTCTATTATTATTATTCTATAAAAATTATTATTCTATTATTATTCTATATACTTCTATAAAAAATTATTATTATTAAGAAGAATAATAGTTTTTTTTTTGTATTATTTTAATTATTTCTGAAGAGAAAATTTTTATTAAAAAGAATAATAGTTTTTTCTTTTTACATTGTCTTATGTGGTATAAATTACGTTAAGTTCTATTAGTTATGAAGTTATGATCTTTACTTATATAATATTTAATGGATATTAGTAAATTAAGAGTTGTAATTTCCAGTTATATATAATAAAAACCTGGTCCCGATGTTTTCGTTGCTGACTGCTGCTGTTCTGCGGTAGTAGTTCGATGCGTTTTCGTTGTTTATGGCTTTATTGGCTTCTATTATTATTATTCTATAAAAATTATTATTCTATTATTATTCTATATACTTCTATAAAAAATTATTATTATTAAGAAGAATAATAGTTTTTTTTTTTGTATTATTTTAATTATTTCTGAAGAGAAAATTATTATTAAAAAGAATAATAGTTTTTTCTTTTTACATTGTTTTATGTGGTATAAATTACGTTAAGTTCTATTAGTTATGAAGTTATGATCTTTACTTATATAATATTTAATGGATATTAGTAAATTAAGAGTTGTAATTTCCAGTTATATATAATAAAAACCTGGTCCCGATGTTTTCGTTGCTGACTGCTGCTGTTCTGCGGTAGTAGTTCGATGCGTTGTCGTTGTTTATGGCTTTATTGGCTTCTATTTCATGTGACTTCGTTCGTTGACTTGCTATGGGTGTTGTGGTGTTTGTTTTCTGCGTTGTTGATTTCCGCAATGAACCGATTTTTTCGAGTGGGGATTTCTTGCTGGGAAATGTATTTGACACCATTTCAAGGTTTTCCTTAGCCGCTTCTACATCTATTGTTGCGGTTTTCGTTATTTCATTTTGACGATTAAGTAATTCTTTGCGTTCCTGGTTATCAGTTAATAATATTTCGTCGAAATCACGATTCCCATCTCTTAATGCTGATCTTATTTTGTTGTGATCTTACACCAAGATCGGTAACGATGTTTGTAATATATTTGAATATGGTAATGATGACCAATTGCCTTGTAAATTTTCTATTATAACCGTATGTTCTTCCTTCTTGTATGTTATATTCCTAATGCTTTGATGTGTAAACTCGTATGGCAGTATCATTTCTTTGTTGTGTATGTTGCAAGCTTCATTTATGGACATCCAACCCAGGCCGGATAGTGTCAATGTGGCTATATTTGACCCACAAACTGCTTCGAAAAAGACTGGTGTATTGAATTTATACAACCATTTGTTTGGTGTCCATAGTTTAACTACTAGGCCAGAACTCCTTGTGATTACAACATGTTCACAGGTATCTTTAATATCTGTTCTGTGTTGAATCAGCGCGACTTCACTTAGTGTGTTGCTAGTTGTTAGTATGGTTCCTGAACGTTTGCATAGTGTAATTTCTACGTCCGTATGTTGGCTAACCAAAATGCATTTGCTGTGATCTTTATTCGTTAGACCTATGTATTTGCTCCGGTCTTCTGCTTCTGATATGTAGTCATATGTTGTTTTAACCAATGCATCCCATTCTTCATTAATATTTGTAGGTATTGGGTAAATTCTATATAATGTGAACCACAAATCATCTTGATGACTATTATTAGGCCGTCTGTGTCTGGGAAAACTCGTACTGTTGATGCACGGTGCATTTCGAATGATTTTTGTATGAACCACTTCGCCTTTCCTCTTAACGTGAGGCTAGTCAGCATTTCATCTAACTCGCTCTATAATTGTCGGGTGTAATCGTCCCTTGTATAGATCATCTATGATTGCCATTTCCATCAGCTGTTGTCCTTGAATTTCGATTAGGTTTGCATTAATTGTAGATTGAATTTCCAAGGTATCCATCATGAATAGTAAATGACTAACTTGTTGGTCTATTTTTTCATTTATGTATTTTTGTGTTCTTATTGTTATGTTTAACACATTTTGCAGATTTTCGACTTCCTTCAAGGAATTCAGTAAGGGTTCTGCTATCTTGTTATAATTTGATGAAATCACCGTAATTTGTCTTTTCATAATGTTTTATGTTCATTATCTTCAATGTCATTGAGATGTTTATAGATAGTCTCTCTTTCTTTATCAGTCCAAAAGCCCAGTTGAGTCCTTCGCCATTGAAATTGAGTGATCTCTTTTGTCGGTTACTCTTTATTGTGCGCTTAATTATTTCTTCATTTTTCTGTAGTGTGGCTATTATTGCCGTGGTTTCCCGTGTTGCTGCTATACATGATCTTTTTATGCTGGGTCCGGTGCTCATTTGTTCGCACATTGTGTTTGCCGTGATTATGTATTTGTTTGTCAGCTCCAGGAAATCGTTCAGTTGTAGCGGTTTAAACTTCGCTACTATCGTCCATTCATCATTGTAGAACAAAGCATCAGTTGTCTTCTCAAAGAATAATCTTGTATCATTAATTGATGTCTGTGTGATGTTGACTGCTTCCTTGGCTGCCAACATCAGGACCAGTGTGACAATTCTAAAGTTTTGCTCTTTATTTCATATTGTAAAAGGATGAAATTCCATTTTTTTACATATATAAATGGAATCCTTAATAATTTTTTGTAGTTTTCTTTCTCATTTTACCCCTTAATACATATTGTTAAGGCGTTGGCCATAATTATACTTTAAATATTTATAGTAGTTAATATATGTGTTAACATGTACTAAATGATTTAGTTTAGAAACATACATTTAGATATGTTTCTGTATTGTTGTAATACAAAATGTTGTATATACAATCCCAGTAGTACATGGTTAAATGCTAGTCATATTCAACAATACTTAGCTATTTACTCATGCACTAACTAATATTTTAGAAATAAGCGCGCGCGACCTCTTAGCATTACCTAAATGTATTTGCTATATTAAGTTGTTAAATATTTAGTTTTGTACATCTCAATTGTACTTATTTATTTTCATTACCGTGTAATGATGAATGTAAAATGTTTCTTAGTTTGTTAGTTTGCTATATTAATGCATATCTGCATTAATATATTTAGTTTCATGAATGAAAATTCTGTTAAATAAAAAATATTAGGCAGTTTTCGCTGCACTACCGTATCTCGTTTCAGTTCCAGTACGTTATTGGCTTCTGCCTGTAAAGTGCTGAAGTGCATTTAATCGGTTGGCATATGAATATGTTCAAGCCTTCTATATTAATATGAGCTGGGAGCATTGCGCTCTATGCACAATGAACATGTATGTTTAAAATGCCATTGAGGTACGTACTGACCTATCGCAATTTTAATGACAACGTAATTTTTATACCTTGCAAATTCGTACCTCAAATAATAACTTGATTTTGTTATTTGTTTATATTCAATGCTAGTCATCTTCAATCAATACATAGCTATTTTCTCTGCGATTTGTATTTTGGCAATATTACATTAAATTTTTTGGATTTTATAAATTATTTAAAATTAATTTATTTAATATCTACATTTAAAAAAAAATTATAGTTTTTCTCTATTCTTTTCTTTTGTAGTTTCAAATTCGTTAGTACACGAAGCAATACTAGTCATTCTCAATATGTAATACTTAGTTATTCTGTCCTGCACTAACTATTTGACTTTATTTCAATGATGTTCAAAATTATTGGTTCTTGTTGCAATAATCTTAATTCTACAGTATTTATTAAAAATATACTGTTGTATGCTTTTAACAAATTATTATGAAATTTTTTCGCTTTACCCTTGATACAAATCTCAGTCGTTACAGGGCTTTTTAAGAAAGAACCTCATATGGTCCCACCCAAATTGGTGAAAATTTATTTTTCCTATTTTGATTTTTTAGTAAAATTTTATCGCCTACTTTGAATGTTATTGGGTGGAATGAGCTATCATAGCTTTGCTTAGATTTTTCTTTGGCTCTGGCTTGATTTTGTCGTACGATTTCGTGTGTGCGTTGAATTTGGTATTTTAATAGCTTGTTGCTATCATCGGTATTATATACTGGTGAGCATTTGCGTTTTAGATTGGTTGGCATTTCAAAATCGTAACCGTATAAAGTACGGAAAGGCGTTTGCCCGGTGGACATATGCATTGTATTATTGTGTACATGCATTGCTGTATTTAACCACTGGTCCCAGTTTGATCCATCCTCTTTCGCAAAACTTCGTAAATACTCTGCTAATGGTCGGTGGCTTCGTTCCAAAGAGCCGTTGGCCTGTGGATGATATGGCGTAATATGTAACTTTTTAATTCCTAACAATTTACACGTGTCCGAAAATAATTTTTAAACAAAATTCGAACCATTGTCTTGTAATAATTTCGTCGTAAAATGCTTTAGCTACAGTGCTGGCTTCTGCGTCTGGGATAGCTAAGCAGCACATATATTTTGAAAAACCATCTTGAAAAGTTAATATATATTTATTTCCAGATATAATTTCCGGTAAAATACCAACAAGATCCATGTATACTTTATCGAATGGTCGTACAGGCGTATCAGTTAAAACCATTGGCATTTTAGTAAGCCTGGAACTTTTATTTACTTGGCATTTTTGACAATTCTTAACGTAATCTTTTATTTGTTTCTGCATACCTTTCCACTTAAATTGTTTTCTGATTCTAAAATATGTTTTCACCTCCTAATGCTGAGTCATGAAAGTCTTTTATAACAGTTTTAATTTCCTCTGGGTCAGTTAATAGTAGACTTGAGTTTAATTCGTTCTTGGTGTCTGTTGTTATTTCATCCAGTACTGGCGTGCTCACTTGTTTTTTGGTTTTTGAAATTTGATTATCTAATTTATTCTGTGTGGTCTTAGACCGTGTTTGGACCGCAGTAATATCTGGTTCTGGATGTGGAATTCTACTTAAAGCATCTGCGTTCAAATTCTGTTTACCTGGTTTGTAAGATATTTCGTAATCATATTCTGATAATTTATGCCTGAAACGGGCTAACCTTGATGTCTGATCTTTAAGATTTGCTGTGCTACGTAATGGTTGATGATCTGTATAAATTTGAAAATGTCGGCCTAGAAGATAAGCTCTAAAATTTTTCGTTGCCCAGACTATAGCTAAAAATTCCTTTTCAATGGTGGAGTAATTTTTTTCTGCTCCATTTAATGCCCTACTAGCAAATGCTATTGGTCGGTCGCTCCCTATTTTGCCTTGTGACAGTACCGCACCTATTGCTTCGTTACTTGCATCTGTTGTAAGTAAAAAAGGTTTTGTAAAATCTGGATATGCGAGAATGGGGGGTGAAATTATTGATTCTTTTAATTTAATAAATGAACTTTGACAATCGTCTGTCCAAGTGAATTTAACATCTTTTCTAAGTAATTTATTTATTGGTAATGATAATTTTGCCATATTGCTTATAAATTTTCTGTAATAATTAATTAATCCCAAAAACGCTTGCACTTCTTTTTTATTCCTCGGCACCGGAATATTTTTTACGCATTCAACCTTAGAGGGATCTGGCAGGGCACTTAGCTCCGTACATTTATGTCCTAAATAGACAACTTCGCGACGCAAAAACTGACATTTTTCTGTATTTAATTTTAGATTGTGTTCCCTTAATTTCTGCAATACTCTACTCAGCCTAAGCTCATGTTCAGCTAAATTTTTTCCGTACACCACTATATCATCAAGATAAACAAAGCAATCTATACCCTGTAAACCTGTTAATATGTGGTTCATTATTCTTTGGAAGGTAGCTGGTGCACCTGTTAAGCCAAATGGCATTCTGTTAAATTCACAAATGACCCAGTCCTGTACTAAAAGCTGTTTTTTCCTTATCACCTTCTTCAACTAGTACCTGATGATAACCACTTGCCAAGTCTAAAGTTGAAAAATAGCGACTGTGACCTAATTGGTCTAATATTTCGACGATTCGAGGAATCGGAAATACTTGTTTTATTGTCACGTCGTTCAATTTACGGAAATCTATTACTAGCCTCCACTTTTTGTTACCGTCCTTGCCGCTCTTTTTAGGAACCAACAACATCGGTGAATTCCAGGGTGATATGCTTGGCGATATAATGCCGTCATCCAACATTTTATTAACCTGTCTGTTGATTTCATCTCTATAAATGTGTGGCAATTTGTATTGCTTTTGGTTTATCGGTGGCTGGTTCCACTGTGTTGCTATTTCATGTTTAAGCGCTGGCGTGTATGTTAATTCATCGCCGTCTAAATGAAAAACATCATGATACGAAATACACATATTTTGTAAAGATGTGATTTCGTCTTTATTTAAAGTCTCATCAATTTTCATTTCTTCTAATAATTTATTAATTCTGTTTGTAATGTTTACTGAATTTATGCTATTTATTGTAGAATTATTGGTATCCGATTCCTTATACTGATTAAAATTCGAAAATTTTGGTTTAAAAGTACTGTCTATTATAATTTCTGTTTCCGTAGCATTTAAAACTGAAACATAAACTCTATTTTTGCTAACATTCGATATGCTTTCGCCCAAATATACTCCTGGAAAAATTTCTTGTTTATGTATTAACACTATTGGAATTTTTGTTTTTAAACGTAATGATACTATCTTTGCGGTTCTCGCTTGAATTTTAATTTGTTGATTGTAAAAAATATTTTGTATTTCTGTCTGCGATTTCATTGGTACTTTTATAATATGGTTTTTATGTTTATCAAAGAATGTTATTGTGTTGTCTATCGCATTTATTACAGATCGATTCCATAAATTGTCACGTCCGATTATTCCATCAGCTGGTACACCTTGTTTAAGTGACACTACATGTAGCAATAAACTTAAGCGCCCTATGTTCCTATGTTGGACTTTGGTGGAACCTAATGTTCTAACACACCCACCAAAAGCTCCTTTTAAATCCTTTTGTATATTTTCGTTAAAGTCTGGAAAATTTGTCATTGCATTTTCTTTTACTATACTGGCATCAGCTCCTGAGTCTACCAGTAAAATAAGTCTTCCATTTTTAGCTGCCTCGCAAGGTACTTCAATGAAAACGTCACCCAAGCTATCTTCATGCCCACTGCATATTATGCGATCACCTTCTTCTTCCTCATATTTTAATTCATTGGTCTCCTCTGTTCTATGGAAATGCAATGGAGTAGTAAATTTGATCACAGTCTCCTCCGACGTCTTATCTACAATTCCTAACTCTTTCTGTCTTATATTACTATTATTATTCGCACATATCTAATTAGATTCGTGACCATAAGTTCCACATTCGTAGCAGAAAGGCGTATTTTTTCTAATAATACATTCATCCCTAGTATGCCCCAATTTACTACAAAATGAACATGTTGGAACACTTCTTTTATAGTTGCTTTCATTATTTATTTGTTGCAATTTATTTTCCGATATAACGCTTGACTGTGTTTTTTCCATATAATTATATTCATCCTCTTCCGATCTTGGACTTCGCTGCATAACAGCCTGTACATTTAAAGCTTCTTCTAACAATGCATCTAATGTTTCTGACTTACTACCCAACAATACAGCCTTTATAGTTGGATCCTTCACCCCTACTTTAAAAGAGATCAACACTGAGCTCTGTAATTCTAATCTGAATACTTCATCCTCACTTATATTTTTACTGTATTTTTTATTTACAATTTCCAAAGCCATGGATTGCATCTCATCTAATCGTCTACCAAACATTCTCAAACTCTCGTTACTATTTTGATAAGCCTTTTTAATCTCTTCTTGTACTAATTCTAAAGAAATTTCATTTAAGTACGTATTTTTTAACAACTCGTATAATTCTTCTATTTTTTGAAACTGTTTTGTCATTACTAATTTATAGGCATCTCCCTCCAAACGTAACCTAACGCATTTAATAAATTCCTCATTATCTGATTCCTTAATTTTAAGCTTAGCTGTTTCACAACATTCAATAAATTTATATAATTCTGTTTCTAATAATGGAGATTCTGCCCCAGAAAAGTAAGGAACAACGTAATGAACGCGTTTCAATACATTTTCAGTACCCATTATTAGTGTTTCTTATTTTTCCATTTACTTAATCATATAATTAACTATACCTTTCTTTAATAAATTATTTATTTTGTTTTTACTAGTTTCATATTAAATCAACTTTTAACCATTATTTCATTTATCTATTAAATTTTTTACTACCTTATTTATCACATTTTATGTTTCATTATTTAACCTTTTTAATCTATATTTCAAAATCATATCAACATATTATTTATGAATCCTAAATTAACTTATTTGTTCAATTTATTTATTTTTTAATTTTCCAGTTTTGTTCTTTAATTAATTTTGCGACATTATAAAAACATTGCTGTATCAAAATTCTTATTTTATTCAATTTATTTAAATTTACAAATTTATTAATCATTATCATTAAATGTCTCAAACTAATTTATAATGTTTCACAATTACTTTAAAAATGTTCTTCAATATATCAATTAATCAATTTTATAAAAAATTTAGTTTACTTATTTAATTTCCTGATTTATAAAATTTTATAATTTATGTAATTCATTTCACAATTTTATTTCACAGTTTTATTAAAAGTTTATTTTCTTCCACAATTTATTTCAAAATTTTCAATTATTCTTTATTTTATTTTTACAAATGTTAATTTTCATAATTCCATTATTTTTTGCTTATTAAAATTCTTAAATATTTCTTTTGTTTTATATCACAAATTCACAATATTTTTTTTTTTTACCGCACATATTTTTTGTATCCACTATTTTTCACAATACTTACAAATACAAAAAAATATTTTCCATGATCCAAAATAGTTATTTCTTCCAATATTAATCTCCATCAATCCTTCTCGTCCCTTGGGAGTTGATGTATGGTCCGAAAACCGGCTGCGCCAAAATGTTGTATGTTAAAAGTCCTTCTACTAGGACTTTAACTTGATCCTATTTATACTTACTGAGTCCTTTTTACTTTCTTTATATTATTTAAAACAACCTTTAAGACACTTTAATAATATAATATAATAGTTTGGCGCTACAGTCCTGTATAGAACTTCGGCCGAGCTCTCTCACCACTTTGAGCTGTGCATGTTATATTTGTACTCAAAGTGTGGGACCTACAGTTTATTGCCGAATCCGAACGGCGGGTGAGAGCTTTTTCATAGGCAATGGTTTTACTCTCGAAGGTTTGCCATTTACTGCCGAGAGGTAGCGCGGTATAGAAAAATGTTTCTATGAAAAGATGTTGTTAGCCCCAGTCCAGGCTTGAACCGGGGACCTTTCGGCTCGCAGTCCAACGCACTAACCACTGAGCTACCGCGGCTACACTTTAAGACACTTTATTTCGCTTTAAAAGTTGGTTACACTTATACTTAACACTTATTTGTAGACAGTTCAGCTTATCGAAAAACAATTGATTCTTAGTCTATACTTAACTTCTACTTAACACCTCGTATTCTTATAATTTCACAATAAATTGAGTAATTTCATCATGCTAAAATAACTTAGTCAGCATATTTATAATTTCACAATAAATTGAGTACTTTCATCATTCTAAAATAACTAAGTCAGCGTTTATCTGAGTGACCTATTTAACGTGGGCGTGTGTACCTGTTATACCTATGTTAAGCTGTGTGCGCCAAGACAATTAAATGCTGTTTGTGTTTAACATGCATAATGCTTAACCCTAAAAGTATGTCATAAAGAAAAATATACTGGTTATGTTATGGATCATAAGCACGCTGTAAGTTCCACGATTATGATACACAACAGTGGATCATATGTAAGCTGTGAACTCTACGATTATGATACACAACAGTATCCACATCCATAGAATTTTCTTCATGTTCGTTAATATTGCTAAATATATGTTCATCAGCATTGAAGTCAGCCTGTGAAGCAAAATCTCTTTTTCCAATATCTTTTGTTTGGGTTTCATTATCGTTTTTAAATATCCATTTTGTTTGAGTATCCTTATCCCTTAATGATTTATATGACTTTACCGATTTATTCTCTTTCTTCATATTTATTTCTTGTTTGGAAATCAAATATTTTGCTAGTTCTTGTTTTATTTCATACCATTTATTTATATCTTTAAGTGTATGAGAGGCATATATCGGAAGAAGTTTTCGTTTTAAAAAATTTGGATCTGATATATCTTTAGAATAGCGTTCATATGTAGAAGGGTTTAATAATACATGCTTGGATAAAATATTAGACATTATCTAAAATTTTTCCTATAACACCGCTTAAAACAGATGAAATCAAAATTGGAATAAATCCTCCTCGTTGGATTAGATGTTTTCTCTTTGATCGTAAAACAGTTTTTGAACAGCAAAGTTTTCTAATGACATTTTTATATGATTTTAACTTTACTAGATCGTTTTTCTTTACATTATGATTTTTATGTAAAATATTAAATGCAATTTCATTAATAGCTTTTATAAGATTATCATCCGCATTTTATAGAATTGCATTTCGCAATTTAGGTTTCGCATTTTTAAGAACATATAGAATATATTTGTTCTCCTTCAATCGTTTCAGTTTGCACGTCATTTTGAATTGAAACAAAGCAATAACAATATTCTTTATTGAAAATGTTAGATCTTAATCTTAATGCGTTATGTGCTTGTTGTGTAAGATCTATTAATAAATAACCATGAGCACTCTCAGTACAAGTGTTATATACTCGAACTAATTCTTTATAATTTTCAGGATAAATTTGTCTTGCCAAGCATTGAAATTGTAGTTTATCTCTAGGATTTTTAAACATAACTATATATTTTGAATTCAATAATATATCTCTTGTATATGTTCCCTTATGAAAAATATTTTGAGTTACTAAAACAACTGATAAATTTCGGTGATGTGAACCTTTAGTAAATAGTTCACAAACTTTTTTATTAAATGAGTCTAACATTAAATCATCTAAAATAATTAGTATAGATTCATTGGTGGAATTCTCAAAGTCATCTGGAATACCTTCAATAAAATTTACATTATCAATTTCTGGTAATGAGTTTTTTTCAGCATAACACCAAATTACTTTCATAATAGGAGAACTAATTAAATGTTTATTGTTAATAAGATTTATAATAAATGTCGATTTGCAACAACCTGATGGACCACAAACTAACATTGTAAATGGATACACAAATTGATGAAACATTGTTCTCTATGCTATGACTAACTTCAAATAAAAATAATTGTTGGAAGCATGTATTTTTTATATAAATATAATTTTTTAAAAATCAATCATTTCCATTATTGGCTGAAATCACTATGAGTAAAGAAGTTCTTGTAAATGCATTGCACCGACAAGCAAGAAGAAATTTTAAACGGCGTAGGTTTATACAAAAGGGTATTTCAGATACTTGGCAAATTGATCTTGTAGAAATGATACCTTTTGCAAAGATTAATAAAGGATATAAATATTTACTAACTGTTATAGATGTATTTTCTAAATACGCATATGCAATTCCTGTTAAAACCAAAAGTGGAATCGATGTAACCTTAGCTATGCAAAATATTCTGGAAAAAAATAGGAATAAAATTCCAAATAATATTCAATCTGATAAGGGTAAAGAATTTTTCAATTCTAATTTTAAAAAATTAATGAATCGATTTGAAATAAACCATTATCATACATTTTCCAATATGAAGGCTTCAATAATTGAAAGGTTTAATAGAACTTTTAAAAATTCAATGTGGAAAGACTTTAGTCTTCAAGGTACTTATAAATGGTTAGAATTGATTACAAAAAATATAAATATATATAATAATAAATATCATCGTAGTATTAAAATGTCTCCAAAAATGTCAATAAATCTAATCAACAAATGCTTTTAAATACAGTTTACAATCATAATAAAACATTAAAGATGAGCAAATTAAAAATTGGAGATGATGTTCGAATTAGTAAATATAAAGGCACTTTCTATAAAGCATATGAATCCAATTGGTTCAATGAGGAATTCAAAATAAATAAAATAAAGATCACAAATCCAATTACATATCAATTAATTGATTATCAAGGAGAATTAATAAAAGGAGGATTTTATGAAGAAGAATTACTTAAACAGAAACATCAAATACTTATCTAGTTGAAAAGGTTATAAAAAGAAAAAAGGATGTGGTATATGTCAAATGGTTCGGTTTTGGAAGTGAACATAATTCATGGATCAATAAAAACGATTTATTAACTAAGTAAACTATATTTAATTTATTATAATTATGTTGTTCAAATATTTATATAAATAAAGTGATTTTTAATAAAAAACTAGCATTCTTATTAAAACATTTGAAAATAAAAGATGGGTGATTCCAGTTTTTATGTTACTTTATTAAGTAATAATTCTGCAAATATCTATGAAAATACTAAATCTACATTTACAAATTTATTAAAACAATCTTTGATTTTAAATGAAAACTGGGTTGTAGGTTTAACAGAAATTTCATTTCAAATTGTTAATAACCCATCTACATTTGAAGCATCTCGAAATTTGAATAAAAGGGATATTTTGAAATCAACTTTAAAGTTAAATAAAAGTAATATCAAAAATGTAAATAGTGATCTAAAAGTAGATAAAAAAATAAATACTATCCCTATCACATATTTAAATTTCATGGACAAAATAAATCAAGCTATCACGAATAGAGAAGAAAAACCACAAATTGCAGAAAATCAACTCAATGTCAATTCTAATCCTGAGACAGTTGTAATAAAAAAAAATAAAAAAAATAAAGATGAGTTGAATATCGATAACAAAAAAGATAAAAGTTTAAAATTAATAACTGAAAAATTAGACATTCAAGATAGTATAAATGAAAACCCTGAGTTGGTTGGCGTAAAAAGCAGTATTAATAGACACTTTGTATCGGAGAATACAATACTTAAAATGTTAGATGTTATATCGAATTCTTATGAAAAATTTAATTCACATACAAGTTATAAATTAAGATCTAGCGAGCTATACAACCTAGTGTTTGTGTACACAGACATTATTAAACCCAGATAAGTAGGCGATCAAAAAATAAAATGCTTAAAAATATTTCCATGTTTAAATGAAATAAATTATATTCACTTTAAAAATATTGAATATTATCCATTGGAATCTTCAAATATAAATAATATTTCTATAATGATACGAGATGATGAAGGAAATAAATTATATATTATGTCGAATGAATTCCCCGTTTATTGCACGTTACATTTTCGTAATATAAAAGAAGCTTCATAAGTTGTACTGATATCATTTATATGTAAACCATGGACAAGATTTATTCTGAGTACTATCTTAATCAATCCGGATCAAATTTGGATAATATAGGAGATATATACCATTCTCCTAGAATTGTTCAATATGGTCGTGGAATTGGTTCATTTTTTTCGGCCTTGTATACACATCTAAAACCTCTAATGAAAACTGGATTAAATGCTTTAAATAACCATTCACTCGAAATTGGAAAATCAGTTTTGGAAGAGTTAGGTACTAAACCCACAAAAACTATATTAACTGAACAGGGTAAAAATGCTGTTCGAAATTTAAAAGAAAAAGTTATTAGCTAAATTAGAAATATACAAGATGGGAATGGAAAACGTATAAAATTCAAACGACTAAAGAAAAAAGATCATATGAAAACTAATCGTTCTAGAAGAAGGAAGTTTACTGATATATTTGGCAACTGTTAATTTAATTATGATGGCAGGATTTATTGAATGTATGAAAAGCGAATTAGATCTTTTTGAGTCACCACCTGTACAAATTAGCATAATTAAAACAGAGGAGGTATCATATAGTCCAATAGCAACAATTGACAACTCTACTACAATAGAATTTCTTTCACTGGGAAATGGTGAAACATATCGTGATCTAAGTAGTGTTTATTTACGATTAATTGTAGAAATTAATGGAAGTGGAGGAGTCATAAACAATTTACTTCATTCATTATTTCGGAGCTGTAGTGTTCATTTAAATAATAGAAATGTATCGCAATCTGATAATAATTATCACTATAGATCTTATATTGAAACATTATTAAACTATGGAAATGATGCTAAATCTACACATCTTGAATCATGCGGATGGTCATTAGATATAAAAAAAATTAATTCAATAGTTGAGAATGAAAATCCAGGTTTAGCTAGACGAAAGAAAACATTTAAAAATGGAGAACGAGTTGAATTGATTGGAAAACTTCATGCAGATATATTTAATCAATCTAAATATCTTCTTAATAATGTGGATCTTAAAGTAACCCTTAATATGGAGAAACCTTCTTTTTATATACTAGAAGATTCAAAATCTGGAGAGTCATCTATTAAAATTCATGAAGCTAACTTATGCATTAATCATCTTACCATTAATAGTAATATTTTAATGGCACATCATAATGTTTTACAAAGTAAAAATGCTATTTATCCATATAAAAAAGTTGAAATCAAGACATTCACCATTCACCCCGACAATCATTCTCTACTGTTAGATAATGTTGTAATTGGACAACTTCCAAATTTCTTAATATTTGGTATGGTAACTAATAAAGCATATACTGGTGATCGTTCGGAAAATCCGTATAACTTTCGCCATTTCAATTTACAAAGATTTAATTTAGTTGTAAATGGAGTACAAGTTCCAGCACAGCCGTTTGAATTTGATTATAAACATGGACGTATAAGTACAAGGGGATATCAAACCTATATATAAAAATGTAGTAACTAGGAAAGGAGTTTTTGCATCAAATCAGCTACCTAGAAATCGAATAAAAAAGCCAGCATTTTTGTAATATATTTTCCTCAAAATGGGCCGGCTGAATATTTTTGTTCTGCAGGGAGTTCACCTATTAAACCATTTATAAATTTTATTCAAACCAATGCATCCACATTTATTAAAAGCAATTTCCGATTACAAAGTGAAATTTCAATGTTATGCGGTGTTTATTGCTGTATATTTATACATTTAAGAAGTAAAAATATTTCTTTTAATAAGTTCTTTAATTATTTTGATATATATAATTTATATATTAATGATATTTTAGCTGTACATTATTTTAAAAGTATTTTTAAGTTTCTTATAATAAAAAATAAATAAAATAATTTAATGAAAATAATTTATAAATTTGTCTTTTTATTTCTATTATTTAAAATTTTTACAAATTCATTGAATATAGTATAATAAAAACATTATTAATAATAAACAATTATTTTGTATATTGTATTCTATAATATAATTTTATTAGCTTATCAATGTCTTTGCATTCCTTGTCATAATAATAACAACCACATGTATCTGGTCCCTCCGTTAAGTCATCTGTGGCCCATGGAGAGCTCTTATAATGTACTCCGTGAATAGTTAATATTTTTTCCATATACTGGTAATGCTTACAATAAGGGATAAACTTAATAAACTGTTTTTTATGATCGTCAAATAAAATATTATTAAATCCTTTTAAAAACTTTTTTACTTTTATAACTTCCATAATAATATTCTTTTCCTTTCAAATTGTAATGTAGACGATAAATAACTTTAATTCAAATTTCGATCCATTTATTTATAATGGATATCTCTTTAAAATGAGTTAAAAGATAATTCCATTAGTATAAATATACTCAATTAAATAGAGTATATAAAATTTGACTCAAGAAAAAACTAAATAAAATTAAACATGTTTTAACATGTTCAATCATTAAAACTTATAGTATGTTGTTTAAAAATTGATCCCAATGGAGCATTATTGCTCCATGCAAATTTAAATAAAAATGATCCCAATGGAGTCTTATGGCCCATTCATTCATATAAGCAAATAGTCTTATGGCCCATTCATTCATATAAGCAAATTAAACGAATTAAATGACCATGACTTTGTAAAATAAAAATATACTACAATATCCATTATAGTAAAATTCACCTTAAATTAAATATGTGTCAATGCATTAATGCAGAAGTGCATTTACCTGTTTACAACAAAAAATTACCCACCAAAAAATATATGTCTAATAACAACATTCATTCATATAGCCATGTTTTAAATTACATTCTTCGTTCCTCAACAAAGTTTTAAATTGAACCCTTTGTTCCTCAACTCTCTTGATGATCATGCAAAATAAATCATCAAGCATAAAACTGAAATTTTAATTGCCGCTATAACATATACAACAACAAAATTATTACGTACATATATCTACGTTTATAAATATTGCCATTAAAAATGCTTACTCCGAAATAATTATCCCAACAACAATATGAGTTGCTAATTTACTCTTTACGGCTGCATGCCTTCATAACATACATATAATATATATGTATGTATCAACATTAACAACATATGTTAAAATATCATCCCAATTGCTCCATGCCATTATAATGTATATAGTATACATATAATACACCTGAAATTATACTAACAACTACTCTGTTACAAAATGATCCCTATTGAAAACAATAACAACACCTCTGTTAAAAAATTATCCGAATTGAAATACACTAACAACTACTCTGTTAAAAAGTGATCCCTATTGAAAACAATAACAACACCTCTGTTAAAAAATGCTTCTCATGGCTCCTTATGGCTCCATGGAGCCCCTTTGAGCCAGAACCGGCGCAAACGTACTACTGTATCATGTTAAAAAATACTCCCTATGAAAACAATTAGAACGCTTTCGATAAAATATTATCCAACCATGTTAAAAAATACTCCGTACGAAAATAATTAGAACGCTTTTGATAAAATATGATCCACACATCTTAAAAAATACTCCATATGAAAACAATTAGAACGGTTTTGATAAAAAACTGATCTTAACTGAAATACACTAACAAGACCTCTGTTAAAAAATGATCCCTGTTGAAAACAATAACAACACCTCTGTTAAAAAATGCTCCTCATGGCTCCTTATGGCTCCATGGAGCCCCTTTGAGCCAGAACCGGCGCAAACATACTACTTCTGCCTTATTGTTTGCCTTATTCGTGGATTTGAAACTACCCCGTATGCTTCCATGTGGTTTAAATCGTGTGTAGATTTATTTGACTAATTTATTATTTTTTAGTTTTCAAAATTGTATGTTATCATTTCTAAATAATAAACATTAAAATGTCAAATTGTCATTGAAATCTCATCGTTCAATTTTAAAGTAACAGTTTTTAACGAAAAACGACCAGGAAAGTGTCGATTTTTTCAAAGTAAAATAACACTTGGTAACTGTCGATTTTCAACAGTATATTTCTGTGTGTGTGGTTCAGATTTTTACAATTACAAGGGATTTTTTAGTATTGTCCCACTGGCGGTGGGAGATGCATCGGAGTACTCCATTTCAACGGAAACATTACGGAGTACTCCGTTTCAACGGTACCGTAAAAGACTACAACAAAACGACAATCATACGGAGTTATTTAGAAATACGGAGCAAAACGGAATTCTAAAGTAGTCGTCCGCTTTGACAGTATGTTAACGGTGCGTAATCGTATATGCTACGACGGATACTTGCTCAATACTCCGTTAGTATGCCGTCAATGACGGTATTGTGATTCCGTGTGTGTCGTATGCTCCGTATAAATGTTTCTTGGGTGCACACAGTTGCTTCATTTACATTGATGTCGGTGGTAATGGACGCGCGTCTGATGTTATTATTTTTAAGAATAGCAGTTTATACACACAGAAAAATCCTCTTTTGGCATGATGTTAATTGAACCAACGTTTCAGTGTTGCAACCGAAATATATTTGTTTTAACCTCATGTCATTAAAATGAACGTACCTTATTTTTCTACAACCGAAATGTTAGTCCGCGCAACTGCACGCTCGGTTGCCGTAACCTCATGATTGCATTTTTCATTCTGCCAAAATTGACATTCGTACAACAAAATAAATGACAAACGGCAACCTCATGTCTATCAGAAGTTCGGTGGCCAGTTTCTTGCCAAAAATTATGGATACATGCAAAAATAAATAAACGTCAAAAAGTTTCACATGTCGAAAACAATAGCAAATTCATTAATTAAGTAAAAATGCCAAATAAATATATGAATATTAATAAAATAATGAATGAATTCAATACAAATTTTTGTTTAGCTACTGAAATATAATAAAAATATAAAAATATTTGACCATATGTGGCATTATAAATAGTTTTTTTATTTTGCTTTATTATGATGAAATAAAATATTAAATGTGTCTTCATAGTGTGTTTATTTTTCAGGGAACAGGAATTAATAGATATACTTTACTCAATTTTAATACATATAAAATACATAAGTTTTATATTATAAATAACTATGTTATGTTAGTCCGCACAACTGCACGCTCAGTTGCCATAACCTCATGATTGCAATTTTCATTCTGCCAAAATTGACATTCGTACAACAAAATAAATGACAAACGGCAACCTCATGTCTATCAGAAGTTCGATGGCCAGTTTCTTGCCAAAAATTATGGATACATGCAAAAATAAATAAACGTCAAAAATTTTCACATGTCGAAAACAATAGCAAATTCATTAATTAAGTAAAAATGCGAAATAAATATATGAATATTAATAAAATAATGAATGAATTCAATACAAATTTTTGTTTAGCTACTGAAATATAATAAAAATATAAAAATATTTGACCATATGTGGCATTATAAATAGTTTTTTATTTTGCTTTATTATGATGAAATAAAATATTAAATGTGTCTTCATAGTGTGTTTATTTTGCAGGGAACAGGAATTAATAGATATACTTTACTCAATTTTAATACATATAAAATACATAAGTTTTATATTATAAATAACTATGTTATAATGAAATTTACATATATATATACAACGAAATAAACTGTATTAAAAGGAGGAAAAATTTCTTTAAAATAAATACATATATATTTGATTTACGTCCATACACAATAGGATTCGTTTTTACTTCATTGATATAGTTATTTTGCATGCAATTACCTACATAATTTTACTGCTATATACAAGTTTAAATAATTGAAAATAACTACATTTTGTTTTTTTTTTAATCCGTCCGAAATATGAAGATACATTACTACATCTCCATTTATTTTAACTACATTCCGTATTTATTTAACACCAATATGTATGATATGGTGAAGCAACATAATATTAAGTTATTAGCAAAAATCATCTTTCCAGATGGTGTGGTTTCAAAGATTTGGACATATCTGAAATGTTTTAAATAATATATATTAAATATTGACATTTTATCTTTAACTGCACCAAAATGAGTATAGGGGTGGTGTAAGACGGACGGAGATTCATGGACAGGCGACACTTTAGAAATTAGACAATACTTAGTGAACTTTAACGAAGGAATTTGGATGACAGAATTTTTAGAATATTAGGAGACAGTTTCACACGGCATCCATTAAGCTTGAACGGGCGAAAATTTATTATATTAACCCCCCTGATCATTTATTTCCCGGTAACAACGATATCGGCTACAATTTGTTTTAAAATCGGTTGAAGAACGTGTAACTACAATTTTTAATTCATGCATCAAACGAAACGTTGAGAGTTGTTTCATATAAATCATACGCGAAGGTAAAAAAAAATAAATTTTTGTATATCAAAAAAATAGTTGGCAAAACAACATTATTGAAGAAACGTTCGAATCAAAAAGCGAAACGGAAAAAAGTTTTAAATACATTAGACCAATTTTAGACGGAGGGGACTGAAAACGAGACGATAATAAAAAGATACATGATAAGGGACAAAATAAACTTTTATAGAAAATAGAAAATAGAAAATAATTTGTGTTTGTATTGAAACGTTTAAAACTAACAAATATAATAATATATGGGAATTGACCATTTATAGTCGCATGGTTTCATAGTCGCGGGGACACGATCTTAAACGTTAGTTAAACGTCAACATTAATTATAATATACATCTTTTGAGAAATAAGTGAACTAAATATTTGTCAAAAATACAAAACATATTTTGTATGACAATCAATATGAATAAAGAAAATTTGCAAATATCAACATTTTTAAAATGCCATTGTTCACATGTGTAATTTAATTAATATTGGTTTTTGTTTTCGAATTCATTGCCCAAATTGATTTAATTATAATTTTTTTGATAAATTAATTTCTGATCTAATTAATTTAGTAATGGTTCCAGTTCCGGTTCTTGTTTTCTGTTCCAGTTCTGGTTCTATTAAAAATAAAATAACGATTCCAGTTCCGGTTCCATAAAAAATTTAAAATAGGTTCCAGTTCCTGTTCCGGTTCAATAAAAATGAAATGGTTCCGGTTCCAGTACCGGTTCCACCCATCCCTAGTTTTTTGCTTTTAAAGATTGCAGTACATTCGCTGATAAAATTTTGTGAATTTCATCCATTGTAGAGGTTGCTTCCAGCGGCGTTAGTTGACTTAGCTGCATTGCTACTGTTTTGCCAAATGCGGTATAAACTGTTTCAAATTTTGAAGACGAAGCTGATGATTTTTTAAATTTTCTTGAAGTCGACCGCGATGGATTTGCCAATGGTGGTGGCATTGGTATTTGTGTAGGAGTAATTGGCGGCGACGAAACATCTTTCACACATGCAGTATCGTTTAGATCCTCAGATGCATCTGTTGGTTCTTCTGATAGATCAACATCGCATATCTAAATGAAATTCTCGTTTGTCATTTAAACCAAGGATTGAAACCGTAACCGAAACCGAAACCGATATCCGTTTAAAACCGTTTCATTTTTAAAACCGAAACCGTAACCGAAACCGTTATACGAAAATCAGAAATAAACCGATATCCAAAACCGATATAAACGGTTTCGATTTTATACCGGTTTAAAACGGTATACAAAAAACCAGAAAAACATATTTTATTTTATATAGAAGATCTTAAGTAAAATTTCATTAATTAAAATTTGGAGTTCCCAAAATAAACATTTTTGGTTGTACAAAAATTCACATGTTGTTTTTTGAGAATCGATATTTCCATTGTTTCATTAATGAATAATGAAATGAATAAAATTTTAATAATATTGTTTTTTTTATTTATTTTATTAGTAAAATATATAGGTGAGTTTTGAAAAGTTCATTTGAATATTTTTTAAATTCTTTTAAAGGATCTATTCAATAGAATACCATTTATAAGTCTTCTAATGGATGCTTCATTTTGGACATAAACAAAACAATGTAATGCAAAAAAAAAATGTAAAAAAGTTTCAAATTATTAACATCTCAGTAACTATTTAAGGAAATACGAAAAATTAAGTGCAAGTTAGACAAGTTTAAAAATTTCAAATATAAGGCAGATATTTGTTTACATTAGTGATGGTTAAAAATTTCTTGTTCTTGCATCTTGTTCTTGCATTTTTTTTTTTTGCAAGAACAAAAGCGAGAACAAAATCGAGATTTTGCAAGAAAAAGAACAAGAGACTAAGACTGCAAGAAAAGGAAGACTCTTGAATTTTTTTATAATTTTAATGTATTTATTATGTTTTTAAGGTAATAATGATATACAAAAGAATTCATGATATTACTAAATATTGAACAATAAGTATCAATGGAAAGCGTGCAAAATATTTTTGAACGTGAACATTAATGAAGATGTGTGTTTTTTTTTTTTGTTTTTGTCGAATTCTAAAGAATATAAGCATCTTAAAAATAAGGCCTGTGAAGCACTTTTGAAGCGGCAAATAGCTTTAAAAGTGCTTCGAAAGTCGCTTCAAAAAGATAAAATAGACAAAACAATGTTTTTTCTCTTTTCTTCGCTACGCAAGTTCGTACATCGATTGTGCATATGCACTGTGCTTATGCACATTATTATTTTTGTTTTACTTTTATATATAGTTTTTTTGTTAATTGTAAAATCATGAAGTAATAAAAAATAATACATGAACATTTTCACAGTGTGATATATTTAGCTGATATATTGCTTTTTGTGTTTTTCTTTTTTCACAAATCCGCTGATTCGTTTGAAAGTGCAACAACAACAAAAATGCGAATAAAGCAGCATCCAAGCTTTTGATAGAATTTTGGCGAGATTTTTTTTTGTACCACAAAGAGAACTCGTTGTTGTTGCCAACTAGAGAGCTGTACTAGATACATACATGTAGTATGGTGCCGTGCGTCTGTCCGTTGTCATGCGACTGTCTGTTGTCATGCGTCTGTCCGTTGTCATGCGTATGTCTGTTGTCATGCGTCTGTTTGTTGCCATGTAATGATACAGGAAAGCAACGAAGAGTTGTTGGGTTGTTTGAGTTTGTGTTCGCATGATGTTCGCAAAGAAAAATGTTACTCTGCAAGATACGATTTGAGTTCTCTTGACACACGGTACGTGTAGCATACGGATTTTTTTAAAGTGTGACGAAAACAGAAATATGCTTATACGAAATATTCCTTATATTTATTGTATATGTATATCGTATACTGTATATCGTCGTTGTAGAACGAAAAGTCACCAAATACATTTTTATGAAAAACTTAATTTTCGAGTTTGTTGATTAATATTATAAAAAGTAATTGATGCATTTTTAAAGTTGAAATATCAATTGATAGATTTACATTTTCTTATCATGTGGTAAAATGTGGTAAATGGAGATCATCGATTAAAAATTGACAGATACATAAAGATGTTTGTAAAAAATATTTAGCATTTTGAAAATGTATTTGGTGACTTTTCGTTCATTTTATTATGGCCTTGATATTTTGAATTGTCTTGTCAACATCACTTGTTCTATACAATTATTTTTATTTGTTAATTCTTGTTAAAATATAATTCAAAATTTTATGTTATTGGATTTTTTTTTTGTTAGTAAAATGTTGAAGAAATTGAAAATATGGAAAATAAGTAACTTAAATACAATTAGTGTTCAAATTCTATTCGTATTCATAATTAATATGCAGTTTAAGATATTTGTCCTCGATCTTTATTTAAAATTTAAAAGATTAAGATTAACATTTCTTGCCTTGCTCTTGCAATTGATCATCACTAGTTTACATATATTGCAGTTCACAGAATTGTTGAAATTTAATTTCTTTGGCTTTTATGGATGAAAATTGTACAATATCTTCTTCTTTTCAATTCAGATCATATATCAGGTGAAGTCAAAATGTTGCTTTTCATTGGTTTGTGGTCACGAATTTTTAAATTAATTTTTTTTCTTGACGTAATCAATTAAATAGTTTATATAACACAATATTTTTACTAAAATAACAACAAACATTGTTTAAATTACGTTTCCAACTTTACCCCAGTATAATAATTTGATCATAATTTAGCACCATATAAAAAAATATGGAAATAAAGAAAATTTATACAAAAACCGAAATCAAAACCAAAACCGTAACATGGAACCGGTATATCGAAACCGTTTCGTTATAAAAACTTAAAACCGAAACCGTAACCGAAACCGAAACGCGGAAAAAACCAAAACCGAAATCGAAACCGTTATTCGTTTGGGTTTCAATCCTTGATTTAAACTACTAATAAATTAATAACTTACCGATCTATAATTGCTTTGAGTTTTCCTTAAAACTATTACGGAATCCAAGAAATCAAATTCATCGTAATAAAACAAATTTGGTTGGTATATTTCATTGGCTCCTGCACCAGATTTTTTAGAATTATCGACTTTCTTTTTTTCATTCACGTACGCAGGCCGCAAATATATATTTTTTTTTATTGATTCTACATTTTTATTAAACTGTTTTGAAAAGCTGAATCCATGCATTTTTTTTTTAAATCAATCCTTTTTTAGGTGTCACTTTCTACATTTTTATTAAACTGTTGTGCAAGCTGAATCCATGCATTTTTTTTTTAAATCAATCCTTTTTTTGGTGTCACTTTTTAAATTCCATAGGCAATCGAATAGGGAATTATTAATTATTTTAATTATATCACTTGAAGTCATACGCCAATCCATTTTAAATGCGTTTAAAATTTTCAAACAAATTTTAAACATAAAAACATTTTTACAAAAAGACACTAGATTGAAAAAATTTTTTTTTTTGACAGTTAATGGCAAACATTTAGCCAGACATAGAAAGCAAGACATACATCTTGTCATATATGGCTAGTAAGAGATTATGACCCCACGAGTCATCATGCAAGCTTGTCATATGTTAAGTCATGGGGGATGGCTGTTGTAATGAAACATCAACTTATGCGGATTTTGATGGCAGCGCCAACTGCGTTGAAATATACAGCAATTGATCCAACCTACACAGCGAACTTGTCGCAAAATCCTAGTGCTGTATTTGGGGTATCGTCCATTTCTGCGATAAATACGAGTATCGTTAGGAATCAGCGATGTAAGCTGCACATTTTTAATTTTGATCATAAGTAGTGATGATCAAAAATTTCTTGTTCTTGCATCTTGTCCTTGCATTTTTTGCAAGAACAAGATCGAGATTTTCTTGCAAGAACAAGAGTAAGAGAAGAAATGCAAGAACAAGACAAGTGCAAGACTAACACTGCAAGAAATGCAAGAAAATCAAGTCTCTTGCGTTTTTTTTATCATTTTAATGATTCAGAATTCATGATATTACTAGATATTGAATAACAAGTAACAACGGTGAAAAATATTTATGAACGTGAACATTAATGAAGATGTGTGTTTTTATTTTGTTTTTCAAGGCTAAAGAATATAAGCATATTAAAAATAAGGTCTGTGAAGCCCTTTTGATGCGGTAAATAGCTTCAAAAGTGCTTCAGAAGTCGCTTCAAAAAGATAAAATAGACAAAACAATTTTGTTTCTCTGTTCTTCGATACGCTAGTTCGTACATCGATTGTGCATATGCACTGTGGTATTCACATTATTATATTTTTGTTTTACTTTTATACATAGTTTTTTGTTAATTGTAAAATCATGAAGTTTTTTTTAAGTTAAGTTATATGTGCATTATTTCATTTAACTCATAAAAACAAAAAAAAAAAATAATATATGAACATTTTCACAGTATACCTCATTTAGCTGATATTGCTTTTGTGTTTTTGTTTTTTTTTACAAATCCGCTGATTCGTTTGAAAGTGCAACAACCACAAAAATGCGAATAAAGCAACATCCAAGCTTTTGATAGAATTTTTGGCGGGAAATTTGTTGTACCACAAAGAAAACTCTATGTTGTTGCCAACTAGATAGCTGTACTATATACATACATGTAGTGTGGTGCCATGCGACTGTCTGTTGTCATGCGTCTGTCCGTTGTCATGCGTCTGTTTGTTGCCATGCGATGATACAAGATAGCAACGAAGTATTGTCGTTGTGAAAGTGCATCGTAATTCAATATTGTTGGGTAAAAACAGATTGTGTTCGCAAAGATAAGTGTTACCCTACAAGATATAATTTGTGTTCTCTTGACATACGGTACATGTAGCATACGGATTTCTTTAATCTCTGACGAAAACAGAAATATGCCTATACGAAATATTCCTTATATTTATTATGAATGTATGTATATGTTCATTTGTTTATGACCTTGAGATTTTGAATTGTCGCGTCAATATCACTTGATTTATACAATTATTTTTTATTAGTTAATTCTTGTTAAATATAATTCAAACTTTTATGTTATTGGATTTTTTTTTGTTAGTAAAATAATTTATTTTTTGTTGAAGAAATTTAAAATAAGTAACTTAGATACAATTAGTGTTCAAATTCTATTCTTTGTCATAATTAATATGCAGTTTAAGATATATGTCGTCGATCTTTTATTTAAAATTTAAAAAGTAAAATTTTGCAAGATTCTTGCAAGCAAGAGCAAGAAAGGTATTGCAAGAACAAGATCATATGTACCTATACAAGAGCAAGAACAAGATTGCCATTTCTTGCCTTGTTCTTGCAAATGATCATCACTAATCCCAACCTCGTCAACCGTTGTGGTTGTCGGCACCATCACCGACGATTTGCGTCCTTTTTCTCGCACCATGATGACACTAGTAGTACCTTATTTAAAAATATATATAAATAATCATAAACTCTAAATTCTTATTCCAAACATTCTATTTAAATTATGTATTATTTATACAATATAAATAAAAATATATAAAAAAACACTGTATAAAATTATTTTAGTAAAAATGAATGAAGTAGGCTATGTGAAGAATTATTATTGCTATTTTTTACAATCTGATTTTTAATTTAGTCTTGATTTCTTATAACAATTCAACAATCCAAAATAACAATTGCAATTGTTAATATTGTTAATAAAAATCAATTACGAAAAATAACAATTGCGATTGTTGTTTCCAACAATGATTCAACAATTGCTTATTGTTGAACGTATATTCACAAATATGATTGTTAATTTGTTGTTAGATTCAACAATTATTTTCTGAGAGTGTATAGGTCCTAATGTGGGATGCCTGATAATAGTTTCTAACAGTGTGTTGAAGTTTTGCAATACCATGAACGAAGCACGCATGTCTTTGGAATCGATTAAAGTGTTGCTGTAATAAGCAAGAAACCAATTTAAATATTATTTTATATATTTAATAAATGTATATGTAACTCACATTATTTGAGAAAATTTTCGAACTTCATTTTAAAAACAATAATAAAGTCTGGCATAAGAAAACAGAGCTGCTAGATTATTATTTTTTGTTTTTAAATGACAATCGCATATTGTTAGATATAACAATAAATTTCTATGCTTGTACAAAATAAGTAAACAAAAAAAAAAAGGAAACTCATTGCAATCATAATAAAAAACATACTGTTTTTTAGCATCATAAAATTTTTGTTCCTAATTGTTACTGCAGTATCGTTCGACATATTGACAAACTGTTTTAGTAATATTGACAAACAAGTTAATCAATATAAGCTACAAGCATACATGTATTGAAGTAGTCGTTTATCAATATAACGAATCAGAATCTTCAATCACAAGCTCTCGTGTACACAAGTATACACTAATACATACAGGCATAGAGTACTGGCGGAAAACAAATAAAACGCCGTGCCGTGAACTTGTCTAAGTCCTATTGGTTTTCTGTTTGTTATTCTGACCAAAAATAAAAAAATAGAATGCGGGAATTTTATTAAAAAATCGCAATAAAAACATACTACTTTAAGACGATAATTTGATGACATTGAAATAACATTTAATCTTCAATACACGGTAAAAAATGTTCGAATATTTTTTAATTTTTTATTTTTTGGATTACAGAAGATTTCAATACTTTTATGTCTAATTTTTAAACTTACCAATAGTTTACACCCATTTTTAAACTTTTTCAGATTGAAATTTAATATATTTCTTATTAAACATGGAATTGTAATTTTTTTAGTTTATAAAATAATCCAAATGGTTTAAAAATTTAAATTTAATCCGATTGTATTCAAATTTAAACTCAAATAGTTTATTTTTCTGTTTATTTAAAATGTTGAAACCATAAAGGTTTAAAATTTAAACTCAAATAGTTTAATCTCAGTTTGTTTACCATACTTACTAAACCATACTTACTAAATTTAGTTCAGAATCGCAGGTTCGAATTTCGGCAAGGGCCATTTTTTTAAAATTTTTTTTTTATTCTTTCTTATTTTTTTTTTTGTAGTTATTACTTACGAATTATGAAAAAATTTATTCAAAGATAAATAAATAATAAAGCAACTAACTTTTGTCACATTAAAAATACTTCTAGCTATTGAAATTAATAACAAAAAAAGAAAATAAAAAAAAGTGAAGAAATAAGAACAAAAAAATTTATAAAAAAAAATTAAAAAAAAAAAATTAGGACCACGGCCGAGATTCGAACCTGTAATAATGTCGCCATGTTAGTAACATATAATTAAAAATGCCTTTTTCGAAGACAATATGTTTAAATAGCTCTAATAGTAAATGACAGTAAAGCTAGTTGGCGGTATGTTAGAAGATCTGTAGGGGACAAGGTGTGCGCTGATGACATGAAAATAATTTCTAAAGAGATGAACAATAATTAAAGAGTGTACAAAGAGTTATTAAATATAAAAATAATAATAAAAATATATTATTTATAATATAAAATATATATTTTTTAAACTTTTTTTACAAAAACTAATCCGTATTTTCAATCTTTTTCAGCATTAATTTTAATCCCGTAGGATTACATGCAAAGTATTACAACATGTATACAATGTAATGTAGAGAGGTATTACAAACTTTTTTAATCTTTTAGGATTATTACAATTTAATCTTTTATTCGTCGAGACATATATACAATCCAAAAAAGTTTAAAAAATAACCCAATATTTTTAACCGTGTAGTTATTCCGACATTCACAGTCAAATTGGTGTCTTGAGTAAATTCGACTATAAATTTGTTTTATTTAATTACTATTTAATTAAAATCATTATAAATATTATGAACGAGTTTAATAAATAGAATTCGTAATATTAACGTACATCGTAATTCAAAATCATTCAATATGTTAGTAAATCACGATTGATTGAAAATGTACGTATCATCGGTTGATATTTGAATAATTTGTTTGTCGTATTGATGTACAAACATGATACAAATATTTACATGTACAATGACTTTGACATTATGCAAGTTTTTTGGCATTTCTTAATTTATTTGTTTGATAAATATTTTCAATACATACATCTATTTTATGTATTTTATACTTAAAGCTGTATTCTGGCATTTTCATGACAAAGTATAGTCATTGAAATGTTGTCATTCACCGTGTCATGCCTTTGTTATAAATAATTGTTACTGTATTCTACTTTAAACGTGACAAATTGAAACTCAACTCAGTGGTGAAAAGCTTTTTTTTAATATAAACTGTCAAATAAATTAAAATTCAAATGTAAACAATTTTTAAATTTAAATATTCGAAAATATTTCACGTGATATTTCCGCACTATTTGCAACAAAACTGATTTACGTGCATTGTGTTAATAGTGAGTTTCGGTCGGTTCTGCAAGTCGCAAATCTAATTACAGTTGGGTAAAACCAATTACAATTCCAAATACATCAGACTGATTTTCCATCTGAATGTCGCAGAAAATCGCAGAAAACCGCAACAAAAATCCGTTGATATGTTTGCATCTCAAAGTGAAGATAAAGTGCAATTCAGTAAAGTGCATAACTAACCAGTTGGGAAGGTTAGATCACATGGGAAATTTCAAAGTATGTGTAATTATGATATAACTAAATTATATAATATATCAAAATTATAGTCGGTCTAAGCCGACTATAAATACCCTACACATATGTGTGGTTACCATTCAAAGTGATATATAGGTCACCAGGGTATACGAATCCTGAAAATAACTACAAACATTCAATCGCTGAAGAATTTCCATTCATTTGAGACCCATATTTACAAATGGGTAGGTGTACCGAATTTCGATTTTTTTTTTGTGAACCACAAGTCTTTTCACCGGAAAACATTATTATCATGTATTTGACCATGATGTCAATATATATTTGACCAAAAAAGTTTACCTAAGCACGTATACATAAAAATTGATCTTTATATGTACATTTTATATGAGGTATTTCAACATAAGTGGTCGGATCATAGGTCACAATGGACCAATGGACAATGGACATACAGCGTAGATATATTAGTAATCTAAGTTATAAGTTTCATTTATCTAGCTCTTCAATTTTAAAAGTAGTAGGGATTTCAACAGACAGACAGACAGACAGACAGACAGACGGACAGACAGACGGACAGACGGACATCGCTAAATCGACTCAGGAGGTCATGCTGATCAAGAATATATATACTTTTCCATACCGGAGATGCTTCCTTCTGGGTGTTACAAACGTACCAAACTGAATATACCCTTTCACTCTTAGTGTAGGGTATAAAAATTAGTAAAACAACACATATTTTTAAGAATTAACATCATAACAATTATCATGGTTTTTATTGTCATTTTGCGGGTAGAATACCATTTCGTGACAATTGTCACTCACCTCATTTTAGTCATTGCTTTGTCATTGCTCGTTAAAATACACGGTTAAAAATATTGGGGTATTTGTTAAACTTTTTTGGATTGTATATATGTCTCGACCAAAAAAAGATTAAATTGTAATAATCCTAAAAGATTAAAAAAAGTTTGTAATACCTCTCTGCATTACATTGTAATACATGTTGTATTACTTTACATGTCTTTCGTCTCTTTCGTCTCTTTCGTCTCTTTCCAAATTATGTTCATTTCGAGCACTAACATGGCGACATTATTACAGGTTCGAATCTCGGCCGTGGTCCTAATTTTTTTTTTTTTTTTTATTTTCTTTTTTTTTGTTATTAATTTCAATAGCTGGAAGTATTTTTAATGTGGCAAAAGTTAGTTGCTTTATTATTTATTTATCTTTGAATAAATTTTTTTATAATTTGTAAGTAAAAATTTCAAATATAAAATCCGAAAAAAAAAAAAAAAAAATAGAAAAAAATTGCCCTGGCAGAGATTCGAACATGCGATTCTGAACTAAATTTATTAAGTATGGTTTACAATTTAATCTTTTATGGTTTAAAATTATTAAACAAACTGAGATTAAACTATTTAAGTTTAAATTTTAATCCTTTATGGTTTAAACATATTAAATAAACAGACAAATTAACTATTTGAGTTTAAATTTTAATACAATCGCATTAAATTTAAATTTTTAAACCATTTGGATCATTCATATTTTTTATTTTTCTTTATTTTTTGTGTCAGTTATTTTTTCTTTTACAAAATTTGAAAGGCCTAATATTATTAAAATTAAAAATATTCATGTTTCAAAGTGTCTTTTATATAGAAGCAAGGCGATAGAACCATGATGAAACGGATGGCAAAAAAAGATAATATTGCATTATCATCCAGTGAGGTGCAATATTTAAAATCCCAAGTATGTAGCTCATCGCTAAAGTAGTTTAAAATCAATTACAAAATTTGTACCGAACAGACAGACAAGAAAGCAACCTAACAAAAACGTTTTAAAATGAGAGTGATTGTACCTATAAATATTTGTAGCATGTGTATAAGTACGTTGTATTTACGTCACTTTTTGTTTTTGTGTAGTAAGCGCTAAAAATTGCAGCTAAGAGCGCTAAGCGAGTACATAACGTTGGCGAAAACCTCAAAAGTCAAATTGACCTCAGACACTAATTTTTGTTTTCATTGTATAATAAATAAAATTGCCTACAATATTATTTCACTCAATTTATTTGTATCCATTTCACACATTCGCTCAAACACAGATAATTTTTCGCAACAATTGCAAGAACAAATATTTTCGAATTTGTGATTTTATAATCCAGAAAAACAATTTTTTTTTTGGAATGCAGTCTCGTACATCTGGTATTTATAAAGTTTTTGCAATGTTCTTGTTTTAAAAAATGTTCATACTTTAGAAAGAAAAAATGGAGGAGTAAATTCACTTTTTAACATTTTTTTAATTATTTTTCATTTACAAAGATGAAAAAAATGTTCCGGACACGCTCCGGCAAAACTGATTATATTGTTACTTTGGGTGTGTGCGATTCGACTAAATTGCTGACTAAACTAAATTGTGCGGGTTTTGATTCAATCGCCATTCGGTAACCGGTAATTGTTAAAGTCCCTAATATATCAATTATCATATGTCTTAAAATTTTACTTAACATTTTTCAAATAATTAAAATATACCAGCTCGATAATTTAACTTAAGACTAAACGCGGACCATACATAGAGAGTTTCCACATTTTTGGAGCATAACTCTTTTGTTAACATTATACTGTTAATAGGGTTAACATGGCAACAAAACAAATTGAATACAAAATTTGTTAGTTTCAAAACAAATTTCACCTAGACCATTTTTATATGTGTGCACTTTATATCAAAACATAAATATATCCAAATCTTCTCTTTGTTCCGTTTTGGACAATCGTAACAACTTCAACTGAGTTATTATTTCTTCGATGTTACTTTCCTCATATAAATATGAAAATGTGTCTAATAAAGATAATAATGATAATTCAGAAGAACTCAAAACTTTGTTTGGTGCAATGACAGACAAATTTTTAATATCTCCTCTTGAAAAATCAAATCTTTGTTTGATTTGATTCAAGTGTTCTATATAAAAAGTACCATCAACATAGTCAAATATTACCAAACCAAAAAAAAATACCATCTAACCAAGCCAAAAAAAAGTAACCAAATTTGGTTATAAATTACGAAAGTGGCAACCCTGCTCGTAATTCCCAACATATATTAATTTAATGATTTCAGTTGTATGGGAGGTAACACTCCCACTTTTAAAAATCTACATCTAAATGATGATTATTAAATTTTCATACAATATTACTCAATCCTTATTTTTCTTATTTTTCTAAAAATAACACAATTTGAGGTTTTCGCCAACTTTTGGTACTTCCTGCCCCACTGTGCGTCGTTGCGAAAATCTGAATATCCGCTACGAACTCAAATTTTTAGCTATCTTGCGATCCGTGCGGAATGAAATTCAGTGTTGCATAAAAAATGTAACTTCGAAAATTCGAAATCAGCTGTTTACGTCAAATCAGTGAGAATTTACCAATAAAAATTAAAATCATTTGTGTTAAATTTGCAACAAATTGTTAAACATTTAATTTTTTGAAGAAAATTGTTTAATTTGTCTGCAAATATAGATATTGGCGATTGATTTGATAAATCGATAGACCTTTGGAAAATAATCGGATCTTTGGCCAGCTCCCACTTGTAATTCTCGCGCGATATGGACGGACGACTATATATTTACCGGACACTACTGCAAGAGATTTTTCGGATTGCCGGACATCTAGTAAAAAGGTGCACAGAGATAACTCTCAATCAATTTTGAGGGTTCAGTCCACGTTGTTATATGGAAATAAAACCCAAAATGTATTTTAGGGAGTATAATATATAATAAAATTTAGCCTGTGGCGCTTCAGTTTCGAATAATTTTAAAAAATCGGGCGATTTTTTTAGTTAAACTTTTGCCTGCGGAGCTTCAGTTTCGCATAAATTAATGTGAAAAACAAAATTTTATTTACAAACATTTTTTGTAAATAAAATTTCGCCTGCCGCGCTTCTGTTTCGCATAAATTTAAAAAATAACAAAATATAATTATACACACAGAAAATCCTCTTTTGGCATGAGGTTAATTGAACCAACGTTTCAGGTTTGCAACCATAATAAATTTGTTGTAACCTCAACTCATTAAAATTAACGTACCTTATTTTTCTACAACAGAAATGCTAGTCCGTTTCATTCTGCCCAAATTTACATTCGTGAATTTTTACGACGATTGAATAAGTTGTTGTATCAACAAAATAAATGAGAAACGGTAACCTCATGTCTATCAGCAATTCGGTTGCCAGTTTCTTTCCAACAATTATGGATATATGCAGAAATAAATAAACGTCAAAAATTTTCGAAAAAAATATATAAATATTAATAAAATAATATACTTATTCAATACAAATTGCTCATTAGCTAGTGGAATATAATATAAATAAAAAATTATGTGACCAATGGAAATAGTTTTTTTTTATTTATTGGTTATGAGGAAATAAAAAATAAATGACATGTATCTGCATCTGCATCTTTTCATAGTTTTTTTTATCAGGAAGCAGGAATTAGTAGATATTCTTCTGAAATGTGTGCGCGACAATTTTTCTCAATTATAATACATATACATATGTTTTATATAAATAAATAACTATGTTATAATAAAATTTCAATTGGAGGTTTAGAAAACCTCATGCTTACCGACTAGGAGGTTGCGACAACCTCATGATCAACGATTTGGAGGTTACCACATGCTAATGTTCACCGATTAGAAGGTTGTCACAACCTCATGATCACCGATTTGGAGGTTGCCATAACCTCATTGTCACCAAATAGGAGGTTGGCACAACCGAATTTTATTATAAATTTAGTTACAAATTTACAAAAAAAATTATTTAAATATATAAATAATAAACAAATTCAACAAAATAAACAAATTCGCATTTAAAAATAGTTCAAAATTATAAAATCTGACATAACCGCCAATGGGGGTTATGTTCGATTTCATGATTGGACTTAAACCCCATATTCGAAATTCGAAAAACTAGGGGTTATGTCCGAAACACCGACGCACATAACCCACAAATTTGAATTGGTGATTATGTCCGTTGGGGGTTATGTCACGGCACCGAGTAAAATTATGACCAAAGCGAAATCTCATAAAAAGTGTTCTTAGCAGCAGTGTGGGTTGTGGGCAGTGCTGTTTGCGTCGGCCACTCGTGCAGAACCAGCGCATGCTGAAAATGTTTCTGGGTTATTCGTGAAGTTCAGTTCTTTGGCCAGCTCCCACTTTCTGTATAAGTAGGTAGCTGGCGGCCGTCTCCAGCACCCGGACTTAACAGCAAATTACCTTCATTATTTAATTCCTTCTTATAGCACAAACTGGATTAATGTATTTTTGGGCAACCATATGGAACTATCACTTTACCAAATTAACAATATTTTAAATAAATATGAAAAAATATTTGATCTTACATTTGTGGATAATATATTTCTTGCATCCATAAAGGGTACGCTTTATTCTTTGTCCTTGCCTGAATATCCCTACCATCCGACTATAGAACTTTGCAAATACGTAACAACTCAAATAGTTCTACTAATGCTGTTATGACACTGGCTTTTTCATGCTTAAAAAGTTTCTAGCAAGTTTAAATATAAGAATAAAAATATATTATATACGTTTTCACAATAAGTGTAAAACGTCTCGATTATAAACCAAAAATTTACAAATACGCTACAACTCAAATAGTTCTACTAACGCTGTTATGACACTGGCTTTTTCATGCTTAATAACTTTCTAGCAAGTTTAAATATAAGGAGAAAAATATATTAAGTACGTTTTCACAATAAGTGTAAAACGTCCCGATTATAAACGAAAAATTTGAAAATTAAATTCAATTCCTTGAACAAGTGAAAGTGTCAGAAAGTTGCTAAAATGTTTCAGATTCTCATACTTTTTCAGCACAATTTCAATTTTCAGATTGAAAATTTGATAACATATTTTGATTTTGTTTACTTTTGAATTTTATGTCAAATTAATTCAAAAACAAAATTATTAAATTTAAGACTTAGATTTCAATATATGAAGAGCAGGGCTTGCAGTCGAATGTAAATGGTTATAGGAGCATTTTCAGAAAAGTGTAAAGTCCTATTTACTCGAGCAACCGCGGGTTCACAAGTCTTTTTGAACTTTGACATGCTTCCGCGATTTAAATTGCGTAAAATAATCACTAGTGGATGCATTCCACTATACACATTTCCATTTTAGCACTGGTTTCAAAAAAAATAACTTGTGTTCTTATGTTAAAAATCCACGCTAGAAGCTAACTTAAACTGACTTAAATTTAAACGTTGGAATTTCGAATTGACAAACGACTTTTTAAGCTGCTAAAAAAATCCAGTGTCATAACGGCATAATAACGAGATTGTCCCTAAAGAAAATAATGATTGCTTTAAAAAGGCTAATTATACAACTCTCAACACATCTCTTTCCAAAATTGACTGGTCGCTAGTAATTACGGAGCTAGAAAATATTCCCAAAATAAAACAATTTCGTAAAATTGCACCTATTTGGTCAACACGCGAGTTGAAATCTGTAAAAAACAGAAAAAAACGGTATTTAAAACAATACAAGAAATCCGGTTGTATTAACGATTATATTTTATACTCACAGACTCGATATAATTATCAATATCTGAACAAACTTTGCTACAGTAATTATATTATAAAATTAAAATATAATTTAAAAACCAATCCCAAAGAATTTTACAACTTTATCAACATGAAACGAAAGTCTTCTGTGTATCCATGGAATTGACAAAGTATCCAAAATAGACATGGGCATTTCTGATATGTTTCTAACTTCTTTCAAAGTCCTCAGAAAATCACAAACATGACGTAATCCATCCTTTCACTTCAATACAGTTTTAAGGTACCTCAAAACAATTTCAATATCATATTCAGTGGGTCTTGACTTCATACATAGTTGTGTATTAATGAGGTGTGCAGATACAGCAATCTTGCATTCAAGAAGATCTAAATAGGTTAGAGATTTGTGTATTTATAACCACCTTAATCTTAATCTCAAGAAATGTAAGCAGGTCATTTGCTCGTACATGCCCTATTTCTATAAGTTATAGCATTTCTGGAATTGATTTAGATACAGTTTCAACCTTTGACGACTTAGGGGTGTCTATGACCATAAGCTTTGTTTTCATCTACACATTAATAAAATGACAAATAAAGCTAAAGGTGTTTTTGGGTTTATAAAAAGCTGGTCTAAAGAGTTTGACAATCCATATACGACGAAATTGCTTTATACCTCACTTGTACGGCCTATTTTGGAATATGCATCCATTGTTTGGAACCCATACTATAATATACATAATAACATAATGATTGAATCAGTTCAAAAACAATTTTTATTATTTTCACTTCGAAACCTCAATTGGAAGTCGAATATACACCTACCATCTTCTGAAAATTGACTAAAATTACTTAATCTTCCAACTCTTAAAAGCAGACGAACAAAGCTTGGTGTCATATTTGTATTTAAATTCAGTCTTAGTTTTACTGCGAAACTAATTAGTCGTGCTGAAATGTCTCAATCGTCCTCTATATGCGTTAAATGCTTCATAGAAGTAAAATCGGAATGGGTCTCGTGCAATTTGTGTCGGAGTAAATTTCATAAAATTTGCGTTAATCTTGATGACACTATTGCGACCGAAGGGTCGTTAAACACATACAACCGAAGGGTCTGGAAACACTTCGACTTGCGGGGTCGTTAAAACCAACTATGAAGTCGTCCACGGAACTAGATACCGGGTCTACGGACCCAGGGGTAGGGATATCTGCCCCGGCGTCTGCAGCTGTCGCCATGCAGCCAGGCGTATGCCGTCCCAGCAGGACAGGCCGACTCAGCTCGGTTGGTAGGGCGCCAGTGGTGGAGAGAGGGTTGGAGTTATTTACTCCTCCCAGAGTTCGGACAGGACGGTAGTCGTGCGTCCTTCCGCAACTCCAGATGGTCATGGAGAGAGGAACCCGGATGGGAAAAGGCGACTCTCTGGTGCGGCTAGGCGATTAAAAGCCAAACAACGCCAGAGAGCTGCCTCTCACATCACTGGGACCCCCTCCCCGGACAGTCAACAAACCGATGACAACAGGGACCCTCAGTTGAAGCCAGCCGCTACACTTGGTTCACAAGGACCGGGAAGCGACTGCGCTCTCCTGAGGAGATGACCCAGGTTGGATTGGCGAAGAAAAACAAGACCAACGTGTCTAAAATCAAGGGGTCTCTTCCCAGCGATGACATCCGGTCGTGCTCGTCCAACGTAGCGTTTCGGCCTGCACTGCGAAAGGCAGGGGCCCGCGCAACAAAAAGACAGGGTCGATGGGGAGTCTACGGCGAAGAGGTCAAAGGCGGACGGCAAGACGTATGCGGGTGTGGCACGTGAATTGATTGATGACAAACGCAAGTTTGCCATCATCGATGAAAGCCAGCCCTGTGGAAAGATTGCTGAGGATAAAAGTGGGCTGCTGGAGGAAGTGTGGAATGACGCACATGCGAACTCGATTATCGAGTCTTCTGACAGCACCCCCGAAATCCATCTGGAATACTGCAGATTTGTCCGCGGAGTCTATAGAATCACCGTGGACTGTGTCGGCACCCTGCGCGATCTGGTGGAAAGGTTGCCTGAGCCATGGGCAGACGCTAAGCTACGGCTTGTGGCTATGAGCGACATACCCGTTCTGCGTAAGGCAACCTTCTTCTTCTGAGAAAACGGGGCGAAGCGACCCACGTGTGATATCCTTAGGATTCTGCCGAGGCAGAACCGTGGGCTGAGAGTGGAACTTTGGGAGGTGTTCCACAGGGATGAGATGACCGATGGAAACCTCATCGTTGTGAGCATTGACCAGAACTCCATCACGACACTGGAGAAGTCTGAGGGTCATGCCTTCTTCCTTACGTCATCCGTGACCATTAAGCTGGAAAACCTGTCTGAGCTGGGGCCCAAACCGGGAAACAGCAATCCAAGGGCAATCTTCCCAGCCCGGTCGAGGAGGACAGTAAGGATAAGGTCGAAGCGCGGGCAGTATGGAGATTCAGGTCGACCCGACCAAAGAAGAAGGGACGAGCGGAGGAGAGGACGAGGGCCTATCAGAATTTTCTGATGATACCCTTACGCCCTCTCAGGAGGATGAGCTACTCGCCCAATGATTCTGCTTACGCCAGTCGACCTCCATAGGAGTCGACTGGCGACGGCTGCGCTTATGGAGAGAATGGAAGAAGGTAAGACGCACATCGCACTGATCCAGGAACCCTGGACTGTAAATTACAGGGTTGCTGGTTGGGGTGACTCGCGATACCAAATATTTTATACACTCAATGCAGGCCGCCCTAGGACCTGTATTATCTGTAAAAAGGATTTTAACTTTTCTCTCTCCACAGAACTGTCTTCCTCAGACACCACCACAATTTTTGACGGGTGCGGTGGCCTCATGCTGTCTTCAGTATATCTCCCGCATGACTCCCGGGAACCTCCACCCTCCGAGGAACTGCTGAGGATTACAAGGTTTGCTGCCGAAAAAGGTAAGAAATTAATAATTTGTACAGATGCCAATTCTCACCATACAACATGGGGAAGCTCCGACTGTAATGCTCGGGGACACGCCCTATTTGAATTTCTTAATGCGTATGATCTTCTGACCCTAAACGTTGGTTGCTCTGCCACCTTCATCACTAGAGTCAGAAGTGAAGTACTGGACATAACTCTTTGCTCTAAAAACATACTTGAAATGGTCCAAGACTGGCATGTCTCTAGCAGACATTCCTTCTCGGATCATAGATACGTCTCTTTTAAACTATCTATTCCTAACATACCCCCAACTATGTTTCGCAACAAATCGAAAACTAAGTGGGCTCTATTCAGAAGACTTTTAAAGAATGCGTTAGACGTATCTCCCGCACCACCTTTAAGTTCTATATATAACGGGGGAGGTCAAAACCATAACAAATAGCCTTATACGAGCATTCGAAGAGGCTTGCCCTCTTCGCACCCGAGAGTCTTTTAAGGAAAAACCCTGGATGACAGGGGCTTTGAAAAACCTAAGAACGGATACTCGGAGACTTTTCAATAAAGCTAAAAGATTAAATACTACAGAGCATTGGGATCTCTACTACCAAAAACTCAGTGTATACAAAAAGAATATGCGTTCCGCAAAAAGAGGGTCATGGCGACTCTTCTGTGCACAAGTTGATTGTGTTACCAAAACCGCAAGAATTAAGAAATTCCTTTCGAAAACCCACTCCCAACCGGAACTCCTGATAGACAGGCAGGAGGTTAGAGCAGGTAACTCTGATGACTCTTTAATGATTCTAATGGAGGAGCACTTCCCAAACTGTTTCGTCAACTCAGATGAGAGGAGGCTATGGGAAACTTCTCAATACTCCCACAACTTAGCCATCACCACCGATATGGTGGGGAAGGCAATTCATAGCTTCCAGCCATATAATGCCCGAGGGCAAGATGGAATTTTTCCAGCCCAACTACAACGGGCAGTGGATCTCCTGGACGTCCGTCTATCCAGGCTTTATGAGGCATGCCTTAATCAGAGCTATATCCCCCTCACATGGCAAGAATCAAGAGTAGTTTTCATACCTAAGCCGGGTAAAGAATCCTACTCAACCCCTAAGGCATATAGACCCATAAGTATAATGTCCTTCCTACTGAAAACAATGGAACGCATATGCAACACCATGGTTAAGGAAAAAATCCCTTATGAGCAGCTGAAATTTAAGCAACATGCATACATAAAGGGACGATCCGTTGAAACCGCCTTACATGAGGTAGTTAACAAAATTGAATGGTCTATGTACCTAAAAGGACTTACTCTAGCAGCCTTCATAGATGTTGAGGATGCTTTTAATAACGTTCACACTGACACACTGATCTCGTCCCTTGCCTCCTTTGACGTAGACCCGGCTATATTACACTGGGTACGTCATATGTTGTGCAACAAATCCATCACTTGTCAGCAGGGCAATATTACCCTAAGGGGAAGGGTGTTTCGCGGTACCCCACAGGGTGGCATTCTCTCACCGCTACTCTGGGTCGTCACCATAAACATTCTCCTAAGAAGACTAACCGAGGCTGGTTTACATGCTGTCTGCTATGCAGACGACATCGCCATCCTTGCCTCGGGTACACATCTTCTTCTCCCTTCGAGACGAATCCAAGAAGCCTTGGATATTTTGGCTGAATGGTCATCACCTACGGGATTAAATATAAACCCCCAAAAAACTGAAATCTGTCTCTTTACTAGGAAAAGGAAGCTACCTAGCTATCCATTTCCACAGGTAAACGGAGAGATACTGGCACTTACTGGTCAAGTCAAGTACCTTGGAGTAATCCTGGATTCTAAACTTAACTGGAAGGCACAAATAGCTAGCAGAGCCACAAAAGCCGTTAGGGTTTGGGCAACCTGCAGTAGATGTATTGGTCCTACATGGGGACTTCGACCAAAGATGACCCACTGGATTTTCACCAACGTCGTACGACCAATACTCACATATGCGTCACTTGTATGGTGAGAACCCATCTATTGTTCCACAATCGGAAAATTTAGCCTCCATGCCAACACTTCCGATAACGGAACGAGGCCAATCGACTTCACCGCAGCACGAAACATGGTAGTTAGTAGCACTAGATTCGAACATTTCGATATCCACAAGACCACATGGTTGTCGCCCGATCAAAAAACTCGAAATCAAATTGATCACGTTGTGATTGACGGAAGGCACGCATCAAGCGTGATAGACGTACGCACTGTCCGAGGTGCCAATATGGACTCGGATCATTACCTTGTAGCAGCCAAGGTCCGCACACGCTTAAGCGCTGCGAAGAACGTACGGAACCAAACGCAGAGAAAGCTAGACGTCGGAAAGCTGCAATCACAACAGACAACGCAAGCCTTTTCCACTCGACTCTCACACCTGCTTAGACAAAGCACTCCTCCTCTCGATGATATAAGCGCGCAGTGGAACCATATCTCAGCTCTATGCGTACGGCTGCCGAAGAGGTGCTTGGATTCCAACGCCCCTGTGAAATCAGTGGTATGACCAAAAGTGTCGCGCGGCCAATGCAGAAAAAACGCTGCGTACAAATCCACCCTGCAGTCAGTAGCTATGCGAGCTGCGAAAGAGCGAAACAAAGAGAAGGGAAGAGAGACGTCTTTGCAGGCGTAAAAAAAGCGAGGCAGAAAGACGTGAGTGTGAGGAGATTGAGATGCATGGGGACAGAAATGAAGCTCGAAAATTCTTCGAGAAAATACGACGCCTAGACGGAGGTTCAACGAGCCTCTTCTCTCTCTCTTCACGGAGCCTCTTCTTGTAAAGATGAGAACGGAAATCTAGTCACAGATATCCAGAGCACACTGAAGATATGGAGGGATCACTTCTCTAAACTGCTAACTGGTGATGATGACAGCAATTCCACCGATAGATAAGTAAACCCGGCAACCCCAGTACTTGATGACGACGTTGAGATTCGGCCACCCTACCATGACGAGGTCAGAACAGCCATGCTCGGCTGAAAAACAACAAAGCCGCAGGTGCGGTTGGCCTGCCTGCTGAGTTGTTTAAGACCAGAGGCGATGAGCTAATAGAGAGCATGCACGAGCTCGTAAGCAGAATATGGTCGGATGAAAGCATGCCAAGTGACTGGAACCTCAGTATACTCTGCCCAATCCTTAAGAAAGGGGATCCCACTATCTGCGCCAACTACCGTGGGATCAGCCTACTCAATATCGCATACAAGGTACTATCGAGCGTATTATATGAAAGGCTGAAGCCCATCGTCAACAGCCTGATTGGACCGTATCAGTGCAGCTTCAGACATTGCGCCTAATCCAGGAAAAGACCCTAGAAAAACAGATCGACACCTACCACCTATTAGTCGACTATAAAGCCGCCTTCGACACTCCGATAAGGATACGATTATACGCCGCAATGTCTGAGTTCGGTATACCTGCGAAAATTATAAGGCTTTGCAGGATGACCCTGAGCAACACACGTTGCTCAGTGAGAATAGGAACAGACCTCTCCGAGCCATTTCATACCGAACGAGGTTTCAGACAGGGTGACTCCCTATCGTGCGACTTTTTTAACTTATTGATGGAGAAAATAGTTCGAGCTGCCGAACTCCGTCAAAGCGGCACTATCCTCAACAAAAGTGTCATGTTGCTCGCATATGCCGACGATATTGATATCAGTGGCAGGAGCACACGAGCAGTCAGCGCAGCATTCCCCAGATTGGAGAAAGAGTCGAGTCGAATGGCTCTAGCGTTGAACGAGGACAAGACGAAGTTCCTTGTGTCAACAAGCAAAAAAGAGTCCGTGCGTCTTTCGACATTGTGAAGGACTTCGTCTATCTGGGATCCAGCATAAACAGCAACAACGACGTCAGCCTGGAGATCAAACGGAGAATAACGTTTGCCAACACGTGCTACTTTGGGCTCAGTAGTCAATTGTGAAGTAGAGCCCTCTCACGCCGGACAAAAATAACGCTCTACGAGTCCCTCATCATGCCCGTATTATTTTATGGTGCGGAAACATGGACGCTGGCCTCCACCGATGAGAGAGTACTGGGAGCGTTCGATAGAAAGATTCTCCGTAAAATCTTTGGCCCTATCTGCTTTGCTAAGGAGTATCGCTGGCTAGGTCATGTCGAACGAATGAATAAAAACACTCCAGCCCAGAAGGTGCTTGAATCGAAACTCGAAGGTGGACAGCGTAGAAGAAGGCGTCCAAATATGCGTTGGAAAGACCATGTTGAGGACAACATGACTACCCTTCGTATTTGTAACTGGCGTCAGCGTGCGCAAAGCAGATCCAACTGGCGCGGCTTCATCTCAGCGACCGACCCACGGTTGTATGGGCCATTTAAGAAAGAATGAAATTTGTCTGCTTTTAAGCCCTCTGTGACTGAGAGAATATTATTTCTTATGTTAAAAATATGCTGATATTGGGAGACAACATCTGGCATGCTACAAGCTGATAAAGAAGGATGCCTCAGTAGAAAACCTCAATTTTGTTAATTTCAAGTTGGGTGTTTCGGAATGCTTTTAAGTACAAATTTTTAAATTATCTCTTTGGCAATCGGACGTCAAGATTCTCCCTTTTCGGTTTATCCAAAAACCGGTATTGCACCCGCTGGCATAAATGCTAACATTGTTCCTGCTAATAAAGTATCCTCCAATTCCTTAAGGATTTATTTTCAAAATATGTCTGGCATGAGGACTAAATTGAATAATTGTTTTTCATATTCTTCGCAACTCGATTATGATGTTATTGTACTCGTTGAGATATGGCTGAATGCTGATTTTTTTTATCAAGAGTTTTTTGATATAAACTTCTATCAGATATATCACAAAGATAGAGATTATATTCAAAGTGGATGCCGTAGAGTAGGTGGTGTTCTAGTAACGATTAAAAAATGTGTCTGCTTTTAAGCCCTCTGTGACTGAGAGAATATTATTTCTTATGTTAAAAATATGCTGATATTGGGAGACAACATCTGGCATGCTACAAGCTGATAAAGAAGGATGCCTCAGTAGAAAACCTCAATTTTGTTAATTTCAAGTTGGGTGTTTCGGAATGCTTTTAAGTACAAATTTTTAAATTATCTCTTTGGCAATCGGACGTCAAGATTCTCCCTTTTCGGTTTATCCAAAAACCGGTATTGCACCCGCTGGCATAAATGCTAACATTGTTCCTGCTAATAAAGTATCCTCCAATTCCTTAAGGATTTATTTTCAAAATATTATATGAGGGAATTTAACTTTCTAAATAAGTTATGAAGAAAATATTAAAGAAAATCCAAAATCATTTTGGCATTTTATCGAATCTAAAAAATCGTGTTCAAATTTTCCAACATCTATGTTTTGTAATGATAAAGTCTCTTATTCTATTTCTGACACTGTAAATCTTTTCGCTGATTATTTTATATCTAACTTTGAACCTGATTTTTTCTCTGTGGATCCAAATGCAACTAATAATATTGAATCTTCAATTAATTTACGTTCATTGATTTTATCTTTGTGGGATTAACAGATTTAAATATTCATTGAAAACGGATATTGATGGTTTTCATCTTAAAAAGTTGTGTTTTTTCTATTTGTAAACCTCTAACGTAAGTCTTTAATGAATCTTTATTTGAAGGTTGCTTTATTGATAGGTGGAAAATTGCTTACATTACACCTATTCATAAAGGTGGCAATAAAAATGATTAATTATAGGCCAATTTCAAAATTATCGACTGTATCGAAGTTATTTGAAACTGTTGTTAAGGAAAAACTATTGTTTGAAGTTAAAGAAATAATTTCTCCTTACCAACATGGTTTTTCCCTTGGTCGTTCTACAGTTTCTAATCTGGCTGTGTTTACTAGATATTGTTTATCTTCATTTGAAAACCACTTTCAAGTGGACACAATATATAAAGACTTTTCAAAAGCATTTGATAAAGTGCTTCATTCCGTATTAATTGCTAAGCTTGTCAAGATGGGATTTTATTCTGTAGCTCAATTCTGTATTTGTTTTCGATCGCAGTTCTCGACTACTATTGTCGATTTGACGTCATAATGACATCATTTTTATTTTTAATGTTTCTGTAAAATATTGAACGTTGGAACATGTCAAAATGAAACGATTCACATTTTGACATGTTCCAATTTAACTATAGTGGGAATTTACTCTCATCACTGTTTCTACAAATAAATCGAATCGTTTGGAAACGATTGTATTTCTCACTAGCTTTTGACTTGGTGAGAAGCCACTCGACTTTAAAAATTATTGATATTTCGTTGGAAAATACATTATTTTTTGAATTTTCATAAACTAAAGCGCAGAAATATGGCTTAAAAAGCTGATGCAGCAAACACAGACGTGTGGGCAAGGGACAATTCACGTCCAAAAATACTAGAAAAGAACAATGTGTTGTTTGGGAGACAGTTGCAAGTGAATTGAATGCCATGGGAGGTGCAACTTACATTCGTTTTCATAAATGACGAGACTTTTACAATAGGTAATTTACAGCATCTTTGGTGAGAATAACTTCATAAATCGCGAATCGGAAATAATAAATGGGCCTGCCGAATCCCTTAACCGACGCCTCTTAAAACGCAACATATTGAATACGAATTGAATTGCGTATTGTTTTTTACATAATTTTTTTAAATTTTTGAAATATTTTGTAAATAACTGAAAAAACAGATGTCAATTGTTCAAATATCACAAGTTTCTTTTCGATTTTTGTGCTAGTTTCAAATCAGACCGATTTAAACGATTACTTCGTACAGAAACAGTAAATATCGCACAATCGACAATAATGGAACGAAACGATGTGACGTCACAGAAATCGACAATTTGTCGAATATGTTACAGAAACGAACTACTGATTTTTTGAAATGGCTTAAATCTTATTTTAGTAATATATGTTGTTTTGTTGAAATAAATATTTTATTCCGGCCATATATTGCCTCCTCCGGTTTACCACAAGGCAGCATACTTGGAACACTTTTGTTTAACTTGTTTATTAATGATATTGGAAGCTGTTTTATTTTTCAAATTTTCTTTTTTATGCTAACGATTTGAAATTTTTGATGAACGTTCGCAATAGTTTGCATTCTTCTTTATAGCAATTGGATGCAAACAATGTATCTACTTGGTGTCAAGAAAACTTTTTGCCACTCAATTTAAATAAAAGTTTTCATGTAACCTATGCAAAGTCTTATAATACTTTTCATTATTTTTATTTAGTTTCCAATACTGTTTTAAAAACTCTCAATCAAATTTCAGATTTGAGAGTCTTGTTTGAGTCTGATTTTTCATTTACTAGTCATATTAATTTCATTATTCCTAAAGCGTACTCACTTCTTTCGTTTATTCGACGTAATGGTTCTGTGTTTACTAATCCGTATACACGTAAAATTACTTTTTATGTCATTGGTTAGATCAAAGTTGGAATATGCCTCATTTATTTGGAATCCTTATTATTCGATTCATTCGAAACGTTTGAAACGCATTCAAAAGGACTTTCTAAAATTTGCTTTGCAATACATTCATTTTGTGGATCCAATTCCCTCCTATAATGCTCGATGTATGTTAATAAATTTAAAATCCCTTCATAATAGAAGAATTGCTATGTCTCTAGTATTTGTGGTAACGTTGATTTTTTTTTTTGTATTGGAACTTATTAATTTGAATGCTCCATTGAGATCTTTACGTAATTCTAATATGTTTAATGTTCCGTGTCATAGAGCAAATTAAGCCATTAATGAGCCTATAAATCGGGCCTTAATTGAATTCAATAAAATAGCAAATGATTATGATATTGATTTTTCTATAAGTAAGGATTTGTTTAAAAATCTATTAGATATAATTTATTCTTAGTTTTAGTTTTAAGGTATTTCACAAAAATTGCATATGCTAGTCTGTAAGGATGTTTGTATCCTTATACTGAATAAAAAAAAAATTAATTAATGGTAGCATACAATCAAGTTAATTACTTCAAAATGTATCTCTAAATTGTACTACAAGGCAAACCAGACAATATATTCCAATAAAATTGAACATATGTAGCTCTAACTACTCTTTAAATGATCCGTTCCGTCGGATATGCAATGAGTTTAATGAATTATATTTTCTTTTCTATCTTTCTGTCTCGATTGACATAGTAAAAACCAATATCGTTGAACACCTAAATACTTAATCAGACTTTTTATATATTAATGAGACTTTTCATAGTTAACTGATGATATTTACTTGTAGTTAACTCGCGAATTCTCGTGAATCTGACCAGCTCGGGCTGCTCAGTGATTGCCGTAAAAAACGCAAGCGCTCATTAAATCAATCCACAGAGGAAACTAGATATGAAGAACGACTGGATCATGTCGAAAATAACTACAATTTTAACCAATCTTTAAACTAAAACGAGTCATTTCTACAGGACACGATCTGACTCCCATAACCGATTGCCTCAGAATTTCCATTTCATGCTCGAAAGCCAAATAGCTGAACTGTCGAAGGACTCATTGATTGTACAGCATATATGATTATACACAGGAGCTTCACACTCAATAATAAGAAGTAACCTTGTTAAGGGCGAAGTATAGCCGCTTATAAGAATAGGGTTGCAAAATGCTACAGATGAAGAGGCCCCTATCAGAGGAAGGATTACCATGGAAATAACGATTGGTAATACGACAGTTAAGCATGATTTTGTAGTGGCGGAAATAGTAGACGAAATAATACTTGGGATGGACTTCATGATAAGGAACGGTTTCACACTAAATTTAACAAGAACATTTTTAAGTTATTCCAACACAGACATCCAACTAAACATTGATTGTAACCAGAGCCCGAAAAATACCACCTAATTCAGAAGCAATTGTTTGTATAAACGTATAAACGTAAAATAGTGATAGGAGAACACTTGTTGAGGCGGAGAAAGACAGAATTATCTCAAAATTAATCAAAAAGGGAACAGTGATAGGACAGTGTCAAGAGGCATCAGCGATTATAAATTGTTAGTCAAATCAATCAAAAGACTATATCGCACCGCAAATAAACAAACAATCTACTCACAGGTTTATAATGAAGTGGACGAAGGATTTTTCTGCCAATGAAAAGAGTCAAGTGCAAAAGCTTATTGATAGATATCGGTGTGTATTTGCTGAGAAGGACAAAAATGATGGCAGAACTGCCATTGTAAAATATAGGACTTTGACGAGTATCTATGAAATTTAGAGGAAGTATTCGTTCGATTGGAAAGTGCGGGTCTACAACTTAGCTCAACTTAGCTCAAAATGCTCACTTTTCAAGACAGATGTCAAGTATGTGGGTCATCGAGTTACCACGGAAGGAGTGCATATCGATGAAGATAAAATATTTGCAGTAAAGGAGTGGCCCAGACCGCAAAACCTAAATGACCTACTAAGTTTCTTTGGGCTATGTACATCCCAGTCGGCACCTATATACATTTTTTATGATTATCTTAAATTACGATCGTTTGGCGATTCAAAATAATCATAAATTTCAATCATTTTACTCGTAAAAAAACGATTATAAATGTCAATCAAAAAAACAATCATATTTTGCTCGTAAATAACGATGGCTCGTATTTTTCGAGTGTTTATATCGTAAAAAAGGATTGTCAAAATTAATTATTCTTTTTCTAATCAAAAATTCATTTAAAAAAAACGCAAGAAATGCTTAATATTTTTAAAAAGATTAAATAAATTGTTTTGGTGAAAATTTCAAATGTTTTGCTGAAATTAAAAAGTAAGTAAATACATTTGAGAACTTAATATAAAAATAAAATGCATTTACTTAATTTTTTTGTATCGTTAAAAAGTAGGAAAAAGCTCGTAATAGAGTTAAAAATGATTATCATTTACGATTAAAATTGAATCGTAAAAATATTAAAAACTAGTTCGTTTACGAACAAGAAAAATCGTTTATAACGAGTATATAATCGTATTTTACGATCATAATCGATCGAAAATTCATCATATTTGAGTGTTTTTAGTTTGTTTATGATACGTCGTTACGAGGGACAAATTAAGAACAAACCCGTATGCGTTTTGAAATCATTTACGATCCTCGTATACGATTATTTTATTCATTATTTACGAATATTTGCTTTCATTTACGATATAGTTTATGACAGTTTGGCCGGCTGGGATACTACAGGCGATTTGTTTCAGGTTTTGCCAATGTTGCTAGAAGTATCCCGAGTTCACCAGAAATATACGCGAATTTCAATGGAGCGATGATCCAGAAAGGGCGTTTTTGAAATTAAAAGATCTACTGTGCTCGGCACCAATTTTTGCGTATCCAATTCCAGGTGAGATATTTATAATTGATAAGGATGCAAGTGGATACGGAATAGGCGGAGTTTTCTCTCATGTGATCAATGGACAAGAAAATGTGATCGCATACTACAGTAAAACATTGTCGAAACCCGTGCGAAATTATTGTGCCACCAGGAGGGAGCTTCTTGCTGCAATCGAAAGTGTGAAAAATGTCCACAAATATCTGTACGGATAACAGTTTCACTTGAGAACCGATTACGAAGCAACGACATGGTTACTTCAGTTCAAGGATCCAGAAGGCCAAATTATGCGTTGAATAAAGCGATTACAGAGCTACGATTTTACCATCGAACATCGTAAAGGTGGACATAATGGAAATGCAGATGCCCTGTCACGTCGATCGTGTAAACTGGAATGCATTGTTTAAGAGCAGGAGGAAGGGCAGACATACTTGATATTCGTATGTTGAATGTTTTGACTGATAAGCAATGGACCGCTGAACAAATTAAAAATGGTCATAACAGTAATGTTCATGGAGCAGCAAAGAAAGCCAACGTGGGAAGAGATCGCTTCTGATAGTCCAATAAGTAAGGCTTACTGGGCCCAGTGGCAAAGCTTGAAAATGCAAAATGGTTGTTTATACACAGATAGAAAATTATTGTTGAAATTTGAAAATAATTATTATCAATTTATTAAAATCTTCAAACGACAATATTATTTTTAATTTTGAAAGTAAAATTATTAATTTTGATTTAGAATTCAAAAAAAAATAGTTAGACACCCTGTTTTTATTTTTTATTTTGACATTTGACGTTTCTATTTTGGAAATATTCAAATTTATCGCGCGTTGTTGTGTGGACTAAAATTATTGTCGGATTCGACAATAATTTTCTATGTGTGTATCGTGTCTGGGAAAGCGAAGATGGCAGATCCTCTCGAAATTTGATTGTTCCCAAATCAAAAATAAAAGAGAAATAGGCGGAATACCATGGTGGATCTAGTGCAGGTCATTTGGGCATAAATAAAACGGTCGAGAAGGTAAAGAAACGTTTTTATTCGGTCGGATGCCAAGACACAGTCGCCGATTGGATTCGCAGTTGTCCGCAATGTGTACCAGCAAAAGGACCAACAGTCAGAAGTCGCAGCCGAATGCATCAGTACAACGTAGGAGCACCATTCGAGCGTATTGCAATGGATGTCGCCGGATCATTTCCAATCAGTGATGTGGGTAATAAGTATGTGCTTGCCGTCATCGACTACTTCAGCAAGTGGACTGAAGTGTATCCCATGCCGTATCAAGAAGCCACAACAGTTGTAAGCCGTTTTGAAGTGCGAGTCCTTCAGCTGTAATTCCTGTACATGATTATGTTCCCAGAAAAGTGAAGAAATGAATGAAGTGCATCAGTTTGTAAGGTAGCATACACAAGTTGCGAGTGATAAGATGAAGGCCAGATACGACTTGCGCACAAATTCAGAGCGATTTACGGAAGGAGAACTTGTTTCATAGTATACCCTATATATAGTATACCCTGCTCTTGCTATTTTCATTGAGAGCAAATTAAATGCATATTGTAGCACTTAATATGTCATGTTTTTATATCAGGTAGACGTGGAAGAAGGCCGATCACAACTATTTTTAGTAAAACGTTTTGTTTTTATATTATATGATGTTGGACAAAATTTCAATAATATACCTCTTCTATATTCAGAGTAATAGCGTGTTTACTATAAATATTATATGGTAGCAAGGCCTGGCAGTTGACAACACCCGCTCATTTTTTGTCACACCAACCAATCCAAAATGTTGGCAATTTATATACTAAAAAAAGGATTTTCAAAGTTAAAAAAAAGAAAAATTTTTATACTCCAAATCAAAGTGGAATGATCATATTAGTTCAATGTCAAAAATTTATGTAAATTTTTACAGAATTTTAAAAACGCAGTTTTTGTATGCTGTGGTGCAAAACAACAAAAATCGTGTTTAGAGTTACAAAATAGAAATACAAACAGCATTTTTACGAATTTATTTAAGAAGTGAACACAAAATTAACAACGGAAAATAAAGCAAATTCTAATGTGAACGGATATCATTAATTTTAAAATTATGCCTTGTTCCCACTCAACCAAAATTACTTAAATTTGTTGGGTAATTTTAAAATTTATGTTTACTGTTCACACTGTATTTTGCGTAATTTAAGTTGGCACTTTTTTTGACAATTGTTGTTAATTTAAAAATATTTTCATATCGAAATAATGAATAGCAGCACTGTAGTAAAATGTCTTTGTTATTATTTAAACATAGTGAATAATTTTATAATTAACAATGAGAACGTTTTAAATAAAAAAAAAAAAACAGTATTATAAAAGAAGCAATTGTATGTGTATGCAAAAAATTAATTATCTACAAGAGCAACAAAGAATACTTTTAATGGCAGCTTTTTCTTCATCGGTCAGAAGTCCAAAATCAGTTTGGCAATTAGTAAGTATATAAATTATCTGGACCTGTGCACATCTTCGCACATGCAAGCATATTCCACGACACTTAGTATAACATATATAGATAAATAAATATAATAAAATAATATGTCTTATTTCAGGAACGTATAAAGTCGTTCTGGGTGATTGATTGCCAAAATAATGATGACATTTTCTTTAAAAACAATTTTCGGAACAATTTACGGAACATTTTTAGGTTTGTGTAGCAAATTAAATAATTTGTCAAAAAAAAACATACGTCTAAGAATGGCTATTCCATTGGAGAAAAGAGTTGGGGTCGCCTTGTATGCACTAGGATCGTCGTCTGCATACAGAACAATAATCAATCTATTTGACAGTCGAAACTTGTGTCAATGGATTACCAAACTAGGATTTCCCCAATGCATAATTTCATGACTTTCGTGTAAAATCACATTCAAATTTATAATACACTTTTTGTAATTTATTCAGATGGCTCCCACATTGAAATTCGTCCTCAAGCTGAAGACGCAGTCGATTATTTTAATTATAAAGGGTGGTATTCTACAATTGTATTGTCTTTAGTGGACTACAGGTAATATTGATTTATATATTATGTATATTATACTTTTACTTTATATTTTTCTATGTAGATATAGATTTTTGTATATAAAGTCCTCATTATTTAAAAAAAAAGAGCTGAAATGCGTGATTTTGAATGAAATTTTTATTAATATGGGTGTTACAAAAGTTCCGGTAATGATTATGGGAGATTCGGCATTTAAGCTATCTATACTAATAATCTACCCATTTAATGTTGAAAACGACAGTGTCGCGTAACGACAGTGGCGTAAAGGTGGACATAATGGAAATGCAGATGCCCTGTCACGTCGGTCGTGTAAACTGGAATGCATTGTTTAAGAGCAGGAGGAAGAGCAGACATACTTGATATTCGTATGTTGAATGTTTTGACTGATGAGCAATGGACCGCTGAACAAATTAAAAATAGTCATAACAGTAATGTTCATGGAGCAGCAAAGAAAGCCAACGTGGGAAGAGATCGCTTCTGATAGTCCAATAAGTAAGGCTTACTGGGCCCTGTGGCAAAGCTTGAAACTGCAAAATGGTTGTTTATACACACATAGAAAATTATTGTTGAAATTTGAAAATAATTATTATCAATTTATTAAAATCTTCAAACGACAATATTATTATTATTAATTTTGAAAGTAAAATTATTAATTTTGATTTAGAATTAAAAAAAAATAGTTGTTTTTATTTTTTATTTTGACATTTGACGTTTCTATTTTGGAAATATTCAAATTTATCGCGCGTTGTTGTGTGGACTAAAATTATTGTCGGATTCGACAATAATTTTCTATGTGTGTATCGTGTCTGGGAAAGCGAAGATGGCAGATCCTCTCGAAATTTGATTGTTCCCAAATCAAAAATAAAAGAGAAATAGGCGGAATACCATGTGGATCTAGTGCAGGTCATTTGGTCATAAATAAAACGGTCGAGAAGGTAAAGAAACGTTTTTATTCGGTCAGATGCCAAGACTCAGTCGCCGATTGGATTCGCAGTTGTCCGCAATGTGTACCAGCAAAAGGACCAACAGTCAGAAGTCGAAGCCGAATGCATCAGTACAACGTAGGAGCACCATTCGAGCGTATTGCAATGGATGTCGCCGGATCATTTCCAATCAGTGATGTGGGTAATAAGTATGTGCTTGTCGTCATCGACTACTTCAGCAAGTGGACTGAAGTGTATCCCATGCCGTATCAAGAAGCCACAACAGTTGTAAGCCGTTTTGTAGTACCGTGCGAGTCCTTCAGCTGTAATTCCTGTACATGATTATGTTCCCAGAAAAGTGAAGAAATGAATGAAGTGCATCAGTTTGTAAGGTAGCATACACAAGTTGCGAGTGATAAGATGAAGGCCAGATACGACTTGCGCACAAATTCAGAGCGATTTACGGAAGGAGAACTTGTTTCATAGTATACCCTATATATAGTATACCCTGCTCTTTCTATTTTCATTGAGAGCAAATTAAATGCATATTGTAGCACTTAATATGTTATGTTTTTATATCAGGTAGACATGGAAGAAGGCCGATCACAACAGTTTTTAGTAAAACGTTTTGTTTTTATATTATATGATGTTGGACAAAATTTCAATAATATACCTCTTCTATATTCAGAGTAATAGCGTGTTTACTATAAATATTATATGGTAGCTAGGCCTGGCAGTTGACAACACCCGCTCATTTTTTGTAACACCAACCAATCCAAAATGTTGGCAATTTATATACTAAAAAAAGGATTTTCAAAGTTAAAAAAAAGAAAAATTTTTATACTCCAAATCAAAGTGGAATGATCATATTAGTTCAATGTCAAGAATTTATGCAAATTTTTACAGAACAACAAAAATCGTGTTTAGAGTTAGCTAAGTGAAGGGTGAAGAGGGTAGGGACACCAAACAAAATAGAAATACAAACAGCATTTTTACGAATTTATTTAAGAAGTGAACACAAAATTAACAACGGAAAATAAAGCAAATTCTAATGTGAACGGATATCATTAATTTTAAAATTATGCCTTGTTCTCACTCAACCAAAATTACTTAAATTTGTTGGGTAATTTTAAAATTTATGTTTACTGTTCACACTGTATTTTGCGTAATTTAAGTTGGCACTTTTTTTGACAATTGTTGTTAATTTAAAAATATTTTCATATCGAAATAATGAATAGCAGCACTGTAGTAAAATGTCTTTGTTATTATTTAAACATAGTGAATAATTTTATAATTAACAATGAGAACGTTTTAAATAAAAAAAAAAAAACAGTATTATAAAAGAAGCAATTGTATGTGTATGCAAAAAATTAATTATCTACAAGAGCAACAAAGAATACTTTTAATGGCAGCTTTTTCTTCATCGGTCAGAAGTCCAAAATCAGTTTGGCAATTAGTAAGTATATAAATTATCTGGACCTGTGCACATCTTCGCACATGCAAGCATATTCCACGACACTTAGTATAACATATATAAATAAATAAATATAATAAAATAATATGTCTTATTTCAGGAACGTATAAAGTCGTTCTGGGAGATTGATTGCCAAAATAATGATGACATTTTCTTTAAAAACAATTTTCGGAACAATTTCCGGAATATTTTTAAGTTTGTGTAGCAAATTAAATAATTTGTCAAAAAAAAACATAAGAATGGCTATTCCATTGGAGAAAAGAGTTGGGGTCGCCTTGTATGCACTAGGATCGTCGTCTGCATACAGAACAATAATCAATCTATTTGACAGTCGAAACTTGTGTCAATGAATTTAACAAACTGGGATTTCCCCAATGCATAATTTCATGACTTTCGTGTAAAATCACATTCAAATTTATAATACATTTTTTGTAATTTATTCAGATGGCTCCCACATTGAAATTCGTCCTCAAGCTGAAGACGCAGTCGATTACTTTAATTATAAAGGGTGGTATTCTACAATTGTATTATCTTTAGTGGACTACAGGTAATATTGATTTATATATTATGTATATTATACATTTACTATATATTTTTCTATGTAGATATAGATTTTTGTATATAAAGTCCTCATTATTTAAAAAAAAAGAGCTGAAATGCGTGATTTTGAATGAAATTTTTATTAATATGGGTGTTACAAAAGTTCCGGTAATGATTATGGGAGATTCGGCATTTAAGCTATCTATAATCTACCCATTTAATGTTGAAAACGACAGTGTCGTCGAAAATTCTTTTGGCCATCTGAAAGCACGATTTAAGAGAATAGGAAAAGGCATAGACAACCATTCGTTTTACACAATTTTTTAAATGAAAATAATGACACATTGAATGATAGCTGGCTGCAAGAGCAAATCAATTGTGATAGAACTCGACAATTCGACCTACAGAAAGCGTTGAAACGGAAAGAAATGAAGAACTCATTCGAAGTGCAATTGCTGCTTCCATTTGTGAGTTTTTAAAATAGGGTAGTTGCCTAAAAATAATTCAAATTGGAGAGTGTGAATTTCATCCCCTTGTACTTTACGATATTAACAGACTATTTTGAAAGTTAAATTATATATTATAAGAATTTAAGAATGTTACAAATGCATTATTAAGTTCAATGTGTCTTGCACAAATTTTTTAAATAAATCTTTTTTTTTCTTCTCAATTTCAATCTTTTGATGTCAATTTCTTGGAAATCTCTTCTTTGAGCAGAAATTTCTTCTTCGATTCTATCAAATCGTTTCAATAACTCATTTTGAAAATTATTTTTTTTGTCTTTTCTTCCAGTTGATAGTGGCAATGCGGAACTGCATTAGGACTGTACTGGTATGAGCTCTGTAGTGAATTTCTATGGCCTTATCATTGATTTATTTCTCCTATATGATGATCCATCCTCACCTCTTACAATATATGATCTTGGACTATCGCAAACATCAATGATTTCACCTAAATGCCACAGTTTATTTTGGTTTTGAAAATAAATTTTATCATTCTTAACAAAGTCCTTTTGAAGTTTCGCTTTTCTATTGTAATAAATACTAGTTTGAAATTGGCTCTTTTTTATTTTATCCATAACTTTAGTTATTATTTCTGGTTTGAGCTTGCTGTCATGCATCGGTATTGGTATTCGGCATCTTCTACTGAACAGAAATTGCGAAGGCGATGCACCTAAACTACGAATTGGTGTATTTCTATATTCTAATAACGCTAAATAAAGTTCTCTTTTAGAATCAAGTGCTTTTTTATAAGGCCTTCGCAATTCCTACATTTCTCTCAGCTAATCCATTAGACTGAGGATATCTTGGACTAGATGGATTAAATGTAATTCCCAAAAAGTGAGTAAAGTCGATAATTTTTTTTGATTTGAATGGGTTGTTATTTGAGACTATTTCTTTTGGAATACCATGTGTTGCAAATTGAATTTTCAAAATTGTCTATTGTTTTGGTTCTTAATTCTATTATGTCCAATCACTTCGAAAAATAGTCTACAATTATTAAATAATCGTTGTTGTATTGTGTGCCAATGTCCATACCTAATTTAGTCCACCTATAAGGAGGAACTTCGTGAAAAATTATTGGTTCTTTTGATTTATTGTTCATATATTTTTGGCATACTGCGCAATTATTAATAACATTTTCAATGTCTCTCTTCTTTAAAAATGGCCAAAAAACCAATTCAACAGCTCTTTCCATTGTTTTTTTGAATACCTAAATGCGCAGTATGCAGTAGATTGAGAATATCTCCTCGTAGAATGTCTGGAATAATAATTCTATTATCATAAAATAATAACTCATTTTCACAATGAAGTTTATCCTTAATTTTATAATAATAACGTATTTCCTCATCAACTTTACTTATGTGTGAATGTCAATTTTGCTTACAGTAAAACTTAACTCTTGATAAAATTCTGTTCTTATTTATTTCACTTATGATTTGTATATTTCGACTATTACTGATATTAATTGAGTGGACCACCGTCTTGAATATCGTCTGTGTCCACATTTCTTGATAATAAGCCAGCGATGTGTAGGTATTTTTCGGGAACATATTTAATAATTATTTTATATTTTAATAATTTAAGACGCATTATTGGAATTCTGGTGCAATATAGCTTGCTTAAATCTTTTTTAAAAATTGAAATTAATGGCTTATGGTCAGTATGCACTTCTACATTTCTTCCATAAACATAGTAATGGAATTTATGTATTGCGAAACAAATTGTTAGAAACTTGTTTTCGATTTGTGCAAAGTTTTTTTCAGTTGGACAGTTGGACGATAAATTTGGTATATACATACAAAGATAATTTATCATACCTAAAACTGATTGCAGTGATTTTTATCGTTTGGTGCATTTAAATATTCAATTGCTCTGACTTTTAAAGGGTCTGGAGAAATACCCAATTCTGAAAAAATTTGATCAATATACTTTACGCAATTCACTTTATATTGAAATGTATCTTGGTTGAATTTTAAGTTTAGATCCTCTGCACTTTTTAATACCAAATTAAGATTATAATCATGCTCCTTCCACTAACTAATAAGTCATCAATATACACTGTGACCATTGGCAAATCTGCAAAAGCTTCTTTAGTGTATCTTTGAAATATGTCTGGTGCCACATTATGCCGAAAGGCAATCGTAAAAATTTATAACGTCCAAACGGAGTACTAAATGTACACAAATCTGAGGACTCTTCGGTTAGCGGAACCTGCCAGAAACCAGCTGATAGATCCAGCACACTAAAAAATTTAGAACAAATTAACTTGGATCGAAGTACATCAATATTTGAAATTAAGTATTTTTCTTGCAATAACACCGCATTTAGATCTTTTGGATCTAGACATTAATGAGCCATTTTTCTCTTCAACTATTACCATATTGTTAACCCATCCATCAGGATGTTCAATTCTTTTAATTATGTTGTCTTTTTGCATTATGCCCAAAGTTTCCTTTCATTTATCTCACAATGCTAAAGGTACTCTTCTAGCTGGATGATATACTGGAATTGAATCAGCCCTAGTCTTTAAAACACACAACTTTTTAAAACATCCTAACCCAGTAAAAATATGATTATATTTATTTACAAGTAAACCCTTGTCATTTATTGAGATGTTATTTACACGTTTTACTAGACCGAATCCCTCTGAAGTTGCCAATCCTAATAAGTGTTTTTCAGTGTCAATAATTATAAATCTTTCATTATGCTTTACAACATTTCCTAAATGACACACCAATTTAATTTCTCCCAAAGTTTCCAAAATATCACCTGAATATGACTCTAAACTATTTATATATGGGTTTAATTACTGTAAAGGTATATTTAGTAATTTGAATCTATTAAATGGTAATATATTCTCTTCAGCCCCGGTATCAATCATAAACTCGAACTGTTTTCCTTCTACTTTTAAATTTTCAATCCAAACGTTATTATGTTTGCCTTTGTTATTTATATTATTAATTAAAATACTATCAATATACAAGGTAGACTCTTTATTTTAAAAGTCAGAATACTGATCCGTCTCACAACCAATGCTTAAAGTATTTGTTTCAAATCTTTGTCGATTTTTGAATTTAGAGTAAGCGTTTTTGAAATGATTAGACATATTGCAAAAATGATATGTTTTACCAAATGCTGGGCACTTATTTCTCGGGTGTAACATTAGACATCGCGTACAATTTATATTATAAGATACTTTATGTTTGATAAATTGATTTGAATTTTGATTTTTTAATGGTTTCCCCCTCTCCGTATTCCCATATCTATTTCTCACAGCATCCAACTCCACTTTGACATCTACCTCCGACTCGACTCCTTCCACTTCAATAGCACGCACCTTGTCCAACTCCATAATACAACACTCCATAATACATCCATCTAATGTTAATGCTGGACAACTCATCAGCTATTCTTTCAAACGTTTGTTGTTGATTCCCATTATAATGAAATCTCTGATCATTGAGCTGTCATCGGAAAATTCACAGCCAAGAGCTGCGTTTCTTAATTTGGTTAAGAAATCATCAAATGCATCAATTCCTTGTTTTACTTGGTAAAATTTAATTCCTTCGTAAATAGTGTTCTTTTTAGGATTGCAAAAATCATGAAATGCTTGAACAACTTGCGCATAAGTCACTACAGTATTTGTGTCATTTTCATTTGTTTTTGCTGGTTGAATGTCCCACGAATAGTATTTGTTTCTTGTTTCGCTTCCAACAAGGTTTAAAAATATAGCGATTTTTACAGCATCGGGTTTAGTTGTTTTCTCGCATGCCGTTAAATATGTATTAAAATCTCGTAAAAATGTTGCAAAATTCACGGCAATATTGCCTTCAAATGAAAGCGGCTCTGGTTATTAAAAACATTCATTTCAATCAATTTCTACGTTCAACCAAACAGAAAATGGCCGCGCAAATCTTAGTTTTATGTTTTCAAACGTCATTCACCGAACAAGCTATCTTAGTTTCTTTATTCAAGTTCATACTCCATTCGGCTGCACCATGTTCATACTCCATTCGGCTGCGCCATGTTTAGTATTAGCAAGATCTTAAAAAATACGTCCTACTTTAGTTGTGTATAAAATCAGTGTGTTCTTAGCGTTGTTGCTCATAACGAGTACTCACATATACATACTAAAAGTAGTTGTATAACAAACAATGTTGCCATACAACAGGTAGCCTTTTCCATCAGGGGCCATCAGGGGCCTTTTTTTATTATTTATACAAAAAAAAACAAGGAGTTTTGTGTTTTTATTTTGCTTCGGTTGCCCATTTTTTTACTTACCGATATTTAGTTGTGGGGTTGTGTATTTTCACTTTAATGTCTTAAACAGAAACCTGCATTTCTATATTCTGGAGTTCCTTTTTTAACTCCTCATATACGTGCCCATTTTTTCGCGCGCCAAGCAATTCATTTATTTTTTCCGCCCATAGTTCAATCAGGGCTCTAATCACGTATGACGATAATCGTCTAACGATATCGTTTAGACGATAGTCTTTCTTAAGCAAAAGCGATAGCATTTTTTGACTATCGTTTCAACGACGATCGTTTTTAAGTTACGTTATGAGAGTCAAGGTATTCATCCTGTTGGACTGATCACTTCAATTTTTTTGTACTTCGGCTTATATTTTTCCATTTTATTTTTATTTTTAAAAAATTCTTTCAAATACAAATTATTTTTCAAAAAACACAAAATTTATATATCAATTTTTGTTTGAATGTCATTGTGTACTTGAAAATTGTTTTGTTCAAAAATTGTTTTGTTCACATTTTTATCAAAACATAGTAGTATCAAACATAGTTTTGTTAAAAACATAGTGGCCGTTCATACTGACAGTGTTTTCAGGCATCTTTGAGTAATTTCTTGAGTAGTTTTAAAAAAATTACGCAAGTTAAGTAATTTTGTTTTGTATGGGATTTTGGATAATTTTGGAGCGCATTTGAGGCCCAGTGAAAACAGGGTATTAGTCAAAAAATGTAAGTAAAATAATTTTGTGCAATTGTTGTAATTTTAGAGTTGTAAAGTTAGAGTTGATTTATTTTACATTTATTTATTCTACAATTTAATTAATCAAAAGACACTTTTTTATTTTTAGAGTTTAAAAGACACTTTTATTAAATTTACTATTGAAAAGACACTTTTACTATTTTAGTACCTCCACTTGAGGTTGGTTAATCTACAATCTTTTAAATTGCAACGAAAGGTATTAACAATACCTTCGTTGCAAGCTTTTCTTAAATTCTATTCTCACTATGTTCTAGTGAGTTTTCACATTCACTCAATTTTGGTGTACGTGACTTTTGAAGAAAGTCCGACTTGCAGTTTTTGGCTGACACCAATTGCGAAATATCAGAATTGTTGGCAATCGCTGCTTTGCTTATTTTAACATATACCCAAAATTATGCAATGGAAAATTGTATTGCAAGCCTCTTGAAAGAGGTGTGGTCTAAGTAAAGCTTTAGCGCTTTGCCAAATTATTGCCAGCTTCTGTTAACTGTGCAAGCTAACCTGAAAGAGGTGTGTTCTATGCAAAGCTTAGCGCTTTGCCAAATTATTATCATTGTTGTCAACGTGAAGCAAAACATGCAAAAATTTCACCAACTTTATGCTTGTCAATTGTTGTCTTCGCATTGCAGCAAGCATCATATAGGCTGTAGTGTCACTACAGAATCAAATACGACCACTGCACGGTTATTAAAAAATAAAATCTCACGATGTTATGATATATTTATGCACTGTGTCCTGCGAATGTATAAATTGTTTTTTGTTTTTCGACCTAAAATAGAGTTATTGCAAAAATATTGTTTTTGCGGGCTCAGGTCTTGCCAGATACAAAGTGCTATTTACTGGGGAGTGAAACAAACAACAATTGACAAAAACAAAAAGTTGATGGCTGACCATACAGCTGTTTCGGAAGCTTTCAAGCTTCCTCATCAGCGGTCTTCTGCACAACTTCTGCATAGCAAAGCCTATAAGATCATTTTGTGCAATGAACTAAATGCGAATTTTAAATGCAAATTTTAGCATCTTTTGCGTAGTTGTTTTGTGGTTGTACTAAACATGCACAAAACAACCAGACAAAACATGCTAAAATTGCACCAACTTTATGCTTGTCAATTGTTGTCTTCGCATTGCAGCAAGCATCATATAGGCTGTAGTGTCACTACAGAATCAAATACGACCACTGCACGCTTATTAAAAAAGAAAATGTCACGATGTTATGATATTTTTATGCACTGTGCCCTGCGAATGTATAAATTGTTTTTTTTTTTGTTTTTCGACCTAAAATAGAGTAATTGCAAAAATATTGTTTTTGCGGGTTCAAGGTCTTGCCAGATACAAAGTGCTATGTACTGGGGCCTTCAGCAAATATCAGAAGGTTGAGACAAATTGATTGAAATTTTCAAAAAAAATTCTGAATAATTATGCTCAAATATGCGTATTCTGCATATAAGCAATGTTTGAAATACAGTTACGGGACTTTGTAATTGAGAATTGATTTTGAATTGAATTGAGCAAAACAAATTCTATTTCAAATTTTCATTTGAATTAATTTGAGTTTTAGCAGAGCGCCCTGCAGTAAAAGTTCAAGTGGTGAAAATTTCCATGTGAAATTCGCACCCCGATGCATCATTGGACATTTTTGGTTGAATTTGTTCCAATGTACACAGATTCACATTCTGATGCGTCATTGGAAGTTTTTGGGTGCATCTGTTCAAATGGACTTAGATTACATTAAAGTACGTCATTGGAATTTTATGTGCCTCTGTTCCAATGGGCATAGATTCACAGCCAAGTGCGTCATTAGAACTTTTTTGGATGCATCTTTTCGAGTAGGATTACAGAAGCATCCAAGTGCGTAAGTGGGACCTTTTTTTGGTTGAATCTGTTCCAGAGGCATTACAGAAGCACCCAAGTGCGTCATTGAAACTTTTAGATGAATCTGTTCCAGTGGGATTACAGAAGCACCTAAGTGCGTAATTAAAATTTTTTTGGCCAAATTGGTTCCATTGGGATTTGGCCAGAACCTAACTGCGTCATTGGGCATTTTTTTGGACAAATTTGTTGCATTGGGATTTGGGCAGAACCTAACTGCGTTATTGGACGTTTTTTTTAGACAAATTAGTTTCATTGGGGATTTGGCCAGAGCCCGCTTGCGTTATTGGACTTTTTTTTTGGACAATTGGACGCAGTTGGGTTCTGGTCAAATCCCGATGGAATCAATTTGTCCAAAAAAAAGTCCAATGACATAGTTAGGTTCTTGCCAAATCCCAATAGAACCAATTTGTCAAAAAAAAAATGTCCAATGACGCAGTTAGATTCTGGCCAAATCCCAGTGAAATCAATTTGTCCAAAAAAAAAGTCCAATGACATAGTTAGGTTCTTTCCAAATCCCAATAGAACCAATTTGTCAAAAAAATGTCCAATGACGCAGTTAGATTCTGGCCAAATCCCAATGGAACCAATTTGTCTAAAAAAATGTCAATGACGCAGTTGGGTTCTGGCCAAATCCCAATGGAACCGATTTGTCTATAAAAATGTCCAATGACGCAGTTGGGTTCTGACCAAATCCCAATGAAACCAATTTTTCTAAAATAATGTCCAATGACGCAGTTAGGTTCTGGCCAAATCGCAAAAGAACCAATTGTTCCAAAGAAAAGTGCAATGACGCAGTGGGTTTTGACCAAATTCAAAACATCTTCAAAAATATGTCTCCCTGATTGCCTTAAATGCATATCTAGTCCCACATGACGGGATTCATACAAAAAAAAAAAGAATCTCTTGCTAATTGGTACAGATTCAACCAAAAACGTCGAATGATCCACCTAGATGCGAATCTATGCCCCTTAAAACAGATTCAAATATGCTGGGCCCGGGTGCAACAGATTTACCGAAAAATATCCCATGATGCATCTGGGTGCAATTCTGTGCCATTGAAATACATTCAAGCCAAAATGTGGTGCGTGCCACTTCAATATCAATGCTTTTGAATTTTAAATAGAATTGATCAATTCCAATTCATGTTTGTTGAATTGAAATTGATCAATGCCAATTTAAAAAAAATATGAATTGAATTGAATAAAAGTATTTCACATAGTCAAAAACTGGTCGGTTACTGGTAGGGATTTGAAGAGTAATCCCTACCAGTACTACTTGTCAAAAACTGGCCAAAAACTGGTCACCCACCAGTACAACTAGTCAAAAACTGGTAGGTTACTGGTAGGGACTTGAAGAGTAATCCCTACTAGTAAAACTAGTCAAAAACTGGTCTCCCACCTGTAAAACTGGTCAAAAACTGGTCGGTTGCTGGTAGGGATTTGAAGAGTAGATCCCTACCAGTTAAACTAGTCAAAACTAGTAGGCATTTGAAGAGTAAACTGTATTTCCAAAAATATGATAAAACAAAACACAGCAGCTTTGGATTATCAAACAACAAATTTCACTTTATGAAAAATTATTTTAAAAATAAAATTATTTTCAAATTTCTTTTCAATTCAATTTCTTTTCAATTCAGTGGCAAGAATCGCGGGACGTTCGTGTTTGCATTAGAACGCAAAGCTATTCACGAAAACACCGTCGGAGCCGCGTTTTTGAGTTTTGTAATTCATGTTTTAAATTTTTATTTATGTAGAATTTTTTCTTTTAAATCAATAGAAACTAAAATTTTACATTTATTTTTATTGTCCAGTTTCCAGCCAGTTACTGGCAAGTTTTGGCCAGTTTCTGGCAAGTTTACTACCCAGAAATCGAAGAGTTTTACTGGCTGGTTTCTCGCAAGTTTTTGGCAAGTTTTTGGCCAGTTTTTGGCAAGTTTTTGGCCAGTTTTTGACCAGTATTTGACCAGTTACTGGCTAGTTTACCGCCCAGAAACCAAAGAGTTTTACTGGCTAGTTTCTGGTAGGAAAGTGCGTGACATCGCTTGCGAGTAACTGGTAAGTTTACTTGTCTTGAGAAGACGAACATTGAAAACAAAGACAAATGTGCCGCTCGTTCAACGAAGGTAATGTTGTTGTTGCTATTTATCTATATATATAAAACTCTTGGTCCGTCTGTCAGTCTGTCGGTCTGTCTGTCTGTCTGTTTGTTCCAGCATCACGTCTAAACCGCTGAACGGATTTAACTGAAATTTTGCACCAGAATACTATGGAGTCCGGAGGGTGTCATAGGCTATATATGGGCGGGATTGGACAAAGGGGCGTGGTACCTCCCATACAACCTAAACTTTCAAAACGACATAACTCGGCACATACACAAGCAAAGAAGATGAAACAAAAACTCATATACAAAAAAAAAATACAAAAGCAAAAACACAAAACCAAAGGCAAAAGTCAAACACAAAAGTAAAAGCACAAAACATAAGCAATAACTCAAAAACAACAGAAAAATAAAAAAAGTATAGAAATTCACCACACTAAAATTCACCACACTAAAACTCATCACACTAAAATTTACCACACTAAAACTCATCATACTAAAAATCACCACACTCAAATTCAAAACACCAAAATTCACCACACTCAAACTCAACAGACTAAAACTCACCACAATAAAATTCACCACACTCAAATTCACCACACTAAACCTCACCACACTACTCACCACATTAAAACTAAAATTCACCACACTAAAACTCATCACACTAAAATTTACCACACTAAAATTCACCACACTCAAACTCAACAGACTAAAACTCACCACAATAAAATTCACCACACTCAAACTCAACAGACTAAAACTCACCACAATAAAATTCACCACACTCAAATTCACCACACTAAACCTCACCACACTAAACCTCACCACACTACTCACCACACTAAAACTCACCAAATTGAAACTCACCACTCCAAAATTCATCACACTAAAATTCACCACACTAAAATTCACCTCACTAAAATTCACCACATTAAAACTCACCACACTAAAATTCACCACACTAAAATTCACCACAATAAAACTCACCACACTAAAATTCACCACACTCAAATTCAACCACTTAAACTGACCACACTAAAATTCACCACACTTAAATTGAGCACACTAAAACACACAACAATAAAATTCAATGCACTACTGGGAAGAATTCTACGGGGAAGCACAGTCTGAGAAAGATTGGATATGAGAACAGTTGTGTTAGCGGAGAATTAGTTTGGTTTTGGTTACTACATTTATAAAACCAATAAAAAATACGTCCACGGGTCCCTGATATAAGTAATAAAAATGTTATTTATATTAATAAAATTGCTCCATAACCTTGCATTCACAAAATCTTTGCACGAGTCGTGTACGGGTCCAGCTAGTGTGTTAATAAAAATACAACAAACATTATTAAAAAAAAAAAACAAAATTTTGTATGACAAAGAAAACGCTCTGCTCAAAAAGCAAAAATCTTATTAAATAATAAAACAAATTAAATAATGAAAAAATGTTTTTCGATAAAAAAAACTTAATAAAGTATTTTTATTATTTACTATATTGGATATTTCTGATTAAAATGACGTATAATTCATTCATATTTTTAACACATTGTAAAAAATTACCTTAATTTTCCTAGACGATTCGTGAATGTTGCTGTGCAAAATAATAGTAGTACTATCGAATATGTTACAAAATCGAAATATTTTATAAAATTACTGAATTTAAAGCATGTATTTGTATAAGAGGGGGAATATGGGGGCGATTATCACAAGGCAACGAGTCTGAGTGCTTCAACATGGCGAAGCCAGCGCAATCCTTGTCGGTGTCGTCTCAAGTCAACTCACTGGTCACCAGAATTGGTAAATTGTCAAATGGTGACACCTCCACTTCGGAGGAAGTGCTCCTCGTGGAAGTCGCCCTGGAAACGGCGCTCTATACCACCCGGTGACATCACAGGGCTGTTCGAAACAATCGTCCTGTGATATCTACTACAGCTGCCATGCGGAGAGACACGAATTTGGATGTGGATTTGTGGTCGGCAAGAGACTCCGCCACCTTGTCTCTAGGTTCACGCCCGTGGACGAAAGGCTGGCAACAAGGCTAAATATTTCCATATCAGCCTAATTTGTGCACACGCTCCGACGAACGAGAAAGATGACGCGACAAAAGAGCGCTTCTACGAGCGCCTAGACAACGCATACGAGCGCTGCCCCCGCCATCATATCAAAATCGTGCTAGGTGATTTTAACGCCAAGGTGGGCAGAGAAGCCATCTATTGTCCCACAATCGAAAAATTTATCCTCCATGCCAACACTTCCGATAACGGAACGAGGCTAATCGACTTCGCCGCAGCACGAAACATGGTAGTTAGTAGCACTAGATTCGAACATTTCGATATCCACAAGGCCACATGGTTGTCGCCCGATCAAAAAACTCGAAACCAAATTGATCACGTTGTGATTGACGGAAGGCACGCTTCGAGCGTGATGGACTTACGCACTGTTCGAGGTGCCAATATGGACTCGGATCATTGCCTTGTAGCAGCCAAGGTCCGCACACGCTTAAGCGCTGCGAAGAATGTACGGAACCAAACGCAGAGAAAGCTAGACGTCGGAAAGCTGCAATCACAACAGACAACGCAAGCCTTTTCCACTCGACTCTCACACCTGCTTAGACAAAGCACTCCTCCTCTCGATGATATAAGCGCGCAGTGGAACCATATCTCCGCTCTATGCGTACGGCTGCCGAAGAAGTGCTTGGATTCCAACGCCCCCTGAGGAATCAGTGGTATGACCAAGAGTGTCGCGCGGCCACTGCAGAGAAAGACGCTGCGTACAAATCCACCCTGCAGTCAGTAGCTACGCGAGCTGCGAAGGAGCGATACAAAGAGAAGAGGAGTGAAGAGAGACGTCTTTTCAGGCGTAAAAAAAGCGAGGCAGAAAGACGTGAGTATGAGGAGATTGAGATGCATGAGGCTCGAAATTTTTTCGAGAAAATACGACGCCTAGCCGGAGATTTAAAATCCGGAGGCTCTTCTTGTAAAGATGAGAACGGAAATCTAATGACAGATATCCAGAACACACTGAAAATTGTTGAATATGATTATTGTTTGTTATATTATAGTTATCACTGTATCATTAAACACTTTATATTATTTGTAATTTTCTGATCACAGATATGTTTTGTTATGTTCTCAATACTTTAATATTGTTCATTCAGTTTTTAATAAATACTCAACTACAATAGGTTATGGGAACAGCAACCCACAGAAATATTTGTCAAAAAAAAAAAAAATAATAATAATTTTGAAAGTATAAAATTTTTTCAAGAACATTTTTTAAAAGTTTTTTTTTTGCATCGTAAAAGACAATTGAAAATTATGGATTTTTCGAAACATATCAAGCCTCTAGCGGGAGAAACCGATTGGCCAGTTTGGAAACGAAAAATTCGCGATTTACTGGATTATCACGATGGTGCCTTGGAAGTAATCGACGGACGGTTGCAGAAACCGTTGCCATTGGCAAGCACTGCAAATGAACTCGAGTTGAAGGAGTACAGAGAATCTTGTGATCGATTCAGAAAGGCGAATAGTTATGCAAAATCCATGATCACCAGTGCAATATCGGATGATGTCTACGAAAAAATAATGGATACTGATTCGGCTTTTGATGCGTGGGAAGCATTAAAAACTTTGTACGAAGCGTCGTCAAAGGATCAAGTTTTTAAGATTTGCACCGATTTCTTTTCATTTAATTGGTCGCATAATCAAGACGTGTCGATGCATATCGCAAAACTCAAGAGTCTTTGGAGCGAATTAAACAATGGGCTCAAAAGCAGAAAGGAGCAGCCATTGCCAGAATTGTTGTTGGTATGTAAAACAATGCAAGTTTTGCCAGAACAATTTGATAATTTTAAAAGCAGTTGGATGCTTTTGACCAAAAATGATGAGAGGTCATTTGATGAGATGACAAATCAGCTATGCATGTATGAACGAAATTTTCGGAAGTTTGAAGACAGCAAAGAAGATCAAGAGGCCTTGGTAGTGAAAAGTTATAAGAAAAAAGGTGAACGTTTCAGAACAGTTAAGAGGGATGAGAAAAAACAAGATACTTCATGCAATTACTGTAAGAAAAAAGGTCACTGGGTTCGTGATTGCAAGAAATGGATTGCTGATGGTCGTCCACCCAAAGATAAAAGCCAAAATAGTAATATTGCTCTACCATTGGCATGTAATGATGCTAATGTTATTATGACCGATAATGATTGGTGGATTGACAATGGAGCTACGCGACATGTTACTAATTCTATGGAGATGTTTGCTGAATTTGAAGAATTCAACACGCCGAATGAAATAAAAGCTGCTGGAAGTCAATCTTTAAAAGCTATGGGTATGGGAGTTATTGAAATGAATTCTAAAGTTAACAACAAGATCCAGCAGTTAAAGCTTGTCAATGTTTGGTATGTTCCTGGAATATCAAGGAATTTATTTTCGGTATTAGCCAGTCAAGATAAAAACAAAAACAACGTTTTTAAGTCAACAACATCGAACTGTACGTTAGAAGTCAGCGGGCAAGTTCTGCTTTGTGGTTATCGTCAAGAAAAAGGTGGTTTGTATAAAGCTGACTTAACACCAATATATCCAGAGAAAGTCAATGCTGCTGTTAATGTATCAAGTCTACAACTTTACCATGAGCGATGGGGTCACCAAGATAAGAGGCATGTTAAGAATATGATGGAGAGCGCGTTAGGTATTAAAGTCAAAGCTGAAACTGAAATTTGTGAACCGTGTGTGTATAAAAAGCGCATAGATTTCCATTTGGAACGAGGAAGCAATCAACATGTCCTGGAGAGCTAGTATCCACTGATGTCTGCGGACCTTTCCCAGTATCATATCAAGGAAAAAGGTATTTAGTAGTATTTAAGGATCAATTTACTAAATTTCGATATGGATATTTTATTGCCAAAAAGTCTGATGTAATTGATACTCTTAAAAATATGATTGCTCACGCCAAAATGCAAGGTCATACAATTAAAGAGGTACTGAGTGATAACGGTGGTGAATTTAACAACAAACATGTTATAGCTATATTACAGTCAAATGGTATTACGCAAAGACTAACTGCTCCATATACGCCGGAGCAGAATGGGGGTTCTGAGAGAGAAAACAGAACAATTATTGAGATGGCTAGAACCTTTAAGTACTCGAACTCCGGCATTGAGTTTCCAGATGCATTATGGGCAGAATTTACAAATAGTGCGATTTATATACTAAATAGAACTAGCAAGTCTTCCATAAAAGATGTTAGTCCATATGAGTTGTGGATGGGCAAGAAGCCTCGCATAAAACATTTAAGAATAGTTGGATCGATATGTTATTTTCATGTGCCAAAGCAGAATCGTAAGAAGTTAGATAGAAAGGCTATTAAGGGCTATTTGGTTGGATATGATGGTGAGGAACGCTATAGAATTTTCAACAAAGAGAAGAATACTGTTAATTTATCAAGAGATGTGATTTTTAATGAAAAACTAATAGAATGCAAAGAATTTAACAAGTTGTCAAATGAAGAACAAAAGAACTGTACAGATTTACCAGAAGTTAGGTTTCAATTTAAGGAGTGCAACTCCGCGAATAATGATGATAAGTCGATTAAACTAAAAATTGAAAATTCTGAAGACGTAGAAGAAATTAAAACAGATGAAAATGTCGCTAACGATGAATTTTTTGAATTCTCAGAAGACAGTTCTACAGATGACGAAGACATTCAAAGACAAAAGCGTATAAGAGATGATACAATTGCAGAAGAAGAATTGCCAATTTCGAAAAGGCTTAGAGATAGAACATTATTAAAAAACAGTAAATATGATGATTATGTAATGACGATTTCTGACTATATTAGTAAAATAAAAACTCCTACAACATATAATGAAGTCTTAAATAGCGCAGAAAAGGAACAGTGGCTAGAAGCGATGAAATCAGAGCTGCATTCTTTAAAAGAAAACAAAACTTGGGAAATGTCAAGTTTACCAAAAGGTGGGAAAGCGTTACCTTGCAAGTGGGTATTCCGAGTAAAAACAAATGCAGATGGTTCTGTAGACAAATATAAAGCTCGCTTAGTAATAAAAGGCTTCAATCAACGCGCAGGAATAGATTATAGTGAAACATTTAGCCCAGTTGCAAAAATAGGCACAATTCGAGCTCTATTAAGTATAGCTGCAAGCGAAGAAATGCATATTTCTCAATTCGATGTTTCTACTGCATTTCTTTATGGTGAGCTGGAGGAAATTATATATATGAAGCAGCCCGATAGTTTTGAAGATGGTACAAATCGTGTGTGCAAGCTACAGAGAAGTCTTTACGGTCTTAAACAAGCTCCAAGATGTTGGAATAAGCGCTTCGGAAGACATTTACTAAAACTCGGATTCAAAGCTAGCGGGGCAGATCCATGTTTTTACATCAGGGAAAATAATGGTAAGAAGCTGTTGCTAGTGCTATATGTAGATGATGGGCTAGTCGCGTCAAGTGATGCCAACGCCCTGAAAGAATTCTTAGATGAATTGAAAGCTGAATTCAAAATAGTAAATAAAGAGGCTGACTATTTTCTTGGAATCCAAATAAAGAGAGAAAGTGGTAAAATAATAATTTGTCAAGAAGCGTTTGCCAAAAAGATTTTGGAAAGATTTAATTTCGATGGTTGTAAAAAGGTAAATACGCCAATGCTCAAAGCAAGTGATCAGGGAAAGAATCTAGAACAAGAGAAGAAGACAGTTGACTTTCCTTATCGACAAGCTGTTGGGGCTTTAATGTATTTAATGCTTGGTACACGTCCAGATCTAGCATACAGTGTTAGTTTTCTGTCTAGAACTCTGGAAAGTCCTTCACCTGAAGATGTCATACGTGTCAAAAGAGTCTTTAGGTACATTTCCGGTACTATTGATCTTGGCATTGTTTACAACAGAGATGCTAAATGTGAATTAGAATGCTATAGTGATGCTGATTTTGGAGGATGTTTAACAACGGGAAGATCAACATCAGGTGTTGTAATTAAATATGCTGGTGGAGCGATTACCTGGATGAGTCAACGTCAAACTATTGTGGCTACTTCGACAACCGAAGCTGAAATTGTCGCAGCAACTGAAGCAACAAAAGAAATCATGTGGCTGTGTCGCCTATATTCGGAAATAGTATCGTTGAAAAATATACCCATATTACAAGTAGATAATGCTGCTGCAGTTCGATTGTCTCAAAACCCAGAATTTCATAGAAGAACCAAACACATTGCGATTAAGCATTTCTTCGTAAGAGAGAAGGTTGTTGAACGAAAACTTGAGGTCCTTCAAATTTCTACTTCAGAACAAGTTGCTGACATCATGACAAAACCTCTTCAACCCGTAAGGTTAAAGATTCTGTGTTCGATGTTGGGTCTACAAAATGCTAACTCTAAATAACAAGGGAAAGTGTTGAATATGATTATTGTTTGTTATATTATAGTTATCACTGTATCATTAAACACTTTATATTATTTGTAATTTTCTGATCACAGATATGTTTTGTTATGTTCTCAATACTTTAATATTGTTCATTCAGTTTTTAATTAATACTCAACTACAATAAAAATATGGAGGGATCACTTCTCTAGACTGCTGACCGGTGATGATGACCGCAATTCCACCGATAGAGAAGTAAACCCGGCAACCCCAGTACTTGATGACGACGTTGAGATTCCGCCACCCGACCATGACGAGGTCAGAACAGCCATATTCGGCTGAAAAACAACAAAGCCGCAGATGCTGATGGCCTGCCTGCTGAATTGTTTAAGACCGGAAGCGAAGAGCTAATAGAGAGCATGCACGAGCTCGTAAGCAGAATATGGTCGGATGAAAGCATGCCAAGTGACTGGAGCCTCAGTGTAATAAAGGGGATCCCACTTAATAAAGGGGATCCCACTATCTGCGCCAACTACCGTGGGATCAGCCTACTCAATATCGCATACAAGGTTCTATCGAGCGTATTAAGTGAAGGACTGAAGCCCATCGTCAACAGACTGATTGGACCTTATCAGTGCGTCTTCAGACCTGGAAAGTCCACCATAGACCAGATTTTCACATTGCGCCTAATCCAGGAAAAGACCCTAGAAAAACAGATCGACACCTACCACCTATTAGTTGACTATAAAGCCGCCTCGACACTCCGATAAGGGAACGATAATACGCCGCAATGTCTGAGTTCGGTATACCTGCGAAACTTATAAGGCTTTGCAGGATGACCCTGAGCAACACACGTTGCTCAGTGAGAATAGGAACAGACCTCTCCGAGCCATTTCATACCGAACGAGGTTTCAGACAGGGTGACTCCCTATCGTGCGACTTTTTTTAACTTATTGATGGAGAAAATAGTTCGAGCTGCCGAACTCCGTCAAAGCGGCACTATCCTCAACAAAAGTGTCATGCTGCTCGCATATGCCGACGATATTGATATCATTGGCAGTCAGCGCAGCATTCTCCAGATTGGAGAAAGAGTCGCTTCGAATGGGTCTATCGGTGAACTAGGGCAAGACGAAGTTCCTTGTGACAACAAGCAAAAAAGAGTCCGTGCGTCTTGGACAAAAAGCTGTTTTTGACATCCACAAGTTCGACATTGTGAATGACTTCGTCTATCTGGGATCCAGCGTAAACAGCAACAACGACGTCAGCCTGGATTTCAAACGGAGAATAACGCTTACCAACAGGTGCTACTTTGGGCTCAGTAGGCAATTGAGAAGTAGAACCCTCTCTCGCCGTACAAAAATAACGCTCTACAAGTCACTCATCATGCCCGTCCTACTTTATGGTGCAGAAACATGGACGAGTACTGGGAGCGTTCGAGAGAAAGATTCTCCGTAAAATCTTTGGCCCTATCTGCTTTGCTAACGAGTATCGAATCAGGATGAACCACGAGCTGTATGAGTTATTCGACGACATTGACATAGTCAAGCGCATCAAGATCCAGCGGCTTCGCTGGCTAGGTCATGTCGAACGAATGGATGAAAACACTCCAGCCAAGAAGGTGCTTGAATCAAAACTCGAAGGTGGACAGCGTAGAAGAGGGCGTCCAAATCTGCGTTGGAGAGACCAAGTTGAGGACAACCTGGCAACGTTTGGTATTTCTAACTGGCGTCAGCGCGCGCAAAGCAGATACGACTGGCGCGGCTTCATCTCAGCGGACAAAAACCGACCCACGGTTGTAAGGGCCATTTAAGTAAGTAAGTAAGTATTTGTATTAGAGAGGGGGGGTTCAGATGGGGTAGTGTATGCGCAAGCCAGTAACCGACTTCTGTTAGTTACCATAGCCTCTCCTACACAATTCATAGTCTCACCTTCGCGTTGTGAACTCCGTTAACCCGAGCAACCTGCTGAAGATCTGGTGGGAGGTCTGATCGGGGACAAACGAGACAGGGATATTGGCCCTCCAAAATGGGTGTTGTGTGTTGGGCTTGTGACCCTACATATAAAAAAGCTGATTCAACGAAAACAGATAACATGCCTCGAATACAGACCCGAAAACACGATGACAACCTGATGATTTACGGATATGCACCTGAAATGACTGAACCACTTATAGGGCAGGTGGCACTATCCTGCTGATGGATGTCCTCGAAAAATACAAGGCTGACATCACCGCAATCCAGGAAATGAATGGACAGGACAGGGCTGCTCTAAACAGGCATCCTGTGACATTTACTACAGCTGCCATGCGGAAAGGCTTGGATTCTAACGCCCACTACGGAACAAGTGGTACGACGAAGAGTGTCGCGCAGCCACTGCAGAGTAAGGCGATGAATATAGAGCAACTCTGCAGTCGGTAGTTACGCAAGCCGCTAAGAAGCGATACAGAGAGAAGAAGAGCCTAAGCCTGAAAAGATGTCTCTCCTCCTGACATCTTTTCAGGCTCAAGAAAAGAGAATTAGAAAGACGTGAGTGTGTAGATATTGAGATGCATGGCGACATGAACGATGCTCGAAATATCTTTCAGAAGATAAGACACCTGACCGGAGGTTTAAAGACCGGACCCTCTTCCTGTCAGAACGATGACGGGAATCTAGTAAGAGATGTCCAGGGTACACTGAGATTATCTTCTAGCAGGCGATTGCATTTTTCATTCTGCCAAAATTTGATGTCTGTGCATTTGTTACGGCAACTGAGTACGTTATTGCATCAACAAAATAAATGCCAAACGGCAACCTCATGTCTATCAGCAGTTCGGTTGCCAGTTTTTTGCCCAAAATTATGGATACATACAGAAATAAATAAACGTCAAAAATTTTCACAAGTGGCAAACAATAGTAAATTCTTTAATTAATTAAAAATGCGAAATAAATATATGAATATTAATAAAATAATGAATTAATTCAATACAAATTGTTGTTTAGCTGGTGAAATATAATAAAAATATATGACCATGTGTGGAATTATAAATAGTTGCTTAATTATGATGAAATAAAATATTAAATGTGTCTTCATACTGTTTTTATTTTTCAGGGAACACGAATGAACAGAAATATATTTTTTGAAATTGTGTGCGTGACCTATTTACTCATCAAAAATATATATAGAAAACTTTACATAAATAAATTTTATATATAAAAAATTCTTAAATTAAAATTTCTATTAGAGGTTTCGGCATGCTTGCTGACTTGGAGGTTTAAACAACCTCATGCTTGCTGAATATTAGGTTGTCACAATTTCATTCTTGCTAACTAGGAGATTAGCACATTCTCATTCTTGCTGACTAGGTACAACCTCCTAATCAGCAAGTTTCCGCAACCGAATAATTCGGTTAGTTGGTTGCCGCAACAAATCAGTTTTCTGTGTGTAGCGAATGGAATCTCAGTATACTCTGCCCAATCCTTAAGAAGGGGAATCGTGGGATAAATCTCCTCAATATCGCGTATAATGTTCTAACGAGCGTATTATGTGAAAGACTGAAGCCCATCATCAACAGACTGATTGAATCTTATCAGTGCGGCTTCAGACCTGGCAAGGCCATCATAGAACCGATTTTCCCATTGCGCCAAATCCTGGAAAGACCAAAGAGAAGCAGATCGACACCCAACACCTTTTAGTCGACCACAAAGCTGCCTTCAGCAGTCGATAAGAAGTCGCCTATACGCCACCATGTCTGAGTTTGGTATACCTGTGAAACTTATAAGGCTTTGCAGGATGACCCTGAGCGACACACGTTGCTCAGTGAGAATTGGGAACAACCTCTCCGATACGTTTAATACCGAACGAAGTTTCAGACAAGGCGATTCCCTATCGTGTGACTTCTTCAACCTAATAATGGAGAAGATTGTAAGAGCTGCACAACTCCATCACAATGGCAATAACTTCAACAAGAGTTCCATGCTGGTCGGGTACGCTGATGATATCGACATCATTGGGCGTACGAGCAGTCAGTGCAGCATTTTCCAGTTTAGAGAGGGAATCGCGTCGAATGGTCTTACGGTGAACGAGTACGAGGACAAGTACCTAGTGTCAACAAACAAAGAGTCCCGGCGTCTTGGACAACACGTCACTATTGACAACCACAACTTTCAAGTTGTGAAGGACTTCGTCTACCTAGGTACCAGCATCAACAAGTAAAACGATGTCAGCCTGGAGATTACCCGAAGAATAACTCTTGCCAACAGGATTTACTTGGGCTCAGTAGGCAATTGAGGAGCAGAGTCGTCCATAACGCCAGTCCTCCTCTATGGCTTTAGGAGCGTTCGAGAGAAAGATTCTTCAGAAAATCTATGGCCCGATATGCGTTGAAAACGATTACAGAATCAGATGGAACGACGAGCTGTATGAGCTCTATGCCGACATTGAAATAGTCAGGCGCATTAAGATCCAACGCATACGCTGACTTGGACATGTCGAGCGTAAAAGCGCTCCAGCAAAAAATATGGTGGCCAACGTAGGAGAATCTCCGGTGGAGCGACCAAGTGCGACACAACCTGACAACACTTGGAGTGCAAAACTGGCGCCAACGCGCGCAATGTTGAAGCGACTGGTGAGGGGTAATTGCTGCGGTCGAAACCCCTCATGTGTTGTAATGGCCAAATAAGTAAGTAAGTAATTGGAAGAAAATTGTAAAATATTTGATATATTTTCTGTTGATTTGATATAATATTATATCTGCAAAACCTTGTTCGAGTATTACACAAAAAATCATTAAAATTGTATCATTTAAAAAATAATGCTTTAGAAATTATTTCAAATTCTTAAGGATATCGTTTACTGTTTAACTATAATATCAAATAATACGAAGATTGTGGAAATGAAAAAATATATCAAATATTCTCATGATTTAGTTTGACGTACGATTTGAATAACATATTCTAGGCAGGCATCAAAGTAATTAAAAGGCTTAGTATGCAGATCGATAGATTAAGCATTAAAGAATAATTCATAGAATACCTTTATCTGGGATATCACAAATAATTTTAAAGACGTACAAAAAACAAAAAATCATAAGTTTCTTCGTGACTATTTGCGCAAATATCCCAAGAAACATTTTAACGTTGTTCCGTAAACAAACGGAATCACAATTCCGTTTGTAACGGTACGTTTACGGCATGCACAAGACGGATTCGTCGATACTTGATTGAAAACGAAAAATGTACGGCATGCCAAAATATTCCACTCCGTTTAAATTCCGTTTTCTTATTTCGAATATGTTTGGAATATTCGGTATTTATGTCGTTTTCACTCCGTAGCGACGTATCCGTTTAAAATCCGTTTGCTACGGTGTGCACCGTTTTTATGTCGTTTATACTCCGTAAAATACGGAGTTCATAAACTGTTTTCTGGCGTTTTCACTCGGTTTTTCAGTCGTTGTTTCTTAAATGTTAATTTTGGTACGAGCTTTGTAGCAGATGTACATATGGAGCAATTAAGCAACATAAATAACGTAAGTGTAAATGCGCATACAATTAACCAGGTAGAAATTAACAACTGGGCCAGCGTTGGCGCAGTACTGGCGCTAGTATTGCCAATGCTGGCATCCAATACCGGCCCGTTTGTTCGCCAGTACTGTACCAGCGTCAAAATGATAACGTCGGCAGGAGCTGGGCCCAATTGTTCTACCAGTACTGGCACAAAGCTGGCAAACACTAATGCCAGTGCTGGCCCCGTTATTCACCAGTACTGTACCAGAGTCGAAATGATTCAGTACTGGCACAACGCTAGTAAACACTAATGCCAGTGCTGGCCTCGTTATTCGCCAGTACTGTGCCAGAGTCGGAATGAGCTGTGCCCAATTTTTCTACCAGTACTGGCATAACGCTGCCAAACTCTAATGCCAGTGTTGGCCCATAGTTATACCTAATCTAGAGCTAAACATTATTTAAAACATTCAATATATCTTAATTTTTTTTTTAATATATCGTCACTATCATGTCAAAGGGGCGAATGTGATTTTCAATTTTTCCAATTTCTTCGTTTTTTTTGCTATAGCTTTTTATTCGTGCAAGATAAAATAGTAGTTTAAAGGTATTAATTGTCTGTTTTTAAAGCACCTATCGATTGGCATCATTATTTAAATTTGCCAAAAAAATTTCCTTCAAATAACAAATGGCAAATTAATGTTTGGCAAAATATTTTTAAATAATGATGCCAATAGATAGGTGCTTTAAAAACAAACAATTAATTCCTCTACATCACTATTTTATTTTGAGCTAATAAAAAGTTATAGCATAAAAAACAAAAATATTTGCATATTAGTCAGGATATAGCCTCACAAAATTCGTATTTAAAATTCAGTAAATAGTCCGAATCCAAAGATATTTTATATACGTTATAATAATTCATGAATAAACCAAAATAACAAAAAAAAATGAAAAAATAATTTTTAAAGCACTTCAAACTTTAAAATTTGATTTCTCAACATTTTTAAAAATGCACATTCGCCCCTTTGGCATGACAGTGACGATATCTCTTTAAATAATTTTGTATAAAAACACATACAGCCCAATCATAAATTTCATAGGAAATTGAATTTCATGTGAAATTTTATTTTCCTGCGAAATGAAATTTCATATTATCAATTTCCTGGGAAATAGATTTATTTCGAAATAATTGTCATATACATTTCGTAAGTTTGACAATTATTTGTTGTGCACACAAAATTTAAATTTAATTTTAAAAACATATAAAAAAAATTGAAACTGAATTGGATGAAATAACTTGCTGGATTGAGACTTCCAATTGCTACTCTATTGATGTTTGCTGATCCGTTGCAGGCTTTTGCATAATATATTTTGGTGAAGTCAATCCCTCTTCGATTAAAGCAAAAAACTATACGGAGTGAATTACCGATGGAAATCCCTTTGCGCCAGTCGGTCGATTGAGGACTTTGGACTACGACTCGAATGGTCCCAGATTCAATCCCAGAGACTGCAACATCTTTTCATAGAAACAATTTTTTTATCCGACGCTACCTCGGCAGTCAAAGGCAAACATACAAGAGTAAAACATTGGCCATGAAAAAGCTCTCATCACAGCATATGGAAGCACAGCTCAAATAGTGATAGAACTCGGCCTAGGTTCTTCAAATCTGTAGCACCAAATTATTATAAATATGTTCAATAGATCCCTTCCTGCGAAACAAAATTTAATGACCGCTTCTAAATTTATATTTTTATTTGTATCATCGGTGGCTCAGATGGATAAGGCGTTGAACTACGAACGGAAATGTCGCTAGTTCGAACACCAGCGACTGCTACATCAACAAAACAGACAATATTTGGCAGACCTCTCGCAGACAATGGAAAACCTCCGAGAGTAAAAACACCGTCCATTAAAATATCTCACCCCTCCAGATTCGGCATTACGCTTTATGAAATTATTTTTACTTTCTTAGATGATAGGTCTAATATTATTTAAATCCTTCTCCACTTGTTTCTAAAACTCCTGAACTTTTTTTTGCTTATGTAGCATATAAATCCTATAACAATACTCATGTACCTGCATAATGCTTAAAAGCACATCTAAATCTAAACACGTGTTCATTGTTCCTCCAATAATTTAGTTTCATTTTTAAAATTTCAATTTCCTCTAAAATTTTCAGTCGGAATATTTATGCGTAAATCAGGAAAAAATTTCCTTTAAAATGAAATTCATGAAATGAAACTATTTCCAGTGAATTATTTTCCTACATTCAAAATTCATTGTGATACCAAATTTCCTAATAGTGAATTTTTTATATTTTATATTTTATATTTTATATTTTATATTTTATATTTTATATTTTATATTTTATATTTTATATTTTATATTTTATATTTTATATTTTATATTTTATATTTTATATTTTATATTTTATATTTTATATTTTATATTTTATATTTTATATTTTATATTTTATATTTTATATTTTATATTTTATATTTTATATTTTATATTTTATATTTTATATTTTACATTTTATATTTTATATTTTATATTTTATATTTTATATTTTATATTTTATATTTTATATTTTATATTTTATATTTTATATTTTATATTTTATATTTTATATTTTATATTTTATATTTTATATTTTATATTTTATATTTTATATTTTATATTTTATATTTTATATTTTATATTTTATATTTTATATTTTATATTTTATATTTTATATTTTATATTTTATATTTTATATTTTATATTTTATATTTTATATTTTATATTTTATATTTTATATTTTATATTTTATATTTTATATTTTATATTTTATATTTTATATTTTATATTTTATATTTTATATTTTATATTTTATATTTTATATTTTATATTTTATATTTTATATTTTATATTTTATATTTTATATTTTATATTTTATATTTTATATTTTATATTTTATATTTTATATTTTATATTTTATATTTTATATTTTATATTTTATATTTTATATTTTATATTTTATATTTTATATTTTATATTTTATATTTTATATTTTATATTTTATATTTTATATTTTATATTTTATATTTTATATTTTATATTTTATATTTTATATTTTATATTTTATATTTTATATTTTATATTTTATATTTTATATTTTATATTTTATATTTTATATTTTATATTTTATATTTTATATTTTATATTTTATATTTTATATTTTATATTTTATATTTTATATTTTATATTTTATATTTTATATTTTATATTTTATATTTTATATTTTATATTTTATATTTTATATTTTATATTTTATATTTTATATTTTATATTTTATATTTTATATTTTATATTTTATATTTTATATTTTATATTTTATATTTTATATTTTATATTTTATATTTTATATTTTATATTTTATATTTTATATTTTATATTTTATATTTTATATTTTATATTTTATATTTTATATTTTATATTTTATATTTTATATTTTATATTTTATATTTTATATTTTATATTTTATGTTTTATATTTTATATTTTATATTTTATATTTTATATTTTATATTTTATATTTTATATTTTATATTTTATATTTTATATTTTATATTTTATATTTTATATTTTATATTTTATATTTTATATTTTATATTTTATATTTTATATTTTATATTTTATATTTTATATTTTATATTTTATATTTTATATTTTATATTTTATATTTTATATTTTATATTTTATATTTTATATTTTATATTTTATATTTTATATTTTATATTTTATATTTTATATTTTATATTTTATATTTTATATTTTATATTTTATATTTTATATTTTATATTTTATATTTTATATTTTATATTTTATATTTTATATTTTATATTTTATATTTTATATTTTATATTTTATATTTTATATTTTATATTTTATATTTTATATTTTATATTTTATATTTTATATTTTATATTTTATATTTTATATTTTATATTTTATATTTTATATTTTATATTTTATATTTTATATTTTATATTTCATATTTTATATTTTATATTTTATATTTTATATTTTAATATAACACTGAATAAGTGCTGTGATTAATGCATTAGCATTGCATCGTCGGTTTTTATTGCTGCGTATGAGGCCGCCACCACTGAGGTTCTCCGTTTCTTTCTGTGTTGCTGTGCGATGAGTTACCGCTGTCCATTTCCGTATCCTTGTGGACCTGACATCCGTTTTGCCTCGCTTCCAGGCCCATTTTATAGTCACTATGCATGCGTGTTAGAGGCTGCTGTGCGAAGCGGCGGTTGCTGTGGAGAATTTTTGGCTGGACGCCAGCTGCTGCACGACTAGCACCGCTAAGATAAGATTGCTGCTGCGACGGCGATGGGCCGCTGTCACCAATCTGCTCTCGTTTCTCGTTCTATTTTGTGTTCACTAACAAAAAAATAAATAAACAAACAAACTTCAAAAAATTCAAAATCAAATCTTGCTTACCCAAAAACTATATATTTTTTTAGCAAAGTGTTTTTATTAAATATAAAATTCATACGCGTCTTAATATCTTTAACTCCGCACAATTGAATTGACCACAATTTACATATCAATGTTGGTACAACTCACCTGTAAAAATAATAATGTGGAGATAAAGTCTTGAAGAACTTAGGCCGAGCTCTCTGACCATTTGATTTGTTCGTGTTATACTGAAAGTGATGGGACCTACACGATTTAATGCTGAATCCAAACGGCGTGCTTTTCAAGAGCTTTTCATAGGCAATGTTTTACTCTCGCGGGTTAAATCCCATATTACTCGCATATAGAGTACGCACGTGATTGTTTCGTGCGACGCACGCTTGCTACTGGCGAAAAGCTGGCAGTAAATACGGACCGCCATTGGTTTGACTACGGGCCCAGAGTAGGAAACCAGCGTTGTGCCAGTACTGCGCCAGCATTACGTTTCCAGAATTGGCAACCTATACTGAGCGAGTACTGGCGAAGCGGTGTTAGTAAATACGGCCGACATTGGCTTCAAGACGGGCCCAGTAGTATGCCAGTTGTAAACCAGCGTTGTGCCAGTACTGTGCCAGGAGTGAATGTCTAGCATCGGCAACCAGTAGTGTGCCAGTACTGGGCCATTTGTTCCAGTCTGGCAATTTCTGTCTGGGTACATACATTTAATTGTAACTAACTTAATATAGATAAAAAAAGAAACAAAATCAAAACCAAGACATTGGCGAGAAAACATTGGATTTCTTGTTGTAGTTCTAGGACCACCACAACCAGAAGCAGCACTTCACAATCTACGACTAAAAAATTGGGAGCATACATCTAGTTACACCAATGTATGCTCCCAATTTCAAAGCAGATAATCTTAAAGCCTTCAAGAGAAAACGCTGCGCAAAAAGCTCCACAAAAGCTGTTGGATGATGTCAATATCCATGGTAGTAATTAATTCACTTGAGGCAGGAAACCAGCCAATGTCTTGATTTGTATCCATGGTAGTAATTAATTCACTTGAGGCAGGAAACCAGCCAATGTCTTGATTTGCGGTGGCTATCCTCGTCTCAAACATGGAGTTGCATTTGTTGGTCGTGGTCTGGAATTTAATATTAGCTGTATTCCCGTGGCAGTTAAACCAGATCTGTTTCACTGGAACGCCAACGGTTCTATTTTGACAAAGTAGGTAGCACTTTTGCTCAACTAGCCTTTCTGCCATTTTTATGACATTTCGACAAATATTATTTGAAAGTAGCTCTTGTGTTCAAACATGGGCACAAATGCAATTTACACTATTCCGTTTTCATTATTAGCTGGAAAAGTGTTCAAAATTCTTCAATTAAAAATGCATCTATGTTTAAGTTGGGGCGACTAAACAGCCGACAAGCAGTTTCATATAAGGACAAGCAGTTTCATTGCAGTAGATCATTTTAAGTCCAAAGATTAAGCTAATTAAAGTACTTCATCCATAGACTACAATTCAACCATTGAAGGCAGGGTATATGAAAATAAAACAACAAATTACACTATTCCGTTATTTACACTATTCCGTTTTCATTATTAGCTGGAAAAGTGTTCAAAATTCTTCAATTAAAAATGCATCTATGTTCAAGTTGGGGCGACTAAACAGCCGACAAGCAGTTTGATATAAGGACAAGCTGTTTCATTGCAGTAGAACATTTTAAGTCCAAAGATTAAGCTAATTAAATACTTCATCCATAGACTACAATTCAACCATTGAAGGGTATATGAAAATAAAACAACAAATTTCTCGCATTTTTACGCCCTACTTTATCACGATTTTAGCCAGAAACATGTCGATTTATCTGTTAAAGGATAGTTGTATTTAGGCTTTAAGAGGGCGTTCCTTCGTATTTGATTATTAGGGAGTCATGGACATGGTTATTTTATTGTTAGTTTGGGTCGTTAAACAGCAATTCAGTCCGAATTTGAAATTTGATATAAATTTGCGGAAGTCTTTTAATCAGAAGCTGCGTGTTCGTGTTCCAGTTAAGCACGAACTGCACTTCACTTGCCATTTGAATTGCACTTTTCCGACCTGAACAAAATTTTAACAGACCACGCGCTTTAATACAAAATGAGCAAGGCTTTACTGTATAATGCGCGCTGCTATCGTCCGAATCATCTTCAAATAAAACAAAAACACTAAATCGCCCAGAAAATTTGACAATTTATTTCTAACAAATATTTAAATAATTTCGGACATTGACATTGAAAGTTAAGTATCATAAATATAGTTAACATTTTCCTAATATATATATTGTCTTCTTCATTGCATACTAGCAAAGGACACTTTGGATTACACTACACATCAGCAATTCTGCGCAGCAGTCAAGGTTATTTTTGTATTATGTAAAATGACGCCCTGATTCCGAAAATATGGTTTAATAATGTTTCTTTGGATAGGTTTGCAAAACATGGGCCAATAAATTTTGAACCGTGCTTTCATAAAAGAGCTCACATATATTTCTAAATAACACATGTGATCAAGTGTTATATCGAATTAAAGGTAATTGAATATCCAATAAACATTTCTCAGAACATTATTAAATTGGTTCATTAAGAGAACTCGATAGGATAACTTGAAAAATCATTCATTTAAAATATTCATTAAAAAATATGGAAAAAATCGAGAAAATAAGATGATACACACATTTTAATTTTCCAAAATTAGTTGACACTTTTTCGAAGAAATTGAGCTATCAATGACAAAAATATATGGGTAAAATTTGAGGATAAAGAAAGTGATGAGAAATCAAAATAATTGTGTGCTATACAAATAGGCATAAAAATAAAAAGTAAAAAATGTGAGCGGATCACGCTCATTTTTTGAGCACCTATTGATATATGATTGCATGTAATTAATTTTAAATTTTATATTCAGCCTTATCGTGAATAAAATTCTTCAGGGAATTTTTACCCTTGGTGGAAAATTGGTATCGTGAACAATATTCGAAAAGGGAAAAAATGTTTCCCTAAAAAAACTATCATGAACAATATTTTGGAGGTAAAATTACCCCTGTTTCGCTGAAAAAATTCCAAAATTCCACCATTTTTACTTCGGGGGAAAAGAATTAATTAAAAACAAAACACACTTTAAATAACTATACTTTTATTTATAATATGTTAACAAATATCTATGGATAGCACCAAAATTATTTAAATAAAAGTTATTTACATATTTCTGCACAAATAAATTACAGATATATTCAACCACTGCAAAAACCTCACCGGCTGGGGAATATCTTATTTTTTTTTAACTCTTGAAAAATGAACGCAATCTAATCACAACATTTTCTTAAATGAAAAACTTCAATTAAGAGTCATTTTATATACTTTTAATTGCAGTTTAACATAATTTTAACTTCAATATTTATTTTCACAACACAACGCAATTTTGAAATGTGAAAAAAATGTGAAATTTTTGCATAAAAGTACATATTATATATCTGAACTATTATTTTACAACTTTATTATCTGAAATGATAAAAATAACCATAAAACGCATTAAAAAAAATCTGGCCATATTGTAAAACTGCATTCGAATTTCGAACAAAATATCGGAGGAATTGCTGTTCCTGGGAGATTGCACCCAGGGAAAAAGTATATCGAACATTTTACTACGTTTCATATATTTTTACTATGCACAATAATATTTTATAATTGTTAGCGTTTTTAGTAAGTTTACTATAAATTGGTTTGATCAATAATATTTCATAGTAAATTGTATGAAGTTATTGAAATTGGCTGTCTGTTTTATCAATGTCATTTAAAAAAATTGTTTAACAACGGGTAAGCTATCACAAAATTAATTAAATATATTTAAATAATTATATTTTTACATGTACCCGCTGGCGGCAACACGATACTTCTTATGGCGGATGTCTCTAATATTATTAGGATTACTGATGCCCGCTGGTGCCGCCACCGGTGATGAGTGTAAAGGAGACACGGTAGTCGAATCTGTAAGGACGAGTAAAGTCTGCAAAAGCATCCGCCGATACCAAAGAGCGGCAGCTGCATCAGCGAGTCGCTGCGGCCTGCGATAATGTGTTGAAGACGCTTGCATTGCGAGGCGATTAGCGATTTTTTTCTTTGATATTATCGTCGCTTTTGGAAAATGTCCGACGTCCAACTGCGGGTAATGGGTCACTAAATAAATTAAATCTTTAAATTTATTTTTCATGTTGTAGTAACACCTTTCGTTGACTGACTGTGTCGCCTCTGTTGCCGCCTCTACGAATCCGTGAGCCACAGTAGCCGAACCATCCGGCATACCGAAGAGTAACCGTTGCATCAACTCAGTTCCAGGTTGCGCCCCTGCGAATATCTTGCAGATGCTGAAGTTGCGAGATGGACAGCAGCCTCGCTGAGTCCAGGTTTATAATGTATTTATTTGGCGGACGACGTTGACTTTTCCGACGTCGCAGCTGCCGCATTGTAGTCAAATTGTGTGAATATATGCTAATATATTTGTTTCGAATTAAAATACCATAAATAAAAATAATCCTAAATGTGAATCTCTCCATTCATTTGTATTTGAATTCAAAATATTATTAAACATAGTAAATTTATATGCAGCAGATTGTAAACAAAAAAAAAACATTATTACACATAATAAATTCAAATTAAACATAGTAAATTTGTGACATTTGACAATTTAAAAAAATTACTATGAAAAATAATGTTTTTACTATAACTAAATTTGACTTCATATCGTTAAGATATATAACGAATTTACTATGAATGATAACGGATTTACAATGTTTTTTCCCTGGGTATGACGATACCAAAAAATGTTTGCAGGGAACAGAAAATTCCGAGGGAATAGAATATTCCCCAAGTCTTCACGATAAGGCTGAATGTCTTCAATACAAACGAATCAATTAACGATTGCATCTATTTTGTTTAACTGCTCCCATGATTTCCTGCAGCAGCCTTAAATGTGATGATTACGAACAAGAATTCGCACAGCATAAGCGTAGCCATTGAGCCATTGATAAGTGCCATGGCGAGGTGGTGCCCAACATCAAGGTTACCCATGTAAATCGCGTAAGATTTGAATCTATTGTTGCTGAAAGGACGAGCTGGCTCACCATTCAATGGAAATGATGAGATCACAACGCCCACATTAAGAGTCTCAGATGGTCAGCCGATTATTCCGGTTAGTGTGATGGAAATTGCAACTTTGTATTGATTTAATATTATAATGAAATTTGTTTATAATTAATTATTAAAATAATCAATTAAAAATAAAATACAAAAATATAATGTACTTGTACTGCAAAATTGAAACATGCTCAGCACCCGTGAGAACTATTGAAAGTGACGCGAGAGGCAACGACGATGTCGCGTTATATTAGAGAAGAGATATGCACCCATTCTTGACATTTAATTATTTTTGTTATAATTAATAATATTTTTTTTATTTATATACAGATGTTGATATCACGGAATAGATAGATGTTAAAAAAGACAATTCAACGAATTGTATATTAATATATTAATTAATTCTAAAATATTGTAATGCTTAATTTAACATTATTGTTTTAATAGATTTTGTAATTATTTTGATTTGCTGTAAAATAATAAAAAAAAAATGTGTTTTTTCATACAGTTTAAGATCCATTCAGCACGTTGCGTATCATGCACGACAAATATTCACCAGTACATTTTATATGAGAGCGTTCATATCATGCGTATTGGGTCCGATCATGCAAAATATTTTTGCAGGTGCTGCAGGCACCTGCAAAAATGTACAAATAAAAAAATATTTACTGCTTTTTCTTGTTCTTATTACAAAATTTTGAGATTGTACTGATATTGTAGTATTTTTTAAATATTTATTTTAACAAGACTACCCATATTTATTAACGTCAAAAATTTAAATAAAATTAAATTTAAATAAACAATCGTCACCAATCTCAACAAAGGCGTGAAGCTCACAAAGATAAAATTCTTTGGGAAAACAATGAGACCCGCCGAGTTCTCGCTAGGTCTCCAAATGTATTTTTCTAATGGGCATAAAGGGTGGCGCTGTTGACATTGCTACGCCTAGTAAGTGGTGTTGTAAGTCAACATAGTGTGTTTGGGCAAATCACTATACGTTGATATCATGAACGTATCGTGATTCACTTCCGCAATGACTACCTCATGCAGTTATCGTATAGTTGCAGTAAAGTGCAATGTAGGGTTTTTTCAGCAAACAGTATTGGCGAAGCTGGGTCAAACCAGGTGTAGCGCGATTGGCAGGCGGCGTCTTTACGGAAGTTGAGTGGAATTTGCACTCTGCCGGAACATGTTGATTTGGAACATGCCTTAATATAATAGTTTAAGTTAGGTTTTACCCACTAATAGTAGTTGGGCTCGTAACAAACGCATGCAGTTGTTAAAATATCTACAATATTATTTTTGTTATTAAAGCATCAATCTACATTTGAGTTGACTTTTTGACAGATTAACATTAAAATGTGTGCAATTATTAACTATATTACACATACGGTTAAAAGGTGATGATACAACATAATTTGTTCTACTAAATGGAAGATAGAATAATGTATCACCATTTCTACTACTTCTACGATTTTGGTTAAAGGTAATATAGCGTAGAAGCTCTGGTGAATCCAATTTACCAGTAATGAGTTAATGTATATAGATTACATCGGCATTTTTCCTGCGACCTTCAAGTGATTTCAAGTTTAATAGCTTCAGCCGATCCTCGTATGGTGGAAGATTGTAATTATCAACCCAATTTAAACCATTGAGAGCGAATCGTACAAAGTTTGTTTGTATACGTTCGATACTATCAGTGTGCACTTTATAAAAAGGAGACCATACTTGACTTGCGCATTCTAGATGACAACGTACTAGAGTATTATATAGAGTTAATGTAGTCAAAGGACTATTAAATTATTTTGCCCAGCGCTTGATAAAACCAAGCAATGAAGAGGCTTTTTTACATATATGTTCAATATGAAGTTTGAACGATAAAGTGGAATCAACAAACAGACCTAGATCCTTTACTATATGTACTCGACTAACATTTTCCTCTTTTAACATATAGTTATACTCTATATTGTTTCTCTTTCGAAAAAATACCATAGACTGACACTTATCTGGATTAAGTACCGAATGGTTCCTAGAACACCAAATCTCATAAAAATTTAAATCTGTCTGCAGTCATTAAGCGTCTTTCTCATCCTTGATAGCCTTCTAATTTTCATGTCATCGGCATAAATTAATAGATTGGAGTACTTTATATTATATAATAATAGTTTGGCACTACAGTCCTATAAGAACTTAGACCAAGCTCTTTCACCATTTTGAGCTGTGCGGTAGCTCAGTGGTTAGTGCGTTGGACTGCGAGCCAAAAGGTCCCTGGTTCAAGCCTGGACTGGGACTAACAACATCTTTTCATAGAAACATTTTTATATACCGCGCTACCTCTCGGCAGTAAATGGCAAACCTACGAGAGTAAAACATTGCCCATGAAAAGCTCTCACCCGCCGTTCGGATACGGCAATAATCTGTAGGTCTCACCACTTTGAGTACTTTATATATGACATCAGATGTTGCAATAAAAGGTGAAGATGAAAATTTTTTTAAACGTATTTGATATGACCGATCAGATAAATAAGATTGTATCACAAAGAATTCTGGAAAACCAAGTATCTTTAATTTGAACAAAATTAAATTGTGAGGAAGTTTGTCGAAAGCTTTACTGAAGTCAGTATATATGCAATCAATTTGATTACCTGATTCGATTTCGCCAGTTGTGAATGAGGTGAAATCCAGTAGGTTTGATACCGTGGATCTACCGGTAACAAATCAATGCTGACGTGTTGTAATTACATGTTTACAATGAATTTTTACATTATCATACACAATGCGTTCAAACAATTTCGGGATAGATGAGAGTTTAGCAATTGGTCTATAATTGGTAATATCGTTTTTGCACCTTTTTTTTAAAATTGGACTTATAAACGAGTTTTTCCAAAATTTTGGAATTTTGATTGATTTATTGATTTATGATTTATTTAATTGATTTATTAAATATGATACTAAGGGGCATACATAACGACGCACCACAGTTCTTTAAAACTGTAGCAGGAATACCGTCTGGCCCAGAGCTATAATCATCACCAATTGACGAAATGTATTGCAATATTAAATCCGGTGTAAAGGAGATAGAATCTAGTAAAGTTTTGGGTGCTGAGTGCATGTATTGAAAATAGTTATTATCAATAATGAACGGATCACTACTAAACGACTGTTTAAAAACATGAAACATGATAGTGTATGTTTCTAGGTCATTAGGATGTTGACTATTGACATATCTATTCCATGCTCTATTCCTAGAATTACGTAAAATCTTTAATTCTTAGGTGTACCATGGATACGATGATTGCTTAGAAAATTTCAGACTGTAAGGTACCGATAGTGCAATACAAGAAAATAGTTCAAAGTAAAAGAAATTTATGGAACAATCGAGTTGATTATTGCCAATATAGTTTGATAAAAAATCATGTTTTGCAAATAACAATTCATTCATTTTAGCATAATCTGCTTTAGCAAAATTAAATTCATATACTTTATCTGAAGAGCGAGAATTAATTATATTACTTCTATCAGATTGCTGTAAGTCAGATGATATAGTGTCAACAAAAATTTGTTCTTGTCGGGTTTTAGAGTTAGATGCACAGTAATATGTATCATCGTCAGATCTATGCCATTTTAAATCAGATAGATTAAAATCTCCCATCATTAAAATATCGTCAGAACTATTAAGTAATTCTAGTACAAAATCAACTGACTTCGATAAAGTCTCAAAGGCTTCAACATTACTTTTAGGAGGAATATATGCATTTAAGATATATACACAGGAATTGTGTAATACAATCTTAACACAAATAAGCTCTAATGTAGATGCAACAGGTATCTCTACTAAGGAACTTATTAAAGTATTCTTGACTGCAATTAAAACACCACCACCGACTGGAGAATTTTCACACTCAAACCGATCTTTTCTAAAGATATTGAAACTATTATCAAATATTTCAATACTTAAATAGCTATTATTTAAGCAAGTCTCAGTTAATGCAATAAGATCATATTCAAAAGTTTGAGTTGCTAAAAAAATATCTCGAGGCTTTGAGCGCAAACCCATTACGTTTTGATAGTAAAGGGTGATTCGCTCTAGTTTTTTGGTGTGCAATTTTCGTTGGTTTGTTGACTTTTTTTTGTTTGAATTTGGAAACAAAAATATTTTCTGCCCAAAGATTTGAGCGAATAACATCCGCAGCATATTCTGTAGCGATTGATACAGTGAATTATGTATAAGATGGCCTGTTACCAATTTTCTTACATGGTATGTAGGTGTCAGCAGGTACTAGATTATTTGTTTTTAAAAAGCTGATTATATTGTCAGTAGTCGTGTCAGGCATTAATATAGAAATAAAAATTCTTTTTAATTTAGGTATTGCCTTCAATCCAGAATTTTTATTATTAATATTGATAATATTATTATTGCAATTTTTGGGAAGGCTTACTGCTACTAGTAAAGGCGCTGCATTAGGAGGTTGAGGGGGAGGAGTGATAGAAGTTTTATGTGAAGTGCGCTTTGCCCGAGGAGGGTTTAGTGAGTTATTACTATTAACTCGTTTGCGCTTTTTGACCACTTCTTTGGGTGGAGGAACAATATCAGATGAGGCAGAATCGTCGATAATTGCTGTATGATTATCAGTACAATCAGCCAAATGCTCAGTATCACTTGCATGTACCAATGAATTAAATTCATTTAATGAATTTAAAATTTCTGTAGAATTGATGTTTAAAGTATTTAACCTATCTTCTAAGTTTTTAATTTTAACAAAAAAAAAAACTGATGGAGAGAGAGGTCTGCAAGTAGGACAATACCATTGCAAACCTGAGTGCACTGAACTTAAAAATTCTGTACACGCCATAGAAATATTGGCACATGAAGCATGATAAAGCTGTCCGCAGGGACCGGAACAAGAAAACATAGAATTTAATATGTTTTGACTCTTGCACTTATCCCTCAAAGAACAGGCAGCAAAATTTTCTACTGACAGGAATTCCATTTATTATAACTTTTGAAAATAACAAAATTAAAAAAATTTATAAATTTTAAAAATTTTAAAATTTAGTGCCGAATAAAAAATTGGTTCACTTAAGGGTTAAATGCTTACAGCTGTTACTAATTAAAACACGCACTAACAACACAATAGAAAAACGACGTAAACAAATATAGCACAAAGAAGAATAGAAAATCACAAATAACAATAACAATGCATGCCGCAGTAATATTACACAGAAATAGACAAATATATTACTAAAATTGATTTAAACATAAATGTATTATAACATATATTTAATATTTAATAAAATTTAATAATTTATAAAAAAACGTCACTTAACGACAAGAAACATAACTTTGGGTAAGTATAAAAGGGATTTTGCGACATTTGGCTACACGCCAAAGCACCTGACATTTAAATCACAACAGTAGCGGCTACTACTACGAAATAAACAAGACTGTTGCCGATGTTAAAACACGCAAGATAATGTTCTCCAGAATTTGAATACTTTAAACAGTGTATAATTATACGATTATCATAAATATGGCAAAGAAATAATTTTTGATAGCACATTTATTTAATTAATTCTTAATATATTTTAAAATGCTGCAATTAGCCTGCTGTTAAGAGATGTGATTTAAGTTTTTGTATTTTGACATTTGCGTTTTTTACATTTTTTAATGTAGTTTATCCTCAAGTATGCTGTGCCAAAAGCGCGTGTCGTTTTGTTGGATATTTCTAGCCACAAAATCAGAAGGACGAATTTGAAAAATTGAAAATCTTGTCATGCCAAAAGGGCGAATCTTTTCGTTTTTCGCCATACCTTTTTATTGGTATAAGATAAAAAGGCATTTACTGTTTGTTTTCAAAGCACCTATCGATCTGCATCATTAATTAAAAATATTTTGCCAAACATTATTTCGACATTTGTTATTTGCAAGAATTTTTTTTTTTTGATAGGTGCTATTAGGTACTATTTTTTCTAGTACCATTAAAGAGTTATAGCAAGAAAACGAAAAGATTCGCCATTTTGGCATGACAAGATTTTCAATTTTTCCAATATCTTCGTTTTTTTGCTATAATTTTTTATTAGTGCAAGATAAAATAATTAAATAAATAATAATAAAAAATACCTTCCACGCGGTTTTGCTCTTCTTAACCATTTACCATTCTAAAACATTTTGTAGAAACTTGTGTAATTATGGACTTGAAAGAATCAAAACATTTCATATGTTTTCTAATTTTAATTATGTTGACAGTTAATGAAGGGTTTTCGTTTTATGATAAAAGTATAAGTGGAGTTTACATTTTACAACCCTGAGTGCGTTTGAATGATGCTGATATGAACGCCTATCATGCATGTGATACGCTACGTGCAAGATACGCAACGTGCTGTCTGATATGAATGGACTTTTAATTGAATTTTATATTATTACTGTTGTTTCAATTTATTATGTACTTATTTTTAGTTTGTTAAAAATCATGTGCTTTAAATACAAATAAATATATACCAATAAACATTTATACGGAGCTCCGGCACAAACGGATTCACAATTCCGTCATTGCCGGTACGTTGACGGCACGTTAAAAATGTATCCGTCGAAGAAGATACTAAACCGGACCAAAAACGTACCATTAGATTGGTACGACTCCGTTTTTATGCCGGCATTTTCCGTATTTCGAAAATAATACGTAATACGTGAAATCCGTTATGATGATACCGTTTTCGTGCCGGTGAATGCGGACTACATCGTTTTCATCCCGTTAATACTCCGTCAAGCCGGTTCCGTTTGTCTTCCGCTATAGCCTGAATGTTTGAAACAGAAACTGAAAAGTAATTTCATTGTGTGCAGCAGGTCGAAGAGGGAAGATGTTACACGACTTCAAGACACCAACAGATAAGTAATACAAATTAATTAAAATAAGAATATTTTTTAAATTGATCTTTGCAGATTTGGAGCAAAAGCAGAATTGCAGCTTAAAAATGGTTGGTTTTTAACAACAGAAATATAAACTGGTTAAATTCCACGAGGGCGTGCCGAAGCTGACTTTCATGTAATTATGGATCAATGTAGCCTCGTTTGCGCTTAGCTATCCATTGTTAACAGTTATTTTGGGGTCGCAATGGAGACAAATGTAGGATTCGTCTCCGCACAACGTTAGCATAATCGCACGATTTTGCTTAAACACTGTCTCTTTGTCTAACATATATGATCTTATTAATCTCCTCAATGTAAACTTTAAGTTAATATATTTATTTCCTTTACAGGTCCGTGGTACTTAGACTCACCTTTGCAGTATGGCTTCACATACTACAAGTATTTAAACACAATTTATCCATATATTAATTATATCAACATTCACATAGGAGTCAGTAGGAACATTCGTTAATGCATGGTTTCCATGCTATCTTTCGATATCACTCGATATTTGCTATAAATGAGTGAATATAATATATTATTGTTTTTATAACCAACTGACATTCAAAATTGTAAATGTACTATGATAATTTTTCTTCAAATCATGAACATTTTTAGGCCGTGCCCACAACTATGATAAAGAAATTGACCCAAAAGTTAGTCTCAGATGGAAGACAATAGGGTAACAAACATGAAGAGAGACACTACAAAATGGATGAATGGATAAACGATTCGTATGTCCAGGTGTGCGTCATGTCTGCAGACAGAAGTTGATGCACAACATACGATCGAAATTGTGTTCGTACGGTTGCCGAATTCTTACCACAGCACCCATCCGTAAGACGTACGGCTTGAAATTACACTGAAGGAAACCGCTTAGACGATGATGAAAGAAAGCACGCGTTGCCAAACTTAAGGTTTGAAATACGGACTAAGCTCAGTGGTGCTGGGCTTCAGTGGGTTTGAGGCTGTCTGCAGTTTTTCAAAGGCGTATATGGATACATCGCGTAAAGTTTCCGTTTCCACTCAAAAGTTTTGTTTTTTAATTTTATACAATTGTTTGACAATTAATTTATTAAAATTTTTATGTCGATGTGAAATAGAAAAATGTAAACAAAAAATATGTGTTTGTTATAGCAAGCAAAAAAAGTGATATCGATTTATAAGAAAAGTTGAAACATTTGAACTTTTGCTATCACTCGTTATCCCTCAATATCATCTGGGGATATCGCTTGCTATAAAACGGTGTCGTATGTACTCGTTTCATTCTAGCATTAAAATTTCTGGTTTGAAATGATTTGTATTTCATCTCTGTTTAGTGAAATAGTGATGACGAGTGAAAGCGAAAGATAGCATGGAAACAATGCATAAAGTCAAAATTTTGAGCGTCAGCCAATTCGCGTGTTAAATGGTGTCACCAAACTTAGTTTCTCGAATGTCTACACGAAACACATTGAAAATTACATTGTTTTTTCAATTATTAAATTATATTAAATTATAATTTATTTTTATTAGTTAAAAATTAAAATTTTAAATTAAATTACCATAAAAATTAAAATGCGCTTGTTTTAATTACAAATAAAAAAACATTAGGCTATATCTTTTCCACTCATTTTACCGCACGTTTATGGAGCGTTTTGTTGTATTTCACTCCGGTTTGTTTATTAAAATACGGGATGATAATGGCACGTTTGCAATACGTTTCAAACGTGCTACAAATATTTGTAGATACTAAACCGGACCGAAAACGTACCATTAGATTGGTACGACTCCGTTTTTATGCCGGCATTTTCCGTATTTCGAAAATAATACGTAATACGTGAAATCCGTTATGATGATACCGTTTTCGTGCCGGTGAATGCGGACTACACCGTTTTCATCCCGTTAATACTCCGTCAAGCCGGTTCCGTTTGTCTTCCGCTATAGCCTGAATGTTTGAAACAGAAACTGAAAAGTAATTTCATTGTGTGCAGCAGGTCGAAGAGGGAAGATGTTACACGACTTCAAGACACCAACAGATAAGTAATACAAATTAATTAAAATAAGAATATTTTTTAAATTGATCTTTGCAGATTTGGAGCAAAAGCAGAATTGCAGCTTAAAAAAGGTTGGTTTTTAACAACAGAAATATAAACTGGTTAAATTCCACGAGGGCGTGCCGAAGCTGACTTTCATGTAATTATGGATCAATGTAGCCTCGTTTGCGCTTAGCTATCCATTGTTAACAGTTATTTTGGGGTCGCAATGGAGACAAATGTAGGATTCGTCTCCGCACAACGTTAGCATAATCGCACGATTTTGCGTAAACACTGTCTCTTTGTCTAACATATGTGATCTTATTAATCTCCTCAATGTAAACTTTAAGTTAATATATTTATTTCCTTTACAGGTCCGTTGTACTTAGACTCACCTTTGCAGTATGGCTTCACATACTGCAAGTATTTAAACACAATTTATCCATATATTAATTATATCAACATTCACATAGGAGTCAGTAGGAACATTCGTTAATGCATGGTTTCCATGCTATCTTTCGATATCACTCGATATTTGCTATAAATGAGTGAATATAATATATTATTGTTTTTATAACCAACTGACATTCAAAATTGTAAATGTACTATGATAATTTTTCTTCAAATCGTGAACATTTTTAGGCCGTGCCCACAACTATGATAAAGAAATTGACCCAAAAGTTAGTCTCAGATGGAAGACAATAGGGTAACAAACATGAAGAGAGACACTACAAAATGGATGAATGGATAAACGATTCGTATGTCCAGGTGTGCGTCATGTCTGCAGACAGAAGTTGATGCACAACATACGATCGAAATTGTGTTCGTACGGTTGCCGAATTCTTACCACAGCACCCATCCGTAAGACGTACGGCTTGAAATTACACTGAAGGAAACCGCTTAGACGATGATGAAAGAAAGCACGTGTTGCCAAACTTAAGGTTTGAAATACGGACTAAGCTCAGTGGTGCTGGGCTTCAGTGGGTTTGAGGCTGTCTGCAGTTTTTCAAAGGCGTATATGGATACATCGCGTAAAGTTTCCGTTTCCACTCAAAAGTTTTGTTTTTTAATTTTATACAATTGTTTGACAATTAATTTATTAAAATTCTTATGTCAATGTGAACAAAAAATATGTGTTTGTTATAGCAAGCAAAAAAAGTGATATCGATTTATAAGAAAAGTTGAAACATTTGAACTTTTGCTATCACTCGTTATCCCTCAATATCATCTGGGGATATCGCTTGCTATAAAACGGTGTCGTATGTACTCGTTTCATTCTAGCATTCAAATTTCTGGTTTGAAATGATTTGTATTTCATCTCTGTTTAGTGAAATAGTGATGACGAGTGAAAGCGAAAGATAGCATGGAAACAATGCATAAAGTCAAAATTTTGAGCGTCAGCCTATTCGCGTGTTAAATGGTGTCACCAAACTTAGTTTCTCGAATGTCTACACGAAACACAATGAAAATTACATTGTTTTTTTCAATTATTAAATTATAATTTATTTTTATTAGTTAAAAATTAAAATTTTAAATTATATTACCATAAAAATTAAAATGCACTTGTTTTAATTACAAATAAAAAAAACATTAGGCTATATCTTTTCCACTCATTTTACCGCACGTGTATGGAGCGTTTTGTTGTATTTCACTCCGGTTTGTTTATTAAAATACGGGATGATAATGGCACGTTTGCAATACGTTTTAAACGTGCTACAAATATTTGTACTCCGTTTAAAGTACGATATAGTGGCAAGTTTACGGCACGTCATAACGAATTTTCAACTGATTCGAATACGTTTTCGATGTTATTTAAAACCCGCTCACCAATACGTTTCCGGATTCAGAAATCGGCACGTTTCCGGAATATGAATCCGTTTTGCTGTACCGATAACGGCACATAATCGGAATGAATAGTTTCTTGGGTAATAATAAAAAACATATTTGACTGTATTTATTTTAAGAAAATAAAAAGTAGAAGTGATATTTGAAAAATATGATATTCCGTATTTTTAATGCACTAAACGGTACGTTTTTTAATGCACTAAACGGAGTCTACTCTTACTACTCTACTCTTCTTAATAACAATAATACGGAACGTATACGGCACAGAAACGCAATGAAGTCTACGGAGCTCACTCCGTTTTATTTTGAAAATACGGTACGTTAACAATGCGTCGATATTGGATATTGTATGAAAAAACGGTTTCGAACACCGTTTTCGATGTCACATTTTATCCGTTCTCTGCACCATATACGGCTCCGTAATACGGTACGTTTACGGAATATGATTCCGTATTACTATGCCGTTAACGGTACGTATACGGTACGTTTTGTTTCTTGGGATATTGTCATTTTCAATTGTTTAATAAATTAAAAAATTATTTAATAAACTTTTTGGAATACTGGGAAACACTATATGCATATTTGAGCTATTAGACAAAACTAAATTACACTAACGGTCCAGACTGATAGTCAAGAGGAAACTTATGATTTCTTGAAATATTTTTCTAAATCATATGTCAACTTCAAACAAGTGAATTTTTGATATATTTTTCGTTTTATCCTGGAGTTTCATGTTTTTTTTTGCATAATCTTTGCATAATTCATATTTTAGTTAAGGAATCAACACTAATCCTTAATAATTTTGAACAATTTTTAAAGTTGTATTTTATCCAGGATACAGTTTTAATGATTTTTGGGTTACACTAGAACAAGGTTTTGTAGATACTATATTCAATCAAATCAACAGAAAATATATCAAATATTTTACAAATTTTGTTCCAATTAATCTCTCTAATATAAATACAAGCTTTAAATTCAGTAATTTTATAAAATATTTCGATTTTGTAACATATTTCATAGCACTATTATTATTTTGCACAGTAGTAGTATGGATTCGCCGGTTCTGGCCCCACTGGGCTCCATGGAGCACATTGTTGTTAGTGTAAATGAATTTTTAACAGAGATGTTGTTATTGTTTTCAATAGGGATCATTTTCTAACATAGTTGTTGTTAGTGTAATTCAATAGGGATCATTTTTTAACATAGTTGTTGTTGGTGTAATTCAATAGGGATCATTTTTTAACATAGTTGTTGTTGGTATAGTTCAATAGGGATCATTTTTAACAGAGTTGTTTGTAGTGTAGTTCATTGGAGATCATATTTTAACAGTATAGTTGTTATTGTTTTTTCAATGGGGATCATATTTTAACAGAATATTTGTTATTGTTTTCATGGGAAGTATTTTTAACATAGGTATATTATATGTATACTATATATTTTATAATGGCATGGAGCCAGTGCGATGACTTTTTAACATAATTTGTTAATGTTGATACATACACATATATTATATGCATGTTATGAAGGCATGCAGCCGTAAAGAGTAAATGTTGTTGTTGGGATAATTATATCGGAGTAAGCATTTTTTGTGAATGAGAATATTTACAAACGTATTCATGTTGTTGTTGTAAAATATTATAGTTGCAATTAGATTTCAGTTAACGTAGTTATAATGTATACTATAGTTATACTTGTTTGTTTTATTTTGCATGATCATCAAGAGAGTTGAGGAGCAAAGGGTTCAATTTGAAACTTTGTTGAGGAACGATGATTGTAATTTAAAACTTCGATATATGAATGAATATTATTATTAGATGCTTATTTTTTTTTGTGGATAATTTTTTTGTTGTAAACAGGTTAAGACACTTCTGTATTAATGCATTGACATATATTTAATTCAAGGCCAATTTTACTATAAGGGTTATTGTACTGGATTTTATTCCACAAAGTCATGGTCGTTTAATTTGGTTATATGAATGAATGGAGCCATAAGGTTCCATTGGGATCATTTTTTAAATCATTTTCTATACTATAAGTTTAAAAGATTGAGCATGTTAGAACATATCTTGAGATTTATTTTATTTACTCTCTTTAAAATTTTAATTGAGTATATTTATACTAATGGAATTCACTTTTTAACTCATTTTAAAGAGATATCCATTATATATAAATGGATCGAAATTTGAATTAAATTTATTCATCGTCTGCATTACAATTTGATAGGAACAGAAAAATATGGAAAGATTGTATTTTTTTTCAATCTTGTTTGTATTTATAATTTTTAAAGGATTTCGCTGAAATTATTAGTTTAGCAAAAGGAAACCTCTCTACATACATTAGAGTAGATGACTTGCCCATTGATCAGGAATTCAGGATTTATAAATTTGAATGGAAAAACACAATTAATGGAACAAAATTAATTGTACATCTAACAGACAACAGATGGTTTTATCTACCAGCAAGAATTTCTAGAAAAGTTGAAACCGATGATCCATATTTATATAATATAAATGAGAAAAAGTGGTCTATTATTTTTCGAGGACGACAATCAGAAGTAATGGGGATGGCTCTATTCGATTTACGTTATAAATAAAAAAAACGTATCAATATACTTACTTTTAAAAATATTAATTTTAAATAAAATATTTAAATATATACATATTGTTTTATTTATTTATTCTTAAAACGATTTGAAACAATATAACAAATAATTAATAAAACTTATATTTGCATTATCTGCTCAAAACTCAGTAGAGCGTTTAATATAATATTATCATCATCATCGTCCATTAAATAATATGATTATGATCCGCATTTAACATCCTCGGATCGTCTAAGTTAAGAAATAGATGGTCTAGTCCATCATCTAATAAACCTTCCCTAATTCCAACATCTATCAAATTTACTGCGGGAGTGTTACGACTTCTAGTATTTCAATTTGAGGATTTACTGTTAGTAAAATTTTTATTATTAATATAAAATAATTTTAAAAAATATATTTAGTTATTTACTTACAAGTATAAGTTTTTGCCTTTTTATATGAAAAATTATGTTTTCGCGGGATATGCCGCTTAAGGTTGTTTCTAGTCGAGAATTTTAAATGCGGGCAAAATTCACACTCCATTTTTTGATGTTGATATATTAAAAGTATGAAAACGAGTAAAATTTATTATTATATCCATTGTATAGAACACCTTTATATATCAAAGAATGTAATATGATATATATTAAACTGAATATAAAAATTTGAATTCAGCAAAATTTAATGTATGAGTAGTGAAATACACCGGAAGTCAGTAAATTAAAACTGCAGTAATACATCTTTACTGCAACACGGCACTTTTTTTATGTTCAATAATTCCTGTAAAATTTGAAGTTTCTTAATATTCAAAATAATAATTTAAGTTAGTGTTCGATGGTTTGCAACTTCGAGAACTTCTATAAAAATTAAAAAAATGTTTATCTGTGCATTGTGTTCAAAGTCCTTCGCGAAAAACTATAATTTAAAGCGACATGTATCGACAATACATGAAAATACAAAGTTTAGCTGCTTAAAGTGTAGTAAATCTTTTAGCAGACCAAATACTTTAAAACATCATTCCTGTCAACATTTTCAAGAGGAAATTCCTTCAAAACAAGGAAAATATGAGGATTTGCTGAATAATGAATATGAAATCGCATCAACATCATCATCGGTGAGCCGATACTGTGAGAACTGTAATGTTACAGTTCACAAATCCCTCTGGAGAGGCCATTTAAGATCTACAGCGCATAAGAGAGCATCAGAGATTGCAGATATAGATGGATTTAAATTGGTACGAAAAGCATTTAAAAATAAAATATGTGATTACATATTACCTAATGATGATGAAAGTCTAATTAATCCACATGAATATTTCGGTCAAATAAAAAATAAAATTAAAAATTTACTGGAAAGAGAATTAAATAAGAAAATATCTTTAAAATTGAATGCGGAGATCTCTGCTGACTATATACGTCCTTCAAAACCTTCTGCCGAAGATGATGATGAATTTAAACTAAGCACTTTTTCACATATAACAAAACCACTAACAATATTAACCAAAGATAATATTGAAGATGTAATGTTAAATATTGAAGAATTGTTAATAAATAAAATGGAGAACTTTCAAGAACGGGATAGTGGATGGGCTTTGATAAAAATCAATAAAATTGAGCTTAATATAAGTGAATATAGCCCCTTAAATGGATTATCATATTATAAATTGCCAGCATACATAGAAAAAAGAAAGGCATGTATTAATATACAAAACAGTGATATTTTCTGCTTTAAGTTGGCTATTATTGCTGCAATAGTTCATACAAAAATAAAAATAAATGATCCCTATCGCATTCATTCATATAATATTTCCGATATAACAGCAGAGGAAATTTATGTGAATGGTATAAATTTGATATTTAGAGGATTAGACTTCCCTCATTCCATAAAGAATATAAAAATATTTGAGCTAAAGAACTCCATTAGCATCAATATTTTCATGTATAATGAAAAGTCAGATGGAAAATGCGAAATTTTGGGGCCTATTTATCACACAGAAAAAGAACAGAGTACACATATCAATTTGCTATTTTGTGACAGTGAAGAAAATACTCACTATGTCTGGATAAAAGATCTGAGTAAATTGATAAGCGGTCAGGGACGAAAAAGAGCCCACAAAATGTATATTTGTAATGGATGTATTCTGCAATTTACAACTATAAAGTCTCTTGAGGCACACAAATCATCATGTAAAAAAAAAATTACGTATTTGCCCAAGGAAAATGAGTCTACACTAGCATTTAAAGCCTATGAAAAAACCATCCCAGTTGGATATACTTTTTATATGGATTTTGAATCGATTCTGGAACCGATTAATGGCTGTACAAATAACCCAGAAAATACGTATACAACGAATATTCAGAAGCATATACCGTGCGCATTTGCTTGGTATTTGAAAGGGTCATATGATGAGCGTTTCGATAAGCTACAAAATTATACAGGTGAATACAAAAGAAAAAAATAATAATTAAAAAAATAATAATAATAAAAATAAAAAACGATATATATATAATATTTAATCTTTCGTTTATAGGTCCTGAATGTTCGAGAGTTATGATAAAATCTTTAGTTGCGAAAGCGACGCAAATATATTGGAACGTTTACTCCACGATGAAGGCAATGAAGATATCTGACCAGGAAATGCACAAGTTCCATCAATCAACAATCTGCTGTATATGTAAAAGTAATTTAAGTAATAATATTAGTATAAAAGTACGGCACCATTGTCATTTTACCGGAAAGTACTTAGGATCTGCTCATACAGAATGTAATTTGAAAGCAAAAAGAACTAAATTCTTTCCGGTAATAACTCATAATTTATCTAAATATGATCTACATTTATTTATACAAAATTTAAACGAAGTAGAGGGAGCTATTGATATTATACCTCTTAATAAAGAGGTATTTATATCTATAACAAAAACTATAAATTTAAGTAAAGATCATAGTTTTCAACTTAGATTTATAGATTCATTTAGATTTTTACCTAGCAGCCTTGAGAAATTGGTGAAAACTTTAAATGATGAGTCAATCCATATAACTAAAAAGGTTTTTAACAATAATTCGTATAAGATATTTTATAGAAAAGGTGTTTTTCCTTATGATTATTTAGATAGCTTTAATAGGTTAAAAGAAAATCAATTACCTGCTAAAGATAAGTTTTTTAATAGATTAATTAATGAAGAGTGTTCTGAAGATGACTATGCTTATGCTCTGAATGTATGGAACATTTTAAATTGTAAATCTTTTAAAGATTATTTAGAAGTATACCTAAAGTGTGATGTTGTCTTACTTGCGGATGTTTATGAGAATTTTAGAAAAATTTGTCTAAAAATTTATGAGCTTGATCCGTGTCATTATTTCACTGCTCCCGGATTATCTTGGGATGCTATGCTCAAGATGACTAAAATAAACCTCGAACTAATTACCGATATAGAAATGTATACTTTTATTCAAGACGGTATACGTGGAGGTTTAACACAATGCTCGATTAGACATGTAAAAGCCAATAATAAATATATGCATAACTTTGATAAATCTAAATGTTCATCATATTTAATGTATTATGACGCAAATAATTTATATGGTTATGCGATGTCACAGCCATTTAGATTTTTAGAGCCATATGAAATTACAGAGTTTACTATTGAAAAACTTAAATCTGTTAATGAACATTCTTCTAAAGGATATATTTTTGAAGTAGACTTAGAATATCCTTCTTCAATTCATAATTTACATAATGATTTTCCGTTTTGTCCAGAAAATAAAACACTACCTTCTTGTAATTCTAATTCTAAAAAACTTATAGCAGATCTTAATAATGAGAATAGGTATAAAATACATTATAAAATGCTTCAAGAATGTATTAAAAATGGTTTAATTTTAAAAAAAGTATATAGAATTTTAGAGTTTTCCTAAAGTTGTTGGCTTAAAAAGTATATAGACCTGAATACATTAATGAGGTCTAAAACTACCAATGAGTTTGAGAAAAATTTTTATAAATTAATGAATAATTCAGTTTATGGCAAAACTATGGAAAATGTTGAAAATAGAAGAAATGTAAACATTTCTTGCAATTGGGAGAATAATGGTAAAGTTAAAGGAGCCAGATCAATAATAGCAAATCCAGCATTTCATAGTAGAACTAATATTAATGAAAATATGATTGTAATAGAATCAAAAGTTCTTAAAGTTAAGTTAAATAAGCCCATTTATACAGGATTTTGTGTATTAGATTTATCGAAATGGATAATGTACGACTTCTATTATAATTACTTAAAAACTAAATTTAATACTAATGTAAGATTAGCTTATACGGACACAGATTCTTTTATAGTTGAGATTAAAACAAATGATTTCTATAAAGACATTTATGAAGATGTTGAAAAAACTGATACATCAATTTATATTTTTGACACTTCTAGTTATGAGTATCCTAATATATATGGTTATCATCAAAATAATTGTAAAGTTGTGGGTTTGATGAAAGACGAAAATAATGGCAAAATAATGAAAGAAATAATATGTCTTAAACCCAAAACATACTTTTTTACTGTTGAAAATGATATACCAACATCAAAAGCCAAGGGTGTTAAAAAATCAGTTAGTAAAACATTTACTGTTCATGATTATAAAACATGCCTTTACAATAAGAAAGTTATAATGAGAGAAATGTATATAATAAGATCTAAAGCCCATATTTTATATACACAATGTGTAAATAAATTATCACTTAATTTTATAGATGATAAACGGTATATACTAGATGATGGTATAAACACACTTGCTTGGGGACATAACAAAATTGATTATAATAAAGCTTTAAATAATGATTTAGATATTTTTATGAATATAGATATATAGATATAAATTATATTATTTTAATTATTAGATTTATATTATATAAATTTATAATGTATTAAATTAATAATAAAATAAAAATTCGATTTTTATATATTTAAAAATGTTTTGTTTATTTAATATTATACCAATTAACATCATCATAATCATATTGTAATGTTTTACTTTTTTGACGAGTTAAGCGAGGTGAGTATTGATATGGTATAGAGTTTGCTTAGTTTTCGGTGTAATTTTACTTCCATCACTTGACAAAATCCGTACTTTAGGTGATCCATGATTTGAAAAGTTTTTTAAACGTTTAGCTGCAGAACTTGCAGAGGAATGGTTTATTTTATTAATTGTTGTATCCACATCCATAGAATTTTCTTCATCTTCGTTAATATTGCTAAATATATGTTCATTAGCATTAAAGTCAGCCTGCGAAGCAAAATCTTTTTTTTCCAATATCTTTTGTTTGAGTTTCATTATCGTTTTTAAATATCCATTTTGTTTGAGTATCTTTATCCCGTAATGATTTATACGACTTAACCGATTTATTCTCTTTCTTAATATTTATTTCTTGTTTGGTAATCAAATATTTTGCGAGTTCCTGTTTTATTCCATAGCATTTATTTATATCTTTAAGTGTATGAGAGGCATATATTGGAAGAAGTTTTCGTTTTAAAAAATTTGAATCTGATATATCGTTAGAATAGCGTTCATATGTAGAACGGTTTAATAATATAAGCTTGGATAAAATATTAGACATTTTCTACAATTTTTCCTATAACACCGCTTAAAACAGAAGACATCAAAATTGGTATAAATCCTCCTCTTTGGATTAGATGTTTTCTCTTCGATCGTAAAACAGTTTTTGAGCAGGAAAGTTTTCGAATGACATTTTTATATGATTTTAACTTTACTAGATCGTTTTTCTTAACATTATGATTATTATGTAAAACATTAAATGCAATTTCATTAATAGCTTTTATAAGATTATCATCCGCGTTTTTTAGAATTGCATTTCGCAATTTAGGTTTAGCATTTTTAAGAACATATAGAATATATTTGTTCTCCTTCAATCGTTTCAGTTTGCAGGTCATTTTGGAGTGAAACAAAGCAGTAACAATATTCTTTATTGAAAATGTTAGATCTGAATCTTAATGCGTTATGTGCTTGTTGTGTAAGATCTATTAATAAATAACCATGAGTACTCTCAGTACAAGTGTTATATACTCTAACTAATTCTTTATAATTTTCAGGATAAATTTGTCTTGCCAAGCATTGAAATTGTAGTTTATCTCTATGATTTTTAAACATAACTATATATTTTGAATTCAATGATATATCTCTTGTATATGTCCCCTTATGAAAAATATTTTGAGTTACTAAAACAACTGATAAATTGCGGTGATGCGAACCTTTAGTAAATAGTTCACAAACTTTTTTGTTAAATGAGTCTAACATTAAATCATCTAAAATTATGAATGTATATTCATTAGCTGAATTCTCAAAGTCATCTGGAATGCCTTCAATAAAATTAACATTATCAAGTTCCGGTAAAGAGTTTTTTTCAGCATAACACCAAATTACTTTTGTAATAGGAGAACTAATTAAATGTTTATTGTTAATAAGATTTATAATAAATGTTGATTTGCCACAACCTGATGGTCATTAAACTAACATTGTAAATGGATACACAAATTGATGAAACATTGTTTTCTATTCAATGATGAACTTATAATAAATATAAATATTGTAAACAAGTTTTTTTTTATATAAATATAAATTTAAAAATATCAATCATTTACATTATTGGTTGAACTCACAATGAGTAAAGAAGTAAAGAAGTTTTAAACAAGAAGAAATTTTAAACGGCGTAGGTTTATTCAAAAGGGTATTTCAGATACTTGGCAAATCGATCTTGTAGAAATGATACCTTTTGCAAAGATTAATAAAGGATATCAATATTTACTGACTGTTATAGATGTTTTTTCTAAATACGCATATGCTTTACCTGTTAAAACCAAAAGTGAATAAACCATTGAATAAACCATTATCATATATTTTCTAATATGAAGGCTTCAATAATTAAAAGGTTTAATAGAACGTTTAAAAATTTAATGTGGAAAGATTTTAGTCTTCAAGGGAATTATAAATGGCTGAACTTGATTACAAAAAATATCAATATATATAATAATAGATATCATCGTAGTATTAAAATGTTTCCAAAAAATGTCAATAAATCTAATCAACAAATACTTTTAAATACAGTTTACAATCATATTAAAACATTTAAGATGAGTAAATTGAAAATTGGAGATGATGTTCGAATTAGTAAATATAAAGGTACTTTCTACAAAGCATATGAATCCAATTGGTCCAATGAGGTATTCAAGATAAATAAAATAAAGATCACAAATCCAATTACTTATCAATTAATTGATTATCAAAGAAAAATAATAAAAGGTGGATTTTATGAAGAAGTATTACTTAAAACAGAAACATCAAATACGTATCTAGTTGAAAAGGTTTTAAAAAGAAAAAAGGATATGGTGTATGTCAAGTGGCTAGGTTTTGGAAGTGAACATAATTCATGGATTAACAAAAACGAATTATTAACTAAGTAAACTAAATGTAACTTATTATAATTGTATTGTTCCAATATTAATATAAATAAAGTTATTAAAAAAAATAACTGTCATTCTTATTTAAACATTTGAAATTAAAAGATGGGAGATTCTAGTTTTTATATTACTTTATTAAGTAACAATTCCACAAATATTTATGAAAGCACTAAATCTACATTTACAAATTTATTAAAAGAATCTTTGGTTTTAAATGAAAACTGGGTTGTAGGTTTAACAGAAATTTCATTTCAACTTGTTAATAACCCATCTACATTTGAAGTATCTCGAAATTTGAATAAAAGGGATATTTTGAAATCAACTTTAAAGTTAAATAAAAGTAATATCAAAAATGTAAATAGTGATCTAAAAGTAGATAAAAAAATAAATACTATCCCTATCACATATTTAAATTTCATGGACAAAATAAATCAAGCTATCACAAATAGAGAAGAAAAACCACAAATTGCAGAAAATCAACTCAATGTCAATTCTAATCCTGAGACAGTTGTAATAAAAAAAAAATAAAAAAAAATAAAGAAGAGTTGAATATCGATAACAAAAAAGATAAAAGTTTAAAATTAATAACTGAAAAATTAGACATTCAAGATACTATAAATGAAAACCCTGAGTTGGTTGGCGTAAAAAGCAGTATTAATAGACACTTTGTATCAAAGAATACAATACTTAAAATGTTAGATGTCATATCGAATTCTTATGAAAAATTTAATTCACATACAAATTATAAATTAAGATCTAGCGAGCTATACAACCTAGTGTTTGTGTACACAGACATTATTAAACCCAGATTTGTAGGCGATCAAAAAATAAAATGTTTAAAAATATTTCCATGTTTAAATGAAATAAATTATATTCACTTTAAAAATATTGAATATTATCCATTGGAATCTTCAAATATAAATAATATTTCTATAATGATACGAGATGATGAAGGAAAGAAAATAAATATTATATCGAATGAATCCCCCGTTTATTGCACGTTACATTTTCGTAATATAAAAGAAGCTTCATAAGTTGTACTGATATCATTTATATGCAAACTATGGACAATATTTATTCTGAGTACTATCTTAATCAATCCGGATCAAATTTGGATAATATAGGAGATATATACCATTCTCCTAGAATTGTTCAATATGGTCGTGGAATTGGTTCATTTTTTTCGGCCTAAAACCTCTTATGAAAACTGGATTAAATGCTTTAAAAAACCATTCACTCGAAATTGGAAAATCAGTTTTGGAAGAGTTAGAATGAATTTTGTACAATTTTCATCCATAAAAGCCAAAGAAATTAAATTTCAACAATTCTGTGAACTGCAATATATGTGAACTAGCGATGATCATTTGCAAGAGCAAGGCAAGAAATGTTAATCTTAATCTTTTAAATTTTAAATAAAGATCGAAGACAAATATCTTAAACTGCATATTAATTATGAAAACGAATAGAATTTGAACACTAATTGTCTTCAACATTTTACTAACAAAAAAAAAATCCAATAACATAAAAATTTGAATTATATTTTAACAAGAATTAACAAATAAAAAAATAATTGTATAAAACAAGTAATATTGACAAGACAATTCAAAATCTCAAGGCCATAATAAAATGAACGAAAAGTCACCAAATACATTTTCAAAATTTTCAACAAACTCGAAAATTAAGTTTTTCATAAAAATGTATTTGGTGACTTTTCGTTCTACAACGACGATATACAGTATACGATATACATATACAATAAATATAAGGAATATTTCGTATAAGCATATTTCTGTTTTCGTCACAGATTAAAAAAATCCGTATGCTACACGTACCGTATGTCAAGAGAACTCAAATAATATCTGGCAGAGTAACATTTTTCTTTGCGAACACCATGCGAGCACAAACTCAAACGCTACTAAGCGAATACTAACAGAAAGAAGAGAATATAACAATAACGATTACGATTCGTATACACACACTTTCACACCCAAACAACCCTCAAACAGACGCATGACAACAGACAGACGCATGACAACGGACAGACGCATGACAACAGACAGTCGCATGACAACGGACAGACGCACGGCACCACACTACATGTATGTATCTAGTACAGCTCTCTAGTTGGCAACAACAACGAGTTCTCTTTGTGGTACAAAAAATTTCCCGCCAAAATTCTATCAAAAGCTTGGATGCTACTTTATTCGCATTTTTGTTGTTGTTGCACTTTCAAACGAATCAGCGGATTTGTGAAAAAAGAAAAACACAAAAAGCAATATATCAGCTAAATAGATCACACTGTGAAAATGTTAATATATTATTTTTTATTACTTCATGAATTTACAATTAACAAAAAAACTATATATAAAAGTAAAACTAAAATAATAATGTGCATAAGCACAGTGCATATGCACAATCGATGTACGAACTTGCGTAGCGAAGAAAAGAGAAAAAAACATTGTTTTGTCTATTTTATCTTTTTGAAGCGACTTTTGAAGCACTTTTAAAGCTATTTACCGCTTCAAAAGTGCTTCACAGGCCTTATTTTTAAGATGCTTATATTCTTTAGAATTCGACAAAAACAAAAAAAACACACATCTTCATTAATGTTCACGTTCATAAATATTTTGCACGCTTTCCATTGTTACTTATTGTTCAATATTTAGTAATACCATGAATTCTTTTGTATATCATTATTATCTTAAAAACATAATAAATACATTAAAATCATAAAAAAACGCTGGAGTCTTCCTTTTCTAGCAGTCTTAGTCTTGCACTTGCTCTTGTTCTTTTTCTTGCAAAATCTCATTTTTTTCTCGCTTTTGTTCTTGCAAAAAAAAAATGTAAGAACAAGAAATTTTTAATCATCACTAATGTAAACAAATATCTGCTTTATACTTGAAATTTTTAAATTTGTCTAAGTTGCACTTCATTTTTCGTATTTCCTTAAATAGGTACTGAGATGTTAATAATTTGAAACTTTTTTTACATTTTTTTTTGCATTACATTGTTTTGTTTATGTCCGAAATTGAGCTGTTTGGAAACATCAGTCAAAAATCCATTAGAAGACTTATAAATGGTATTCTATTGAATAGATCATTTAAAAGAATTTAAAATATATTCAAATGAACTTTTCAAAACTTGTTCCACTTTACCTCAAGCTCCCCTATATATTTTACTAATAAAATAAATAAAAAACCAATATTATTAAAATTTTATACCGTTGTTTTGGAAATATCGTTTCTCAAAAAACAACATGTGAATTTTTGTACAACCAAAAATGTTTATTGTGGGAACTCCAAATTTTAATTAATGAAATTTTACTTAAGATCTTCTATATAAAATAAAATATGTGTTCCTGGTTTTTTGTATACTTTTTCAAAAACCGTTTTAAACCGGTATAAAACCGAAACCGTTTATATCGGTATTGGATATCGGTTTATTTCTGATTTTCGTATAACGGTTTCGGTTACGGTTTCGGTTTTAAAAATGAAACGGTTTTAAACGGATATCGGTTTCGGTTTCAATCCTTGCCACAAAGTCATGGTCGTTTAATTTGGTTATATGAATGAATGGAGCCATAAGGTTCCATTGGGATCATTTTTAAATCATTTTCTATACTATAAGTTTAAAAGATTGAGCATGTTAGAACATGTCTATTTTTTATGGAGTTTTTTGTCTTGAGATTTATTTTATTTACTCTCTTTAAAATTTTAATTGAGTATATTTATACTAATGGAATTCACTTTTTAACTCATTTTAAAGAGATATCCATTATATATAAATGGATCGAAATTTGAATTAAGTTTATTCATCGTCTACATTACAATTTTAATGGAACAAAAAAGATATTATGGAAGTTAAAAAAGAAAAAAAAGTTTTTAAAAGAATTTAATAATATTTTATTAGACGATCATAAAAAAAAGTTTATTAAGTTTACCCCTTATTGTAAGCATTACCAGTATATGGAAAAAATATTAACTATTCACGGAGTACATTATAAGAGCTGTCCATGGGCCACAGATGACTTAACGGAGGGACCAGATACATGTGGTTGCTATTATTATGACAAGAAATCTAAAGACATTGACAAACTAATAAAATTATATTATAGAATAAAATATACAAAATAATTGTTTATTACATATTATTAATAAACTGTTTTTTTATTATACTATATTCAATGAATTTGTGAAATTAAATTGTGAATTTAAATAATAGAAATAAAAAAACAAATTTATAAATTATTTACATTAAATTGTTTTATTTATTTTTTATTATAGGAAACTTAAAAATGCTTTTAAAAATTGTAATCGGAAATTGCTTTTAATAAATGTGGATGCATTTCTTTGAATAAAATTTACAAATGGTTTAATAGGAGAACTCCCTGCAGAACAGTAATACTCAGCCGGCCCATTTCGAGGAAAATATATTACAATCCAATGTGATCCTGGTTTAAATGATGAATCCATATTCACAATATAAAATGCTGGATTTTTTATTCGATTTCTAGGTAGCTGATTTGATGCAAAAACTCCTTTAAAATTCTTTTAAGTTACTAAATTTTTATATAAAATATTTTCTATATTACTTGTATTCATAATGATTGTAATACAGTAAGATTTTTATCAATTTCCAAAACACTATCAAACTCACAATATGCTAAACAAGTAATTGCTTCAGAAAGTGCTTCACTGAAACGACCTTCAATTCGTATTGTACCCTGATTTATCAAGTTTCCGCAGTGTGAGTTATTGTTATGATCTGGTGTTAAATCAAATGCAAGTAAGAAATATCCGTTATCAAATAATTCTTTAGTTATTTGATGTCCCTTATCAAAGTAATGTAAGCCAGTACCTTTAAATAAGGTTTGAGATCCCCTTGTACTTATACGTTCATGTTTATAATCAAATTGAATCGGCTGTGCTGGTACTTGTACTCCATTTACAACTAAATTAAATCTTTGTAAATTGAAATGGCGAAAGTTATACGGATTTTCCGAACGATCACCAGTATATGCTTTATTAGTTACCATACCAAATATTAAGAAATTTTCAAGTTGTCCAATTATAACATTATCTAACAGTAGAGAATGATTGCCGGGGTGAATGGTGAATGTCTTGATTTCAACTTTTTTATATGGATAAATAGCATTTCTACTTTGTAAAACATTATGATGTGCCATTAAAATATTACTATTAATGGTAAGATGATTAATGTATAAGTTAGCTTCATGAATTTTAATAGATGACTCTCCAGATTTTCAATCTTCTAGTATATAAAAAGAAGGTTTCTCCAAATTAAGGGTTACTTTAAGATCCACATTATTAAGAAGATATTTAGATTGATTAAATATATCTGCATGAAGTTTTCCCATCAATTCAACTCGTTCTCCATTTTTAAATGTTTTCTTTCGTCTAGCTAAACCTGGATTTTCATTCTCAACTATTGAATTAATTTTTTTTTATATCTAATGACCATCCGCATGATTCAAGATGTGTGGATTTTGCATCATTTCCTTAGTTTAATAATGTTTCAATCAAGGATTGAAACCGTAACCGAAACCGAAACCGATATCCGTTTAAAACCGTTTCATTTTTAAAACCGAAACCGTTATACGAAAATCAGAAATAAACCGATATCCAATACCGATATAAACGGTTTCGGTTTTATACCGGTTTAAACGGTTTTTGAAAAAGTATACAAAAAACCAGGAACACATATTTTATTTTATATAGAAGATCTTAAGTAAAATTTCATTAATTAAAATTTGGAGTTCCCACAATAAACATTTTTGGTTGTACAAAAATTCACATGTTGTTTTTTGAGAAACGATATTTCCAAAACAACGGTATAAAATTTTAATAATATTGGTTTTTTATTTATTTTATTAGTAAAATATATAGGGGAGCTTGAGGTAAAGTGGAACAAGTTTTGAAAAGTTCATTTGAATATATTTTAAATTCTTTTAAATGATCTATTCAATAGAATACCATTTATAAGTCTTCTAATGGATTTTTGACTGATGTTTCCAAACAGCTCAATTTCGGACATAAACAAAACCAAGGATTGAAACCGTAACCGAAACCGATATCCGTTTAAAACCGTTTCATTTTTAAAACCGAAACCGTAACCGAAACCGTTATACGAAAATCAGAAATAAACCGATATCCAATACCGATATAAACGGTTTCGGTTTTATACCGGTTTAAAACGGTTTTTGAAAAAGTATACAAAAAACCAGGAACACATATTTTATTTTATATAGAAGATCTTAAGTAAAATTTCATTAATTAAAATTTGGAGTTCCCAAAATAAACATTTTTGGATGTACAAAAATTCACATGTTGTTTTTTGAGAAACGATATTTCCAAAACAACGGTATTTGGTCTAAAATTTGTTTTTTGTTTCATTAATCGAATTAACAACAAAAAACCAGCAACTCCAAGCAAAATTTTTACGTTAAAAAATGATTAAAATTTTAATAATATTGGTTTTTTATTTATTTTATTAGTAAAATATATAGGGGAGCTTGAGGTAAAGTGGAACAAGTTTTGAATAGTTCATTTGAATATTTTTTAAATTCTTTTAAAGGATCTATTCAATAGAATACCATTTATAAGTCTTCTAATGGATTTTTGACTGATGTTTCAAAACAGCTCAATTTCGGACATAAACAAAACAATGTAATGCAAAAAAAAAAATGTAAAAAAAAGTTTCAAATTATTAACATCTCAGTAATTATTTAAGGAAATACGAAAAATGAAATGCAAGTTAGACAAGTTTAAAAATTTCAAGTATAAGGCAATTATTTGTTTACATTAGTGATGATTAAAATTCTTCTTGTTCTTGCATTTTTTTTGCAAGAACAAAAGCGATTGAGATTGAGATTTTGCAAGAAAAAGAACAAGTGCAAGACTAAGACTGCAAGAAAAGGAAGACTCTTGCGTTTTTTATGATTTTAATGTATTTATTATGTTTTTAAGGTAATAATAATATACAAAAGAATTCATGATATTACTAAATATTGAACAATAAGTCACAATGGAAAGCGTGCAAAATATTTATGAACGTGAACATTAATGAAGATGTGTGTGTTTTTTTTTTTTGTTTTGGTCGAATTCTAAAGAATATAAGCATCTTAAAAATAAGGCCTGTGAAGCACTTTTGAAGCGGTAAATAGCTTTAAAAGTGCTTCAAAAGTCGCTTCAAAAAGGTAAAATAGACAAAACAATGTTTTTTTTCTCTTTTCTTCGCTACGCAAGTTCGTACATCGATTGTGCATATGCACTGTGCTTATGTACATTATTATTTTTGTTTTACTTTTATATATAGTTTTTTTGTTAATTGTAAAATCATGAAGTAATAAAAAATAATATATTAACATTTTCACAGTGTGATATATTTAGCTGATATATTGATTTTTGTGTTTTTCTTTTTTCACAAATCCGCTGATTTTTTTTGCAAGAACAAAAGCGATTGAGATTGAGATTTTGCAAGAAAAAGAACAAGTGCAAGACTAAGACTGCAAGAAAAGGAAGACTCTTGCGTTTTTTATGATTTTAATGTATTTATTATGTTTTTAAGGTAATAATAATATACAAAAGAATTCATGATATTACTAAATATTGAACAATAAGTCACAATGGAAAGCGTGCAAAATATTTATGAACGTGAACATTAATGAAGATGTGTGTGTTTTTTTTTTTTGTTTTGGTCGAATTCTAAAGAATATAAGCATCTTAAAAATAAGGCCTGTGAAGCACTTTTGAAGCGGTAAATAGCTTTAAAAGTGCTTCAAAAGTCGCTTCAAAAAGGTAAAATAGACAAAACAATGTTTTTTTTCTCTTTTCTTCGCTACGCAAGTTCGTACATCGATTGTGCATATGCACTGTGCTTATGTACATTATTATTTTTGTTTTACTTTTATATATAGTTTTTTTGTTAATTGTAAAATCATGAAGTAATAAAAAATAATATATTAACATTTTCACAGTGTGATATATTTAGCTGATATATTGATTTTTGTGTTTTTCTTTTTTCACAAATCCGCTGATTCGTTTGAAAGTGCAACAACAACAAAAATGCGAATAAAGCAGAATCCAAACTTTTGATAGAATTTTGGCGGGAAATTTTTTGTACCACAAAGAGAACTCGTTAATGTTGCCAACTAGAGAGCTGTACTAGATACATACATGTAGTGTGGTGCCGTGCGTCTGTCCGTTGTCATGCGACCGTCTGTTGTCATGCGTCTGGCCGTTGTCATGCGTATGTCTGTTGTCATGCGTCTGTTTGAGGGTTGTCGTTGTGAAAGTGTGTGTATACGAATCGTAATCGTTATTGTTATATTCTCTTCTTTCTGTTAGTATTCGCTTAGTGGCGTTTGAGTTTGTGCTCGCATGGTGTTCGCAAAGAAAAATGTTACTCTGCAAGATATTATTTGAGTTCTCTTGACATACGGTACGTGTAGCATACGGATTTTTTTAATCTGTGACGAAAACAGAAATATGCTTATACGAAATATTCCTTATATTTATTGTATATGTATATCGTATACTGTATATCGTCGTTGTATAACGAAAAGTCACCAAATACATTTTTATGAAAAACTTAATTTTCGAGTTTGTTGAAAATTTTGAAAATGTATTTAGTGACTTTTCGTTCATTTTATTATGGCCTTGAGATTTTGAATTGTCTTGTTAACATCACTTGTTTTATACAATTATTTTTTTATTTGTTAATTCTTGTTAAAATATAATTAAAATGTTTATAATTTTAGTTATTGGATTTTTTTTTTTTGTTAGTAAAATGTTGAAGAAATTGAAAATATGGAAAATAAGTAACTTAAATACAATTAGTGTTCAAATTCTATTCGTTTTCATAATTAATTTGCAGTTTAAGATATTTGTCTTCGATCTTTATTTAAAATTTAAAAGATTAAGATTAACATTTCTTGCCTTGCTCTTGCAAATGATCATCGCTAGTTCACATATATTGCAGTTCACAGAATTGTTGAAATTTAATTTCTTTGGCTTTTATGGATGAAAATTGTACAAAATTCATCTTCTTTTCAATTCAGATCATATATCAGGTGAAGTCAATATGTTGCTTTTCATTGGTTTGTGGTCACGAAATTTTAAATTAAATTTTTTTCTTGACGTAATCAATTAAATAATTCATATAACACAATATTTTTACTGAAATAACAACAAACATTGTTTAAATTACGTTTCCCACTTTACCCCAGTAATTTAGGACCATATAAAAAATGTAAAATTATTTGAAAAATATGGAAATAAAGAAAATTTATACAAAAACCGAAATCAAAACCGAAACCGTAACATGGAACCGGTATACCGAAACCGTTTCGTTATAAAAACTTAAAACCGAAACCGTAACCGAAACCGAAACGCGGAAAAAACCGAAACCGAAATCGAAACCGTTATTCGTTTAGGTTTCAATCCTTGCTTTGTGGAATAAAATCCAGTACAATAACCCTTATAGTAAAATTGGCCTTGAATTAAATATATGTCAATGCATTAATACAGAAGTGTCTTAACCTGTTTACAACAAAAAAATTATCCACAAAAAAAAATAAGCATCTAATAATAATATTCATTCATATATCGAAGTTTTAAATTACAATCATCGTTCCTCAACAAAGTTTCAAATTGAACCCTTTGCTCCTCAACTCTCTTGATGATCATGCAAAATAAAACAAACAAGTATAACTATAGTATACATTATAACTACGTTAACTGAAATCTATTTGCAACTATAATATTTTACAACAACAACATGAATACGTTTGTAAATATTCTCATTCACAAAAAATGCTTACTCCGATATAATTATCCCAACAACAACATTTACTCTTTACGGCTGCATGCCTTCATAACATGCATATAATATATGTGTATGTATCAACATTAACAAATTATGTTAAAAAGTCATCCCACTGGCTCCATGCCATTATAAAATATATAGTATACATATAATATACCTATGTTAAAAATACTTCCCATGAAAACAATAACAAATATTCTGTTAAAATATGATCTCCATTGAAAAAACAATAACAACTATACTGTTAAAATATGATCTCCAATGAACTGAACTACCAACAACTCTGTTAAAAATGATCCCTATTGAACTATACCAACAACAACTATGTTAAAAAATGATCCCTATTGAATTACACTAACAACAACTATGTTAAAAAATGATCCCTATTGAAAACAATAACAACATCTCTGTTAAAAATTCATTTACACTAACAACAATGTGCTCCATGGAGCCCAGTGGGGCCAGAACCGGCGAATCCATACTACTCACAGTAACATTCACGACTCGCCTAGGTAAATTAATGTCATTTTTTAAAATGTGTTAAAAATATTGTTAGCCCCAGTCAAGGCTTGAACATGTGACCTTTCGGCTCGCAGTCCAACGCACAACATATTTTCATAGAAAACATTTTTCTATACTGCTCTACCACCCCTACAGCATGAAAATATTGCTGGAATGTTGTTGGGACATTGCTCTGCAAGATTGAAATATTGCCACAAATATCGCTGCAAGGTTCCAGCAATCTATCTATGTCCGCCTCCTGGAATATTGCAGGAATATATAGCAATATTCCAGCAATATGGTAAGAAATGAGTCAGCAACGTATTTGCAATGTATTAGCAAAAAAACAAAGAAGTGTTCGCATTAATTTGGTTGCTCTCTCTACCTTTATTTATGGTTTATGGTATGGTATTTAATAATTTAATTTAATTTTATAATTATAGAAAAATGTTTTTATTTAAGTTGCCCCACGCTGGCATCGAACTCCTGACTCCGGCGTTGAAGGCCACTGCTATTTCCGTTAGGCTACGCATCAACAATGTTTTTGTTTAGATATTTGCCTTCAAAACGAAATTTTTGAAATGTTCACGATTATTATTAAATGTCACAACGTTCAGACAGAATTATAAATTAACACAGGGCTGCCCGAGGTATGTCTACCACTCAGGTTCCACGTTAGTGCGGCTCAGAAAATATTTGTTTGGACAATCAACCCTTGCCTAACCAATTATCTTTTTATAGGATTGATATCAAAACTTAATGTTTTTCTGAAGCAATTTTGAATCAATTAATTTATTAATTTACACCTTTATTCCAATTTTTTTTCTAATCGATAGATTTGTTAATTGTGGCATTATAATATAATATTGTATTTTGCGCTGTAGATGATTACTTTTTCTTTGCATTGCATTTTGTTCGATTTTTCGAATATAATTTTTGGGAAATTTGGAAAATTGTATGAAATACAAAAAAATTGCGACTATTAATTCATGTTATTCAAGTTATTTAAATCATAAAAAGATAACTCCATAGATAATATTAAAAAAAATATCAACAACTTAAACACATGAAGAGTTGCGATTTCCCACATTAGTCCCACTACACCCCAAGTCCTCCCACTAAAATGTTTTATGGGCCCTTTTCAGATAATGTAGAAATTATTGTTGCAGCCCTGTGTCATGTCCCTGCAGTGTAACCAACTAGTTCTTATCTAGTAAAATAAATAGCAAAAAGTATATTATTATAAGAGGTCGCATTCGAACTCGTTGGGATTTACTCGCTGGAGTGTAGTGCCCAAAGATGTGTCCCAGCATTTTTTACGCAACCAGAGCCAGAGAGACAGAGAATTTAAACATTATTTCTATTCTTTGCTTGCAGAAACCAAGTTACTGCTCTCTTGCCGCGTAAATGACGCACAGCAGGGAGACGAGAATTCTGTAGTTTTAGGATATCAGCTGTTTCGCGTGTAGAGCAGATTCGCTGCTACTGTTTTTGCAGGTTTCTGCATCTAACGCTGTTCTTTCTTCTGTCCATGTTAATATTTTGTTGCTACATTTGGATATTTTCTGATACTGAATTTCGTTTCACATATTTTGATTTTTGACAAAAATTGTTTGTTCAGCTATTTTATGTTTTTGTCGATCTTGTAAATCTGGACAAAATTATGCATGATCAAAATTACTAATTATTATAAACAACTAATATACTAAAATAATAAAATAATTACTTAAATTACAATTATTACAGTTAACATATTATTATTATAAATGCTCAAATATTTATTATTTTCATAATTTGGTGAAATTATGAATTTATGAGGAAAATACGAATTGTTGATTAATATATAAACTTTTGGTGAAATTATGAATTTATGAGGAACATGTGAAATTTTGTTGAAAATATGATATTTTATTGATGAAAATATGAACTGTTGCTAATGATATGAACTATATAATTTATAATTTATTAATTATAAATTATAAATTATAAATTATAAATTATAAATTATAAATTATAAATTATAAATTATAAATTATAAATTATAAATTATAAATTATAAATTATAAATTATAAATTATAAATTATAAATTATAAATTATAAATTATAAATTATAAATTATAAATTATAAATTATAAATTATAAATTATAAATTATAAATTATAAATTATAAATTATAAATTATAAATTATAAATTATAAATTATAAATTATAAATTATAAATTATAAATTATAAATTATAAATTATAAATTATAAATTATAAATTATAAATTATAAATTATAAATTATAAATTATAAATTATAAATTATAAATTATAAATTATAAATTATAAATTATAAATTATAAATTATAAATTATAAATTATAAATTATAAATTATAAATTATAAATTATAAATTATAAATTATAAATTATAAATTATAAATTATAAATTATAAATTATAAATTATAAATTATAAATTATAAATTATAAATTATAAATTATAAATTATAAATTATAAATTATAAATTATAAATTATAAATTATAAATTATAAATTATAAATTATAAATTATAAATTATAAATTATAAATTATAAATTATAAATTATAAATTATAAATTATAAATTATAAATTATAAATTATAAATTATAAATTATAAATTATAAATTATAAATTATAAATTATAAATTATAAATTATAAATTATAAATTATAAATTATAAATTATAAATTATAAATTATAAATTATAAATTATAAATTATAAATTATAAATTATAAATTATAAATTATAAATTATAAATTATAAATTATAAATTATAAATTATAAATTATAAATTATAAATTATAAATTATAAATTATAAATTATAAATTATAAATTATAAATTATAAATTATAAATTATAAATTATAAATTATAAATTATAAATTATAAATTATAAATTATAAATTATAAATTATAAATTATAAATTATAAATTATAAATTATAAATTATAAATTATAAATTATAAATTATAAATTATAAATTATAAATTATAAATTATAAATTATAAATTATAAATTATAAATTATAAATTATAAATTATAAATTATAAATTATAAATTATAAATTATAAATTATAAATTATAAATTATAAATTATAAATTATAAATTATAAATTATAAATTATAAATTATAAATTATAAATTATAAATTATAAATTATAAATTATAAATTATAAATTATAAATTATAAATTATAAATTATAAATTATAAATTATAAATTATAAATTATAAATTATAAATTATAAATTATAAATTATAAATTATAAATTATAAATTATAAATTATAAATTATAAATTATAAATTATAAATTATAAATTATAAATTATAAATTATAAATTATAAATTATAAATTATAAATTATAAATTATAAATTATAAATTATAAATTATAAATTATAAATTATAAATTATAAATTATAAATTATAAATTATAAATTATAAATTATAAATTATAAATTATAAATTATAAATTATAAATTATAAATTATAAATTATAAATTATAAATTATAAATTATAAATTATAAATTATAAATTATAAATTATAAATTATAAATTATAAATTATAAATTATAAATTATAAATTATAAATTATAAATTATAAATTATAAATTATAAATTATAAATTATAAATTATAAATTATAAATTATAAATTATAAATTATAAATTATAAATTATAAATTATAAATTATAAATTATAAATTATAAATTATAAATTATAAATTATAAATTATAAATTATAAATTATAAATTATAAATTATAAATTATAAATTATAAATTATAAATTATAAATTATAAATTATAAATTATAAATTATAAATTATAAATTATAAATTATAAATTATAAATTATAAATTATAAATTATAAATTATAAATTATAAATTATAAATTATAAATTATAAATTATAAATTATAAATTATAAATTATAAATTATAAATTATAAATTATAAATTATAAATTATAAATTATAAATTATAAATTATAAATTATAAATTATAAATTATAAATTATAAATTATAAATTATAAATTATAAATTATAAATTATAAATTATAAATTATAAATTATAAATTATAAATTATAAATTATAAATTATAAATTATAAATTATAAATTATAAATTATAAATTATAAATTATAAATTATAAATTATAAATTATAAATTATAAATTATAAATTATAAATTATAAATTATAAATTATAAATTATAAATTATAAATTATAAATTATAAATTATAAATTATAAATTATAAATTATAAATTATAAATTATAAATTATAAATTATAAATTATAAATTATAAATTATAAATTATAAATTATAAATTATAAATTATAAATTATAAATTATAAATTATAAATTATAAATTATAAATTATAAATTATAAATTATAAATTATAAATTATAAATTATAAATTATAAATTATAAATTATAAATTATAAATTATAAATTATAAATTATAAATTATAAATTATAAATTATAAATTATAAATTATAAATTATAAATTATAAATTATAAATTATAAATTATAAATTATAAATTATAAATTATAAATTATAAATTATAAATTATAAATTATAAATTATAAATTATAAATTATAAATTATAAATTATAAATTATAAATTATAAATTATAAATTATAAATTATAAATTATAAATTATAAATTATAAATTATAAATTATAAATTATAAATTATAAATTATAAATTATAAATTATAAATTATAAATTATAAATTATAAATTATAAATTATAAATTATAAATTATAAATTATAAATTATAAATTATAAATTATAAATTATAAATTATAAATTATAAATTATAAATTATAAATTATAAATTATAAATTATAAATTATAAATTATAAATTATAAATTATAAATTATAAATTATAAATTATAAATTATAAATTATAAATTATAAATTATAAATTATAAATTATAAATTATAAATTATAAATTATAAATTATAAATTATAAATTATAAATTATAAATTATAAATTATAAATTATAAATTATAAATTATAAATTATAAATTATAAATTATAAATTATAAATTATAAATTATAAATTATAAATTATAAATTATAAATTATAAATTATAAATTATAAATTATAAATTATAAATTATAAATTATAAATTATAAATTATAAATTATAAATTATAAATTATAAATTATAAATTATAAATTATAAATTATAAATTATAAATTATAAATTATAAATTATAAATTATAAATTATAAATTATAAATTATAAATTATAAATTATAAATTATAAATTATAAATTATAAATTATAAATTATAAATTATAAATTATAAATTATAAATTATAAATTATAAATTATAAATTATAAATTATAAATTATAAATTATAAATTATAAATTATAAATTATAAATTATAAATTATAAATTATAAATTATAAATTATAAATTATAAATTATAAATTATAAATTATAAATTATAAATTATAAATTATAAATTATAAATTATAAATTATAAATTATAAATTATAAATTATAAATTATAAATTATAAATTATAAATTATAAATTATAAATTATAAATTATAAATTATAAATTATAAATTATAAATTATAAATTATAAATTATAAATTATAAATTATAAATTATAAATTATAAATTATAAATTATAAATTATAAATTATAAATTATAAATTATAAATTATAAATTATAAATTATAAATTATAAATTATAAATTATAAATTATAAATTATAAATTATAAATTATAAATTATAAATTATAAATTATAAATTATAAATTATAAATTATAAATTATAAATTATAAATTATAAATTATAAATTATAAATTATAAATTATAAATTATAAATTATAAATTATAAATTATAAATTATAAATTATAAATTATAAATTATAAATTATAAATTATAAATTATAAATTATAAATTATAAATTATAAATTATAAATTATAAATTATAAATTATAAATTATAAATTATAAATTATAAATTATAAATTATAAATTATAAATTATAAATTATAAATTATAAATTATAAATTATAAATTATAAATTATAAATTATAAATTATAAATTATAAATTATAAATTATAAATTATAAATTATAAATTATAAATTATAAATTATAAATTATAAATTATAAATTATAAATTATAAATTATAAATTATAAATTATAAATTATAAATTATAAATTATAAATTATAAATTATAAATTATAAATTATAAATTATAAATTATAAATTATAAATTATAAATTATAAATTATAAATTATAAATTATAAATTATAAATTATAAATTATAAATTATAAATTATAAATTATAAATTATAAATTATAAATTATAAATTATAAATTATAAATTATAAATTATAAATTATAAATTATAAATTATAAATTATAAATTATAAATTATAAATTATAAATTATAAATTATAAATTATAAATTATAAATTATAAATTATAAATTATAAATTATAAATTATAAATTATAAATTATAAATTATAAATTATAAATTATAAATTATAAATTATAAATTATAAATTATAAATTATAAATTATAAATTATAAATTATAAATTATAAATTATAAATTATAAATTATAAATTATAAATTATAAATTATAAATTATAAATTATAAATTATAAATTATAAATTATAAATTATAAATTATAAATTATAAATTATAAATTATAAATTATAAATTATAAATTATAAATTATAAATTATAAATTATAAATTATAAATTATAAATTATAAATTATAAATTATAAATTATAAATTATAAATTATAAATTATAAATTATAAATTATAAATTATAAATTATAAATTATAAATTATAAATTATAAATTATAAATTATAAATTATAAATTATAAATTATAAATTATAAATTATAAATTATAAATTATAAATTATAAATTATAAATTATAAATTATAAATTATAAATTATAAATTATAAATTATAAATTATAAATTGGGCACTACACTCCAGCGAGTAAATCCCAACGAGTTCGGATGAGACCTCTTATAACGTATATACTCTCTGTAAGTAGTTAAAAAATACCACTACTAGTTAAAAACCGAAGCTATTTTCATATAACCAATGGGTATTTTTTAAATGGCGATGTCATATGTAAAGACAATTGTCCTACTATGCATAAGGTTTGAACTAGTAGTACTACTGGTATGCAACATACCAGTAGAATCCTAGTTGAAAATACTCCAGTAATTGCACATCAAATCAGTATTTTTAAGTTCGATATAGTACACACAGCAAAATCCTCTTTTGGCATGAGGTTAATTGAACCAACGTTTCAGTGTTGCAACCGAAATACATTTGTTGTAATAAGTCAATAAAATGAACGTAACTTATTTGTTAGTCCGTTCAACTGCACGTTCTTTTGCCGTAACCTCATGATTGCATTTTTCATTCTGCCAAAATTGACATTCTTGCATTTGTTACGGCGTAATATATTGTAATATATTTGTAATATATTTATTCAATAAAAATTGCTCATGAGCTAGTGAAATATAATATAAATAAAAAAAAGTGACCAATGGAAATAGTATTTTTTTTTATTCATTGGTTATAAGGAAATAAAAAATAAATGCATGCAGATACATGTATCTTTTCAGGGAGCAGGAATTAATAGATATACTTCTAAATTGTGTGCGCGACAATTTTACTCAATTATAATACATATAGAATACATAAGTTTTATATACATAAATAACTATGTTTAATAAAATTTCAATTGGAGGTTTTGAAAACCTCATGCATACCGACTAGGAATTTGCGACAACCTCATGCTCACAAATTTGGAGGTTCTCGCAACCTCATGATCACCGATTTGAAGGTTACCACAATCTCATGTTAACCGATTAGGATGTTGGCACAACCTAATGATCACCGATTTGGAGTTGCCACAACTTCATCCTCACCGACTAGGAGGTTGGCACAACCGAGATAAGATTTTGTTGCAACTACCTTATCAGTTGTTGCCGCAACCGAATGATTCGGTTGGGCAACTTTGTTGGTTGCCGCAACAAATCAGTTCTCTGTGTGTATGTATGGTTGACAAATAGTATTGTTTGGATATGGACGAAAAAGTTGTAAAATATTAATGTGTTGTAAAATATGTAAAAAGCTGGTATTAGAGGATCTTCGGATGATTTTTGAGTAGAAGAATTTCAATTGGATGATAATCCACACAAATCATATTTCTACTAATTTTAATCCAACCAGAAAAAAAATCTAAAATCTAGTCTCATAACTGGTATACTGTGTCAAAATATGAACTAGTAGATTTTCAAGTAGTTAATATTCTAGTACAGGTTTATTCATGTTTAGTCTTACGTACTAACAATATTTTCAATTACTACTTGATTTTTTTTATACCCTACACTAAGAGTGAAAGGGTATATTCAGTTTGGTACGCCGTTTGTAACACCCAGAAGGAAGCATCTCCGGAAGTATATATATTCTTGATCAGCATGACCTCCTGAGTCGAATTAGCGATGTCCGTCTGTCTGTCCGTCTGTCTGTTGAAATCCCTACTACTTTTAAAATTGAAGAGCTAGATACATGAAACTTATAACTTAGATTACTAATAAATCTACGCTGTATGTGCAAAGATGGCGAGATCGGTCCATTGTGACCTATGATCCGACCACTTATGTTCAAATACCTCATATAAAATGTACATATAAAGATCAATTTTTATGTATACGTGCTTAGGTAAACTTTTTTGGTCAAATATATATTGACATCATGCTCAAATACATGATAATAATGTTTTCCGGCGAAAAGACTTGTGGTTCACAAAAAAAAAATCGAAATTCGGTACACCTACCCATTTGTAAATATGGGTATCAAATGAATGGAAATTCTTCAGCGATTGAATGTTCGTAGTTATTTTCAGGATTCGTATACCCTGATGACCTATATATCACTTTGAATGGTAACCACACATATGTGTAGGGTATTTATAGTCGGCTTAGACCGACTATAATTTTGATAATCCTAACTATCATAATTACACATACTTTGAAATTTCCCATGTGATCTAACCTTCCCAACTGGTTTTATTTTCTTACCGTTTCAACTCAAATATATTATTTGTATTAATATTGTAAATAAATGCTTTGTGAAAAATGAGACTGATAGCGTAACAGTGAGAACTCGGGGCTTATAACCTGGAAATGCCGGTTCAAACCAAAGACTTTATATATACTAAGATAGAAACTTTGGGTGTCGGTGTAGTTTTTGGGTGCCATCAAAATTGTCATATTTCGGGTATTGGATAATTGGGTGTAATTTTTATCCGCGAGAACGGGAGAACAGAAGTAAAAGCACAACAACAAAATATGTCATAGAATTGCTTTAATGTTTCTAGTATTTTTGCTGAAACATTAATGCAAGCTTTATTTTTTATGAAAATTTATTTTTAATGAAAATTTTTAATGAAAAAGTCTTTGGTTCAAACCCCAACATGTATATAATTTTTTTTTATTTGCTTATTTTTTAACATGATTTTTTTTAACTTTTATAGAAGGTAATGTTGTTGCATGCACGTCTCATATTGTTGAAAACAGTATTAAATCCATTTTTTTTAATTAAAATGTGTGGCAAACAGCACTTACTGTTCTAAAAATACTTTAATATTTTTGTTTTAATTTTTTAAGTATTCCGTTTTTAGAATTTTTTTTTGTCAAAATTTCTAAAATTAATTTTCATTCGCTCTAGTTTCTTCAAAAATAAAAGTTCAGTCGTTTTCCAAAAATTACATTTTATTAAATCCGTATCGCGATATTGGTAACCCCGAAATGCGCAGGGTGACCTTAATTGGTTATCTCGAAACCGCACGCAGTTCGAAATTGCAACCCAGACATCCGCACTACGTTTGGACACAACCACAGTTCACGTCCAACGCGGCTCCACAGACATACGGTCCGACGCCTCGAAGCAGTCCACAAGCACGCAGTATCGACGTCTCAAAGTACGCAGACCGACGTTTTAATGCTGCTCGACGTTTCAACGCAGCCCGACGTTTCAATGCAGCCTGTTGTTTCAACGCAGCACGACGTATCAACGCTGCTCGACGTATCAACGCTGCCCGTCGTTTCAACGTTGTCCGACGTTTCAACGCTTTCAGACGTTTCAACGCAGCACAATGTATCAGCTGCCCAATGTTTCAACGCTGTTTGACCTTTCAACGCAGCCCAACGTTTCAACGCTGTCCGACGTTTCAACGCATCTCGACGTTTCAATGCAGAACGACGTTTCAACGCAGCACGACGTTTCAACGCAGCACGACGTATCAACGCTGCTCGACGATTCAACGCTACCCGACGTTTCAACGCTGCCCGACGTTTCAACGCTTCTCGACCTTTCAACGCAGAACGTCGTTTCAATGCCCGTTGTTTCAACGCAGCTCACGTCCGGCGTCTCTGCACAGCCACACCCTACATCTGAAAGCGAAAATATCGTTGCTCTGGATGGGGAGTATGTGGCAAACAGCACTTACTGTGCTAAAAATACTTTAATATTTTTGTTTTAATTTTTTAAGTATTCCGTTTTTAAAAATTTTATTTGTCAAAATTTCTAAAATTAATTTTCATTCGCTTTAGTTTCTTCAAAATAAAAGTTCAGTAGTTTTCCAAAAATTAGATTTTATTTAAATTCGATAAAGCGATAAATGTATATTTGATATTTTTTATATATTTTTAATTTATTGGTAAAATATGTCTGAATAATTTTTCAAATAAATACTTTTTGTCTTGCTGGAATATTGCAGAAAGATTTTTGTACAATATTGCGTTTTATATATTGGTACAATACAATACAAGCAATGTAGCAATATTACAGCAAGATTGCAGCAACAGTTTGTGCTGTAGGGGCAAGAATAATAGAAACAAAGATTGCGCAGAACGTTGCTCAAAACTTGAATCTTCTGCGATGTTCGTAGAACAACTTCCATAAGGTAGGCACATAAAAGGATCCGGAAGGCACTACGATAAATATTTATAATCCTGAAGCACTTATGCTGTGGAGAAGTCACACTAATAAATAAGGATCAAACACGAGCGACTTAAAGGCTGTTCTTTTGGCTGAACTGAAGTTTACCGGCCAACCCACCCAACCGAATCAAAATTTGCTACGGCCCTTTAAATAAAAAAAAATTCAATCAAATTTTGTCGCACCCTCCCCTGAAAACCCCAAAAATTTAAAACTGGTTTTTGAAGTGTATTTCGAAACTAAGTTCAAAATTAAGCGGTATTGGGAGCTTCATATCACTATAAATTCACCTCACCAACACCCCCACACCCATAAAATTAAAAAATTCAATTTTAAGAAAACATAATTTTCCAAAAAAAGGTATTACAATAATAATAAAAAGGATAATAATAATAATAATAAGAAGGGCGTGGCATTCTTCATGAATGGGAGTATGCAGTCATAAAACATTTTGGTGGTCATCGGTATCCCTGTGACAGTAAAAAATCGCCCAGTTGATTAAGAAGGGCGTTCCTGGGCGTTAGCCCACTATTGGCCTATAAAAAATCTAAACCATTTCCAACTTAAGGTTCCTTTCAAAGTCGTTAGGAGTGAATTGGTCCAACACATTTTGGATATCTTGATAACAAACGGATCAAAACTAAACCCGTTTGATTTGCAGTTCTTTTTCACTATGGAAGGAATAAAATTGTTTTTTTTGTTTGTTTGTTGTAGTTGGTATTAGTGCAGTTAAAGACAGGGCATCTCATTATTGCAAAACTTTTTTAAATTTTTCGTTACAAAAAACCAACAATCAAAACAATGAAATAATTTTTTGTAATTTATGAAATGTCCGTTATCTGACATTCGGAAATTTCTGACGTCAGCAGTATTGGGTATACATGAGCAACGCGTAATCCTATTATTCTTGCTGCGCTACCTCGCGACAGTAAATGGCAAACCATTGCTTATGAAAAAGCTATCAATCTCCGTTCAGTTTCGGCAGAGGTCCCATCACTTTGAGTACAAATATAACACGCACAGCTCAAATGCTGAGAGCTCGGCCAAAACTATTATTTATTATTATGGTATTCAACTGATTATGAAACGAAATGTAGACGATATGGTTGTCACCGGGAAATTCATGATCGGGGGGGTTACTTACTTATTTGGCCATTACAACCCATGATGGGTTTCGGCCGCAGCAACCACCCCTCGCCAGTCGCTTCTGCATTGAGCGCGCTGGCGCCACTTTTGCACTCCAAGTGTTGTCAGATTGTCTCGCACTTGGTCGCTCCACCGGAGATTCGGACGGCCTCTCCTACGTTGACCCAGAATTGAACACCTTTTTTGCTGGAGCGCTTTCATCCATACGCTCGACATGTCCAAGCCAGCGTAGGCGCTGGATCTTAATGCGCCTGACTATGTCAATGTCGGCGTAGAGCTCATACAGCTCGTGGTTCATCTGATTCTGTACTCGTTTTCAACGCATATCGGGCCATAGGGGGTTAGTCTCCATTTATTAGCAGAGAGTATATATTATATTAGAGTTTTCTTCCGAGTTTGCTGGCGTCGCTGCCGAAAACATTGGTTATGTGGAATTTTACAGATTGAAGTTAGCAGACGAAAACAGTCCACCAAACTGGATCTGTTCGGGTGGGTGGAAATGCAGTTTACCGGCCACATCGTAAAAATTAACAACAAATTGCCAAGCCCCTTTAAATAAAAATCATAATTCCAATCAATTTTAGTCGCTCTCACCCTGGGACCCAACTAATATTAAAAACGAGGGAGATTCAAACTGGTTGTCCATGTGTATTTCAATGATCACAGAAAATTAATAAAAAATTGGCACCTTAATCAGGAATAAGAGCTTCATATGTCACCTAAAATCAACCCACCACACTCTCAGAAATATATTGTCATTTCCGACAATCTTGATGTTCAAAATATATCTCTCGATCAGATTGTCAAATTATTGTTGGTTTGACAATTAGATTGTTATTTAAAACGTCATTCAAATGTTTTGATAACAATCGAGATTGTCAATGAATAAAATGTCACATGAATGTTTCTTAAATTTTTAATTGGCAATAAATTAAATTTCATGAATTCGGCACATGGAGTGCATCTTTTTTTTCTCATGTTCCATCAAGAGCTTAAATGCAGTAGGTCAGGTACAGGAAGGGCTGCTTGCAGACATCCTGCTCAGAGAGTATAGATATTATAAGAGTCTCATCCGAACTCGTTGGGATTTACTCGCTGGAGTGTAGTGACCAAAGATGAGTCCCAGTATTTTTTACGCAACCAGAGCCAGAGAGTCAGAGAATATAAACATTATTTCTACTCTCTGCTTGCAAAAACCAATGTACTACTGCTCTGTTGCAGCGTAGATGACGCTGTTTCTAGCGTCGCTGTTTCTAGCGTCGAGCCGATTCGCTACTACTGTTTCTGCATATAATGTTGTTCGTTCTACTGTCTTTGTTATTATTTTGTTGCTGCATATGGATATTTTCTGTTTTGATACGAATTTCGTTTCACATATTTGGCATATTGCCAAAAAATCGTTTGTTGAGCTATTTAATGTTTTTGGCGATCTTGTGAATCTGGACAAAATAATGAATGAACAAAATTACTAATTATTATGAACTATTAATTAAATAAATTACTTAAATTACAATTATTACATTTAACTTATTATTATTAATAATCAAATATTTATTATAATTATTTTATTATTAATATTGTTACCAATATTGGTAATACTATTTTTACCAAGGATTTTAATAATTACCAAATTATAAATTATATGGTATCAACAATAATTTATCTATCATATATTATATTTCATATTTTATATTTAATATAATTTATAAATAAATACATATTTGTCTTTTTGCCAAAAAAAATCGCTTGTTGAGCTATTTTATGTTTTTGGCAATCTTGTCATTCTGGACAAAATTATGAATGAACAAAATTACTAATCATTATAAACTATTAATTAAAAAAATTACTTAAATTACAATTATTACATTTAACTTATTATTATAAAAAATCAAATATTTGTTACCAATTTTGGTAATACTATTTTTACCAAGGATTTAAGAATTACCAAATTATAAATTAAAAATTAAATCGTATCATCAATAATTTATTTTTCATATATTATATTTAATATAAATATAAAGAACCGGTACCGGAACTGATTTAAAAAATGTGTGAAACCGGAATAGGAACCCATATATTTTTTGGTTGGTACCGGAATCGGAACCGCTATTTTTTAAATCTTGTAACGAGAACCGGCACCGATATTCCAAGACTTTTAGTCCCACTCTGGTACCGCAAAGAACTGGAATTGTAACCGGAACCGAAATAGGAACCCTCATTCAAAAATTTGTGGAACCGGAATCGGAACCCATATAATTTTTGGTTGAAACCGAAATCGGAACCGCTATTTTAAAATTCTAGGAACCAGAACCGGATCCTATATTATAAAGGGTTTTAATCCCTGTTTATAATATTATTTTTCTTATAATATTATTTTGATTCCGTGCTTTTTTCGTGTTTTGTCGTGCTTCTTCGTGTCTTTCTATTTCCTGTGTTTTATTGTGCTTCTCGTGCATGCCTGTGGGGCTTATGAACACTTGAGAAGCTGTCATATTACTCATTTTTTAGGTTCGGAGTTATGTCAGAAAAATGTTCGGATATAATCCGGGCACCTTTTTACCTTATTCAAGAATGCTTCGAGCCATCGGAGGTCTCCGAGAAATGGCAGACTGGATATTTACCGACTTTATCCCTCACATACACGTCTGTTGTTGAATGTTGAAACGATGTTTGTGACATGAAGTCCTACATATTTAATAAAGTTATATCCTTGCATCGAGTATTATATTTGTCTCAAAATATCATCTATTTGACATCCTACTGAAGTCAAACGCTCACCATAAAGTAGGACGAGCATGATGAGTGACTTGTAGAGTGTTTTTTTTTTTTGTCCGGTGAGAGAGGGCTCTACTTCTCTATTGATTACTGAGTAGCACCTGTTTGTAAGAGTTATTGTTCGTTTAATCTCTAGGCTGACGTCGTTGTTGCTGGATCCCAGACAGACGCAGTCCTTCAAAATGTGGAACTTGTGGGTGTCAAAATTCGCCTTTTATCCAAGACGCACGGATTCTTTTTTGCTCGTTGACACAAGGAACATCATCTTGTCCTCGTTGACCGCTGGACCCATTCGGAATCTCAACGTCGTCGTCATCAAGTACAGGTGTTGCCAGGTTTACTTCTCTATCGGTGGACTTGCTGTCATCATCACCGGTCAGCAGTTTAGAGAAGTGCTCCCTCCATTTCTTAAGTGTGCTCTGGATATCCGTCACTAGATTCCCGTTCTCATCTTTACCGAAAAAGGCTCCGACTTTTGAACCTTTGGCTAGGCATCCTATCTTCTCGAAGGATTTTCGATCCTCATCTCTGTCCCCAAGCATCTCAATTTCCTCACACTGACGTCTTTCTGCCTTTCTTTTTATGAAATTTTGAGAATGAGTATGGAGCAGAACTCTCGATATGAGTTTTTTCGAGTAGCCAGGGTACCTGGGTACCCGGACGGTACTAAATATTCGAGCTACCCGGGTAGTTTATTCGTTAGTTGTTCGATCTATTCGAGTAGCTCTTTTGTTCGAACTATCCGGGTAGCTCGTTCGATTGTTCGATTGACGTTTGTTCATTTGATCGCTTGTTATTGATTTGCTACAGTTTGGCAATCAATTTTTGTGTATCGATACTTGTGTTTATGTGCGCAAACTTTAAATTAAAGTTCTCAAATTCTTGCGCAAAAGAATCATTTGCTGTTTTGTTTCTCGTTTTGCTATTTTCGTGCTGCCACTAAATGTCACCGAAGCCACCGCGTAAACGCAAAGGAACTTCGCCTATCTCTATCTCCCGCGATATCCTGCAAATAAAACACGGAAACTGGAGGAGGGAGAAACAAAAACTATCATAACGCAAAGGAAACTCATGGAAGAGCGTCTTCAACAACACATTAAGCAACAAATAAACCGTCTCTCGTGCGAACTCTCTGCTTTAGAGAATAAATTAAACAGAAAAATAGAGTGTGAGAGAAATGAAATCAAATCTTGTATCGGAGAATGAAATAGTAAAATAACAATAATTGATGCAGAGTTCAGCCTTTTAAAATCTAAAAGCTGAAGTGGATCAACTAAAAATTGAATTGGCGACTAAAAGTGGTAATAATAAAGATTTCACATCGGATGCCATTATCTTCGGCATCCCATATACTAAGTCCGAAAACCTGAAGAGCATTTTAAATCAAATCTGTCGCTCTATCGATTTCCATGTGCCTCCGATTCGAGACATCTTCCGTACCAAGCACCACCACCATCACCCTAACACCGTGGTCATCATCAAATTTTACTCTCCTTATGATAGAGCGCGTGTATTCAAAGGTTTTTCTGAGTATAGGAGAAGAACGAGAGCTGCAGTAACTTTGAGAGGGGCTGGCTTTGATCAGGATAACAAAGTGTTTATCTAGCCTCTCTGTTGATGCGAGAAAAACCAAATAGCCCAAATAAAATATTTAATGTTTTCCCCATACGTGGAGTCATCCATGTGGGAGTCCACAAAGATGATGTTGCGGCGGCTCTGCATAGCGAAGAAGAGTTCGATACACTGGTGTCAAAAAATGTACATCTAGCGTTAATTAGTTTACTGTATTCACAATATTTCTATAATTTAGTAATATTTATATATTTATTCTTATATTTTCTTACTCTGTAATGGTAATTATTGAACTGGATATATAGCGTGCAGCACGTACTGGCATCGGCTTTTTTCTCGTCGGATGGGTGGGAATATTTTGCCACGCCCTCAGAATTACCACACAAAAAATAATATACGTGCTTATAAAACAAATCAGAAATAAATAAATTATCTATTTTCTATGAAACATTAGAAACGACTATAATTCTGAAACTACGCTTACATTATTTAATCAATACTATACCACTGAGGATTGTCGATGTTAAAATCCTACTATGTCCTTTACCCTACCTATGTTCTCAAATGTTTTGGTCCAAATCGTATTCTTTGAGAACCCCAAATCAATTTAGTTCGACAAGTTAGATTTTAATCCATGTTTTATTTATATTTATAAAAATTAACAACAATATCCATTACAAATTTAATATTATAATAAATAAGTGTGGTAACACTTTAACAAAACATTAGTTATTTATGTTTACTCTCTTTTCTTTTTAAATAAAATTTTCTTCCTAAGAATTCAAGAAAATAGCAGCTTGACCATCACAAAACAATTAATTTTGAGAAAATTTGTTGACGAACAAATAATTGGAAAACCGTTTTATTAAGGGGTTTTATACGTATGCCTTTGAATATCTTTCGCATGGTATGTCTCAACATTTTTACCTTGTAAATCAGTTAATTCATAATAACAGCTACCCACCTTTTTGAGTACTATACTTTTTAAAAATTTCATAGCAAGTTTTGCATTAAAGACTGCAGATTTTTTGCTTTGTGCAAAGTTTCTACGATAAACTACATCTCCTGATTTAAAAATCACTAATCTACTTCTTAAGTTGTACGTTTTTTTATTTGTCTCATAGGCTTTTCTTAGATTTTCTTTTACCTTACTTCTAATAAAACGCAACCTATAATTTTTATCTACCACATATTCGCCTTCAACGACCATATTTATATGTTTCAAAAGATCATATGTATCCCCATGGGTTATCAGTTTTTGGCCGAATAAAACATAATACGGAGAATAACCTATCGAGCTATGAAATGAACTTCTAATGGCTACTGCTATTTGATTTAAGTTTAAATCCCAATCGCGATGCCCTTGCCCAAGTAAGAACGAATTGCTGCAATTATGGTTCTATTTACTCTCTCGGACGCATTAGACTGCGGAGAATATATTGCAGTAAACACATGTTTAGTTCCATATTTTTTTAAGAAGCTTTCCAACTGAACCGATTTAAATTGAGACCCGTTTTCAGTGATAACGAATTCTGGAACTCCAAATATACTGAAAACGTTATTTTCTAAATAATCTATTAACACAGAAGAAGTAAATTTACGTATGGCCTTAATAATAGGGAATTTTGTTAAGTGGTCTAATATAATGAATATTCCGAGGTTTCCGGATTTCGATCGTGGATATGGACCTATCAAATCCATATATATCCGTTGAAAGGGACGATCGGATTTAGATTCAGCTCCCATTAATGGTTGTAAGATTGAATTTGGTGCTTTTGACTGACGACATACATCACAGTTAAAAACGAAATTGATAACTTGTGTCACCATTTTAGGCCAGAATAAATGTCTTCGTATTTTCTCCAGCGTTTTGCCAATTCCGCCGTGAGCTGAGCTTGGCGGACAGGGTGCATTTTCAATGACTTCATTCGTTAGCGCTTGTGAAACCCAAAGTTTCCATACCGTACATTCCGAAACCTCATTAATAATAATAATAATAGTTTGGCGCAACAGTCCAGTATAGAACTTCGGCCGAACTCTCTCACCATTTTGAGTTGTGCGTGTTATATTTGTACTCAAAGTGGTGGGACCTACAGTTTATTGCCGAATCCGAACGGCGGGTGAGAGCTTTTTCATAGGCAATGGTTTTACTCTCGTAGGTTTGCCATTTACTGACGAGAGGTAGCGCGGTATAGAAAAATGTTTCTATGAAAAGATGTTGTTAGCCCCAGTCCAGACTTGAACCGGGGACCTTTCGGCTCGCAGTCCAACGCACTAACCACTGAGCTACCGCGGCTACCTCATTGCCTTTATAAAATTTAATGCGTTTATAAATATAACAATCCTTAATTCTAATATCCTGCATTTTCATCTGATTTTCTTCAATAATTTTAGATAAGTTTAGGTACTCTTCTGATTGAAAATGTTCGGATTTTAGATTAATTTCCGGATATACATCTAAATTACAAAATTCTATGGCAGACAAACGCGACAAAGCATTGTGCAAATTCAATACAAAAATTAAAACCTTTTCGTTTAAGGGACCACCGCGCTAACCTGCATTGAGGTCAGTTTGCCTCATAAGCCATTTAAGACTAGCGTGATCGGTAATCACCTTAAATTCGTGTCCCTCAACGTATTCCCTATATTCTTCAATACTCATTAATGCAGCTAAACACTCGAGTTCAGTGCCATTGAGGTCAGTTTGCCTTATAAGCCATTTAAGACTAGCGTGATCGGTAATCACGTTAAATTCGTGTCCCTCAACGTATTCCCCATTTTTTTCAATACTCATTAATGCAGCTAAACACTCGAGTTCAGTGATAGAATAGTTTTGTTGGGCTCTATTCAGTTTGTGAGAAAAAAAGCGATAGGTCTTTCGACACCCTCCACGTCAACTTGTGCCAACACACCCCCTACTCCTATCTTCGAAGCATCGCACTGAATTTCAAATGGTCGCTCAAAATCCGCAGTTACCAGTACTGGTGCTGTATTTAAACTCTGTTTAACATCATCAAAAGCACTCTGCGCTTCTGGTGTCCAAACAAAACATTTTGTTTTTCTAGTTAATTTGTTCCGTAAGCGAAGCATAATTGTCTATAAAGCGTCTGTACCAACCCGCTAATCCAAGAAATGAACGAACCTCTCGGACCGATTTAGGTGTTAAAAGATCCCTTATTGCAGACACTTTACTAGGATCGGGCTTAATGACACCATTCCCAATAATATATCCCAAGTATCTTACTTCCTCAAGACACCATTTGCATTTAGAAATCTTTAATGTTAGACCCGCTTTCCGAAGCAACTGTGCAACTTCACATAGCAATAACAAATGATTTTCAAAAGTATCGGGTAATAAAAGAAGGTCATCTAAGTAAACAAAGATTCGGTTTTTTAAATTGGCAGGAATAATTACATCCATAAGCCTGCACATTGTCTGAGGAGCATTCGTAAGACCAAATGGCATGACTTTAAACCGGTAAAGGGGTCTATTGAGGACAGTAAATGCTGTTTTGTCACGCGAACCCTCTGCCAACCCTCTTGCAAAAATGCGTGCTTAAGGTCCAATGACGATATATATTTTGCTTTAGGTAAACGGCTTAAGATCCCATTAATCTGTGGATACGCATCTTTAATGGTAACCGCATTTAATTTCATAGAATCTAGACACAACCTAAATTTTCCTTCCCGTTGTAATACAGCCACTGGACTACTCCAAGGACAATTCATGGGTGCTTGCTCAATGATATCCATTGCCAACATTCTTTCAATTTCTTCGTGAATTCTTTTTTCCACTGCAGGTGACTGTTGTATATTCTAGATGGTTGAATAATTTCCTTTGTACTTATTTATTATGAACACTTATTATATTTAGAAAAAAAAAACACTTTTATTACATTTACTATTAAAAAGACACTTTTACAATTTTAGAACCTCCACTTGAGGTTGGTTCAACTACAATCTTTTAAATTGCAACGAAAGGTATTAACAATACCTTCGTTGCAAGCTTTTCTTAAATTCTATTCTCACTATGTGTGTGGTCTAAGTAAAGCTTTAGCGCTTTGCCAAATTATTGCCAGCTTCTTTTAACTGTGCAAGCTAACCTGAAAGAGGTGTGTTATATGCAAAGCTTAGCGCTTTGCCAAATTATTATCATTGTTGCTAACGTGAAGCGTTTCTGAAGCGAAGATTTCTCCTCTTGCTCTTCTGTGTGTTGGGTCGGATTTGCCTTGTTCCTCTTCAATGTTTCGTTGTATGTAGTGTGTTGGATCTGTTGGGCTTCGATGGTTCTTGTGGAATTTGCTAATGGTGTTATCTCCAGTAGACGTCTTCATGTTCATACGCTGGATTCTTAGTCATTAAAGAGAGCTTTGGTCCCGTTGACTTGGTTGACTTCGTTCGAGATGAGTGTTCTTTTCTGCCATCTTGTCAAACATTTTGAAAACATCTTGCTGCTCATGTCACTTTATGTAGCTTAAAGATTTCTGAATTGTTGATATCAGAAAATCGTTACTGCATCGCTTCTCCTATATGTGCGATGGAAGACATAATAATTTGACTTTTTATATACATTTTCAAGATCAATGTTGAATATTGTTTTCTGCATCTTGTTTCTGGCAGTTGTAGTTTTATGATTAAAATTCAATCACTGCAATCTACTTGTGCTTGGTATAACAACAAGTTTGCTCCTAGTGCATCCTTCTACGTCTGTAAATATGCTGCCACTCTGCTTCATTTCTTCGTTTTTCTTTACTTTATTTGAATATGCTGGACATCTGCTTCGCTTCTTCATCATGTTGATAACGCCCAGAGCTCCTTCCACATGTCCCCACTGAAGTCCAAAGACCCCAACGATTATCTATGCGTCTTCTGAGTATCCAGCGCTGTTGGTCATTCTAAATACCAATTTTTTGTGCACTTGGATATTTTAAATTTACACGAAGATTTTACAAACAAGTAATTTAATTTTGTTTTTAAACTATTCCAAATATGTGGTGTCACACTACTGATATGGTACTAATTTATGTAATCTTAATATAATTTTCGTATAATATATAATTGTTCATGTAACATGGCGTGTGCTAAATGATTGATTTTAAAATACTTAAATTACTTGAAATATAGTGTGCACATTATTTGAAGTATTACTATTTAGTGTAGTACTAGCTTTTATTAACAAAGTGTAATTTTAGTGTAATTATGTATTTTGCCCAATGGGTATGATCGTCGTCTTATATGCGGAGGGACGCAATGCAGTGGACTCAATCCCCCTTCAATGCGTAAAAATAAAAAAAAAAATCATATATATATTTTTTTTCATAAACATATATCGACGCCCCTTACGAAAACTATTATGTTAAAATTGTCTTACGAAAAAAAGTATATATCACTTTTAAACGAATACGATTTCATTTTGACTTAAATGACGAATATTAAAATGTTCTCAAAATTTCAAAGAAAATTAGTACAACAAACAGTTTTCTGTGAAAAATTATTATGTTTCAAATTTTAGACGAAAATTGGAGCTTTTTATTGAAATAGATTTTTTTCCAAATCATATTGCATTGCTTTTACGTTTTGATATATGTCATTTGTAAAATTTAATTCAGAAAATTCAAAATAATTACGCTATAATGATATAAAATATGCATTACCATATACTATGTAGGTGACTAAGAAGGTTAGTGTGTTGGAATACAAGCAAAAACGTCGCTGGTTCAAATGCAACATCAAAAAAACATCGAATGCAACATCAAAAAAATAAATAGAAAATGATTTTCTTCACCGCGGTACCTCTTGGTAGATAACCTTCGAGTTTAAAAACATCACCCATGAAAAGTTTTGATTCAGCGTTAAACTGTAGGTTCCGCTATTTGAGTACAAATATAACATGTTTAAATGGCGAGACTGTTCAGCCTAGGTTCTTCAGAACTGTATCGCTAAACTAGTATTATTGTAATTATTATTAGGACCGTATTATTTTTATTAGGACATGTCCATTTTAGGATTTTCGAGGTCATTTGTTATTGTCTCCTACGAAATCTAGACTGTTACATTAAATTTAGGTTTAATTTCAGGACTGATATAAGTTTCCAATGGTCTGTGGTCTTTATTAAACGATTACATATATATGTACAGGTTTTATATGAAGGCCCCAATCATATAAGCATTATTCATGTTCAACAAAAGATTCAAAACTTCGTCGCAAAATTTGAATCATTTTTATATTCGTAGATACACGGATATACATATGCATATTCTCGGAAATATCAAAAACATAATAGAGTTCCTGGCAAAACCATAAAACGTATTATTTTTCTCATCAAAAACAATAACATACATTTATTACAAACCTCAAAAATCACGTATTTATTTTCGTAAGGGAAAAATATATAATAGTTTTCGTAAGGGGCGTCGATATGTACATAGAATATATTGTACATTTAATATATTGTATACATATATTTATTATTTTAAATCTTCTCAAAAATTGTTGAATTAATTATATATGTATATATATATGTATATATGTGTATATATATATATATATATATATATATATATATATATATATATATATATATATATATATATATATATATATATTTTTTTTTTTTTTTTTTTTTTATCTGATTAAATTTAGTTTTTTTAAAAATTTATTTAATTTCGAATACAAATTTGTATATCTCTATTTTTTAAATAAAATGTTAGATAAAAATTAATATATATATATTTTTTAATTCTAATACCCCTTATTATTTTTTTTTCATATATATATATATTTTTTTCCGTTTCTTTTTTTTTTTTTTTAATTAGTATTATTTTTTTTTTTTTTGAATACCTCTTTTTTTTCCAATTAATAGTTAATACCGTTATTTATATTTTTTTTCTCTTCTTTTTTTTCTTCTCTTCTTATATTCTTCTTTTTTTTCTCTTTAATAAACATTTTTATACCTCCTTTTTTTAATTTTAGTTCTCCTTTTTTTTAATTTAATTCCCCATTTTTTTCATATTTATTGTTTTTTTTTTTTTGTTTTTTTTTTATCTCTTCTTATTATATTTTTTCTCTTTTTTTTTCTTTAAAATTAAAAATTCCTTTTTAAAAAAAAAATAATATTTACCACCTATACATATATTTTATTCATTTTATTTATTTTACTAATATGTTTCCTCTTTTATTTTTTCAATTCAATTATTAAAACATTTTTTTTATTTCAACTACACTTAATAATTTAAAGTATAAATCGCTTTTTTTTAATTTTAAATTCTTTGCTTTTATTTATTATCTGTTTTTTTGCATCTACTAATATATTTTTTTTTTTGTTCCCTTTTTTAATTTTAACTGTACTAAATATTTATATATCTCTCTTTTTTTTCAATTTTAATACTAACTGATATTTTTCTTCTTCTTTAAGAAATTTAAATTATTATAAGTAAGTTCTTCAAATTCATTTAAAATTTATTTGTTATATTCAAACTTATTCAAATTGAATTATATTAATACGCAAAAGTACCTATAATTTCTCTGCATGTAAGTAAATATAATAAGAGTTGCGATTTATTTTCTAAACATGTTTAATATTTTATTATATTATTTTTGTGTACTTATATAAGTCACATTATATGAAACTTCCTACTGGCATGACGGTAAAATTGAATTATATTTATTTGCATTGTTTATGGTATCAAAAAAAAAATGCAAGATATGCATTTATATGTCAGCAACGCTTGCTTAGTGTATGATATACATACGTTCGTACAAATTGCATATGTGCTTTAGCATGAAACACTTGGGGGAATGACCCTTTTCAAGGTTTGATAGCTTGCGCTATTAATATAGGTCAGTAATGCAATTGTTAGTTTTGCATTATCTGTATTGAATTCGACAATTTTATTACTAACATTGATTTAATTTTAAATTAATGCAATTGGTTGCATGTGCTTAATTTATTTCTTTTCTCAATTGATGATTAACTAACTTTAAAATTATAAGTTCTTTTCTTAAAATAGTTATATATATATATATATATATATATATATATATATATATATATATATATATATATTTATATTTTTTGTTATTACTAAATTATTGTATTGTTATTTAATATGTCCTATGTTTTTTATTTTTTATTATTATATTTTTTCTTTTGTTTGTTACTTACTGTTTTCCTAAACTATTTATATTTATTTCTTCCTCTAAATGACGAGTTATAATATTTTTAGTTTTAACGGCATACACTATTTGTGATATGCCTTTAACAAATTATTGTGAATTTTCTTATCTTTTTTTTTGATCAATATCGTCGTGGTCACTGACCCACTTCCCTCTACGACCACGTAGGGTCCCTTCCAAATTGGAGAGAACTTATTCTTCCTAGTTTGGTTTTTCATTAAAACCATGTCGTGTGGTTTGAATTGTATAGGGTTGAGATTCTTGTCGTATTGTTTTTTCGACGCCTCCTTGGCCCTACATTGATTTTGTCTGACGATCTCGTGTGATCGCTGTATTTGGTACTTTAGTACCTTATTGTAGTCTTCTGCTTCATATAAAGGTGAAAATTTACGCTTTAAATTCGTAGGCATGTCGAAATCAAACCCGTACAACGTACGGAATGGTTTTTGACCCGTCGACGTATGCACCGTGTTATTATGAACATGCATTGCAGAATTTAACCATTGGACCCAGTTTGACACATCCTCTTTAGCAAAACTACGTAAATATTCAGCTAGTGGACGATGACTTCGTTCCAATGACCCATTAGCCTGTGGATGGTAGGGTGTTATATGTATTTTTTTAATTCCTAAAAATTTACATGTATCCGATAATAATTTGGAAACGAAGTTCGATCCATTGTCTGTTACCAATACTTTGGGTATATTGTGGCGTGTAACTATTTCGTTGAAGAAGGCTTTTGCTACGGTGTTGGCTTCCGCATCGGGTATAGCCACACAGCACATAAATTTTGAAAAATCGTCCTGAAACGTTAAGATGTATTTATTCCCTGAAATGGTTTCAGGCAGAATACCCACCAGGTCCATGTACACTTTGTCAAAGTGTCTGACTGGCGTATCAGTTAGAACCATTAGCATCTTCGTCAGCCTCGAACTCTTGTTTGCCTGACATTTTGAACAATTTTTCACATAATCCTTTATTTGCTTCTGCATACCCTTCTTAAAAATGTTTTTACGCCACCTTGGTGACCACCTAACGGTGAATCGTGAAAATCTTTAATTACAGTCTCTATGTCCCGGGGTTCAGTTAGAATTATTATATTGTCATTTTCCTTTGTTATCAAATCGTCAGGATCGCATTCTGACTGTTTCTTATCGTCTTCCTTGTCTCTTTTCATGGTTTTCGAACGTGTTTGTACTACAACTACTTTTTCAGTATTATTCGGCATGCGGCTAAGCGCATCCGCGTTTAAATTACTTTTTCCCGGTTTATAATGAATTTCGAAATCATATTCCGATAATTTGTGTCCAAAACGCGCCAGACGTAATGTCTGATCTTTTAAGTTTGCTATACCCTTTAGGGGCTGATGATCTGTATAAATTTTAAATGGTCTTCCCAGAAGATTATTTTTCTATAGTGGAATACCGTGTTTCCGCATCGTTCAGAGACCTACTTGCAAACGCGATCGGACGGTCGCTTCCAACTTCACATTGCGAAAGAACAGCGCCAATTGCTTCGTTGCTGGCGTCTGTCGTGAGCAAAAAGGGTTCGTTAAAATCCGGATACGCTAGTATGGGTGGTGATATAATTGCCTCCTTAAGTTTTAAAAACGAATTCTGACAATTGGTAGGGCACCTAACTCAGAACACTTATGTCCCAAATATATCACCTCACGTCGCAAAAACTGACATTTCTCTTTATTTAATTTCAAATTATGTTCTCTCATCTTATCCAAAACTTTGCATAGCCTATGCTCGTGTTCTGCTAAATTATTTCCATAAACCACTATGTCATCTAAATAAATGAAACAGTCAATACTCTGTAATCCTGTTAGTATGTGGTTCATTATCCTTTAAAAAGTGGCAGGTGCCCCCGTTAGACCGAATAGCATTCTGTTGAATTCGAAATGACCAAGACCTGTACTGAAAGCAGTTTTTTCCTTGTCACTATCTTCAACTAGAACCTGATGGTAACCACTTGCTAAATCTAGTGTTGAAAAATACCGACTATGACCTAACTGGTCTAGAATCTCATCTATTCGTGGTATCGGAAATACCTGTTTGATGGTGACGTCATTTAATTTTCGGAAATCTATAACCATTATTGCCATTTTTATCGCCCTTTTTAGGTACCAATAATAATGGGGAATTCCAAGGCGACATGCTTGGTGAAATAATTCCATCGTTTAACATCTTTGATACTTGTCTATTAATCTCATTTCTATGCATATGAGGAAGTTTATACTGTTTCTGATTTATTGGTGGCTGATTCCATTGTGTGGGTATTTCATGTTTTAATATCGGAGTGAATGTTAATTCATCACCTTCCAAATGAAAAACGTCATGATATTATAAGCAAATATTTTGCAAAGATGTAACTTCTTCTTTATTTAATGATTCATCGATCTTTACATTCCCTAATAATCTATCAATTCTTTTTTTTTATATTAACCGAGTTTGTTGTATCTTTATATTTGTTAAAATTTGAAAATTGTGGCTTGAAATTGCTATCAATGGTCACCTCCTTATCGGTGGCATTTAAAATTGATGCATATACTCTATTTCTTCTAACGTTTGTTAAACTCTCTCCCAAATATACTCCTGGCTGAATTTCCTGTATGTGTAACAAAACTATAGGAATTCTTGTACTTAACGGCAGTGATACAACCATGGCTGTACCCTGATTTGTTGATTAAAATTAATATTTTCTATGTCTTGCAATGATTTTAATGGAAATTTAACAAGGTGATTTTTGTCTTCATCAAAAAATGTAATTTTTTTATTTAACGCATTTATTATAGATCTGTTCCAGAGATTGTCACGCCCGACTATTCCATCTGCTGGTACCCCTTGTTCAAGTGACACAACGTGTAGCGTTAAACTCTTAGTGGAGCCTAAGGTTCTAACGCATCCACCAAAAGCACCACTCAGATCCTTCTGAATATTTTTATTAAAATTCGGCAAATGTGCCATCCTACTTTCTTTAATCAGGCTGGCATCAGCTCCAGAATCCACTAAAAGAGTAAGTTTTCCATTTTTTGCTGCCTCGCAAGGTACTTCAATGAACACATCACTCGTATCGGATATCTTGAAACACTCTCCATGCCGGTTAAATATTTTACGATGCATGCCTAATTGTGAAAATTATTTTATTTTTCTCGACATAAATTGACTCCTAAAATTATTAGCAATTGAAGACAATTTAATTTTACCAATCGTGTAGCGTTAAACTCTTAGTGGAGCCTATGGTTCTAACGCATCCACCAAAAGCACCACTCAGATCCTTCTGAATATTTTTATTAAAATTCGGCAAATGTGCCATCCTATTTTCTTTAATCAGGCTGGCATCATCTCCAGAATCCACTAAAAGAGTAAGTTTTCCATTTTTTGCTGCCTCGCAAGGTACTTCAATGAACACATCACTCGTATCGGATATCTTGAAACACTCTCCATGCCGGTTAAATATTTTACGATGCATGCCTAATTGTGAAATTAATTTTATTTTTCTCGACATAAATTGACTCCTAAAATTATTAGCAATTGAAGACAATTTAATTTTACCAATCGTGAATTTATTATACATTTCTGACGATAGAACGCACATAGCGCTAATAATAAAAAGAAATATTGAAATTACTTCATTACAAATTATACTCGCCCCTGTACGGAATGTATCCACAGTCTTGCCAGACGTTTGATCTACAATTCCCAGATTTTCAGGGCAGTTAATTACGACATCCTTTCTATTTGATTAACTTTTGATTTTATTATTCTTGATTTTAATATTTTTAACTTCCGATTCAATTGGTTTTACTTTCTTTACTTTATTTGTTTTTTTTTTATAAATTGTTCATTTTTAATTTCCTTAATTCCTATATTCTGTTCATTATTCGTGTCAAGTTGTGTATTATTACTATTTAGTTCATTATATGTTTTTGTTGGAATATTTCAATCGCTGCTTCACTTATTTTAACATATACCCAAAATTATGCAACGGAAAATTGTATTGCAAGCCTCTGGAAAGAGGTGTGGTCTAAGTAAAGCTTTAGAGCTTTGCCAAATTATTGCCAGCTTCTGTTAACTGTGCAAGCTAACCTTAAAGAGGTGTGTTCTATGCAAAGCTTAGCGCTTTGCCAAATTATTATCATTGTTGCCAACGTAAAGCGTTGGGACAATGCTATGAACATGTTGCTGTACAACATGATATAAAAACATGATGCGCTCATCATATGTACAGCAATATCCAAAACTGAATGAATAGTGAAGAACCATTAAGAAAAGAAAAATGTATGCGCTAATTCACAACATGACACTGAAAAGTATCGCTGTTTTATTGGTCGGGAATCCTTTCAACTTCAATTGTGTGTTCTATATAGGTAGTTTTTCCCAAACCTTCTCGCTCAAACGAAGGAAATAAATATATAATTAAATCCAATTTATCATTTTGCTCTACAGATAAACCATTTTCCAAATTTACATGTTTAAATTCATCAAAATTTAAAGATTTTCCAAATATTTTTTCCATCAACCCAAATGACTTCCAAAAATCTATTCCAAGATATAAATCTTGTTTAAGTTCAGGAATTATGTAAATTTTTAAACTTTTAGAGACATTTCGGAAAACAATATTCGCCATTACGAATCCTAAAATTTTGTACTTTTTACCTCCGGATGTTTCTATCCATTCGTTTAAATTCTTATAGGATATACCTAATTTTAAAAAATTTAAAGCTGCTTGGCCAGAAATACACGTTAACGATGCACCTGAATGCAGCAAACCTAATAAGTTCACTCCAAAAATCTCAATTTGTATAAAAGGTATCATTAATTGGCTTTTCAATTGCAATTAACTATTTAAAAAGTTTTTTCTATTTAATTTCACCATATGTTAAAAGTTTCTCATACGTGTAGTATTACGCTTGACTTTCTTCAAAGTCGTAGGTACTTCAGGGTGTTGAATGGAATCGCAAAATATTCTTGCACGAGCTTTTTGGTATTCTAAAGTCGTTCATGATATGGTTTAATGGGAAATAACTCGGGGTTGTTAGAAGAAGAATCTTTATTTTTTAAAATAGCTACTGTTTTGGTTGAAATTGTTACTGATAATAGTACATTGATACAATTAAATTTTAGCGGTAACTGCTCTTGTTGTTGCCGCTCGCGTAACAGTTTCCCTGGGACTGGTACTAATCACAATTTGGCTTAAAAACGTTCAGTGCTCCGCATCCATAGCAAAATATACTTCTGTCTTCTTATCAATCAAAAAATCAATTTTCTCATTGACATCTATTTCATTGATTTTCCGATTAACATTTCTATTTACATTTCTTTCTATTTCTATATTCAGTGCTTCTCTACGTAATATTGAATGTATTAAATGCGAAACTGAATTTATTTTTAAGTAAAAGAGTTCTGTTCTCATCTTATGTTTTAAATTTCGACTAATTCGTCTTCTTGCATTGAGTACCGCGCCTATCACTCAACAGCAAAATAGCATTATAATACTCATCAAAATGTTCATTGGCCAGCTGCTTACGATCGCGTATCATTTCGCGTACATCAGTGTCTGTAAGATGATCATTAAAATATGACTTTAAATCAAGACAAAGTGAATTCCATTCAATCTGTGGGATATTTCGTCTATATTAGCTAACAGCAGCAAAGTTCCAAATCTCATTAGCCACTGGAATATTACCTTCAATAGTTCACCTAACTCCATTCCCGTATATAAATTTATATACATGATTTCTGCACTCACTAATGATAGTTTAGGGGGAGATTTTCAATTGCTAAGTGAATATTGTCATATTTTATTCAATGGAAAGGCGAAAGAAATCTCGCCAATACCACTCTTTCGCCTTTCCATTGAATAAAATATGACAATGTTCACTTAGCAATTGAAAATCTCCCCCTAAACTATCATTAGTGAGTGCAGAAATCATGTATATAAATTTATATACGGGAATGGAGTTAGGTGAACCATTGAAGGTAATATGCCAGTTGCTAATGAGATTTGGAACTTTGCTGCTGTTAGCTAATACAGACGATGAAGCCGGATAGTTGTCTCTAACCTGTCTTAGATCTTGTTGTGTTGAAAATATTCTTCTACTCTCTCTTTGTTCTGGTTGTGAAAAATTATCTCCACTCTATCTCTGATTTATTTGTCTTGCATTTGAAAATGTTCCCCTGCTTTCTCTTTCATTCGAAGTTAATGGAGGAAATTGATCTCGAGACCAATCTGGTTCTTGTGATCTATTGATATTTACTTACGAAAGTTGTTGCGTAAGATTAACAATATGCTCATGCATTTTATTAAACTCAGATTGCATGCGACGCTCAATGGATTCATAAAAATTATTTTCTAAATCCGTTTGTTTATCATGATGCCTACTATTTTGGGGTAGCTCTTGAGTTCGTGGCAACGAAAAATTTCGATAATCATTATGCTGTTGTTTTCGCTTCATGGAGCGTGTTAAAATAATATTGTCTTCGGGAATTGCACCTTGAGAATGTGCTTGATCTTCGGTAAGTGGCAATTCATATGTTGTTAAACTATTCTTACTAATATCTGTTCTACATTGTGGACATGTTCCTGTATTTTGATTCAATCACGCTAATATACAGTCTTTGTGAAAAAGGTGTTGACAAATTGTTGAAACTATAGATTTAGTGTGATCGAACTCAAGACAACAAATTGCACATACATTAAAGTCAGACATATTAGTCACTTCGTTACTATGTCGCACAGACATGCTTGCAGATCTTATTTAAATAACTCTTTTTCTTCAAAAATTCAAAAATTATTATAAACAATAATAAATTAAAGTTACAAACGGTCAAATATTGAATTGAATGTTGGACACAATCATACTTGAACTTCCAGTAAGATCACAATAAAATTTTAACCCAAAGCACTATTCACTGATACATATATTATAAAAGTTTCGGGGCACAAGCAAATCAGCATAAATTTAGATGACGTTAAATTTATTTATTTAGATATAATGGCTTGCTATGCTTTGGTAGCCGCGGTAGCTCAGTGGTTAGTGCGATGGACTGCGAGCTGACTGCGGTTCAAGCCTGGACTGGGGCTAACAACATCTTTTCATACAAACATTTTTCTATACCGCGCTACCTCTCGGCAGTAAATGGCAAACCTACGAGAGTAAAACCTTGCCTATGAAAAGTTCTCACCCGCGGTCGGATTCGGCAATAAACTGTAGGTCCCACCACTTTGAGTACAAATATAACACGCACAGCTCAAAATGGTGAGAGAGCTCGGCCTAAGTTCTTATAGGACTGTAGCGCCAAACTATTATTATTATGCTTTGCCCCACGTTGGGCGCCATTCTGTAATGGAAATTATTGAACTGGAGGTCTATAGCGTGCAGCACTGGCATCGGCTTTTTTCTCGTCGAATGAGTGGGAATCTTTTGCCACGCCCTCAGAATTACCACACAAAAAATAATATACGTGCTTATAAAACAAATCAGAAATAAATAAATTATCTATTTTCCATGAAACATTAGAAACGACTACAATTCTGAAACTACGCTTACATTATATAATCAATTCTATACCACTGAGGATTGTCGATGTTAAAATCCTACTATGCCCTTTAGCCGACCTATGTTCTCAAATGTTTTGGTCCAAATCGTATTCTTTGAGAACCCCAAATCAATTTAGTTCGAGAAGTTAGGTTTTAATTCAGGTTTTATTCCAGCATCGTATTAAAGTTATGGTTTATTTATAATAATTAACAACAATATCCATTACAAATTTAATATTATAATAAATAAGTGTGGCAACACTTTCACAAAACATTAGTTATTTATGTTTATTACATTATTTGTGCTATTCTTCTCTCTTGCATAATGCATTCTTTGTTTTATTTTACTTATGAATGACAATAGTGAATAGTGAAATTAAGATTAGGCGAAGGTCATTTAGCGGAGACCGATGATGTATGAACCAAAATGTGAATTGAAATATGTGAATGGAATCAAATGAAAGAATGAAACACGTGCAATGATCTTGTTGTTGTAGATTTACGTAGCGTTTTGGGTGACCAGAAGTACAAGTTCTTAACGGTGATATAGTTTTAAGTAGTTAAGTAGCAAATTATTTGATTATAGGTTTAAGTATTATAGTTTTATTTAATTTAATATAGAAAATTTTTATTATTATATTATTATGTATTTAATTATATATTCATTGTTTTATCAGTATTTAAATTTGTACCTTTTAATTTAAATTTATTTAATGAAAAATAGAGCAAGAAAAAAAAGTAGTTTAAATGAATATGGAAATTTCCAATTAAATAGATTTTTATTGTCAAACGTGGATAACCTTTATTTATTATATTTTTTTTTTTAATTAAGGGCCCTATTATGATTAGCGAAGCGAATGCTTTTGGCGAAGCGAACGCTTTGGCGAAGCGAACGCAATTTGGCGAATGAACTGGCGAATGTACTAATTTTTATGGTTTTAAAAGTAAGCAACACTTTCAATATTGACAGATCAAATGACGGATTTCCGTGTTGCAAAAAATAGTATCATGATGCGTGCTTTTAGTTCTGCCTTTTTTTTTAGAACAGATACTCTTTTATCTTAATATCTATTTTCTTTTATTAAAAAACCATTTAATATAATTTATGGTTTAAAAAACGTTAACTCGATTCAGAACAATAATACTTTTTCGGTTTTTTGTTATTTTTTGTCTATAAAAGATCAAAAATTATCCAAATAAACTTCGGAACAATTCAAAAAAACGATGGGCCCAAAAAAGAGCGCGTTAAACAAAAGCCAATACGGTGTGCAGAAAGCTGGAGCGACGACGAGAGGTAAGACTAAAATAAGTGACAGTGATGGTGGTCTGTCCTCCGAAGCATTCACCTGTGGCACAAATAACTTCGCGCGATGAACCAAGCTGCATCCTCAGCAGCAGTCGGAGCAGTTCCAGACATTTCTTTTATTCGTGTTAAGTTTAAAATAAAAATAAAAAGTGTGGTCACAAAAAACTCAAAATTATAGAGATCCTTTTAGAAAAACTAAAGGATAAGATAAATTGAAAATCAGAAAAAAACCTAATAAACAAAAGCACAAAAGAAAAAAAAATAAAAATCAAAAGAAAAACTGAAAAACAATAGATAAAGATACGTTCGCCGATTCGTCACATGAACAGTTGATTCGCTTGATTTTGACACTTGAAGCGAATGAAAATCGGTAGAGTGTTGCATGTTTTTTTACGTTCGCTTAACTTTTCCCGTTTTTGGCGAATGAAGTCTGGCGAATGTAACACGTAATAGCTTTATGGACGTTCGCTTCGCCAAAACCATTCGCTTCGCCAAAACCATTCGCTTCGCTATTCATAATAGGGCCCTAATACATATACATAAATATTATCGTAGTACTACTTACTTTGATCCATTGCGACAGGCCTGCAGCAGCGATCCTCTTTTGTTGATTTATGAAACTTATTTTTTTCCTATCCTGTTTTAATACTATACATATGTATAAATTTACAATTTTATGAATTTATTATTTTATTTATTATTTTAACAGAACTTTTGGTGCTTCGTCTGCAGTGGCTGCGTGTTTTAATTCGTGATGAGCCATTCTATAAAAATAATTAATTTATTTTTGTGGAGCTACACAAATTGACGTGGCTATATTACCTTTAATATATATGTTCGAATATTTCAATATTAAATTGTAAGACACGTGTATTAACATTATATAATTCACGTTTTTTTTTTTTGCTTTGATTTGTTGGTTGTCTAAATAATACTTTACTGTTCAATGCAATATATCTATGTCCGCCTCCTGGAATATTGCAGAAAATTGCAGCAATATTTTATGCAATGATCCAGCAATTTAATGGCAATGTTGTGGCAATATATTTAATAATGATTATAGCACTATACATAAATCATAACCAATATTGAATATTTTTTTATAAAATTTAATTCGTACAATTTTTTATAACAACATTTTTTATATGTAAATTTAAGGTAAACATAATTTGTAACTATCATGTAAAATATAATAATTAAACGCAAAAACATATAAGGTTTAAAAAAGCAATTCATTGATTAACATTTACGTTCTCCTTCCCTTCTTGCCGAGTACGCAGTGCCGAGAAACACTGGATTTTATTTCGTCATCAGTACTATGTGGTCCGCACAACGTGTGTATTTCTTATAACGTTTAAATTTTCAATGTTAAGATGTTTAAATTATATTAACTAACTCACTTTTTAGCAGCTTAACAGTCTCCAGATCTTTAAGTTGCAGTTTTAACTTTCTGCCATCCCAGCTGTAAAGCTCTGCAACGACGTTATTTTTTTAGGAATTTTGTGTGTGTATTTATATAGCACTGTCCAACAATGTAACGGTACATATACAAAATTATATATATACACGCAAAGAAAAATATTGTTAAATCCGACAAATAAAATAACAATAGGCATGTTCAAAATAGATCCCATTATAATATTGTCATTTCATTGTCGGTTTTGAAAATTTTATTGTGAAATTTAAAAATTATTCAATTGTTGCTGGTGTCATTGGATATTGTCATTTTCAAATTAAATTAAATTGTAATTTATAATATTTGATTGTCAAATAGAAATAAATTAAACAATATTTTTATGTTTTTATATTTTATTTAATCATCGTTAAACAATATTAAACATAGATAAATACTGTTTCACATTATGGGCTCTAGTATAGCGCCATCCGCAAAGTTAACATCTATTGTAAATCCCGATATCGCCGAGCCACATCCGACAACTAATAGGGAACAGCGATATGAAACTAACGCCTAGTAGGGAGGCGTATGTGCTACCGATGCCGCACTGACCGTGCCATACGATATATTTCTTATGCTGCGCGAACAGACCACTGGAGATGTACTACGCTAATTTGTTGGCCTCGTTGCCCACATCCCTGGCGTGCGGTGCTGTCATTATCACTGCATATGTCTGCGTGTTCTCCGGCGGATCGCCGCCCACTGCCGCCACCGTAGATGTGGGCATACGCGGACTTTGCGAGTTATTGCGCCTCTACGACCTGTTCGAATAGTTGGGGTCTGGGGCATTGTCCAACGTTGTTTCCAAAAACGGACTTGTAACCAAATAAGCAATATAAAACACAACTAATTTAATTATAGAATATATTTATTAATTTTAAATTTTACTTACAATATTATTTGAGATCTGCCTCTGCACAACGACATAAAAACAATAACAAAATTCAGATGTCAATTTGAATTGGTTTAGAAAACAGAGCTGCCACATTATTTTATATTGTATTTTAAATGACAATCGTATATTGTGAAAAGGAACAATATATTTCTATGCGTGTATGTATATATAATTATATATCGGAAAATCCAAAAAGTAATAATATACATGTGTCATAGTTTTTCTTGACCATTTTAAAATATTGTTTGTCTTGAAAGATTGAAATTTTGAAAAATTTATATTTTTAGTTATAATTTTTTTTATTATTTCGGAATTGTATGGATTTTTAAGTTTATTCATCTTTTTAAAACGAACACAAAAATCATTATAGGTGTTTTATAGCAAACATTTTTTTTGTATCAAAATTTTCAATCTTTAAATGCAAGTCGAAATGATTTCGGTTTCATTTCGGGATAAAACTATTATAATTTTTTTCATATTAACTTTTTTTTGTTGTTTATCATTTTATTTTTAAATTCACTTCGATATAAAAATCTCTCAAAATCGAGTAAATGCGCGGTACTCTTGAGTGGTAACTCCATTCCATCATCCATGTCAGTGTTCTCGCTTTCTGCAACTCTAACACTCGATAGCTTTTCAACTGCTGCCTCGATTACACGCAGCCGATATGACATTTCAATCAATTTTTGCGTAACGAACCGTTTATGGTTATCATCGACATCTAAATTTCAAGATTTAGTTTGACATTTAATATAACATTATTATAATTGGTGTATACAATAGCTGTGTTTTTTTCATAATTTAAATTTGAGCCTGAACAAATTTTGTACGCAAAACAAAAACAAATCGATAAATCTATCTAGCTCAAATTTGTTTATGTTTTGTGTATAAAATTTGTTCCGGCTCAAATTTAAATTATGAAAAAAACGCATATGAAGTTAAAAAATACTATAAAATAAACCGGAACATCGATTCGATATCAATACAAAAATAATATCAATTATTACCATTGTTAGATCCAGCAGTGGCTTTTGGCGAGTCGATGGAATGAAAATCTGAAAGTTTATAATCGGAAATATGGGATGCAAAAATTATATACAGTGGTGTGTAATAAAAAAGGTTCACCACACTGAAGGTTGTTATAAAATAATCGGCGTACGTCACGCCCAAATGTAAAATGCCCTAATCACGAAATGTCATAACGCCCAAATATGGTTATATTGTCCAAAAACAGAAAACCAAAATGTCATATCGGCGAAATGCAATGTCATAAAGCATAAATTCTTTTTTTGGGCTTTATGACATTTTCGAATTTGGGTGCTATGATATTGGGCGTTAAGCGTTATGACAAAAAATGTCATAACGCCAAAACTGATTGTCATAATGCCCAAAAAAAAACCACATGGGCGTTATGACATTTTCAATTTAAGTGTTATGCATTCGGACGTTATGACCGTACGCCAAAACAATCAGCTTACCATTGTACATTGATGGAGTATCCAATGTACAACCACTATAATATCCTGCTGTTGTCGATGCTTCTTCTAAGATTGCTTCTTCTAAGATTAAAAGGTAGCGTGTGGCGGCACAGTACTTAATTCTACGTTTATTTAATTATAAAAAGTAATTTAAAATACATTTTTTTTTAAGAATTTTACCTTGGTCATCGTCATCTTCGTCATCGCTTAATAATACTCGGGCTCTTTCTCGCCGCCTTTTGATTGCCACGCGGTCGGCATTAGTGTCGTCGGCATCCGTGTCGTCCAAGTTGGACGTTTCCTCCGCTTGGACTACCTTGTCAAGGGCACTCGACCATGTGTCTGTAAAAAAAAAACTGATGTAAAACTGTCCCCATGGAATATTATTTAACTTACCAGCCATACCAAAAATTTTTTTTATTCAATAACTCCCAATTTTGCTTGTCCGTGGGTTCATTTCCGCGGATCACAAGTCGGTTAATGGCTAAGTTTGGATTTTATATTTGTAGGCCACCAACACTTCCGACCGCCTTGCAACACTTCCGACCGCCTTGCAACAATGTAGGCAAGATTTGAAGGCCATCTTCAAATTCCGCGATTGCAAATTTTTTCATTTTATTTTATAAAATTGTTCTCATATTAATGAAACGATTAATGACAGACTTCTCAATGTATTCAGTAATTTCAATAATTATCATAATTTTTCTAAAAATTCAAAAATTCAATGTCATTTTTTTTTAATTTCAAATAAATGTTATTTTTAAATGAAACATATAAACAAATGTTAAGAAAATATATTAACAATAATCCAGAAGAACAACATGTCATCGAAAATGGTAAATATATTTTTAATATATTTATGGAACATGGCCTAGGAATGAAACCGAAGAGTGGCATGATGCTCCTATCACTTTATGATCTGTCGTCAGAATTTACTATTAAAAAGTAATTTAACTACAATGCAAATAATTTGCAAATGAATCATATTGTATATGCAACTAGAGAAAAACGCGTGACGTGATTTTTCGTTTAACGCAAGAATATTTGAGTTTGTGAAAATCTTCGTGCGTGCTAGTTGTAACTCGTGCCTCCAAAATCAAACACGCGTCCATCTCTTAAATGCAACAATCAAATAAAATATAATTGCAAAACATTAATTTTCGACTTCTATGCAAAACTATTGTAACTATTTTAACTGCAATTAATTGTAAATTTGGACAACAAGTGCCGCACAGTGTAATTCCTTCTGGCTTTTGTTTGATGGTATCATATAATATTAGATATCTAATGAACTAAATTTTAATACTTTTAGATACTAAACGGAGAAAAAAAGAGTTTCATGCATACTCGTCTCGGCACAAAAGACGAATAATTCAAGAGAAGCTGTTCTTCAAAATATAGCCAAAACAAAGATAATTCCATCAGTTTCGACTGTGACGAAAATGACAATTTATCGCGAGAGTTTTTGGATGAAGAAGAAAATCAAAATTTTAATTTATCAAGACACTTTTTGCAAGATGAATATGAATCATGGAATATGAATCAGGAAATCGATAAACTCGATGGAGACGTGGATTATAAGGACTCAAATAATGAAAACGAAGAAACAGAATTTTTGCCACAATTTGCAAAATGGGCCAAAATGTTCAATATTCGCCACAATGCTATATATGGCCTTTTGCGTATACTTTACAATTGTATTCCAAACTGTTCATGGCCAAAAGATCCGAGGACAATACTTGGAACACCTCGTGTTACCAATATTTTGAATATAGCTGGAGGTGAATATTTACATTTTGGATTAGAAACAGCACTTCTATCGTTCATTGGTGAATATAAGTGTGATGTAACTGATATTGTAATATCATTTAATATTGATGGACTGTCATTATCAAGATCATCGTCCAGTTCTTTCTGGCCCATCCTAGTTTTAGATCATGTATCCAGATCTGTTCAAATGGTTGGAGTATACTATGGCGAAAAAAAACCTTTATCGGACAAAATATATTTACGAAAATTTGTAGAAGAATTGAAACACGTCATTGATAATGGTTTTATGTATCATAGTAGAATAATTAGGATTTCTGTTTCAGCTATTGTGTGTGAAGCTCCTGCAAAATCCTTTATCCTAAACACCAAAGGTCATAATGGATTTTCAAGTGGTTCAAAGTGTACAATTTACGGCACATCGATCAATAGAACTACTTCTTTTCCTTATGAAGAAGAGCCAAGTCGAGCACGAACAGATGAAGACTTTAAACAAAAATTAGATGAAGAATATTATCGTGGCCACACAATTTTAATAGAAATACCAAATATTGGTTTGGTAAGTAATGTTGTACTTGATTATATGCACTTAATATGTTTAGGTACTGATTCTTTGGCAAAAAGGGCCACTATCAGTTAGAATGGGTAACAACCAAATCAATAATATTTCGAAAAGGCTAAATTCTATACGTAACATGATACCATGTGAATTTTCACGAAGGCCGAGAGGGTTATCAGAAATGTGCAACTGGAAAGCTACAGAATTTAGACAGTTTCTACTGTATACAGGACCGAAACTGAATTGTATGTTAGTTTTTTAACTCTTCACGTTGCAGTTTCAATATTGGTAAATTCAGAATTAGTAAAACATGAGTATAACATAATTTACGCTGAAGATTTGTTAAAATACTTTGTAAAACAATTCGAAATCATTTACGGAAAACAATATGTATCTCATAATATACACAATTTAATTCACATATGTAACGACGTTAGAAGATTTGGTTCTTTATATGTTTTCAGTGGATTTCCATTTGAAAATTTCTTATCTAAAATAAAACCATACGTTAGAAAACCGGAAAAACCACTTCAACAAATGGCTCGTAGATATAGTGAGCAGATAATGTCCATTCCGCTAAAACATCAACTATTTTCAGATGGAATTGTTTGTCAAAAACCACATTATGATCGTTAACATTTAACTCTCAATGTAACAATCTAGTTCAGTATAAAGAATTAAAGACCAGTACATTTTATTTGAATTGCGATGATAATCGAAATAATTGCGTCTTGTTGAAAGATAATACAGTAATCATTGTATTAAATATATTGCAATCAACAAAAAATATATATATTGAAGGAAGAACATGTAAAGTCATTCGAAAACTATACGATAAACCATATTTATCGGGAATTTTAGATATTTATGAAGTACATATTGAAAACGAATCTTTGTCTCGATGGCAAGTATCAATGATTATGAGAAAAATGTTTAAATTTGAACTTTCAAATTCAAAATATTGTGTAGTACCAATAATACATACATGTATGTAATATATAATGTTTTTTTTATACTGAATTATATCAGTTTATTTTAACATTTCATATAAATTATAAAATAAACTAGCGTTCTACTAAATAATTTCATATACACTCAGAAAAAAATCCATTTGAAATTGGTCAGTAGAAAAATTATTTATTTAATAGCATCCAAAAAATAAATATTTTCTCATATAAACTCAATAGAAATTACATAGTACTTTGTTGTATTTAATGGTATTTACCGATTAAAATAATAATTTATCCTATTGACTAATTTTAATAGTAAATAACTATTAATTATTTGGTATTTTTTCTGAGTTTATGAACAAAAACGCAGTTATTACGCATTATTCTTAAATATCTATTCTAACTGATTGTCAACCTTTTTATAAGTAGGATACTTGTTATGTGCATATGTTTAGGAAGAACATTACTTACCAAACCAATTTAAATACCGGTATCCTAATTTAGAAACACTTTATTTACCAAATCGCCGAAAATTCGGTTTTGATTTTACCGAAAACATTTCGTCACCTGTAATGTTATTTAGCACAAACGCCAATTTTGGGTGAATGGAGTTAGGAATTGGATATATATGACTTATATATTCCCCTTCTAACTTTGTTATGCGTTTTTTGGTATCTCGTAATATGAGACATTCAGCATCGACTTTGATCAAAATCGAAAATTTGCTGCTATTTTAACACATATCCAAATCTTCTTTATCGGTTTCTCGAAATTGCCTCAATGGAGTTAGAGCCAAATAAATTCTCAGGTGACGATTTGTATTTTGGTCAGAAACTCCGATTTTAAAAATGTGTGTATGAGCTTATTTGAATTATCACTACGATATTCATCATGTCATTCTTATTAATTATTAAAGTCTGAATCTATTCAAGCTCGACGTAGAGTGTGTTTAAAATAAAAACAAAAAATCAGAACGTAAAGCCGAACGAATATCTTAATTTATAAATCCATTATCAATGACAAGTTTTAATTAATTTATTTATACATTTATATGAACAGATCTGGATACATGATCTCTCAATAATATAAGTTACATCACACTATAGTTTCTAATCGAAAATATATAAATATTTTTTTGCAAACATCATTTGTTGTTAATGTTAATTGTTTTATTTAATAAATAATATTAATTGTTGTTTGTATACGATAAAATTGTGCAAAAAATAAATACTTTAATAAATAATTTTTGTAAATTAAATATATAATACAGATAATAAAAATTCTTTTTAATTTGCAATGATCTGAAGTATGATAATGATATTATGTAAAATAAATTTTCAATATAGGCAGAACAACAGTTAAAAAATATCTTGCACAATGTTTGCTAAAATATGTCTGTACAATATTGCTATAAAATATCTTTTGTATATTCGGAGGGCGTGGCAAAAAATTCCCACCCATCCGACGAGAAAAAAACCGATGCCAGTACGTGCTGCACGCTATAGCCCTCCAGTTCAATAATTACCATTACAATGTAAACTCTAAACTATCATGTACTGACCATGTTAATAATGTTATTAAACGAATTTATTTAACAATTAGATGTCTCAGACTATCTGCCAAATCTATTCCCTGCGAGATAAAGAAACGATTTGTTATTCAATTAATATGCCCGATAATTACGTATTCGGAATTAGTATATAGTAAACTTGACTCACACTCATCGCATAAATTACTAGTTTCATTTAATGATGCTGCTAGATTTGTTTATGATTTTAGACGTTCGGAACATATATCGGAAAAAAGAAAAGATATTTTGGGTTGTACACGGATAGAAAAGATTTGTCGAAAATAATTAAAAAGTAATACGAAATTACCATACATGTATAAGGAATGAAGTGAAATTAAATTATAATCGAAATTAAATTTATTTTTGCTCACGTGTAAACGTTATTATATTGTCCAGCAGAATCTGTAAAATTTAACATAAATATGTTACAATGCCAACATAAAATTTTAATTGCATTTGAATAAACTGTTTCTTGGCAATTTACTTCGTTAAAACTATGTTTCGAAACACAGAAAATGCTAATCAAATCTAAATACAACGTGTGTTCGCCACGCTCGTCTTAATTCGATAATTTATCGACTGACGAAGTTGGCAACGTTGTTCAGCATTTGATGTTTAAAAACAAACAAAAAAGATATAGGATTTAAATAAATGTATTCTTGCAACATTCTTCTTGTATAGGAAGTTGGCACTCGTTGAACAGAATTTTCAACCTACGTCTCTTTTGTCGTCGTTTGAAGTATGTATAGGGTCATTTATAGGGTCATGTATAGGGTCATTTTACTGATGTTTGAAAACAAACAAAAAATTAATTCTTGTATATAAAGTTGACACTCGTTGATCGGCATTTTCTGCGTACGTGTCTTTTGTTGTTCGTTGAGAAAACGTGTTCGCGTCGGTAATAATTTTGTTATTTTAAATTTAATAAATATATAAATTGTCTTATAAAAAGTACTAATAGTAACAGAGTATAAAATTGTGCAGTATATAATTTCTAAAACTAATGTGAAAAAACCACAAATAAAAATCAGTGTTTCGATTTTCAAACAGAATTTGGCATGTTTTTTACTGTAACTGTACCAAATATAAAGCGAGCCTGGATCGTCTGATTTAGCGTCTGCTGGTGCAATTCTGCATTCATTGATGCTGTCACTTGTACTTGCAGTTTTGAACCAATTATTTATTTATGCATTTAAAAATTTATATATGAATTCTTATTATAATTTTCCACTGTGCATGTTTAAAGATTTTTAATAAAAATAAATAAAAAAAACAACATTTTATTTTCAGGATTTTTATCCAAAAATATTTACATATGTTTCTATGCAAACATACAACTTTTTGTACTGAAACAACTGATATGTATCACTGGTAACATATTTATATTCAGGTCGTTCAAAATCATATTTTAATTTGAACATTTTTATGTTTCGGTTCACCGAAAAAATTACTGTAGTAAAAATAACTAAAAATGTCTTTAAAATAAATACATATGTATTTGATTTACGTCCAAAAGCATCCCAAGAAACATTTTAACGTAGCTCCGTAAGCATACGGAATCACAATTCCGTTTGTAACGGTACGTATACGGTATGCACAAGACGGCTGCGTCGATATTTGATTGAAAACGGTAAATTTACGGCATGTCAAATTATTTCACTCCGTTCATATGCCGTTTGTTGTCCGTATTTCGAATATTCCGTATATATGCCGTTTTCACTATGTAGTAACGTATACGTTGAAAATCCGAAAGACCGCCTTCATAACGCAGAAGTATCGTCTGCGGGAAGCGGCATGAGTAATTTCCGTGAAGCTGGGCACTAAGATCATAGGTTCCGATTCTTCGGATTACAGTGGCGACGATTTGCAGCGGCTGAAAAGTTGAGTTACATCGCCTCGTGCAATAAGCCACAGATTTAAATTTGGAATTAAATATCAACAAACGTAAGTTAATTGATTAATTGACACTTATAATCATAGTGGCCAGACTGTTGTACATTTTACATTTGTTTCATGGTTGCCATTTATATGATATATTTTTAAATACAGTGGGAAAGGGGTAACTTTATGATTAAAGTGTATATTAAATTTTAGTGTAATATTGATTTTTTTATTTATTTACAGATATTTATATCAAGAAATTCAAATATGCACGGCGGACGGACATATTTTAATACTTTGGCGCAACAGCTCTGATGAACCTATTCTTATATTTGTCAATTTTTACTAATTTATTGTACAATTTCTTTTGTAATTATATTAAATTTGTTTAAATATCCTTTATTTTAATAACAAATAAAATTAACATATAATTAAAACTTATATTACTAAATTTAAAATACATTAAAGTAAATCAAAAAATATGACAATCCGTATTTTTTTTAAATTACGGCATAAAAACGCACCGTATACGGTACGTTTTTCAATGCACTCAACGGAGTCCACTCTGTTTTATAACAAAAATACGGACCGTATACGGCACTGAAACGTAACGAAGACAACGGATGTCACTCCGTTATATTTTAAAAACACGGACCGTTAACGGTCCATCGATACTGTATGAAAAACGGTTTCGAACACCGTTTTCGATGTCACGTTTTATCCGTTCTCTGTTCCGTATACGGCTCCGTAATACGGCACGTTTACGGAATCTGATTCCGTATTTGCTGTACCGTTAACGGCACGTATATGGTACGTTTTGTTTCTTGGGATATGTATTTATTTTTACTAAACTGATATAGTTGTTTTTATATGGAAAATTACTACATAATTTAAAAGCTTTTCTATATAAAATTTCAATACATATGTATTAAAAAACCTACATTTTGTCTTTATTTATACGTCCAGAAATATGTAGAGAAATTACTACATATGCCTATAATTTTACAATAATATGTAGTTATTTTACCTTGTTGTGATAATTTATTAAATAACATATTTATTTTTGTTAATTCGGAAAATTATATGAATGAATATTAATATAATTTTTTTAATACCAAAAATAAGATACAAGAATTATACATCTGAAAACTACTTAGTTGTATAGTACAAATACAACTAAAGATTGGTACCCACAACCACAAAAAAAATCTACACATAAATAAAACAAAAATTTTCCTAATCATAAGATGTAAGCACCACTAAGTATCATCAGTTCTGACGACTCAAAGGAATGGCAAGCACTTAAGTGTTTCTTTTTGGTTAAAACAAATAAGAATAATATGCTATGGTAAAACCATGCAATGGTAAAACCATACCATGGTAAAACCATAAAGATATATCAACTATTACTGTCTGAACAGAATACATTCGGCGATCGAAAAATGAGAGAGCGAACATTGAAAACAACAAAAATTTGCCGTCTCAGTGCTAACATCATGGCGCGCCACATCAGCAAACTACCCATCTGCGTGCTATATTTGTATACTGAAGAGTTGACAACTTTTTGAAAACAAAGACATAAGTATATAATTTGCTACAGTAATTTTTTCGGTGTACAGCTTTAATAAATTAGCGGCTTTTTGACAAGTCTTCCATATACATTCGAATACTATTTTAAATTGGAAATTATTTTTTTATAAATGGTAACGCTAAACATTTGGTTTTAAAAATATAAAGAAAAATTAGCTTTTTTTTAAAGTAATTTATGTTTTCATATTTAGAGACATTTTAATAGGGCTGTTAATTTTAAGATTTTATATAATAAATTCAATTTAATCAAATTTTTATAAAAACAATTAACTATAAGTGATACATATTTTTGTATACAGGGGAATTTATAGTAAATTTATAGAATATAATTTATAGAAGAATTTATAATAATATGTAAATAATTCATAATTTAATATTGAATTATAATACACAAAATAATTGTATAATACATTTTATGTATTATGTAGTACACGTATTTCAAAAATAAAAACTACAGAAACCAATACATACTACATATTCTGCAATATGTAGAAAACGAATTTCTAATACATTGTGTAGTAAAATCCAGTCAAATTAATGCAAATGTATTAAAAAACGATCAAAATGTAGTAGAACTGCATTTTTTCAAAACGAAGACTTAAATGTAGTATAATTTACTGCAGTAATTTTTACGGTGTATCAAAAAGATAATTTCATTCTACGATTAATTACGTTAAGACTGCAGTCTTCAGGTTGAGTTCAGATTGCGTTTGACTCTGACAATATTCAGAATATTTAGATCATGTTTAGACCTCTGCTCTGAAATGATTTACGAAAACGCCCAATATATTTTTGAGAGTGCACAATTACTCTTTCAAAAAAAAAAGTACACGCATAGAAATATATTGTTACTTTTTACAATATGCGATTGTCATTTGAAAAAAATAAAATATTACGTGGCAGCTCCGTATTGTGATTGTTATAATAAAATGTCAAACTATTATTTACAAATTATTGTTTATAAGTTTTAAAATCGAAGTCCCACGAAATTCATTAATTGGTGTATGTTATATGTTTTTGTAATTAATATGTTCTATAAAAGATGTTTTAAGTTATATACTATATAATATATTTATTCTGGGTTTTATGACGCGGATTTCAATAAGTAATATTTCCGGCCGGATTCAACGATGTAATGACATCGTGAAAAACAGCAGTTGCTAAAGTCTCTTCAAGCATGAATGGAAAGAGCTTCTGACCTACCACGACTAAGCAGGTGGCAAAAAGTTGGTAGAGAAACTTATAAGGGCGTGAAGAAATAAAAAAAGAAGCACGGCCACCGCAACAAAATTATTTAATGTTCATGAAATGTTGATGGATGTTGATGTGATTTTTGAAAATTATGGTTAAATAAAATATAATGCAATATACAAAGACTTATTTGAGTTCAAGAATATTTAAGAATTAACAATGTAACTGACAAGTTCATTCCATTAAATTTCACAATGTAGTTTTTTAAAAACAACAATAGAATTATTTTTCAAAAATAACAATCCAATTTTCATAAACGACAATAAAATGACAATAATATTATCCCAACAAACATTGAGAATATCCGCAAAGTACTCGCAGAATTATCTCAAAAAGTTGAGATTAACGCAAAAAGTTAAACATGAGTTGATCAAAACTATACACTTGAGCTTAACTTTGTCACCAACGCAAAGTTTGTCGCAAGTAGACCTGGCGGTTATCGCAGAAAATATGAAGCAAGTTTAACTCTTAGTTGACTCAAATCAGTACTCAAATAACCTAGCGATTTTTATAAAACCATATAAAGGCAAATTCAAATTTATCGCAATTTTCTGATTTTTATTTGAATAAAAATTCTTAAACATTTAAAAACCTTAATTTAGTAGGTCTAAAACAAAAAGAAAAATATAATGAGACGGTGTAACATAATTTAAAGGACCAAAAACAGTAATGGTGCGTTTAAATATTATTTTTTCAATACGCCCATAACAAATAACATTTTTACTGCAACAAATTCCATTTTATAAATAGAAAGATAATGCGTTTTTCGGTCGGATATTTATACTTTGTCCTTAAATTTTGCAGCAACACCCATTCGATAAGGCCCAGCACATAGCATCCCATAAGAACAATACGTTTGACGATATGTTGCTGGTAAAGTTCTTGTAGATAGGGAAAACCCATGTATTTGCAGAAGCCGTGCACGAGAAGTGACCGATTAGGAGTGTGGAACAGTTAATTGAAAACCTACGAGAGGAAATTAAAAGGTGTCATTAAAAGGTGTCATTGTGCATAAAATTATTCCCGAAATACCAAAATGCAATGTCGGATAATATCATATATGAAAATATATATATGGCAATAGAAATATTATCAAAACGGTAAATTGCCATTACAAATTTGTCGTCGCAATATCCAAATATGACGACAAACAATACATGAAATTTTAAAAAATCAATTTGAATTAATTTATTTAAGTCAATTAATTGCCAGATATGAAAAAAATCTATTACAATATCGTTATAATCGGAAGTTAAATAATTTGTGTTGATGAAAACGAAAATATTTAACGGAAACTATATTCTGAAAGTTAGGCTATCTGCCAGTTAACAAACGTACAAAAAATTTTATCGTAACCGAATATTGTGAAAACGTCCCTTAATAAAACATTTGCACCATGGTTGAAGTATATACAGGATAAGTCATCTTTCAAAATTCAGGCGCCATTTACTTTTTTTTTTAAAACTATTTGAAAGTCTCAACATTTGTTTACGAAAAATCAACAGAACATCAATGTTTTGTTTACAAATTCAATGGCAATGACTTAATTTTTATTCCACAAATTTCATTCGGGAATTTACCAAAAATTTCGACGACTTCAAATATGCAGAAGACTTCCACTAATCTTGAAACAAGATGTGTTATAATGGAATTGATAAGAATATATGAAGTATTTTTTTTATTTATTTTTAATTATTTTGACTGTTTAAATTTTTTGACGTTAAGGGTTGTCGGTTTATGATAATGTATAAGAGGAGTTTTCATTTTACAACCCTAATACTTTTTGCATGATGCTGATATGAACGCCTTTGCATGAACGTGCAATATACGCAACGTGCTGTCTGATATGAATGGACCTTAATAAGGATTTTATATAAAAATTAAAATTGAAAATTAAAATTGATTTAATTTGTATTAAAAAAAAAACAATTGTATTAAATATATTTTATGTTCTGAGAGTACTCACAATGGCTATCCTGCGATAACACAAAATTATTATCGCAGGTTTACCTGCAAGATATACGCAAGTGGGATTGTCGCAGGCTGGACAAAAGTGAAACTTAAATTGGAGTATTCGCATTGCGTATATTCTCAGTTTTGACTCAAATGGGACGATGACTCAAAATTTTTGTTGGGAATGGTATCTATTTTGAACATGCATGCCTATTGTTATTTTATTGTCGGATCTAACAATATATTTCTATGCGTGTATAAACAGAAAATTAAAAAGGGCATGCCACGCCCTTTTACATGAATAGGCGGAATCAGCCGTGCAAAAAAATAAGACCTTCTGTACTACCATGACCCAACAAAAATCTAGGTTGAAGTCTGGCAACATCTTTTGAGTTAAAGTAGGGATGGGTGTTCTACGGACGGTTTGCAGGGATTGCATCAATTAAAGGTCCGAATGGTGGGATGACGTCTTGCAAAACCTTTCTGAGCACAAATAATGCCAGTTGGTTGCATCAATTATATAAAGTAATTGGTTGTATAAAAAGTCTTCATAAAGCTCTCACAAAGGGCGTTTCTTACAGATAGCTGTAGTATAGCACTTTTGTTAAAATTGGCACTATTATAAAACTATCGGGAGAATTGCACTTTACCGGCCGAAGTGAAAAAATTGCCACCCTGTATTTAAAAAAAAATACAACAAAAAAGTCACTCGGACCCCTGGTGACCTTGAAAAATCAAAATCCGGTACACCTACTTACAGGGTCATGTGGGTACTCAAATGAAAGGTAATTGTCCCACGATAACAAATATTTAATTATTTCTAAGATCGGCGCCCTCTAGATTATATTTTGTTCGTAATATTTGCACATTTGTGGGTTAAGTTTTGTAATACAGGAAGTACAAATATAACAATATTAAACTTTTAAAAAGTGTATATTTTTTCTTTTTTTAATTTTTTTAAACTTTTTTTTTAATTAAATGGTTATCTTATGTATATCAATGACCGATCTTAAAAAAATTACATATTTTTAACCGTGGGACAATTACCTTTCATTTGAGTACCCACATTGTTGTCAGAAGGTGTACCGGTTTTTGATTTTTCAAGGTCATTAGGTATCCGAGCGACTTTTTTTTGCGAAAATAAAGCGCGTGACCATTATTTTATTAATTTCACTTCAGCCGGGTAAGTGCTATTCAGCCAAGCTATCATCAATAAATAGATTTTAAAATCTTACCCTGCTATAATAATGCTTGTTCACTTCTATTGTCAACTGGAAGATTCATTCATTTTGAGGTCATAGGGATACCGATTATCACATTTTTTTTATATGGCTGCATCCGTCCATTCATGAAGAGCGTGGCATATCCTTTTTTTAATTTTATTTTCTTATACACTTTTTTTTGGAAAATTAGGTTTTCTGAAAATAGAGTCTTTTGTATTAGACTGGTGGGTGTATTTTTGGTGGTTTATGAAGTTCAAATCCCGCTTAATGTAGCAATTATTTGTAAAATTGTTGACCTTTGACCTTCGATATTCACTTCTAAACCCATTTTTAACACCATCCCTCGTCATTTCAGTATATATTTTTTATTGTTAACATTTTTGTTATTGTATTTTTAATTTTTTTTTAAATTTGCCAAAAAAAATGTATGATAAAATTTATGACAGAGTACTCTTGTTCGATTTTCCTCACCTTGCTTAACACACCTTGGGTGACATTTTTTTTTAGTTATTTGACAAAAGTGACAGCGAAAACACCTGTATGCTAATTCAATACATATATCAAATACATACTCTGTTATCAGTCGAATAATAAAAAAACAACTTCAAGTGCAGTCGATCGGAAGAAACGCAACTTCGTAAAACAAGCGTCTTTATTTCGAACAGATCTTATTAAAAATACACATATAAAAACTAAAATGTTTATTTAATGACCCACACATATTTTATTAAGCTTGTATACATATATATACAAGCAAATATACAGATTTCAAACTGTAAAACAAATTTACTTAGCATTAATTAAAAATAAAATATTGAGTCTCCCTCACATGTATTTCGCTTATAAGAATAGAAATCAATATAATTACATATCCGCTATACTGAATCATTTTTAAAAACTCCCATAATTTATCACAAAATATACTTAGTAGAACAGCATGCAATATTGAGTGCACATTAATGATACGCCATATCGTAGATACACAGAAAAACCAGGAGGACTTAAGCACAATATTTTGTTTCAAAAATATGTCCGGAGAAATGTCAGTTCTCTCAATCATATCCTGAAAAACTGCAATATATCTATTCCAAGCGATTGAACTCAAAAGTAATATTCCTGAGAAGCTAAGAACTTTTTTAGTTACTGTTTTAGTGGTACTCTTTATCTTTGGCATTATAGGTTCAGGCATCTGTGTTTCAACCATTGGCAAATGTGTGTATCCTCGACGCGGTGGGTTATTTTTTAAGAAAAAGAACATTCCAGCTACAAGAGCTAAACAACCTAGTGCATCACACATTCCATCTATGTAATATCCTGTGGTTCCAACTTCCGAACGCTCACCACGTATGTTCTTCTTTACACGTGCAACGTGGCCATCCAAGTCATCAAGAAATGTCCGTATTTGAAATAGCACAACTCCCAAGCGACGGTACCCCAAGCTATCAGATGATATTAATTTTCCTGCCGCAAAAGCAACTGCAACGTGTGAAAACGATATTAAATTTGCAGTTATTACCTTTGACCGGGAGAATCCAATTATGTCGTCAAATATGGTTGCCAAGGGTGCAAATATGTAAAGGTTTGTGTGATCCAAAAGTATAGCTTTTACCGTAACATGACACAAAGGGTTTATATTACATGGTAGCCATGTGCTGTATTCGTAATTATCTTGCAAGACTTCCTCAGTTAACTGATATTTTAAATTCTCTTCCGAAACAATATTAAAACTGCTTGAAGAACTTATTTCGTACAACTTCAATCCTTCAAATAAATCATTTGACGATGAATTAAAATGGTAATTTCTTTGTATAGGATACTTTTGTATACGCATATATAACTCCACATCCATTAAGAAGTAAAATACAAGTATAAGCAATAGCAACGCTAATAAAATTTTACTAACTTTTGAACTTGGTCCCACCATTTTTTACCACTAAAATATAATAATAAAAAATAAAGTTTAAAAGCATATATCTTATGCGATTAAATAAAAAAATGTACACAATTCATGGCAATATTTGCGTATCCATTCAACGTATATTAAAAGCGGTATTCAGAACCATTAACATTTAACAGTCGTAATACTAAAGAGCCGATTCCATAAGAAAAGATGTGAGAGCATTCATGCGTCCGCCGAGCTGTCAAAAAGTTGAAACTCAACAAGCCACAGGGTAAGCGTTTGAAAAAATAATCATAATTGCCTTTAAGGTCTAGTGTGTTTTTCAAATCAGTTTAAAATTTAAAATAAGTGCTGTTTTTAGCGCTTACTCTGAATTTGAAAATGATTTGATAATAACATTACCCAAAAGAGCAGTGAAAATTGGAAGCAAAAATGTAGTGACAAGAAAACAGTATGTTTTTTTGTGATTGCAATAGAAACCCTGACAAAAATATAACATGATAACGCGCGTTCAAATCTAATAACTTACCGAAATCTATTAGTGTTTGGACTTCTGTGAATATTTAAAACAATGCAATATGCCATTGCACTTAATATTAACTTGCGAATGCTTTGAAATCAATCATTACTTTCAAATCGTAGAGTTGAGTTTAACATTTGAAACACCTTTAACCTAAATTTATGAATCATTGCTTTTTCAGTAAAAATGGCAGCTTAACCTTAACTTGAAAATTCCCTTATTTTCCAACCAGTATTAAAATTATTCTTAAATTGTTTTCAACGTTTACTTCAAATATAGATTTAGCCTTATTTTCAACTCGATATCACATTAAACTACATTTAGTTTTTTTCTTTTAAATATTGACTTAATCCTGCAAAATATGTAAAAAAAGGGGATCCTCATAAAGGACAACAAAAAGGGAATTTTTCAATTAATTATCCCGTTATATGTCATCCAACCAATATCGTAGACTTCAAGCCCGAGCGTAAAGACCACTTCAGAAAATTGATGCCAGCATCCAAAATGTGGTAGACGTGTTTTTAAAGCTTGTATGTTTCAAGCTCTCGAATATAATTCTGGAGCCTATTCAACGTTTGCGGGGGCGGTTGATATATTGTTTTAAATGTTTACAGAAGTCCAAACACTAATAGATTTCGGTAAGCTGTTAGATTTGGACTCGCGTTGTTATATTATATTTTTTTGTCAGGGTTTCTATTGCAAACCATACTGTTTTTAGCGTCACTACATTTTTTCTCTTAATTTCCACTAAACTTTTTGGTAATGTTATTATCAAATCATTTTCAAATTCAGAGTAAGCGCTAAAAAAACATTATTTTATATTTGAAACTGATTTGAAAAACACACTAGACCTTAGAGGCAATTATGATTATATTTTCAAACTGTTACCCTGTGGCATATTGGGTGTCTAACGCACGTTTACACAGCTTTTTCTTGCATGTACAGGTGAATAGAAAACATTTTGCATTTGTGTTGGAGTTTCGGTCAGCAGTGTCTTGGTGGGTTATGTAATCGGCCCATAAACCAATATGCCATTGCATTTAATACCCACAAAGACATGCCTTACCGAAACTCCAACACAAATACAAAACTAAATTTTGTCTCCTACTCAATAAGCAATGAGCCAAGCAACAATTCTTACCAATTTCCTACCTGTATCTAGCCAGTATAACTATTCACTTGTCTAGTTTCTGGCAAGTGAACTTACCAGTTACTCGCAAGCGATGTCACGCACTTTCGTACAAGAAACTGGACAGTAAAACTCTTCGGTTTCTGGGCGGTAAACTAGCCAGTAACTGTTTAAATACTGGTCAAAAACTGGCCAAAAACTGGCCAGAAACTAGCCAAAAACTGGTTAGAAACCTACCAGTTACTCGTCAGCGATGTCACGCACTTTCGTACCAGAAACTAGCCAGTACAATTCTTCGGTTACAGGGCAGTAAACTTGCCAAAAACTGTCCAGAAACTAGCCTAAAATTCATCAAAATTGATCAAAAACTTGCCAGAAACTGGTCAAAAACTGGCCAAGAACTTGCCAGAAACTCTCATAAAACTGGTCAAAAACTCGACATGTAAAAAGTAAATAAAATAATGTCAAAATTCAATTTTATTTCTATAATTTACAAATCTAAACTTAAAGAGGTGCTTGATCTTCAATACGTGTCGTGGTTGCTACGGCTTCGCCATTGAGTCTTCTTACTTTACCATGACCTTGTCTTGCGTCTCTGCATTTTCCATGCGGTGATCGTCTGCTCTAGGAACATGTTCCCATCTCCACGGGGCTGGTAAGTTCCTCTTTAGGGCTGATAATCGTTTTATTGATCAGCGAAAAGCATCTTCAACAAAAAGATTGTTATATGGTTTCAAACAAATTAATAACGAAGTCATCTTACCTTGTAACAACGAGTCTTTGTAGTCATTTGTCGCAATTCACGTACTTGTTTGGGCTAAGTCTATATCCTTATATACATCGCGGCGGTGTCCAACTTAGTTTAACCGCTCGTGACGTGTGAGTAAAGAATTCTGCCATACTGGCAGTCATCATTGCGCAGCTGAAGGAAAGAAGAAGGTTCTATTTGCGGCGCAAAACTAAAAAGTTATTTGTGTGCTAATAAAACATGACATAAATTTTAAAATTTTTTTGTTTTCTTTTTAAAAATTACATTTCAAATTTCAAAATTTTAAAAATGCAAAATCGAAAATTAACAATTTAAATTTTCATAATCAAAAAATTGATGTTACATATTTCTTCACCCACACGCATAGAATTATATTGTTACATTTTACAATATTCCATTGTCATTTGAAAAATATATAAAATAATGTGGCAGCTCTGTTTTGATATGCCAAACATTGTTATTGTTTTCAATATTTTAAAATAAATTCAAACAAATTGTCTGAAAAATTGTACGTTACAAATAAAATTAATAAATATAAATATAAATTTCTTTTTATAGTTTTATAGTGTTTATTTAAGATACGCTATTGGAATGCCACGCGGCAAACGGAAGCCCGATATTAGTCCTTTAAAAAATGACAAAATTAAACGGTCCGCCTTGGGCAATCTCACCATCAATTGTAGCGTGTGACTGCACAAAAAAAAATATAGCAATGCCCTGCGTAATAATCAACCTCTGAAGTACACATAAATTAATTTGTTCAAACCAAATACTTCTAGATACAGTTAGTAGATTTAATATAATAATGCTAAAATTAATATCCTGCAAAAGAAAATATAAAAGGTCAAAATTATTGTAGAGGTCAAAGATTCGATATCTTGAATAACGTGATTGTTCGAAGTAGGTTCACGTTTATCGAAAACCGTATCATGGTGATCTATAGGTTATCGAAAACATTGAAACTTTTGAACAATATCGAGACAATGGCGTTAAGATATCATTATGTTTGTTGGTATAAAAATAAGTTTAAAATAAGTTTTATAAGTTTTTCATTTCCGTTACATAAATAAAAATGAAGTTAAATAAAAGCTGGTAATAAAAAAAAAATTTTAATTTTTCTCAAAATGAAAAAAAAAATACTTCTAACATTTGTCTTTATTAAAAATAGTTTCGGCAATGTCATCAGAAATAAGAGTAAAAGTAAACGTCAAGAAAATAAACCAGGGATCGGAACCGAACCGAAACGGAAACCGAGTTAATGAAATCGAATAACATGGTTTCAATATTTGTACTTGGTTTCATTTTTACTTTAAAACTTTGGTTGTCTTCTTGGAAATTATATTGCGTAATATTCTCTTCGCGGCTTTTCCAGACATAGTTTTGTTTGCAGAGTCAAGGCCGTTTAGTAACATTTTGGCATATTTCAAACAGATAAAAGCGGAGTTTGTATTATCAGCTGGCTAACTCATACCCTTTTCAAAAAAACAAAAAAATCAGAGAATCTGCCATTAACATTTCACAAAATTTGATCATCTGCTATACACTTTTCGAAATATTTCAATTATCTTGTATTTGTCGGTAAATTCCTTGAAAAATCTATAAAATTTTGTTTCGGGGTGTTTGAATCACCAAACCAAATCAAACTGTTGTGTTTCGGTTATTTTATTCTCATTCAATTTATTTCTAAATTTAGATTTATTTTGCTTAATTTTCGATTCATAATTTGTCCGTTTAACAAGATTTTACAGTTTCATATTTTTTTTCTTTTCCGATTCACGTGAAATTTCATTTTGTATTTCCACCTGCGCTGCAGGTGGTAATGATCACAATTAATCTTCAACAGTATAAACGCCTCACGCATGAGTATTCATCAAAATTTCTGCCAACCGAAATGGCGCACCCGCGAAACAGTTCACGCCCAGAAACACCGAGCTCGAACCAAAACAATAGTCCGGTTTTGTCTGCTCGTGAAAATTGACCGCAATAAATTTAAGATGCTTAACGTTGTGGTGGTGATGGATGAGCGCCCTGACGTCGGCGTTCGGGTATGGTAGGGGAGCGTGCGATCCAACACCCACCGAATGCGCACTCCTAGCCTTTAGTGACTGATCCGCCGAGCACATAATGGGTAACTAAGGATATGTATAAAAGTAATTTTTATTCATCAGATGATTGAAAATTTACCAGCACCATAACAACCGTCAGTGTCGTCATAAAAATCCTCTTCGTTTTTTTTTTTTGCGCCATGAAAATAAACTACACAAAGAGTTCAAATTACGTGCAACGGGGTGTGGTGAATTAGAAACCGTTGGTGAATTAAAATTTAAATGACTGTCGTAGACAGGGCCGTATCATGACCTTTGCCGGCAATAAGGTCGAAATACAAAAGAATGTCTACCATCAATCGCAACGTTGAAGGAGACTACCGGCATTGCTCGTCAGGCTCCACAGAACGTCCTTTCCAGGTTGGCAAGCAATTTTGTTTTCGCACTCGAAACGCACGAGGAGAGCCGATGACTGGGTTTAACATGTCGGCAGTCATTCTGCCAATTATGTAGAGCTCACGTGCTGTCCACTTTAGGCCCAAGAGGAGCGCCTCTTGTAGGTTGTGAGGCTGTAAATAGCAAATGATTAAACGCAATGAACATAAGAAATGTTGCCTGAAACAAATACTTCGCAGTGGTTGGAACCTGGCTCAGACGATTCTCGCCATTTCACTGTTTTTTTCCAAGTTACACCATAGTCTTCCAGTTGGCCAATATAAACGTTCCTCATAACTTTGAACTGCGACGCAATTGGAGCGTACAATTTAGTGCCCCACTTTCGTTTAGATGTTGTGACGTTGAGTTGAGGCCGCTGCACTGCGCCAGAAAAGCTATAGGGTCAGAAAACAAATTATATATATGTATAAAATTACAATAGTTGGTGGAACTTACATATTCTTTAAAATGGCACTAATAACGACGCGACGCCTTTAGTCCAGTGATGCCGTTTCGAGATATTTGTTGGGTACACACGCGTCTACGTTGGCTGGCCTGAATCCCCATGGTGAGATTCGTGGGATTGTCGTAACAGGTGTATCCTCCCTGGCGATAACAAAGGGGTAACAAGCATAATGAGTATTTCTGTCAAAAGATACCATGCGGCATGCTAGCATGCTAGCAAGGTAACCATTTTGTAGTCTTAAGAGATAGACATCAGCTTCAATTGATTGAAAACTATTCGACATACATTTTTTTTTTGGTTATAAAAATATTAAAATTTTGATCGAAATTTTTTGTAAATAAATTTGTGTGAAAATAAGAAGAGAGCCTGGGAATCGACACACATACGGAACGCAGTCGTCCTCTTATAAAAATTGGGCGAAGTGGACGAGGCCATCAGATAGAGGGACGGCTGCGCAATTTCCTTCCTGAATCCCATTGGGAAAAGTGTTGGAGTACTTTTTTACATTTTTGGGCAATGGTGGCCACTCGCCAGATGACGTAATCGAATCATCCAGCCCTTACGTAATTCGAGTAAAACTCCCCACTGGACAAAGAGAATCGGATTTTTGGCAAGGAGTAATCACGTATCGACTACCGTACTATACGATACGTATCCAGGTTTTTTTTTGTGTTTTTAAGATTTATGCTCACTTCTTCAAAACACGTAACTTGTGTAACGAATTGCGTATGCTATCCCAATATCCCAAAAATAATTATAGACAACTCGACCTAAATTAACAACAATTTCGAACCAGGTTAGAAGACTCAGTATTGGAGAAGTTTAAAATTCAAATTTTTTTTTAGACATATATTTTTTTTTTAAATTAAAAAAAAAAGGAAAACATCTTACACTTTCAAAAAAAAAAAAAATATATATATATATATTTTTATATATATATATATATATATATATATATATATATATATATATATATATATATATATAAATATTTCTAAAAGACTAGAACTAATGAAAATTTCAACAAGATAATTTTCAAAACTACAACTAGTTAAAATTTAATAAAAATATTACTAAACTAATTATAAATTTAACCGAAAAAAAAAACTTACAACTAGATAAAATTAAATAACAAAAAATATTGATGAAAGTATAGAATTAATTAATATGACAACATGCTTATAAAATAACCTAAAACTAAATAAAAATTAGATATACATCTAGAATTTGAAAACTGGTTAAAAAAAATTAAAACTTTTGAAATAAAAAAAAAAAATAAAGACTGCTAAGCGAAAAATTTACAATTACATATTAAGACTTAAAATTTTGAAAAATTTAGAAAAATATACACAAAAAAAATATGTATATATACAGAATTTATGAATAATGTATTACTGTTCAATAAGGGCAGTATAAAACTAAATATTAGTATATTTTCAAAGGTTGAATGTTGATTGCTTTAATAAGATAAATTAAGTGATACAATATGTGTAAAGAGAAAAGGGAGAACATAGTTTTATCAATTACAGAATTTAATTTTTATGTATGAGAAAATATAGTTGATTTTTTTTTTGTTTAGGACATATCACTATATTTGGCAAAGGAAGTGGCAAATGGTCCACCATATTTTAGATACCCTTCTATAGAGCTCTATCGAGGCAGGTTAGTCAATTATATAAATATTTTAAGAATGCATGGACGATTCCATGCAATAAAAACAAAAAAAAATAGTGATCTGACCCCTTGAAGATTGCCAAGTTGGCACATGTAAATTAGATAAAACCATATTTTCTTATATCATATTGAATAATAATATCAATTTATAACTAATATTTAACTTTTCAGCATTTTATATACTTATATTCCGAATTGGAACATTTCAGATGCATATATTTTCATGTTTTTTTATTCTCCATTTTCTTTATGTTCGAAAAAAAGGGAAATTTCCCATTGTTTATAATAAGTTTTTTATTGTTGTCTTCGTTGTGAATTATGTATAATTTTGAATAATTAAAAGGGTATCGTAAATACTTGTAATGTCAATATTTAATTGGTGTTTTCAATCGATTGGATTTAGGGGCAAAATTGAATATCTCGATTCTTTGTGAGTCGGTAGTAGAAATGATTACTCGAATGAGCTGAGGTATTTTCGGAAATATTGAAAACAAAAAAAGGGGGTATTTCTTAGTTTTTTTTTGTCTTCTATCTGTTTAATCATACTATGAGGTGCTAATTCTATTATATGGGGGTATATGACTGGGGAAAAATATGGCAAAGGTGGTTAATATCTGTATGAAATAGTAGTGTAAATGGGAGTAGATACGGGGTTGTCGACAATATCCCATGAAGACAACCATGGTAGGGTGGGCATGTGCGGGGACATAACATCTAGTCCCTATGTCCGTATGTGTTTGTGTTGGTATATCGTGGGATTAGTTTGTGGGGTAAATTTTGTTTTTTTTTCTTTAGGTTTCGTCCGAAACATTAGAATTCTTTTTTGTATAGTATCTTCGATTTTTTTTTGTGAGTATCGTTCGTGTTTTTGTTCGATTGTCAACCCTCGACTAGACGCGGCGGGTCGAACCTCCCTGACATCCCTTGAGCTAGCGATGCCGGAGGCCGCGTCTAGTATGATAAAATGGGGCACCTGACAATATGGCGCCCAAGGGATTAAATTAAATCATTTCGTACGGTCGAAAATGCGATTTTGTGGGTTGGTAATCGGTCGATGACGTGACATTTGTCTTATAACATCGAGGTCATAAGCATTGATGCGAGATCCAACCTTGAAAATAAAATAGTTCGAGTCGTAGAGAAGCAGTCTACACGACAGAAGCAATTTAGTTAGTCTGAGAGAATGGATTTTTGTTTTTAGAATTAAATTTTGTGGATGCTAATAATAAAAAAAAAATTAAGGCCGTCGGAAGTCTTCAGAATTTCCACGTTGCTTCAGTTTGTTTTGTGTCAAATATACAATGTACAGTGACCTAGCATTTTTTGTTATAAAAGCGCTATGATGCACTGTAGTTTTTTTTTGATGTCGCATTCCAGTCCGTCCGTTTTTTTTATTAAAAAAAAAAAAAGAAGGTACGGGATTTTTCCCAGCGTTTGAAAACCAAACACCAAAGGAGAAGTTGCGGAATGTACTATACGTATGTATTAGTGAATTGATCGATGTACAGATTAACCACCGGTATTTGTATGAAGTGTTAGCCTTTTTAACCTTTAAATATACCCCTATATTAATTTTCATTTTTAAGTTTTGTGTGAGAATATTTGCGAAAGTTAGTTAAAAGTATGAGCGTTGAGAAAGACCGGCGTAATAAAGCAGTTCAAAAACAACTGCGTTTTGATTCGAACCGTTCTATGGATGAAAATTTGATTAACATAGAAAACAATTTAGAAGATATGCCAATGGTGAGGTCTCCAGCTAGACCCGTGGGTCAGAAAAGTTTTTATATCGATATGTCAGAAACTATAAACAGAGGTAGGCGTGAGGAATTACACCCAGAACCAAATGTTCAATAGTTGGGTACAGATCATAGTCAGGGCGCAGTGCCGAAGCACTCGAATCCAGCCGCGTCAGGGCTAGAAAATTACACCCTTCCAACACCCAGTGCTAAACTGCCCCCATTAACACACAAAGACACTGGCGTAGGCGATACGGCCGGCAATAGGGCTCCTCGTGACACTTCCTCGGGCGGGCACCGGTGGCCAAGTGACATTAGGTCAGCAGTGAATTCAGCAGTTGCTCATGCCCACGAGAGTTATAGGGTTTCGTTGAGACAGGAGATGTCTGAACTTATGCGCGATCCAATGAAAGAGAACGTTATCGAGTTCATGAAAATGATCAACGATACCGTGAGACCGGTGAGTGAAAGGGGAATTCCTACTGTCCGAGATCCAAACCTTGGCGACCGTCGCGGAATGCAAGATCCTGCTGATCAAGGGGCTTCTGGGATAAGCCATTTAAACGTGAACCTGGAGACAGGGCGACCACACGAACCTCAGCGAACTGGTCCCAAAAATAGTGGTGAATTGGGCTACGGGCAGACTCCGCGCATTCATCAACCACCTCAGCGCGCACCAAATAATATTGATGGGCGTAATCAATTCAACGTACGCGCGAAAAACAATCAACGGCAGCCTCTACGAAGAGATGATCGCGATACCTATCATGGGGGCTATCAAGCAGCTGCGAGGGCAACGTGTGCGCCGAATAGAATACAGGGCACCGCGCACCCGCGTCCTATATACGAAGAGGTACACAGTCGGCCGAGTCGGCATTGGCCTAATGCAGACGCAGCCGAATATCGACCAGCAAATTGTAGAACGGACCGCGATCGTGTTCTATACGCTGCGCCACCACAAATCGAGCCAAGGGAGTACGAAGAAGAAACAGTCAGACCAAATAGAAATTTAATTAAAGTTGATAAATGGGATGCGGTGTTTAATGGCAAACGCGATGAATTATCGGTGGACGATTCTATATTTCGTGTTGAGTTTTTACAGGCACGTTATGGTGTACCTTGGACCGAAATATTACGCGATTTTCACTTGTTAGTCAGTGGTCAAGCCAAGGAGTGGTATTGGCTCTTTTTAAAGACCAACCAAGCACCGACCTGGACGGGTCTCCGAAGTGCGCTACAAGCTCAGTTCAAATCAAATAAAAGCGACTTTGAAGTGATGAGGGAACTGGTGGAGCGTAGGCAACAGGCAGGGGAGACGATAGATGCTTACTTTCACGCCATGAGCAAACTTCGATCGAGGCTACGAACACCGATACCTGAAGCAGACATGATTAAGATCACAAAACGCAATCTGCGCGAAAGTTGGCTCGAGTTGTATACCCAATGTCCATATATAGCTTCGAACACCTGCGAGATGAGTGCATAGAAGTGGAAACCAATTTTCCGAGGCGTGATGTGCGAATGGCTCCGCCACCACAACAACAATTAAGATATCCGCCTAAAAATCATCAGATAAACGAAGTTTTTTACGGCGAAGAAAAAGAAGAGCAGTCAGATGAATTTGAAGCAGGTGTGTGCGCAATTCAACCTGAACGTCAACAACAAAAACGAGTCCTTGTATGTTGGAATTGTGGCGAGGAAGGGCACACCTATATGGAATGTGAGTCAACGACTCGGAAAATATTTTGCTACAAGTGCGGTTTAGAGGGATACATTACCCCGAAATGCCCCACATGTAGCATGGGAAACGGAAGGAAAGCGCGATGAGAGCGGGCGACTCGCGTCCTGGAAACATACCCGCGCCAGCGACGATGTAGAGTTTATAGGAGTGGAGAAGGTTGAAAATCCAGAAAATAATAACTTAATTAATACAAAATATTAAATTAATAATATACCAATTAAGCCATTACATTTACTACCATTAGCAGATAGAATTAGGAATTATTATGAGGTTCGAAACCGAATTTTTGGAAATAACCAGCATGAAGGCATGCGGCTGATTTCCCGTAGGGTCCAAAAAGCACGAGGTCGATTTAAGCAGAGAAAAATTAACAGACAGCTGGTAGCAGCGTCGATAAACAATTTGGAAGAAGCTGATCCTCGAGTTTTCGCCGAAGTCGAAATAAATGATCAACACTTAAGCGGACTTCTAGACACAGGGGCGTCGGTCAGCTTGTTTGGGAAAGGGTGCCGGGAGTTGGTCGCGTCTTTAGGACTCGAACCCTCAAGATATATGTCTCGCGTGAAAACGGCTGGGGGTCGAGCCCACGTCATCTGTGGAAAAATTTTCATACCAGTAAAATATAATGGACAACAACACAATATGCTTTTTTATTTATGCCCATCTTTAGAACGATCGCTTTACCTGGGAATTGACTTTAGGCGAAAATTCAATTTGGCTCCTGAAGTGGTCGGAGTCGAGGAGTTGGACATTGAAAGATATTTTAAAAACCCGGAAGTACCAGTTGTGGGAAAAGGTCCGGAGGAGCACGAGCTGTCTAAAGAGCAACAACAACAACTTGAAGCCATTAAAAGTAAATTTCGAACATTCGAGAACCACGGCCTTGGAAAAACTAGACTGGAGACACATAGCATACAGCTCGCAGAGAGGGCGGAACCCGTTAAAGACCGTCACTACCCGGTCTCGCCAGCAGTGCAACAGTTGCTGTATGCTGAAGTGGACAAAATGCTAGAGCTCGAGGTAATAGAGGTCAGCGAAAGCCCCTGGAGCAATCGGACCACCCTTGTACGCAAACCCGATAAAAACCGGTTTTGCCTAGACGCGCGGAAACTCAACACGGTTAAGGACGCCTATCCGCTCCCAAACATCGAGGGAATCTTGAGTAGAATCGACGAGACTGTCTATATAAGTAGCGTCGACCTCAAGTTTGCCTTCTGGCAGATAGAGCTGGAAGAAAAGAGTAAGGGGTGCACGGCGTTTACAGTACCAGGTAGGCCTCTTTAATAGTTCTGTGTCATGCCCTTTGGGTTGTGCAACGCCGCGCAACGTTTATGCCGCCTAATGGACAAGGTCGTGCCACAAAGATTAAAGGGAAATGTATTTGTGTACATAGACGACCTATCGCTAGGGATTTTGAAACGCACATGCTAGTACTGCAGGAAGTGGCAGTGTGCTTAAGCAAGGCAAACCTTACGATAGGAATGAAAAAATCGAAGTTTTGCTTTAAAGAACTTCGCTACCTAGGTTTCGTGATAGGTGGAGGCACTCTCAAAACCGACCCTGAAAAGGTGTCGGCGATTTCAAAAATCCCTGTCCCCAAAAATCCCCGACAGGTACGGAGTTTTCTTGGTACAGCTGGCTGGTACCGCCGATTTATAAAAAACTTTGCAGTGATTTCAGCACCAGTCAGCGACACCTTAAAAAAGGCAGCAAATTTGTGATGACACCGGCAGCGTTAGAAGCATTTCAGGAACTAAAATATGCACTCACAACTGCGCCAGTGTTAGTGCACCACGACTTCAAGAAGCGGTTCTATATTCAATGCGACGCTTCTAACATTGGCATCGGAGCGGTATTGTTCCAGGTGGACAAAGAAAAAAACGATAGGCCTATTGCGTTTTATTCCCAAAAATTAAATGGAGCTCAGCTGAATTACAGCGTCACCGAAAAGGAGTGTTTGGCGGCGATAATGGCGGTAAAGAGGTTCCGGCCGTATGTGGAGCTGATGGCGTTCACCATCATCACGGACCACGCCAGTTTGAAGTGGTTGATGAGTTTGAAGGATCTCAGCGGGCGGCTGGCAAGGTGGTCACTTCAACTTCAAGCGTACAATTTTGAAATTGAACACCGTAAAGGAGCCGACAACGTGGTGGCAGACACACTATCAAGAGTGTTTGAAGGTGAAATAGAAGAAGTTGGGCTGCTGGGGTTCGATACCACGGAATTAGAATCCACAGAATACTTAGAAAGGATTCAAACTATTTCGGAAAATCGAGGAAAATTCCCGGATCTGAAGATTCAAGACGGTGTAGTGTATGCGCGAACTAATTACACACAAGATGAGTATGGCGAATCACGATGGAAGTTGTGGGTGCCAGAGGCGCTGACGAAAACCATGATTGAACAAGCGCATACACCGGAGACTTCTGCACACGGCGGTATTCAAAAAACGCTACACCGGTTACGACAACAATTCTATTGGCCTGGTATGGTGATGCAAGTACGAAACTACGTACGAAATTGTGAAACATGCAAAGGAACCAAACCAACCAATCAACAGTTAAGACCACGCATGGGAGAAGAAGTCGTGACGATGAGACCGTTCCAGAAATTTTACATCGACTTCCTGGGAAAATATCCACGTTCGAAGGGCGGTAACGCGTATATCTTCATTGTATTAGACCACTTTTCAAAATTTATTTTTCTTAAAGCCATGAAAGACGCAACAGCAGCAAACGTTGTGTCATTTCTGGTTTATGAAATATTTAATAAGTTTGGTGTCCCAGAGCTGATACACTCAGACAACGGCAAACAATTTCTGGCAAAAGAATTTCAAAATTTGGTAAATGTTTATAAAATAAACCATTTGAAGACAGCTTTCTATGCGCCTCAGGCGAACACATCTGAACGCGTAAACCAATCTGTTTTGGCAGCAATACGCGCATACCTGAGAGATGATCATAGAGACTGGGACCTATAACTGACGGAGATTGAATGCGCACTGAGGACGTCAATTCATTCTGCAACCGGTGTAACACCTTATTTCGCGCTCTTTGGACAACAAATGTTCACGAAAGGTACAGACTACGAGATGGCCAGAAAGTTAGGAGCTCTCGAAGATTGCGAAATAAATTTGTTAAACAAAAACGACAAAATCCAACTTATACGAGATACCATAAAAAGAAATATGCATATAGCCTATAAAACCAATGCACGACAATACAACAAACATGCGCGAGAAGTTCACTTTGTTCCTGGCCAGGAAGTTTACAAGCGCAACTTCATACTCAGCGATTTTAAAAACAACATTAATGCCAAGTTTTGCCGCAAATTTACGAAATGCCGCATAGTGAGAGCAATCGGTAAATCGATGTATGAACTTGAAAATCTACAAGGAAAATCTGAAACAATGATGAAACAAACCAATTCACGGACCATCACGGAAGAATCCCAACATTTACAAACAATAAATAAGTAAAAACTGGTTGTTCGCATGAACTCATACGCTTACTTTCATTACATTGCCCGGTTGGATCAGTCGGTAAAATCATGACGATCTCAGGGTGTGGGCGCTTGCGTACGTTGGGCACGGTTTAAAAAAAAAAAAAAAAACAAAAAAACAACGCAATTTTTTTGTATATGTACATATTGATATAATAAATCATGAAACCTCTTTTTGTCTGATTAAATGCTACCGTGTGACGATCCGTTACATATTGTACACTTAGTTAAATGGGAGTTGTATGCGGTGGAAATATTATAGCTAAATAGAACCATGCCAAGCGTACAGAATCCTTTAGGCCGCCAACCCCATCACCGTTTCGACCTTCCTTGTAAATTGTAATCAGTTTGAAACCTTTCTACAGAAATTTCCATACAAAATTTTCAGGCTTATTACTTTTCATAGGAGAAGTCAAATTATCGTCTACCGAGCCTTACAGCAAATCAGACAAAATAGACAGGCATTTATGAATTATTGAAAATTTGATTAAATGTTATCAATTTAAAAAAAAGGGGGATAATAAAATTAAATTAAATCAAGTCAAATCAAAAAAAAAAAATCCAATAAATAGTACACCAATACAACAATTTTGCGAAAACCAGATTAATAAAAACAAACTTCATACATTCACACAGCCCACTAGATTTCCCGCTTTAAAATTTGCAAATCTAGAGTTTTGTAGCGTGTGACTGCACAAAAAAAAATATAGCAATGCCCTGCGTAATAATCAACCTCTGAAGTACACATAAATTAATTTGTTCAAACCAAATACTTCTAGATACAATTAGTAGATTTAATATAATAATGCTAAAATTAATATCCTTCAAAAGAAAATATAAAAGGTCAAAATTATTGTAGAGGTCAAAGATTCGATATCTTGAATAACGTGACTGTTCGAAGTAGGTTCACGTTTATCGAAAACCGTATCATGGTGATCTATAGGTTATCGAAAACATTGAAACTTTTGAACCATATCGAGACAATGGCGTTAAGATATCATTATGTTTGTTGTTATAAAAATAAGTTTAAAATAAGTTTTATAAGTTTTTCATTTCCGTGAAATTAAATAAAAGCTGGTAATAAATTTTTTTTTTTAATTTTTCTCAAAATGAAAAAAAAAATTGTCTTTATTAAAAATAGTTTCGGCAATGTCATCAGAAATATGAGTAAAAGTAAACGTCAAGAAAATAAACCAGGGATCGGAACCGAACCGAAACGGAAACCGAGTTAATGAAATCGAATAACATGGTTTCAATATTTGTACTTGGTTTCATTTTTACTTTAAAACGTTGGTTGTCTGCTTGGAAATTATATTGCGTAATATTCTCTTCGCGGCTTTTCCAGACATAGTTTTGTTCGCAGAGTCAAGGCCGTTTAGTAACATTTTGGCATATTTCAACAGATAAAAGCGAAGTTTGTATTATCAGCTGGCTAACTCATACCTTTTTCAAAAAAAAAAACAAAAAAATCAGAGAATCTGCCATTAACATTTCACAAAATTTGATCATCTGCTATACACTTTTCGAAATATTTCAATTATCTTGTATTTGTCGGTAAATTCCTTGAAAAATCTATAAAATTTTGTTTCGGGGTGTTTGAATCACCAAACCAAATCAAACTGTTGTGTTTCGGTTATTTTATTCTCATTCAATTTATTTCTAAATTTAGATTTATTTTGCTTAATATACCCGAACGCCGACTTACGTCGGCGATCGGGTATGGTAGGGGAGCGTGCGATCCAACACCCACCGAATGCGCACTCCTAGCCTTTAGTGACTGATCCGCCGAGCACATAATGGGTAACTAAGGATATGTATAACAGTAATTTTTATTCATCAGATGATTGAAAATTTACCAGCACCATAACAACCGTCAGTGCCGTCATAAAAATCCTCTTCGTTTTTTTTTTTGCGCCATGAAAATAAACTACACAAAGAGTTCAAATTACGTGCAACGGGATGTGGTGAATTAGAAACCGTTGGTGAATTAAAATTTAAATGACTGTCGTAGACAGGGCCGTATCATGACCTTTGCCGGCAATAAGGTCGAAATACAAAAGAATGTCTACCATCAATCGCAACGTTGAAGGAGACTACCGGCATTGCTCGTCAGGCTCCACAGAACGTCCTTTCCAGGTTGGCAAGCAATTTTGTTTTCGCACTCGAAACGCACGAGGAGAGCCGATGACTGGGTTTAACATGTCGGCAGTCATTCTGCCAATTATGTAGAGCTCACGTGCGGTCCACTCTAGGCCCAAGAGGAGCGCCTCTTGTAGGTTGTGAGGCTGTAAATAGCAAATGATTAAACGCAATGAACATAAGAAATGTTGCCTGAAACAAATACTTCGCAGTGGTTGGAACCTGGCTCAGACGATTCTCGCCATTTCACTGTTTTTTCCAAGTTACACCATAGCCTTCCAGTTGGCCAATATAAACGTTTCTCGTAACTTGAACTGCGACGCAATTGGAGCGTCCAATTTAGTGCCCCACTTTCGTTTAGATGTTGTGACGTTGAGTTGAGGCCGCTGCACTGCGCCAGAAAAGCTATAGGGTCAGAAAACAAATTATATATATGTATAAAATTACAATAGTTGGTGGAACTTACATATTCTTTAAAATGGCACTAATAACGACGCGACGCCTTTAGTCCAGTGATGCCGTTTCGAGATATTTGTTGGGTACACACGCGTCTACGTTGGCTGGCCTGAATCCCCATGGTGAGATTCGTGGGATTGTCGTAACAGGTGTATCCTCCCTGGCGATAACAAAGGGGTAACAAGCATAATGAGTATTTCTGTCAAACGATACCATGCGGCATGCTAGCATGCTAGCAAGGTAACCATTTTGTAGTCTTAAGAGATAGACATCAGCTTCAATTGATTGAAAACTATTCGACATAACATTTTTTTTTGGTTATAAAAATATTAAAATTTTGATCGAAATTATTTGGAAATAAATTTGTGTGAAAATAAGAAGAGAGCCTGGGAATCGACACACATACGGAACGCAGTCGTCCTCTTATAAAAATTGGGCGAAGTGGACGAGGCCATCAGATAGAGGGACGGCTGCGCAATTTCCTCCCTGAATCCCAGTTAAAAATTTATTACTTTTGGGAAAAGTGTTGGAGTACTTTTTTACATTTGTGGGCAATGGTGGCCACTCACCGGATGATGTAATCGAATCATCCAGCCCTTACGTAATTCGAGTAAAACTCCCCACTGGACAAAGAGAATCGGATTTTTGGCAAGGAGTAATCACGTATCGACAACCGTACTATACGATACGTATCCAGGTTTTTTTTTGTGTTTTTAAGATTTATGCTCACTTCTTCAAAACACGTAACTTGTGTAACAAATTGCGTATGCTATCCCAATATCCCAAAAATAATTATAGACAACTCGACCTAAATTAACAACAATTTCGAACCAGGTTAGAAGACTCAGTATTGGAGAAGTTTAAAATTAAAATTTTTTTTTAGACATATATTTTTTTTTTAAATAAAAAAAAAAGTAAAACATCTTACACTTTTTAAAAAATATATATATATATATATATATATATATATATATATATATATATATATATATATATATATATATATATATATATAAATATTTATAAAAAATGAAAATTTCAACAAGATAATTTTCAAAACTACTTGTTAAAATTTAATAAAAATATTACTAAACTAATTATAAATTTAATCGAAAAAAAAAACTTACAACTAGATAAAATTAAATAACAAAAAATATTGATGAAAGTATAGAATTAATTAATATGACAACATGCTTATAAAATAACCTAAAACTAAATAAAAATTAGATATATATCTAGAATTTAAAAACTGGTTAAAAAAAATTAAAACTTTTGAAATAAAAAAAATAAAAAATAAAAACTGCTAAACGAAAAATTTACAATTACATATTAAGACTTAAAATTTAGAAAAATTTAGAAAAATATACACAAAAAAAAAAATATATATATATACAGAATTTATGAATAATGTATTACTGTTCAATAAGGCTAGTATAAAACTAAATATTAGTATATTTTCAAAGGTTGAATGTTGATTGCTTTAATAAGATAAATTAAGTGATACAATATGTGTAAAGAGAAAAGGGAGAACATAGTTTTATCAATTACAGAATTTAATTTTTATGTATGAGAAAATATAGTTGATTTTTTTTTGTTTAGGACATATCACTATATTTGGCAAAGGAAGTGGCAAATGGTCCACCATATTTTAGATACCCTTCTATAGAGCTCTATCGAGGCAGGTTAGTCAATTATCCAAAAATTTTAAGAAACATGATGGACGATTCCATGCAATAAAAACAAAAAAAAAAATAGTGATCTGACTCCTTGAAGATTGCCAAGTTGGCACAGTAAATTAGATAAAACCATATTTTCTTATATCATATTGAATAATAATATCAATTTATAACTAATATTTAACTTTTCAGCATTTTATATACTTATATTCAGTGGAACATTTCAGGTTTTTCATGTTTTTTATTCTCCATTTTCTTTATGTTCGAAAAAAAAAGGGAAATTTCCCATTGTTTATAATAAGTTTGTTATTGTTGTCTTCGTTGTGAATTATGTATAATTTTGAATAATTAAAAGGGTATCGTAAATACTTGTAATGTCAATATTTAATTGGTGTTTTCAATCGATTGGATTTAGGGGCAAAATTGAATATCTCGATTCTTTGTGAGTCGGTAGTAGAAATGATTACTCGAATGAGCTGAGGTATTTTCGGAAATATTGAAAACAAAAAAAGGGGGTATTTCTTAGTTTTTTTTTGTCTTCTATCTGTTTAATCATACTATGAGGTGCTAATTCTATTATATGGGGGTATATGACTGGGGAAAAATATGGCAAAGGTGGTTAATATCTGTATGAAATAGTAGTGTAAATGGGAGTAGATACGGGGTTGTCGACAATATCCCATGAAGACAACCATGGTAGGGTGGGCATGTGCGGTGACATAACATCTAGTCCCTATGTCCGTATGTGTTTGTGTTGGAATATCGTGGGATTAGTTGTGGGGTAAATTTTGTTTCTTTTTCATTAGGTTTCGTCCGAAACATTAGAATTCTTTTTTGTATAGTATCTTCGATTTTTTTGTGTGAGTATCTTTCGTGTTTTTGTTCGATTGTCAACCCTCGACTAGACGCGGCGGGTCGAACCTCCCTGACATCCCTTGAGCTAGCGATGCCGGAGGCCGCGTCTAGTACGATAAAATGCGGCACCTGACACAATGTGAACACAGATTGCATCTGGATGATGTCAAGCAAATAGCGAAGAAGAAGATAGGCGCTCGCAAAAAAAGGATCTTAGGTTTACCGATCATCACCGCACAACAGCCAAAGAAGGAGTCGCGCGCCAGACGAAAATCGCGACAAGAACCACAACGCGCAAACTCGAAAATACTTGAAGACATGCGGCCACAGTAGGCCATGGCGGCTGCTGAGCAGCATCAGTCCCCGACAACGCTGCTGTCCTCCTATCAGCCAGGTCACCGTTGTGCCCTCTCCAGCGCCGAGTCCTCGGTTTGTTAGTTTTTTTAAATATACTAATTAAATAAAATATAAAACATGTATATAAAAATAATGTTTAATTTTTTTTTTTTTGTTTATTTAATAACAAAATGAAAATTTGTCAATATCAATTGTTACAATCAACAATCAAATGAATTTCGAAAATTCACATCCAATTTTTAAAACCGACAATAAAATGATAATATGATGGGATACATTTTGATCATGCCTATTGTTATTTTATTGTCGGATCTAACAATATATTTCTATGCGTGCAGGGAAATAGTCTATCGAAAATTATACTACGTTTCATATGCTTTTACTATGAACAATAACAGTTTGTGATTTGTTAACATTTCTAGTAAATTTTTTATGAATTGGATTGATCATTAATATTTATAGTAAATTGTGTGTCAAATCTTTTTCAACTGTCACAGAGAATATTTTTATAATCATTTTTTACATCATTTTTCCACAGCGGCGGTCAACTGCGGGTATGCTATTGTTGTAATTAAAATGTCCGTTGCTTAGGCGTGAGGCCAAATGTCGCAACGTTCCATTTATAATTACCCATGATGTCCTACCAGAGAATGTCCAACGTCGAAGTTCCATTTTTATTAACAGAAATATTTCAAACAAGTCTTTTCTTTTAAGACATACTTTTATTTACTCTAAAGTTATATTTTAATATTAACATTATTGTTTACTACTGAACTACTGATTTACAACTAACAACTGACTTAAAATCTAACTTAAACTATTATATGGAGGTATGTTCCAAATCTAACATGTTCCGGCAGAGTGCCGTGCGCAAATTTCACTCTAGCCAATCACGCCACCGCTGGTTTGACACAACTTCGACAATACTGAACTTTGATACGTAAGCCCTACATCACACCTTACACCAACTTCACGATAACTGCATAAGGTAGTCATCGCGGAAGTAGGTCACGATACGTTTATAATATCAACGTATAGTGACTTACCAAAATACACTATGTTGACTTACAACACTATCACAAATTAAATGAAATATTTTTAATTTATTATAACTTTTTGTAGCTGTTGTTATTTGTACAACATGCAGCAGCACGGCGCCAGTGTTTTGCAGGTCTTGGGAGGCGATATGGGCATTTTTGTTCCTTGAAATGCTGTCAAGTTTGCTCAGCGTCTGCGCCTGGTGTGGCTCCTTCAAACATGGAGTTGGGTAATTGTAGCAAACATGTTGCTGGCGGCCCTTGCGATCGTTTGAAGCTCCAAGTCCGTGAACAGTGCACAGGACCGGAAGGAATGCGACAGAATCGACCTGCTGCGTTTGCGGCTGACACAGCGCAGTCACAAAGTTGTGCGAGACTGCGGCCGTATGTGGAGCTGATGGCGTTCACCATCATCACGGACCACGCCAGTTTGAAGTGGTTGATGAGTTTGAAGGATCTCAGCGGGCGGCTGGCAAGGTGGTCACTTCAACTTCAAGCGTACAATTTTGAAATTGAACACCGTAAAGGAGCCGACAACGTGGTGGCAGACACACTATCAAGAGCGTTTGAAGGTGAAATAGAAGAAGTTGGGCTGCTGGGGTTCGATACCACGGAATTAGAATCCACAGAATACTTAGAAAGGATTCAAACTATTTCGGAAAATCAAGGAAAATTCCCGGATCTGAAGATTCAAGACGGTGTAGTGTATGCGCGAACTAATTACACACAAGATGAGTATGGCGAATCACGATGGAAGTTGTGGGTGCCAGAGGCGCTGACGAAAACCATGATTGAACAAGCGCATACACCAGAGACTTCTGCACACGGCGGTATTCAAAAAACGCTACACCGGTTACGACAACAATTCTATTGGCCTGGTATGGTGATGCAAGTACGAAACTACGTACGAAATTGTGAAACATGCAAAGAAACCAAACCAACCAATCAACAGTTAAGACCACGCATGGGAGAAGAAGTGGTGACGATGAGACCTGTCCAGAAACTTTACATCGACTTCCTGGGAAAATATCCACGGTCGAAGGGCGGTAACGCGTATATCTTCTTTGTGTTAGACCACTTTTCAAAATTTATTTTTCTTAAAGCCATGAAAGACGCAACAGCAGCAAACGTTGTGTCATTTCTGGTTTATGAAATATTTAATAAGTTTGGTGTCTCAGAGCTGACACACTCAGACAACGGCAAACAATTTCTGGCAAAAGAATTTCAAAATTTGGTAAATGTTTATAAAATAAACCATTTGAAGACAGCTTTCTATGCTCCTCAGGCGAATGCATCTGAACGCGTAAACCAATCTGTTTTGGCAGCAATACGCGCATACCTGAGAGATGATCATAGAGACTGGGACCTATATCTGACGGAGATTGAATGCGCACTGAGGACGTCAATTCATTCTGCAACCGGTGTAACACCTTATTTCGCGCTCTTTGGACAACAAATGTTCACGAAAGGTACAGACTACGAGATGGCCAGAAAGTTAGGAGCTCTCGAAGATTGCGAAATAAATTTGTTAAACAAAAACGACAAAATCCAACTTATACGAGATACCATAAAAAGAAATATGCATATAGCCTATAAAACCAACGCACGACAATACAACAAATATGCGCGAGAAGTTCACTTTGTTCCTGGCCAGGAAGTTTACAAGCGCAACTTCATACTCTGCGATTTTAAAAACAACATTAATGCCAAGTTTTGCCGCAAATTTACGAAATGCCGCATAGTGAGAGCAATCGGTAAATCGATGTATGAACTTGAAAATCTACAAGGTCGATCAATTGGGGTGTTTCATGCCAAAGATCTGAAACAATGATGAAACAAACCAATTCACGGACCATGGAAGAATCCCAACACTTACAAACAATAAATAAGTAAAAACTGGTTGTTCGCATGAATTCATACGCTTACTTTCATTACATTGCCCGGCTGGATCAGTAGGTAAAATCATGACGATCTCAGGGTGTGGGCGCTTGCCTACGTTGGGCACGGTTTAAAAAAAAAAAAACAAAAAAACAACGCAATTGTTTTGTATATGTACATATTGATATAATAAATCATGAAACCTCTTTTTGTCTGATTAAATGCTACCGTGTGACGATCCGTTACATATTGTACACTTAGTTAAATGGGAGTTGTATGCAGTGGAAATATTATAGCTAAATAGAACCATGCCAAGCGTACAGAATCCTTTAGGCCGCCAACCCCATCACCGTTTCGACCTTCCTTGTAAATTGTAATCAGTTTGAAACCTTTCTACAGAAATTTCCATACAAAATTTTCAGGCTTATTACTTTTCATAGGAGAAGTCAAATTATCGTCTACCGAGCCTTACAGCAAATCAGACAAAATAGACAGGCATTTATGAATTATTGAAAATTTGATTAAATGTTATCAATTTAAAAAAAAGGGGGATAATAAAATTAAATTAAATCAAGTCAAGTCAAATCAAAAAAAAAAAAATCCAATAAATAGTACAACAATTTTACGAAAACGCGAAAACCAGATTAATAAAAACAAACTTCATACATTCACACAGCCCACTAGATTTCCCGCTTTAAAATTTGCAAATCTAGAGTTTTGTAGCGTGTGACTGCACAAAAAAAAATATAGCAATGCCCTGCGTAATAATCAACCTCTGAAGTACACATAAATTAATTTGTTCAAACCAAATACTTCTAGATACAGTTAGTAGATTTAATATAATAATGCTAACATTAATATCCTGCAAAAGAAAATATAAAAGGTCAAAATTATTGTAGAGGTCAAAGATTCGATATCTTGAATAACGTGATTGTTCGAAGTAGGTTCACGTTTATCGAAAACCGTATCATGGTGATCTATAGGTTATCGAAAACATTGAAACTTTTGAACAATATCGAGACAATGGCGTTAAGATATCATTGGGTTTGTTGGTATAAAAATAAGTTTAAAATAAGTTTTATAAGTTTTTCATTTCCGTTACATAAATAAAAATGAAGTTAAATAAAAGCTGGGAATAAAAAAAAAATTTTAATTTTTCTCAAAATGAAAAAAAAAATACTTCTAACATTTGTCTTTATTAAAAATAGTTTCGGCAATGTCATCAGAAATAAGAGTAAAAGTAAACGTCAAGAAAATAAACCAGGGATCGGAACCGAACCGAAACGGAAACCGAGTTAATGAAATCGAATAACATGGTTTCAATATTTGTACTTGGTTTCATTTTTACTTTAAAACGTTGGTTGTCTGCTTGGAAATTATATTGCGTAATATTCTCTTCGCGGCTTTTCCAGACATAGTTTTGTTTGCAGAGTCAAGGCCGTTTAGTAACATTTTGGCATATTTCAAACAGATAAAAGCGGAGTTTGTATTATCAGCTGGCTAACTCATACCCTTTTCAAAAAAACAAAAAAATCAGAGAATCTGCCATTAACATTTCACAAAATTTGATCATCTGCTATACACTTTTCGAAATATTTCAATTATCTTGTATTTGTCGGTATATTCCTTGAAAAATCTATAAAATTTTGTTTCGGGGTGTTTGAATCACCAAACCAAATCAAACTGTTGTGTTTCGGTTATTTTATTCTCATTCAATTTATTTCTAAATTTAGATTTATTTTGCTTAATTTTCGATTCATAATTTGTCCGTTTAACAAGATTTTACAGTTTCATATTTTTTTTCTTTTCCGATTCACGTGAAATTTTTCTTTTTTTTTGATTCTGTTTCGATTCATAATTAATTCGTGTTGGATACTGCTAGATATAGTTTTAAACAATTGAAAAATAAGGGTGGGTACTCACCGAGCCCAAAACTACCATGAAAACTATCCGCATTTCATCATTTTCGAGCGATGGTTGCGCTGCAGGTGGTAATGGTCACAATTAATCTTCAACAGTATAAACGCCTCACGCATGAGTATTCATCAAAATTTCTGCCAACCGAAATGGCGCACCCGCGAAACAGTTCACACCCAGAAACACCGAGCTCGAACCAAAACAATAGTCCGGTTTTGTCTGCTCGTGAAAATTGACCGCAATAAATTTAAGATGCTTAACGTTGTGGTGGTGATGGATGAGCGCCCTGACGTCGGCGTTCGGGTATGGTAGGGGAGCGTGCGATCCAACACCCACCGAATGCGCACTCCTAGCCTTTAGTGACTGATCCGCCGAGCACATAATGGGTAACTAAGGATATGTATAAAAGTAATTTTTATTCATCAGATGATTGAAAATTTACCAGCACCATAACAACCGTCAGTGTCGTCATAAAAATCCTCTTCGTTTTTTTTTGCGCCATGAAAATAAACTACACAAAGAGTTCAAATTACTTGCAACGGGGTGTGGTGAATTAGAAACCGTTGGTGAATTAAAATTTAAATGACTGTCGTAGACAGGGCCGTATCATGACCTTTGCCGGCAATAAGGTCGAAATACAAAAGAATGTCTACCATCAATCGCAACGTTGAAGGAGACTACCGGCATTGCTCGTCAGGCTCCACAGAACGTCCTTTCCAGGTTGGCAAGCAATTTTGTTTTCGCACTCGAAACGCACGAGGAGAGCCGATGACTGGGTTTAACATGTCGGCAGTCATTCTGCCAATTATGTAGAGCTCACGTGCGGTCCACTCTAGGCCCAAGAGGAGCGCCTCTTGTAGGTTGTGAGGCTGTAAATAGCAAATGATTAAACGCAATGAACATAAGAAATGTTGCCTGAAACAAATACTTCGCAGTGGTTGGAACCTGGCTCAGACGATTCTCGACATTTCAATGTTTTTTCCAAGTTACACCATAGCCTTCCAGTTGGCCAACATAAACGTTCCTCATAACTTTGAACTGCGACGCAATTGGAGCGTCCAATTTAGTGCCCCACTTTCGTTTAGATGTTGTGACGTTGAGTTGAGGCCGCTGCACTGCGCCAGAAAAGATATAGGGTCAGAAAACAAATTATATATATGTATAAAATTACAATAGTTGGTGGAACTTACATATTCTTTAAAATGGCACTAATAACGACGCGACGCCTTTAGTCCAGTGATGCCGTTTCGAGATATTTGTTGGGTACACACGCGTCTACGTTGGCTGGCCTGAATCCCCATGGTGAGATTCGTGGGATTGTCGTAACAGGTGTATCCTCCCTGGCGATAACAAAGGGGTAACAAGCATAATGAGTATTTCTGTCAAACGATACCATGCGGCATGCTAGCAAGGTAACCATTTTGTAGTCTTAAGAGATAGACATCAGCTTCAATTGATTGAAAACTATTCGACATAACATTTTTTTTTTGGTTATAAAAATATTAAAATTTTGATCGAAATTATTTGGAAATAAATTTGTGTGAAAATAAGAAGAGAGCCTGAATCGACACACATACGGAACGCAGTCGTCCTCTTATAAAAATTGGGCGAAGTGGACGAGGCCATCAGATAGAGGGACGGCTGCGCAATTCCCTTCCTGAATCCCAGTTAAAAATTTATTACTTTTGGGAAAAGTGTTGGAGTACTTTTTTACATTTTTTGGCAATGGTGGCCACTCGCCGGATGACGTAATCGAATCATCCAGCCCTTACGTAATTCGAGTAAAACACCCCACTGGACAAAGAGAATCGGATGTTTGGCAAGGAGTAATCACGTATCGACTACCGTACTATACGATACGTATCCAGGTTTTTTTTTTGTGTTTTTAAGATTTATGCTCACTTCTTCAAAACACGTAACTTGTGTAACAAATTGCGTATGCTATCCCAATATCCCAAAAATAATTATAGACAACTCGACCTAAATTAACAACAATTTCGAACCAGGTTAGAAGACTCAGTATTGGAGAAGTTTAAAATTCAATTTTTTTTTTAGACATATATTTTTTTTTTAAATAAAAACAAAAAAAAAAAGGAAAACATCTTACACTTAAAAAAAAAAAAAAAAAAAAAATATATATATATATATATATATATATATATATATATATATATATATATATATATATAAATATTTATAAAAGACTAGAACTAATGAAAATTTCAACAAGATAATTTTCAAAACTACAACTAGTTAAAATTTAATAAAAAATATTACTAAACTAATTATAAATTTAATCGAAAAAAAAAAATTACAACTAGATAAAATTAAATAACAAAAAATATTGATGAAAGTATAGAATTAATTAATATGATAACATGCTTATAAAATAACCTAAAACTAAATAAAAATTAGATATATATCTAGAATTTAAAAACTGGTTAAAAAAAATTAAAACTTTTGAAATAAAAAAAAAAAAAATAAAGACTGCTAAACGAAAAATTTACAATTACATATTAAGACTTAAAATTTAGAAAAATTTAGAAAAATTTAGAAAAATATACACAAAAAAAAAAATATATATATACAGAATTTATGAATAATGTATTACTGTTCAATAAGGCTAGTATAAAACTAAATATTAGTATATTTTCAAAGGTTGAATGTTGATTGCTTTAATAAGATAAATTAAGTGATACAATATGTGTAAAGAGAAAAGGGAGAACATAGTTTTATCAATTACAGAATTTAATTTTTATGTATGAGAAAATATAGTTGATTTTTTTTTGTTTAGGACATATCACTATATTTGGCAAAGGAAGTGGCAAATGGTCCACCATATTTTAGATACCCTCTATAGAGCTCTATCGAGGCAGGTTAGTCAATTATCCAAACATTTTAAGAAACATGATGGACGATTCCATGCAATAAAAACAATATAAAAAAATAGTGATCTGACTCCTTGAAGATTGCCAAGTTGGCACATGTAAATTAGATAAAACCATATTTTCTTATATCATATTGAATAATAATATCAATTTATAACTAATATTTAACTTTTCATCATTTTGTATACTTATATTCAGTGGAACATTTCAGGTGCATATATTTTCATGTTTTTTATTCTCCATTTTCTTTATGTTCGAAAAAAAAAGGGAAATTTCCCATTGTTTATAATAAGTTTGTTATTGTTGTCTTCGTTGTGAATTATGTATAATTTTGAATAATTAAAAGGGTATCGTAAATACTTGTAATGTCAATATTTAATTGGTGTTTTCAATCGATTGGATTTAGGGGCAAAATTGAATATCTCGATTCTTTGTGAGTCGGTAGTAGAAATGATTACTCGAATGAGCTGAGGTATTTTCGGAAATATTGAAAACAAAAAAAGGGGGTATTTCTTAGTTTTTTTTTGTCTTCTATCTGTTTAATCATACTATGAGGTGCTAATTCTATTATATGGGGGTATATGACTGGGGAAAAATATGGCAAAGGTGGTTAATATCTGTATGAAATAGTAGTGTAAATGGGAGTAGATACGGGGTTGTCGACAATATCCCATGAAGACAACCATGGTAGGGTGGGCATGTGCGGTGACATAACATCTAGTCCCTATGTCCGTATGTGTTTGTGTTGGAATATCGTGGGATTAGTTGTGGGGTAAATTTTGTTTCTTTTTCATTAGGTTTTGTCCGAAACATTAGAATTCTTTTTTGTATAGTATCTTCGATTTTTTTGTGTGAGTATCTTTCGTGTTTTTGTTCGATTGTCAACCCTCGACTAGACGCGGCGGGTCGAACCTCCCTGACATCCCTTGAGCTAGCGATGCCGGAGGCCGCGTCTAGTACGATAAAATGCGGCACCTGACACAATGAGAACACAGATTGCATCTGGATGATGTCAAGCAAATAGCGAAGAAGAAGATAGGCGCTCGCAAAAAAAGGACATCTTAGGTTTACCGATCATCACCGCACAACAGCCAAAGAAGGAGTCGCGCGCCAGACGAAAATCGCGACAAGAACCACAACGCGCAAACTCGAAAATACTTGAAGACATGCGGCCACAGTAGGCCATGGCGGCTGCTGAGCAGCATCAGTCCCCGACAACGCTGCTGTCCTCCTATCAGCCAGGTCACCGTTGTGTCCTCTCCAGCGCCGAGTCCTCGGTTTGTTGGTTTTTTTTAAATATACTAATTAAATAAAATATAAAACATGTATATAAAAATAATGTTTTATTTTTTTTTTTTTTGTTTATTTAATAACAAAATGAAAATATTGTTATTTTATTGTCGGATCTAACAATATATTTCTATGCGTGCAGGGAAATAGTATATCGAAAATTATACTACGTTTCATATGCTTTTACTATGAACAATAACAGTTTGTGATTTGTTAACATTTCTAGTAAATTTATTATGAATTGGATTGATCATTAATATTTATAGTAAATTGTGTGTCAAATCTTTTTCAACTGTCACAGAGAATATTTTTATAATCATTTTTTACATCATTTTTCCACAGCGGCGGTCAACTGCGGGTATGCTATTGTTGTAATTAAAATGTCCGTTGCTTAGGCGTGAGGCCAAATGTCGCAACGTTCCATTTATAATTACCCATGATGTCCTACCAGAGAATGTCCAACGTCGAAGTTCCATTTTTATTAACAGAAATATTTCAAACAAGTCTTTTCTTTTAAGACATACTTTTATTTACTCTAAAGTTATATTTTAATATTAACATTATTGTTTACTACTGAACTACTGATTTACAACTAACAACTGACTTAAAATCTAACTTAAACTATTATATGGAGGTATGTTCCAAATCTAACATGTTCCGGCAGAGTGCCGTGCGCAAATTTCACTCTAGCCAATCACGCCACCGCTGGTTTGACACAACTTCGACAATACTGAACTTTGATACGTAAGCCCTACATCACACCTTACACCAACTTCACGATAACTGCATAAGGTAGTCATCGCGGAAGTAGGTCACGATACGTTTATAATATCAACGTACAGTGACTTACCAAAATACACTATGTTGACTTACAACATACCTCCACCCTTATTTTAAGAAAAAATTATTATTAAAATGAATAATAGTTTTTTCTTCTACATTATTAATATCATCATATAAAGCATTACATACTATATATAAAAAAATATATAAATAAACTTAATAATAGTTATTTTCTTGTTCATCAATATTATTTAAATGGACATCGACATACTCTATTATTTGAAAATATAATGTATGTGAATGTTAATAACCTAACTACTAAACAACAGTTACAATGTACAGAACGTTGCAGTTGACAAAACAGTAGTTGATCAGGTTACCGCTTTACACTTGCTGCGCTTTGTGTTGTTCTGTTGCTATTTTTAATTATACATATCAGACATTATGCTTAGTTTTTTGCAATGATTTGTTTACTTTAACTTGGAAATATTTTGCGATATTTTAAATTTGAATATTTAAAGTTATTCTTGTGGAATATTCTTTTTCTTAGTAATTTATTATTATACTTTTCTTTAAATAATATTTCTTTAACTTTCTTTCTTATATATATTGTTGAAGTTTTTAATATTTGTTCACTTTTACTTTTACTATATTCTACTTCCATTTTTCCTTATTTTTCTCTAGTTTACTTTACTTTTATTTAATCAAATTTATTGTTACTTTTTTGTAATTTGAATTTGTTCTCATTTTACTTTTCTTCATTTTACTTTAACTTTACTATATTTCCACTTCAACTTACATTCATTTTCTTTTACATATTTATAATATTTTAATAACATTAACATGTCATAAACTGCTGCGATCGCTGGTTCTGTTACTCGTGTATATTATGTTGGCTGCATTTCAACTCTCGATTTCTTCTCACCTTCCCTGTATAGAATGGACAATAGCTGATGTTCTTCGTCTTGATGTTAATTGCTTGAAATCTTCTTGTCGTCGATATTATTTAATTTTTTCGTCTTCGATATTGCTTTGTTTTTCTGCCAAGTAAATCGTAATTTGTTGAGAGCGGATTTTAAAATGGATAATTTTGTAATCGTATATTTCTGGATCTTATTATAACTTGTCTTCCTCTAGCGAGATCTTCTATCGATCAGGAATTAGTATCTTTTAATTATACATTGATGTTGTCGTGTTCATTTGACTTTGTTGTTTTAGTACAGGTTCGCATTCACAGCTAATTAAGTGTATATGAAAAAGCTCCTTCAACTTATAATATTAGAGTGTTGTTTTGTGCTATAAAATTGCCATTTTTTTAATTATATGTATGTAAAGATGTAAAATGTTGTTGTCTCATTATGGTACAATAGTCGCAACTTTGCATATTTTTCAAATTTCTACCTCCATATTTATAGTGTAGCCCCTTCTTTCTCTTAATAAATCATCTGATTGACGTCCAATTGTTGTCGTCCGCACCATAACTCTCACATGTTGTTTCATATGTCATTACATAACATTACCATTTCAGACCTTTTCCCAACAAAACTAAACGATCATCGTTGACGCTCCTGAATTGTATTTCTCTATTTTGTAATTCTTCGTTTTCCCTTCGTCTATTTGTTACTTCTTCGTCTCTTCGTGTACGTCTTGTCCATTTCCAGAACCAGGATCATTAACTAAATACTATTATTACTTTACATTATAAAATCTTTAAATTGTATAAATAATTTATTTTTAACATCCTCTATAACTTATTTCCATTTACGTTATCTTATATTAGAATATTGAATTACGTGTATATTTTATATATGTGTGTGTAAGTTACTATTATTTTACTACATGTTTATTTATACTTTTAAAATCTTTAGTGTCTACTATTGTTATAACCTAATTATTCTTTATACAAATTCATTAGGAATCAATGCTAGTCATTTTCAATAAGTAATATTTAGCTATTTATTCGTGCACTAATTTCCGAATTTAATCATGTTCTTATAATTCATTTTTTACTCCCTACTCCGCATTACTCTTGGTATGCATTATATTTAAACCCATTGGGCTACTATGCACTTTCCCTTGACTCCTCTCCACACCATCTCGCACATGCTATCCGTTTATTATTATCTTTCATATTCATATTAATTTTCGTCTTTTTTCTTATTTTTTTTTTTCAGTATACATTATAACATACAAAATAACGTATCTCATTTCATTTGCATTAGTGCAGTGGTTCATATCGTTTGGTTCAATGCCATTGAGGTACTGACCTATCTCAATTGTAGTGACAATTTAAATTTTATTTTACTATGTTATAGCTCATCTAATATACTCATGCTTATCACCTTATTCATTATTAACTGTTATTAACCTTTGATATTTTCTTACTCATAATATCTTAAATTACTTTACTCCTTTATCTATTTTCCTTATAAAACATTTGTTAGTACATGATTCAATGCTAGTCACCTTTAAAATTAATACATAGCTATTTCCTCATGCACTAATCTATTTCAGTAATATTAAACACCTATTCCAAAAAAAAAATCTTATATATGCGTAATTTATTCCATTCACCATTGTTTGCAGTATTATGCTTTTAACATGATCTACATTATGTATTATGATCATCATGAACTGTTTGTCACGTTATTTATTTCGTTATATTTTCTTCAAAATTGTATGCTTTTAATAAGTTGTTATGGAATTTTTTACCTTTACCTTTGATAGAAATCATTGTCGTTACAGGACTTACTATCGAAAGTACCTCGTACGGTCCTACCCAAATAGGTGAAAATTTATTCTTTCTATTCTGATTCTTTAACAAAATTTTATCGCCTACGCTAAATATTTTTGGGTGTAATGTGCTATCATAGATTTGTTTAGATTTTTCTTTTGCTTTTTCTTGATTCTCTCTCACGATTTCGTGTGTGCGTTGAATTTGGTATTTTAATAACTTGTTGTAATCATCGGTATTATATACTGGTGAACATTTTCGCTTTAGATTTGTTGGCATATCAAAGTCGTACCCATATAAAGTACGGAATGGAGTTTGCCCCGTGGACATATGCACTGTGTTATTGTGCACATGCATTGCTGAATTTAACCATTGGTCCCAGTTTGACCCATCTTCTTTTGAAAAATTCCTTAGATATTCTGCTAACGGACGATGGCTTCTTTCTAAAGACCCATTAGCTTGTGGATGATATGGCGTAATATGTAACTTTTTAATCCCTAATAATTTACAAGTATCTGAAAATAGTTTTGAGACGAAATTTGAACCATTGTCCGTTACTAATACTTTCGGTATATTATGACGTGTAATGATTTCGTCGTAAAATGCTTTTGCTACTGTGTTTGCTTCTGCATCCGGTATGGCTACGCAGCACATGTATTTTGAAAAATCATCTTGAAAAGTTAATATATATTTATTTCCAGATATAGTTTCCGGTAAAATACCTACAAGATCCATGTATACTTTATCGAATGGTCGTACAGGCGTATCAGTTAAAACCATTGGCATTTTAGTAAGCCTAGAACTTTTATTTATTTGGCATTTTTGAGAATTCTTAACGTAATCTTTTATTTGTTTCTGCATACCTTTCCACTTAAATTGTTTTCTGATTCTGAAATATGTTTTCAAGGCGCCCTGGTGACCCCCTAATGCTGAGTCATGAAAGTCTTTTATAACAGTTTTAATTTCCTCTGGGTCAGTTAATAGTAGACTTGAGTTTAATTCGTTCTTGGTGTCTGTTGTTATTTCATCCAGTACTGGCGTGCTCACTTGTTGTTTGGTTTTTGAAATTTGATTATCTAATTTATTCTGTGTGGTCTTAGACCGTGTTTGGACCGCAGTAATATCTGGTTCTGGATGTGGAATTCTACTTAAAGCATCTGCGTTCAAATTCTGTTTACCTGGTTTGTAAGATATTTCGTAATCATATTCTGATAATTTATGCCTGAAACGGGCTAACCTTGATGTCTGATCTTTGAGATTTGCTGTGCTACGTAATGGTTGATGATCTGTATAAATTTGAAAATGTCGTCCTAGAAGATAAGCTCTAAAATTTTTCGTTGCCCAGACTATAGCTAAAAATTCCCTTTCAATGGTGGAGTAATTTTTTTCTGCTCCATTTAATGCCCTACTAGCAAATGCGATTGGTCGGTCGCTTCCTACGTTGCCCTGCGATAACACTGCGCCTATTGCTTCGTTACTTGCATCCGTTGTAAGTAAAAAAGGTTTTGTAAAGTCTGGATATGCGAGAATTGGTGGCGAAATTATTGATTCTTTGAGTTTAATAAATGAATTTTGACAATCGTCAGTCCATGTGAATTTAACATCTTTCCTAAGTAAATTATTAATTGGTAATGATAATTTCGCCATATTGCCTATGAATTTTCTATAATAATTAATTAATCCCAAAAACGCTTGTACTTCTTTTTTATTTCTTGGCACCGGAATATTTTTTACGCATTCGACCTTAGAGGGGTCTGGCAGCGCCCCTAGTTCCGAACATTTATGTCCTAAATATATAACTTCGCGACGTAAAAACTGACATTTTTCTGTATTTAATTTTAAATTGTGTTCCCTTAATTTCTGCAATACTCTACTCAACCTAAGCTCATGTTCAGCTAAATTCTTTCCGTACACCACTATATCATCAAGGTAAACAAAGCAATCGATACCCTGTAAACCTGTTAATATGTGGTTCATTATTCTTTGGAAGGTCGCTGGTGCACCTGTTAAGCCAAATGGCATTCTGTTAAATTCGAAATGACCCAGTCCTGTACTAAAAGCTGTTTTTTCTTTATCTCTTTCTTCTACTAAAACCTGATGATAACCGCTTGCTAAATCTAAGGTTGAAAAATATCTACTATGTCCTAACTGATCTAATATCTCGTCTATCCGAGGAATCGGAAATACTTGTTTAACTGTTACATCATTTAGTTTACGAAAATCTATTACTAATCTCCATTTTTTTCTACCTTCCTTACCACTCTTTTTTGGTACCAACAATAACGGTGAATTCCAAGGTGAGGTACTCGGCGATATAATGCCGTCATCTAACATTTTTCCTACCTGTCTATTAATTTCTTCCCTATGAGTGTGGGGTAGCTTATATTGTTTCTGATTAATTGGCGTTTGGTTCCACTGTGTAGTTATTTCATGTTTAAGCGCTGGCGTATATGTTAATTCATCGCCATCTAAATGAAAAACATCATGATAAGAAACACACAGATTTTGTAAAGATGTAATTTCGTCTTTATTTAAAGTCTCATCAATTTTAATTTCCTCTAATAATTTGTTAATTCTGTTTGTAATATTTACTGAATTTATGCTGTTTATTGTAGAATTATTGGTATCCGATTCTTTATACTGATTAAAATTCGAAAATTTTGGTTTAAAAGTACTGTCTATTATAATTTCTTTTTCTGTAGCATTTAAAACTGAAACATAAACTCTATTTTTGCTAACATTCGATATGCTTTCGCCCAAATATACTCCTGGAAAAATTTCCTGTTTATGAATTAATACGATTGGAATTTTTGTTTTTAAATGTAATGATACAATCTTTGCGGTTCTCGCTTGAATTTTAATTTGTTGATTAAAAAAAATATTCTGTATTTCTGTCTGTGATTTCATGGGTAGTTTTATAATATGATTTTTATGTTTATCAAAGAATGTTATTGTTTTGTCTATCGCATTTATTACAGATCGATTCCATAAATTGTCACGTCCGATTATTCCGTCAGCTGGTACTCCTTGTTCAAGTGACACTGCGTGTAACATTAAACTTAAGCGCCTTATGTTCCTATGTTGGATTTTGGTGGAACCTAATGTTCTAACGCACCCACCAAAAGCTCCCTTTAAATCCTTTTGTATACTCTCGTTAAAGTCTGGTAAACTTGTCATTGCATTTTCTTTTACTATACTGGCATCAGCTCCTGAGTCTACTAGTAAAATAAGTCTTCCATTTTTAGCTGCCTCGCAAGGTACTTCAATGAAAACGTCACTTACATTAGTTAAAACCGAGCTTTCTCCATGTCCACTGCATATTATGCGATCACCTTCATCTTCCTTTAATTCATATTTTAATTCATTGGTCTCCTCTGTTCTACGGAAATTTAATGGAGTAGTAAATTCAACCACAGTCTCTTCCGACGTCCGATCTACCATTCCTAACTCTATCGGCCTTATCTTACTATTATTATGGAGTCTCCAGTTTTCTGGCCTAGTCTGAGCCCCTTGTGTATCATGATTATAATTATTATTTCCTGCTGATTCAAATTTTCTTTTTGCGTGGCAATTATCTATTTTATGCCCCTGTGTATCCCTCCATGAATATTTCATATTACTTGTATTATTTTTCCCGTTATACATCTTATTATCCATATTAACAAAATTGCCAATATTATTATTAGATTCGTGACCATAAGCTCCACATTCGTAGCAGAACGGCGTATTTTTCCTAATAATACAATCGTCCCTAGTATGCCCAAATTTACTACAAAATGAACATGTTGGAACACTCCTTTTATAGTTACTTTTATTATTATTTATTTGTTGCAATTTATTTTCCGACTGAGTGTTCTCTAATTTAGTTTTTTCTATATAATTATATTCATCCTCTTCCGACCTTGGACTTCGCTGCATAAGAGCCTGCACATTTAAAGCTTCTTCCAACAATGTATCTAATGTTTCTGACTTACTACCCAACAGTACAACTTTTATCGTTCGATCCCTCACCCCTACTTTAAAAGAGATCAACACTGAACTCTGTAATTCCAAACTGAATACGTCATCTTCACTTATCTTTTTACTGTATTTTTTACTTGCAATTTCCAAAGCCATGGATTGCAACTCATCTAATCGTCTCCCAAACGCTCTCAAACTCTCTTTACTATTTTGATAAGCTTTTTTAATCTCTTTTAGTACTGAATCTAAAGAAATTTCTTTTAAGTACTTATTTTTTAACAACTCGTATAATTCTTCTATTTTTTGAAACTGTTTTGTCCTCACTAATTTATATGCATCTCCCTCCAAACGTAACCTAACACATTTTATAAATTCCTCACTATCTGATTCTTTAATTTTTAACTTTGCTGTTTCACAACATTCAATAAATTTATACAATTCTGTTTCTAATAATGGAGATTCCGCCCCAGAAAAGTAAGGAACAACGTAATGAACGCGTTTCAATACATTTTCAGTACCCATTATTAGTGTTTCTTATTTTTCCATTTACTTAATTATATAATTCACTATGCCTTTTTTAATTAAATTCTTTATTTTGTTTTTACTAGTTTCATATTAAATAAACTTTTAACCATTTTTTAATTTATCTATTAAATTTTTTACAAATATTGTTTATCTCATTTTATGTTTCATTATTTAAACTTTTTAATCTATATTTTCAAATCATATCAACATGTAATTTATGAATACTGAATTAATTTATTTATTACATTTAATTTGGTTAAAATTTTCCAGTTTTGTTTTTTTAATTAATTTCGCAACATTATGAAAACATTACTGTAACAAAATTCTTATGTTATTCAATTTATTTAAATTCACAATTTTATTAATTATTATCATTTAATGACTCAAACTATTCTATATTGTTTCACTATTACTTTAAAAATGTGCTTTAATATATCAATTAAACAATTTTATAAAACATTTAGTTTACTTATTTAATTTTCTGATTTATCAAATTATATCATTTATGTTATTCATTTCTCAATTTTATTTCACAGTTTTTTTTTTTTTATTCCACAATTAATTTCAAAATGTTCAATTGTTTTTTCATTTTTTAAATGTCAATTTTCATAATCCCATGATTTTTACTTATTACAACTCTCCAACATGTCTCTTGTTTTATATCACAAATTTACAAAATGTTATTTTTTTACCGCTCACATGTTTTTCACTATTTTTCACAATACTCACAAATGTAAAAAATATTTTCCCTGATCCTAAATATTTATTTTTTCCAATATTAATCTCCATCCAGTCCTTCTCGTCCCTTGGGAGTTGATGTATGGTTCGAAAACCGGCTGCGCCAAATGTTGTAATTAAAATGTCCGTTGCTTAGGCGTGAGGCCAAATGTCGCAACGTTCCATTTATAATTACCCATGATGTCCTACCAGAGAATGTCCAACGTCGAAGTTCCATTTTTATTAACCGAAATATTTCAAACAAGTCTTTTCTTTTAAGACATACTTTTATTTACTCTAAAGTTATATTTTAATATTAACATTATTGTTTACTACTGAACTACTGATTTACAACTAACAACTGACTTAAAATCTAACTTAAACTATTATATGGAGGTATGTTCCAAATCTAACATGTTCCGGCAGAGTGCCGTGCGCAAATTTCACTCTAGCCAATCACGCCACCGCTGGTTTGACACAACTTCGACAATACTGAACTTTGATACGTAAGCCCTACATCACACCTTACACCAACTTCACGATAACTGCATAAGGTAGTCATCGCGGAAGTAGGTCACGATACGTTTATAATATCAACGTATAGTGACTTACCAAAATACACTATGTTGACTTACAACACTATCACAAATTAAATGAAATATTTTTAATTTATTATAACTTTTTGTAGCTGTTGTTATTTGTACAACATGCAGCAGCACGGCGCCAGTGTTTTGCAGGTCTTGGGAGGCGATATGGGCATTTTTGTTCCTTGAAATGCAGCGAAATCTCCTGTCAAGTTTGCTCAGCGTCTGCGCCTGGTGTGGCTCCTTCAAACATGGAGTTGGGTAATTGTAGCAAACATGTTGCTGGCGGGCCCTTGCGATCGTTTGAAGCTCCAAGTCCGTGAACAGTGCACAGGAGCGGAAGGAATGCGACAGAATCGACCTGCTGCGTTTGCGGCTGACACAGCGCAGTCACAAAGTTGTGCGAGACTGCGCCACAATGTAGGAGGTGCTATTTAATTTGTTATTTTATTTAAATATAATAAATACGATATTATTTGAAATGTCAATCTTTCAATTCATTTGTTTCAGAAGTAAATATGTTATCAATCATAGTAAATTTATATGCAGCAGATTATAAACAAAAAACATTATTACACATAGTAAATTAGTGACATTTGATAATTTTAAAAAATTACTATGAAAAATAATGTTTTTACTATAACTAAATTTGACTTCATATCGTTAAGATGTTTAACAAATTTACTATGAATCACAACGGATTTACAACGTTTTTTCCCTGGGTGTTGATAATTTGATTGTTGAATCCGACAATAATTTGAAAATAATATTTGTGGATCCATTTTAACATGAAATATTTTCAAATTATTGTCGGAATCGACAATAATTTTCTATGTGTGTAGTTTTACTGGTAGGGATCTTCTCTTCAAATTCCTAGCAGTAACGGATCAGTTTTTGACTTGTTTTACTGGTAGGAGAGCAGTTTTTGACAAGTTTTACCTACCAGTAACCGACCAGTTTTTGACTAGTTTTACTGGTAGGGGACCAGTTTTTGGCCAGTTTTGGACAAGTTTGACTGGTAGAGATCTACTCTTTAAATTTCTACCAGTAACCGACAAGTTTTTAACTAGTTTTACCGGCAGGGATATACTCTTCAAATCCCTACCAGTAGTTGACCAGTTTTTAACTAGTTTTACTGGTAGGAGACCAGTTTTTGGCCAGTTTTAGACAAGTTTTACTGGTAGGAATCTACTCTTTAAATCCCTACTAGTAACCGACCAGTTTTTAACTAGTTTTACTGGTAGGAGACCAGTTTTTGACAAGTTTTATCCACCAGTAACCGAATAGTTTTTGACTAGTTTCACTGGTAGGAGACCAGTTTTTGACAAGTTTACTGGTAGGGATCAACTATTTAAATACCTACCAGTAACCGACCAGTTTTTAACTAGTTTTAGTGGCAGGAGACCAGTTTTTGACAAGTTTTACTGGTAGGGATATACTCATTAAATCCCTACCAGTAACCGACCAGTTTTTATCTAGTTTTCGTGGTAGGAGACCATTTTTTGGCCAGTTTTTGACAAGTTATACCCACCAGTAACCGACCAGTTTTTGACTAGTTTGACCAGTTTGAGACCAGTTTTTGACCAGTTTTTGACCAGTTTTTGACGAGTTTTACTGGTAGGGATCAACTCTTTAAATCCCTAATAGTAACCGCCCAGTTTTTAAGTTGTTTCACTGGCAGGGATATACTCTTCAAATCCCTTCAAGAAACCTACATGTTTTTGACTAGTTTTACTTGTAGTAGACCAGTTTATGGCCAGTTTTGGACAAGTTTACTGATAGGGATCTACTGTTTAAATCCTTCCCAAGTAACACAAAGTAAAGATTTCGTTACGAATGCTGAACATTTTCGTTAGCTTGGCTGTAGGTACGTAACGAACGTCTATGTCGATAAATTTAGAGAATTTCCTTTCCCCTGGCACAGTTTTTCTATGTTTCGATACTTAATTTTTTTTGTTTCAATATGTTGGTGTCTGTGTGCGTGTACATCGATATACAAAATTTTAACACAGAATTCTCTTCATATTTCTACGTTCATAATCGTTACTCATCTACGGCAAAACTAACGAAAGAAGCTAGAATTCGGAACGAAATCTATTCTTCTAAGCACACGAATATGGTGGAAATTCTCTAATTTTGTTTTCTTCACATTTCTAGGTAGTAATTTTGTTTTTATCTGTTTCCTTAATATGTCTATTTCACGAATAATTAAATAATGGTTTTTGTTTTGGTTATTTTCTAATTTTTCGAATATTTTATAAATCATAGTTGAAGAAATGTTGGCATCGTCTCCAGAAGTATTTAAACAAGTTGGTGATTTAACTGGCGATTGAACGCTTTGAGTAGATGTTGCTCTGGAAGAATTTACTTAATAATTGTGTTGCTTAAAAAATATCACATTGAATGACACTTTTTTGTTGTTGTTTGTAATTTAAAATGCAATGCTAAGTTTTTTCTCGATATAAAAGCAGAAATCCCTACAGAATTCTTTATTCAGATAAGAATATAATATTTCTAATTTTCTACATAGAATTCTATGTCGATTTCTGTGCAAAGTCAAGAACAGATTTAATTCTACGTATCGATATATATACGCTACATGTAAATCTATTGATCCAGACTAAGTTTTTCTATGTGTTACTTGGGTTACCATTACCCGACCAGTACTCTTCAAATCCCTACAAGAAACCTACCAGTTTTTTACTGGTTTTTACTGGCGAGAATATACTCTTCAAAATCATACCAGAAATTTAAAAGTATTTGAGCTGCCTACCCAAGTAGCACAATCAACTGAGAAAGTTAAATGGCATAAAACTCTATGAACGTCGTACTGTAACAGTAGGTATTTTAAGTTCTATTAAATTCACCGTGTAAAGGTTTATTGAACTAACTATACAACTCATACACAGTGACATTAGTGCCTTCTGTTGCAGGAATTACCCAACCTTCATACCTTTATTTTTTTTTATTTATTATTATTAGTATATATTATTATCATATAATTTATCATTATGATATTTTAAATTTATAATATGTATGTTGCAATACGATTGGTTATTATACATCGAAAAGAATTGCATAATATTAATGGACAGTGGTCGAGTGGAAGTGTACTGGCTTTGCATGTGCCCGGGCTTGGTGAAATAAAAGTAAAAATTATGTTTTTTTTTCAATTATAAATAATATAATTAAATAGTATAATTAATTTTGTATAATTTCAGTTTAACAAATCTATATAAAAATTTAATTATTAATAATTAAAAAACGTAAATATTTATTTTTGTTTTCTATAAAAGTTGTAATAAGCTCCTATAAACCTTTTCAGAATAATCAAATAGCATTTACACGGCATCTTCATAGCTTTTATATGGTTATATGCTGTATAGACTTACGCTCTTTGAACCATATAAAAGTCGTATAAGTACTTTCAGAGCTTTTATACGGTAAAAATGACTGTATAAGAATATAGTGAAAAGCTTTACACCACTTTAATATAGGAAATTGTGCTACTTAGGTAGTAAATTGTTGCTTGGGGAGTTTAAGCCAAGAATAATACAATAATAAGATTACGCTTTGAGCATGTACACCCTGTATTGCTGACGTCAAAAAGTATGGAATGTCAAGTAAAGGAAATTTATATTTGGACATTTCATAAAATGCAAATATTTATTTCATTGAATTTTTTTATTTACATTTTTGCCCAAAACAATTGGTGGGAAGCAGGCTTCCAGCAGTTTCCTTAGTGGGGGTATCAACTCTCGTGCTGATCAAGACATTGCTGTACATGGGCTTGGGTGGATAGCTGTTAATTTAAATTTCAAATCTAAAATATATATTTGTTATCCTGTCCGGAGCTACACAAATGCTGTTGAATTATTTTGTTTTTAGAGGATTTCGATGGTGGTTTCTTATCTTTTAGTTTAGATGGCCGATTCAGTGCAGTTTTGCACACATATCTATTAATCACACGCAATTTTTTCAAAAATAATTGAAATGTTTTGTTTTTTTTTACAACAACATTCTGACACAATGAAAAAATTACAGTTGTCAAAAAACTTCTACGTCTAAGCGCAGAAGATTCAAGTTTTGAACAACGTTCTGCGCAATCTTTGTTTCTATTATTCTTGAGTTTAAGCCCAATAAACCAAAAACCTGGATATTAAGTGATTATCGAATGCATATTGAACATGATTTTTAAATATTTCACTGGAGAAACCTTTTTATCCAATTGAATCTAGCCGTTAAATAAAGTTGAAGTGGACATACAATATTCCTTCGAGTTTTAACTATAATAAGCTATTGATAAGCTATAATAAAATGTGGTTCTTCACTTGATATTTTCTTAATTTTGAACTTAAAATCGACCTTCAAATTACACTTGAATTTAAATAAAAGAAAATGCATAAAAAATTATAATCCTATATATTAAGAGGAATCAAAGTATCTCCTACATTAGATTCTCGCTTCTGTGAGAAAAAAGACAGCTGAAACAGCACTTGCGCTGGTGGCAGTGCACAGGTACTTCTTGTTAAATCCACGACATGCCGCGAAGATCAAGCCAGTAAGTCCAATTGCGCCACTGCGATGTATAACAGTTCCAGCTTCGTGCAAAATATCAATGGTGTCTATATATGAATGAATATAAACGTATTCGTAAACCTTGGCCACCTTACAATGTAATTACATTATATATCAGCTAATCGTGCAATTCTTTAGTATGGTTCGTCACAACGTTCCTGCACAAAACAAATGCTGCCTTCGATGATTTCCGTGCAGTAAAATTCTCGGGATGACGTGTTTGGACCTGCAGAAATATATTAATTGAATTGTTTGTTTGCTTATTTAAACGAAAAACAATGATTTCACTGATTATGCGAATGCAGTGGCGCATATATTAGCAGATCACTGGGCCTCTAATTGTAGTGTGCAAGTTCTTAATACTCTGGCCCGGAGGTCTTTTGCTTGCTGTCACTACACACAGAAAAATCCTATTTTGGCATCATGTTAATTGAACCAACTTTTCAGTGTTGCAACCGAAATACATTTGTTGTAACCTCATGTCATTAAAATGAACCTACCTTTTTTTCTACAACCGAAATGTTAGTCCGCACAACTACACGTACGGTTGCCGTAACTTCATGATTGTTTATTTCATTCTGCCAAAATTGACATTCGTGCATTAGTTACGGCGATTGAGTAAGTTGTTGTATCAACAAAATAAATGACAAACGGCAACCTCATATCTATCAGCAGTTCGGTTGCCAGTTTCTTGCCACCAATTATGCATACATGAATAAATAAATAAACGTCAAAAATTTTCACATGTCGAAAACAATAGGAAATTCATTAATTAAGTTACATTGTGAAATAATACTTTATCAGTTGTTGCCATAACCGAATGATTCGGTAAGGAAATTTAGTTGATCTTTTTTAATTTACGCCTTGAAGCAAATATTCAAACATCCCATAAGTTTCAATAAAGTTGCAGCAAAACTATTAATATTTTTTAAATATTACATATAAACAGATAGTTACGAGTTGTTTGCCACAACAGCAATAAAAATTAAGATATTTACAGTTCACTGATAGCAAACATACTGAGTTCTTGGACATTTGCAGCAAAACTTTTGAGGTATTTTGACTACCATAAAAAAGGAAAATGGCGTACTTTTTCCTCAAGCTCGAGTTATCCACAACAATTAAGTAAATCAAATGGTGTAAAAAAGTGCCAACTCAAATATAACATTTAAATGGTAAAAGTGAAAATGAAATATCCTGTAATTTAAATTATTATTATTTAAATTATCTACACGTGATGGAAAATATTTCTTTTCAGAGTTTACTTTGATTCAAAGAATTTATATAGACGATGGCGATGTCTAACTTGGATAATGTTTTAATTCTAGAACAAATAAAAATAGATTTGATTCATTTGCTTTCAATTCAATAAAAATTACTCCGCGAATTCTTATGGAGTACCTTTTCCAAATATTCATCACCTATCTTCCTATTTGTAAGATGTTTAATTAATGGGTTCTATACATAATCGTGAGATATGGTTGCTGGCAATATTTATCGTATTCGACGAATGTTTGAGAGATGGTTGTCTCAATGGTTGTCTCAAATTTGTAAATAACTTGATATTTAGGGCTGTAATATTTCTAGTAATCATCTTTATTTTCTTAGTGTGTTCTATGTCATCCAACCAATATCGTAGACTTCAATCCCGAACTTCAACAAAGCTGAAGGGAATGGATGCCAGCAGCCAAAATGTGGTAGACGGGTTTTTGTTGTAAGCTTGTATGTTTCAAGCTATCAAATATTTAAATAATTTCGGTTATGCCACTTTTATAGCAAATTTCCCATTTGTGGTATTTTTAAAAGTGAACATTTTTGTATTTTTCCACACAACCCAAGAAACATTTCTACGGAGTCTACGAAACTCGTGGAATCACAATACCGTCATTGACGGCATGTTTACGAGTATTGAACAAGTATCCGTTGAGCAAGATTACGGTCCGTTAACGTATCGTCAAATCGGACGACTCCGTTAGAATTCCGTTTTGCTCCGTATATATAAATGAAGGAATGAATGAATAAATGAATTAATGAATGAATGAATGAATGAATGAATGTATGAATGAATGAAAAATGAATGCTACAAATAATGGATATTTGGATGCTATCAAGGACACCAAACATTTATCGGTGAGGTCAAGATAAATGTGTGTTAATAAATTTGAATTTAAAATATAAATGGTGCTGATAAAAGAGTGTAATATAGATTTACTTTTTTAAAAGAAATTCGAAATTAAAATTTAAGTTGTATTTTAATTTAGAATTTATTTTATTTATATTATATTTGAGTTTACTGTCATATCTAGTGACACATTTTTGAATAAATCATAACTCCGTATGATTGCCATTTTGTTGTAGTCGTTTACGGTACCGTTGAAACGGAGTACTCCGTAATGTTTCCGTAAAAACTCCGTTACAACGGTGTCGTTTTTCTTCCGTTAGTACTAGATTGCTTAATTTGCAATTAATTTTAAAATAACATTGAATCAAAATGGAAACTGTTCCGAATGGAATCTATTTACAAGCAATATAGCAGATGTGCATGGAATACAAAGAATGTAAGTGTAAATAGAAATATCCCAAGAAACATTTCTACGGAGCTCCGGCACAAACGGAATCACAATTCCGTCTTTGCCGGCACGTTAACGGAACATTGAGCAAGTATCTGTCCAAGCAGGTACTAAAACGGAACGTTAATGTGCCGATAAATCGCACGACTCCGTTTGTATGCCGGCATATTCCGTATTTCGAAAATAATACGTTTTAACTCCGTTTCGACAGTGCCGTTTTCGTGCCGGTGGAGACGGATTACACCGTTTTTTCCCGTTAATACTCCGTCTCGCCGGTACCGATTTTCTTCCGTTGTAGCCTGAGTGTTGGAAACATTAAATCAAAAATCATTTAATATTGCGAAGTAGGGTGCAGATAGCCGACATGCAGCATGACATTGAAAGATAAGCAGCGTAAATATAGTTAACATTTTCTTAATATATATTGTCTTCTTCATTGCAGACTAGCAAAGGACACTTTGGATTATTAATGGTGGAACAAAACCATGGATTATGGAAGCAGAAATCAATGTCTTCAATACAACCGAATCAATTAACGGTTGCATCTATTTTGTTTAACTGCTCCCATAATTTTCTGCAGCAGCCTTTAGAATTCTCACAACATAAGCATAGCCATTGATAAGCCACATGACGAGGTGGTGCCCAACATCAAGGTTACTCATGTAAATCGCGAAAGATTAGAATCTATTGTTGCTGAAAGGACGATCTCTGGCTCACCATTCAATGGAAATGATAAGATCACAACGCCACATTAAGAGTCTCAGGTGATCAGCCGATCATCCCGGTTAGTGTAATGGAAATTGCTACTTTGTAAATCTTGATTTAATATTATAATGAAATTTGTCTATAATTAAATATTAAAATAATCAATTAAAAACAAAATACAAAAATATAATGTACTTGTTTTAATTTACAAATATAAATAATATTTAATTTAGCTTATTTTTTTCCACTCAGTTTACGTACGTTTTATGGTACGTTTTGTTGTATTCCTCTCCGTGTTTCTTAAAAAATACCGTAGGATAATGACACGTTTTCGGTGCGTTTCAATCGTACTATAAAAATTTTTACTCAGTTTAAAGTACGATACAATGGCACGTTTTCCGCACGTCATAACGGATTTTCATCTGATTCGTATACGTTTTCGATGTTCCTTAAAACCCGCTGTCCCATACGTTTCCGGATTCAGAAATCGGAACGATTCCGGAATATGATTCCGTTTTGCTGTATCAATAACGGAACATAAGCGGAACGAATTGTATCTTGGGATAGAATGACAACTAAATTATTTTAGATATTTCAGGTTACAAACTCAAGACATTGCCGAAAAAGAGATTGCAAAATTGAAACATGCTCAGCACCCATGTGAACTATTGAAAGTGGCGCGAGAAAGGCAACGACGATGTCGCGTTATATTATCGGAGAGCTTTGCACCCATTCTTGAGATTTAATTATTTTTGTTATAATTAATAATATTTTTTTTTATTTATTTACAGATGTTGATATCAAGGAATAGATAGATGTTAAAAAGGTCAATTCAACGAATAGTATATTAATATATTAATTAATTCCAAAATATTTTAATGCTTGATTTTATCATTATTTTTTTAATAGATTTTGTAATTATTTTAATTTTCTGTAAAATAATAATAATAATATGCAAAAGGTAATTTTGTAGTATAAAAAGGTGTTTTTTATCTATTCATTCCGTTTTTCATACAGACCTACGGTACGTTAACGGACCGTCGAAACGCAATCACAACGTAACGTTTACGACATCGTATTCCGTATTGCTGATCCGTATACGGCACCGTTAACGGGCCGTTTTGTTTCTTGGGAATTAATAATAAAATGTAAAATTCACTTCATCGCCTGGAGATATCATTAATTTTTTTAATTTATTTTCAGATGATTGTATCAATTAAGTAATTCAAAAATAAGAATAAATAAGCTGAATCACTAATTTGATGGACAAATTTTTAAATATATATATTAATTTTTATTTTTTAAAATAATTTATAGTTTACGGTCCATTCATATCATACAGCACGTTGCGTATCATGCACGACAAATGTTCTCCAGTACATTTTATATGAGAGCGTTCATATCATTCGTATTGGGTAAGTTCATGCAAAATATTTTTGCAGGAGCCTGCCGCATGCTTTGTTGTACAAATATAAAATAGTTACTGCTTTTTCTTGTTTTTATTACAAAATTTTGAGATTGTACTGATATTGTAGTATTTTTTAAATATTTATTTTAACAAGACTACCCATTTTTATTAACGTCAAAAATTTAAATAAAATTAAATTTAAATAAACAATCGTCAGCAATCTCAACAAAGACGCGAAGCTCAAAAAGATAAAATTGTTTGGGAAAACAATGAGACCCGTGGGTCTCCAAATGTATTCGTCTAATGGGCATAAAGGGTGGCGCTGTTTACATTGCTACGACTAGTAAGAGCGATGTAGTGTTGTAAGTCAACATAGTGTGTTTGGGCAAATCACTATACGTTGATATCATGAACTTATCTTGATTCACTTCCGCAATGACTACCTCATGCAGTTATCGTATAGTTGCAGTAAAGTGCATTGTAGGGCATTGTCAGCCAACAGTATTGGCGAAGCTGGGTCAAACCAGGTGTAGCGCGATTGGCTGGCGGCGTCTTTACGGATGTAAATGCGTTGAGTGGAATTTGCACTCTGCCGGAACATGTTCATTTGGAACATGCCTTAATATAATAGTTTAAGTTAGATTTTAAGTCAGTTGTAAAATGAGTTGTAAATCGGGAGTTCTAAGTTAAAGTGAAGCTTCTTTTGAGAAGTTGTTAATTAATAAAAATGTATAATAATGAAAATAGAAAACAATGTGTTTGAATGAAATGGCAATTCAACGATGGACATTCTCTGGTAGGGCATCATGGGTAAGTATAAAAGGAACATTGCGACATTTGGCTACACGCCAAAGCAACGGACATTAAAATTACAACATTTGGTGCAGTCGGTTTTCGAATCGAAAATCAACTCCCAAGGGACGAGAAGGACTGGATGTTGATTAATATTAGAAGAAATAACTATTTTGGATCAGGGAAAATGCTCAGTTTAGGCCAGAAAACTGGGGACCCCAGAATAATAATAGTAATATAGGGCCGAAAGAGTTAGGAATTGTAGATCAGACGTCGGAGGAGACTGTGGTCAAATTTACTACTCCATTGAATTTCATAGAACAGAGCAGACCAATGAATTAAAATATGAATTAAAGGAAAAGAAGGTGATCGAATAATTTGCAGTGGGTATGGAGATAGCTTGGATTTATCTAATGTAAGTGACGTTTTCATTGAAGTACCTTGCGAGGCAGCTAAAAATGGAAGACTTATTTTACTAGTAGACTCAGGAGCTGATGCCAGTATAGTAAAAGAAAATGCAATGACAAATTTACCAGACTTTAACGAAAATATACAAAAGGATTTAAAGGGAGTTTTTGGTGGGTGTGTTAGAACATTAGGTTCCACCAAAGTCCAACATAGGAACATAAGGCGCTTAAGTTCAATGCTACACGTAGTGTCACTTAAACAAGGCATTCCAGCTGATGGTATAATTGGACGTGATAATTTATGGAATCGATCTGTAATAAATGCGATAGATAAAACAATAACTTTCTTTGATAAACATAAAAACCATATTATAAAACTACCAATGAAATCGCAGACAGAAATACAAAATATTTTTACATTCAACAGATTAAAATTGAAGCGAGAACCGCAAATATAGTATCAACACGTTTAAAAATAAGTTTAAATAAAGTTGCAGCAAAACTATTAATATTTTTTAAATATTACATAAAACAGATAGTTACGAGTTGTTTGCCACAACAGCAATAAAAATTAAGATATTTACAGTTGACTGATAGCAAACATCCTGAGTTCTTGGACATTTGCAGCAAAACTTTTGAGGTATTTTAACTACCATAAAAAAGGAAAATGGCGTACTTTTTCCTCAAGCTCGAGTTATCCACAACAATTAAGTAAATCAAATGGTGTAAAAAAGTGCCAACTCAAATATAACATTTTAATGGTAAAAGTGAAAATGAAATATCCTGTGATTTAAATTATTATTATTTAAATTATCTACACGTGATGGAAAATATTTCTTTTCAGAGTTTACTTTGATTCAAAGGATTTATATAGACGATGGCGATGTCTAACTTGGAAACTGTTTTAATTCTAGAATAAATAAAAATAGATTTGATTCATTTGCTTTCAATTCAATAAAAATTACTCCGCGAATTCTTATGGAGTACCTTTTCCAAATATTCATCAACTATCTTCCTATTTGTAAGATGTTTAATTAATGGTTGCTATACATAATCGTAAATTTGAGATATGTTTTTTTTTTTAATGTGGGATAAAAAAATAGAGTCACAGCACTCAGACAGGGTTATATCCATTGTGCTGTGACCCAGTTCCCTGGTTTTTAATGATACTTCTTAGATTCATTATTGAATCTAAGAAGGCTATTGTGTGATAGAGAGTGAAGCTGATCCTCTCTCATCACGTCTGTGCCAAAGATCTGCCTTCTAATTCTAGAAAATGCTGGACAGTCACAGAGATAGTGCTCTGTGGTGCCAGTTTCTTCGTAGCAGGCAGAACATAAGGCGCTTTCGGTTAGGCCGATTGCGTTCATGTGTTTTTCACATGCGTTGTGTCCCGTTAGAAGTCCCGTCAGTTTTCTGCACTCCTTTCTACTTAAGGAAAGTAGAAACGAGGCCGATCTTTTGGTTATCGTCGGTGTCATGAGTTTGGAGAATCTGCATTTCGTCTCATTCAGCCATCTGCTCTTGTGTGCGGAGGTGACCCAAGAGCTGATGACGAATTTTACCGTAGATGCAGGTAGTCCAAGCACAGGTTCTGGTCCAAATGGATTATCCTCAGATCCAGCACGTGCTAGTTTGTCAGATGTTTCATTGCCCGAAACTCCTTTATGGCCCGACACCCAAATCAGTTTCAGTGTATTGTATTTACCAACACAATTGAGACGTGATCTGCATTGACGTACAATTTTGGATGTGATGACCTGGTTGTTCAAAGCCATAAGAGCAGCCTGACTATCGCTGCAAACTTATATAGCCCTGTTCTGCCATCTATTCTCCGCAATGTAGTCCATAGCCATAAGTATAGCATAGACTTCGGCTTGAAATACCGAGGCATTGTCGCCTAAGGCGAAGTGAAGTCTGCGGTCATCCGGTTCCACAAACACTCCAGCACCAGATCCCTGATCGGTTCTGGAGCCGTCTGTGAAAATGCGGTGTGACCCTCTACCTGGCTCACAGTCAGGCGTTAGCCAGTCTTGAATGTCAGGTTGGCAGACCTCAAAATTTCGTCTTGGAAATATTTCTGTTATCATTGCATCAGAGGGCATCTCCAGTAGACAGGTGTCTAATGAAGTGTCAAGTGCAATGTCAGAGATATTCCAGGGAACATTAAACCAGAAACCACCTCGTTTTAGTCTCCAGCAGCCTTTCATGGCTTCGCCTCTGATGAAGATGTCAAGTGGTGGTAGGTTTAAGATTGCATTCAGTGCTGGACCAGGTGTAGTGGAAAAGGCACCCGTAACACCCAGACACACGGTTCTCTGAATCTTGGCAAGACTAGTTGTCACGCATTTTCGCGACAGCTTGTTCCACCAGACTACCGATGCATATGATATCATCGGTCTTATCATTGCCGTGCAAATCCATAAGGTTTTGCTCGGCGATAGTCCCCATGTCTTCCCAAAAATTCCTCTGCATTACCAGAAGGCATACAATGCTCGCGAAATTTTATTTTCAACATGTTTTGTCCAAAGTAGTTTACTATCTAGAGTTAAGCCCAGATATTTTACTTCGTTAGACAGAGGAATAGTGACACCCTTAAGTACTGGTAGAGATATTCCTGTCATTATTCTTTTCCTAGTAAAGAGAACAATCCCTGTTTTGTGAGGGTTGACGGAAAGTCCGTTTGCAGTACACCAGCTGTTTTGTGTTTTAACACAGACCTCATTGAGGGAAAAGCCTGTGGCAAGAATGGCAACATCATCTGCATAGGCCTGGGAATAGACACCTGGTCCATCGAGATCGTTGACTAGAGAGTCAACCAGCATACACCAGAGCAGGGGGGAGAGAACGCCTCCTTGAGGACAACCTCTATTCACCCCTGCCATAATATACTGACGGACTCCACCTCAGAAGTGATGGTCCTAAACATTAGCATTGACCTTAGCCATTTTACCAATGTTTCATCTATTCCATGCCTTCTAGCTGCGTCACACATTCCATCAAAAGTCGCATTAACAAGAGCACCCTCGATGTCAACAAATATGCCCATCACGTACATCTTTCTCTGAAAAGCATGCTCGATCCGGCCAACCAGATGTTGCAATGCTGTTTCACAGGATTTTCCACGTTGGTAGGCATGTTGTCTTGATGATAGTGGGTACCTTGACAGCGATGTTTTTCTGATGTGCAGCTCAACTAGTCTTTCTAGACACTTTAGTATGAAGGACATCATACTAATGGGTCTGAAGCTCTCGGCTATGGAATAGTCTTCTCTTTCAACTTTAGGAATGAAGGCTACTTTAACTAAACGCCAGGATGTCGGAATGTATGCCCATGCGAGACTTGCTCTAAAGATCTTCTATAGGCTTGGTAGCAATTGGGTTATACCTTCCTGTAGCATGACTGGGTAGATGCCATCCGGTCCAGGTGACTTGAAGCCATCAAAAGGGGCCACTGCGTATTGGATAGCTTCATCGTACACAACCAATCTGGCAACCTGCCAGTCATGTTTTGTCACATTAGAGTTGTTATTGCAGTCCCCAGTGCTGGGATTACAAAGTGGCCCTATGTGGATTTGATTTCCCGGTAAGTGAGTCTCAACTAGGACACTGAGTGCCTCTGTCTTAGACTCAGTATACGAGCCATCAGGTCTCCGCAGTGAGTCCAGTCGAGCAGTTCGGTTTCTTTTAAGAAACTTGACCAATCTGCTAGTCTCACTGCAGGATTCGATGCTACTGCAGAAGTCTTTATAGGAAAAACTTTTCGATTTACGAATTCGTTTCTTATACTCTTTCTACTTAGCTCGATAAAGAAACCAGTCAGAGTCTAAGTTGCTCCTTAGGGCCCTATTTAGAAGCTTTCTGGAATCCTTGCGCAAGGTTTCAAGACAAGCGTTCCACCAGATAAGTTGCTCCTTAGGGCCCTATTTAGAAGCTTTCTGGAATCCTTGCGCAAGGTTTCAAGACAAGCGTTCCACCAAGGAACGGGAGGTCTAGATAACGTTTTTCGTACCGGACATGTTCGTACAAAACTAGAATTTATGACATCGTTCATAACTTGAACGGACGTCTCAATACTTTCTTTGATACGAATTCTGACAGGAATATTGAGGGAATTCTCAAGTTCATGTCTGAAGCGTACCCAGTTCTTTTTTCTAGGGTTTCTTACCGTCATAGAGGGCAGCACCTCTCGGTCAGTATGAAACTCGATATACCTGTGGTCCGATAAAGAATCTTCTTTAAGAACCTTCCAGTTAAAGAATGACTCTCTCAGTCTACAGTTAGACAAAGTAAGGTCAATCACTTCCTGTCTTCTAGCAGTCACAGAAGTGGGTTTATTACCATTGTTGTGAATGTTCAGATTGGAGGTCATTAATGAAGTCTGGTACCTCGTGCGTTGCATTTACTGCTGCCCCACACAGTGTGCAGTGCATTAGCTTCACAGCAAATAATAAGGCCGGTCTCCTTAAGATCACAGTACTCTATGAGTTTAACAATTGCCTTTGGCGGAGGAGGAAGTAGTGAGTCATAAGGGAAGTAGCCTGAGACGACAATCAGATGTTTCCATCCACTATCGCTTTCATAGCTCACTTTGGCTGCCACCAAGTCTTGCCCACAGAATTGGGTTAACTTGGTGACAGTAAAGTGTTTCGATACTATAAGACAGCTTCTAGGCCTTGCAGCTTGCTCATCGTATAGTATGGTTTCACCACGTAGTTCACTAAGACCACAGATGCGTTTGTTATACACCCATGGTTCTTGAATAGCTGTGATGTGAGGTAATGTATGCAACAAGGAGAGCCGCTTACCTAGTAAAGCGGTAGCAGCTTTAGAATGTTGCAGATTGATCTGAGTAAATATCATGACAGGATAATTAACTCGTTTCTCATCCTATGCCTATTCATTTGGAATTGATTCGGAATTTGATCCGTCCAAAGAATAAGTTTAGATGGTTGTCGTACTTAGATAGCATGACATCTAACGACTTCTGGTCTAAGCCAACAACCAGGGTTGAGCCCTCCTTGTCCTCCGGACCTCGCTCTGATTTATGGCTATAGATTTTCCATCCGTTCGTTTCGATGCCCTGGTTCTGAGCACGTAGGCAGGCAAACACTTCCGCTGTTTTCCTGATAGGACCAGGTATCCAGCATATTGCTCGCCTGCGTTTGGGTTCGTCTCCGCTGAAATCAGCGAAGCGCGATTTTCCCAAGGGGGCAATTTAGCAACGGCTGTGGCAATCCAATCGAAATTGGCTTGAGACGAGCATAGCACCTTCATGATGCCATCACTCGTCTCATAGCCTTTTGCGTTTGCACCGACACCGCCGGTGCTGACTAGCCGCCAAGGATGATCGGTGCAGTGTTTTACTTCTGCATCATTCATCTTTTGCACCTTCCCCAATTTGCCAATAATCGCAACCGGAAGAGCTTTGCGAGCAGCATCACGATATGATACTGCTAGCCTACCTCTGCCAGTGGATGTTGAAGGCAGTTCATCCGCAGCCGATCCGGAACATGAAGCACCAGTGCTCTTGCTTGTGGAAGCAATATCACTGGAAACTGTTGAGTTCTAGGAGTTACGGGTAGCAGTGAAGGTTTTAAACTTCTTGCCATTGCGCTTCTCAGGTGCATTGGCAGCCACCACAGCAGCAGCGGATGGTCCGGCTTCAGTCGGAGTAACCTCCACCGATCTATCGCGTTTTGCTGTGGTAGCTGGGGAAGAGAAAGCTCCAGCGTCGCCTTTAGCCTCTTTGCGATCTTTCGCTTTATTCTTCCTACTCCTACTCACCTGGGCATCGGACAACCTGACCTCTGATTGCAGAGATCCGGGTCCGGTCTCCAATGGAAGTTTAGCTTCCAGTTGGGCGTCGGTCTCTCCAGGATTAGATGCTGGTAAGGCACCACTTTCCTTCGATCGACCCATGTTTCCAAATACGTGACAGAAAGGAGCCCTGAGAGGAAACAACACTGTCGAGCAGCCATACAGTGGAGGATTAGTCGTAGGCATAGCCGAACCGACACTTTCCTCTACTTGTATGGGAACCGCTGCGTTGTCGTTATCCTCCTCTAGATTCCTAACTGTTTCATAAATTTGGGAGATGGAGGGGCACGATGAACCCCCTGCAACAGGAGCAGAAAGGTTCATCGTACCAGGGTTGGTTGCGTGGATTGAGGCCTCCAGAATCCTTGCCTCAGCCGCCGAAGCGGGTGGATTGCCACTTTTGTGGGTACCACCTGGAGTAGTTAAATCGTTATGTTGACCCATCGCGTTGGTGTAGGGTTTCTTTAGAGTCTGCCACACCACCAATAAAAAAGACTATGGTAGTATTTAGTTCATTACTCATCACAAGCCTGTCTGACAAGGGTGACCCTACCAGAAACTTTAAAAAGTTTCCGTCAGCTTAGCCTTATTGAGTCATTGTAACTTAAGCCCCCACACCACGTCAAGGTAACCACCACGTGGGGGTGGTTACCACTGCTATATTACTACAATTTATCTTTACAATGTTCGCTCACGAGATTCACTAGTTCACTATCAAATCACAACTGAAGTACAGTGCCTCAGATGCGCGGCCTTATATACTGCAGGCATCAGTTCGACACGTTTCGACAAGCTTCGACTTGTTTCGAGAACCTTCTACTCGTTTCGTGAATGACGCATGCTATTGGCATCTCATTCGCACTCATGTGTTTTAATGCGCTGATCTTCCATCTCTTTCTCGCACACTGCCTCAGTGCGCTGAATGATCTTCCGTCTCTTTCTAACACATGCTTAGTGCGCTGAATTGTCTTGCGTCTCATTAATTATTGTTAATTGCTTGCACTATGGGGCAAATTACATCATTTCGTAACAATATCTATCTATGAATATAAAAATTAATTGCCGTGCATTAGATTTAGGTGAACATGTAGATTTAGGTATTATAGACTAATACATTTTTTATAACAACAATCTATTATCATCTCAAATCTACTATTTATAAGTAACCACACATCTAATTTCTCTTTAAATATGTTAAATTATGAGTACAATTTTGCATTATTCTTAATTTTTAATTTTTTATGAACTGACCTTTTCATTATCTACGTAATTTTAATTTTGCTGAACTGTAAAATAATCACTTCTTATTTTACTAATATATAATTCAAATCAAAAAAATATATCCAAAAACTTCGCACCGGTGAAGCTGTGCACATGTCCAACTAGTACAACGAAAAAAAACTGTATAAAAAGACGAAAAATATTATTAAAATAAATACATTGGTATTTGATTTACGTCCATACACAAATGTATTCGTTTTCACTTCATTGATATAGGTATTTTGTATGCAATTAACTACATAATTTTACTGCATTTATATACAAGTTTTAATACATTTGTATTGCAAATAACTGCATTTTGTCTTTTTTAATACGTCCAAAATATGTAGATACATAACTACATCTTCATTTATTTTAACTATATTCCGTATTTATTTAACACTAATATAAATGGTATGGTGGTGAAACAACACAATTTTAAGTTATTAGCTAAAAATCATCTTTCCAGATGGTGTGGTTTCAAAGATTTGGACATATCTGTATGATATATATTAGATATTGACATTTTATCTTTAACTACACCAAAATGAGTATAGGGGTGTTGTAAGACGGACGGAGAATCATAGACAGGCGACACTTTAGAAATTAGACAAAACTTAGAGACCTTTAACGAAGGAATTTGGGTGACAGAATTTAAGCCAGACAGCCACTAAAACAAAAATATTGAACAAACGTTGGAAACGAATACGTTATACCAATTTTAGACGAAGGGGACTGAAAATGAGACGATAATAAAAAGATACATGATAAGGGGCTTAATAAACATTTATAGAAAATAATTTGTGTTTGTATTCAAACATCGTGAATCCTATTCATGTAAGACATGTATGTTTTAAACTATTGATATAAAAAAGCATATATATATATATATATATATATATATATATATATATATATATATATATATATATATATATATATATATATATTTATATATATATATATATATATATATATATATATATATATATATATATAAATATATATATATAGTAATGGTTCCAGTTCCGGTTTTTGTTCCAGTTCCGGTTCTATAAAAAATAAAATAACGATTCCAGTTCCAGTTTAGGTTTCATAAAAAAAATAAAAAACGGTTCCAGTTCTATAAAAATGAAACGGTTCCACCTGAGCCCTGCTGATGACCGGGTTGTTCAAAGCCATATGAACAGCTTGACAAACAGATATAGCTATGTTCTGCCATCTATTATCCGCAAAGTAGTCCATAGCCATAAGTATAGCATAAACTTCGGCTTGAAATACCGAGGTATTGTCGGTTAAGGCGAAGTGGCGTCTGCGGTCATCCGGTTCCACAAACACTCCAACACCAGATCCCTGATCGGTTCTGGAGCCGTCTGTGAAAATACGATGTGACACTCTACCTGGCTCACAATCAGGCTTAAGCTAGTCTTGAATGTCAGGTTGGCAAACCTCAAAATTTCGTCTTGGTAATATATATGTTATAATTGCATCGGAGGGCATCTCCAGTAGACAGGTGTTTAGTGATGTTGAGTTCAATGTCAGAAATATTTTAAGGAACATTAAACCAGAAATATCTCGTTTTAGTCTCCAGCAGCCTTTTATGGCTTCGCCTCTGTTGAAGATATCAAGTGGTGGTATGTTTCAGATTCCTTTCAGTGCTGGACCAGGTGTAGTGGAAAAGGCACCCGTAACACCCAGACACACGGTTCTCTGAATCTTTGCAAGACTAGTTGTCACGCACGTTCGTGACAGCTTGTTCCACCAGACTACCGATGCATATGATATCATCGGTCTTATCATTGCCGTGTAAATACATAAGGTTTTGCTCGGCGTTGTACCCATGTCTTCCCAAAAATGTCTATGCATTGCCAGAAGGCATTCAATGCTCGTGAAATTTTATATTCAACATGTTTTGTCCAAAATAGTTTACTATCTAGAATTAAGCCCAGATATTTTATTTCGTTAGAAAGGGGAATGGTGACACCCTTAAGTACTGGTGGTAGTCCTGTCATTATTATTTTCTTAGTGAAGAGAACAATCCCTGTTTTGTGATGGTTGACGGAAAGTCCGTTTGCAGTACACCAGCTGTCAATTCGGTTCAATAAGTTTTGTGTTTCAACACAGACCTCATTAAGGGAAAAGCCTGTGGCAAGAATGGCAACCCGTCTGCATACGTCTGGGAATAGACTCCTGGTCTATCAAGATCATTGAGCAGAGAGTCAACCAGCATTAACCAGAGCAGGGGGAGAGAACGCCTTCTTCAGGACAACCTTTATTCACCCCTGCCATATTATACTGACCGCACTCCGCCTCAGAAGTGATGGTCCTACACATTAGCATTTAACTTAGCCATTTGACCAATGTTTCATCTATTCCATGTCTTCTAGATGCGTCACACATTCCATCCAAAGTCGCATCATCAAAAGCACCCTCGATGTCAACATCACGTACATTTTCCTCTGAAAAGCATGCTCGACCCGGCCAACCTGTTGCAATGCTGTTTCACAGGATTTTCCACGTTGGTAGGCATGTTGTCTTGATGATAGTGGGTACCTTGACAGCGATGTTTTTCTGATGTGCAGCTCAACTAGTCTTTCTAGACACTTTAGTATGAAGGACATCATACTAATGGGTCTGAAGCTCTTGGCTATGGAATAGTCTTCTCTTCCAACTTTAGGAATGAAGGCTACTTTAACTAAACGCCAGGATGTCGGAATGTATGCCCATGCGAGACTTGCTCTAAAGATCTTCTTTAGGCATGGTAGCAATTGGGTTATACCTTCGTGTAGCATGACTGGGTAGATGCCATCCAGTCCAGGTGACTTGAAGCCATCAAAAGAGGCCACTGCGTATTGGATGGCTTCATCGTACACAACCAATCTGGCAACCTGCCAGCCATGTTTTGTCACATTAGAGTTGTTATTGCAGTCCCCAGTGCTGGGATTACAAAGTGGCCCTATGTGGATTTGATTTCCCGGAAAGTGAGTCTCAACTAGGACACTGAGTGTCTCTGTCTTAGACTCAGTATACGAGCCATCAGGTCTCCGCAGTGAGTCCAGTCGAGCAGTTCGGTCTCTTTTAAGAAACTTGACCAATCTGCTAGTCTCACTGCAGTATTCGATGCTACTGCAGAAGTCTTTATAGGAAACACTTTTCGATTTACGAATTCGTTTCTTATACTCTTTCTGCTTAGCTCGATAAAGAAACCAGTCAGAGTCTAAGTTGCTCCTTAGGGCCCTATTTAAAAGTTTTCTGGAATCCTTGCGCAAGGTTTCAAGACAAGCGTTCCACCCCCGAACGGAATGTCAATCACTTCCTGTCTTCTAGCAGTCACAAACGTGGGTTTATTACCAGAGTTGTGAATGTTTAGATTGGAGGTCATGATGAAGTCAAGGATTCTGGTACCTCGTGCGTTGCATTTACTGCTGCCCCACACAGTGTGTTGAGCATTAGCGTCACAGCAAAGAATAAGGCCGGTCTCCTTAAGATCACAGTACTCTATGAGCTCAAAAATTGCCTTTGGCGGAGCAGGCAGTAGTGAGTATTAGGGGAAATAGCTTGAGGCGACAATCAGATGCTTCCATCCACTATCGCTTTCATAGCTCACTTTCGCTACCACCAGGTCTTGCCCACAGAATTGGGTTTACTTGGTGACAGCAAAATGTTTCGATACTATAAGACAGCTTCTAGGCCTTGCGGCTTGCTCATCGTATAGTATGGTTTCACCACGTAGTTCACTAAGACCACAGATGCGTTTGTTATACACCCATGGTTCTTGAATAGCTGTGATGTGAGGTAATGTATGCAACATGGAGAGCCGCATACCTAGTAAAGCGGTAGCAGCTTTAGAATGTTGCAGATTGATCTGAGTGAATATCATGACAGGATAATTAACTCGTTTCTCATCATATGCCTATTCATTTGGAATTGATTCGAAATTTGATCCGTCCAAAGAATAAGTTTAGATGGCTGTCGTACTTAGATAGCATGACATCTAACGACTTCTGGTCTAAGCCAACAACCAGGGTTGAGCCCTCCTTGTCCTCCGGACCTCGCTCTGGTTTATGGCTATAGATTTTCCATCCGTTCGTTTCGATGCAACGGTTCTGAGCACGTAGGCATGCAAACACTTCCGCTGTTTTCCTGATAGGACCAGGTATCCAGCATATTGCTCGCCTGCGTTTGGGTTCGTCTCCGCTGAAAACACCGAAGCGCGATTTGCCCAAGGGGGGATTTTAGCAACGGCTGTGGCAATCCAATCAAAATTGGCTTGAGACGAGCATAACACCTTCATGATGCCATCACTCGTCTCATAGCCTTTTGCTTTTGCACTGACACCGCCGGTGCTGACTAGCCGCCAAAGATGATCGGTGCAGTGTTTTACTTCTGCATCATTCATCTTCTGCTCCTTCCCCAATTTGCCAATAATCGCAACCGGAAGAGCTTTGCGAGCAGCATCACGATATGATACTGCTAGCCTACCTCTGCCAGTGGATGTTGAAAGCAGTTCATCCGCAGCCGATCCGGAACATGAAGCACCAGTGCTCTTGCTTGTGGAAGCAATATCACTGGAAACTGTTGAGTTCTGGGAGTTACGGGTTTCGCAGTAGCAGTGAAGGTTTTAAACTTCTTGCCATTGCGCTTCTCATGTGCATTGGCAGCCACAACAGCAGCAGCGGATGGTCCGGCTTCAGTCGGAGTAACCTCCACCGATCTATAGCGTTTTGCTGTGGTAGCCGGTGAAGAGAAAGCTCCAGCGTCGCCTTTAGCCTTTTCAGCCTCTTTGCGATCTTTCGCTTTATTCTTCCTTCTCCTACTCACCTGGGCATCGGACAACCTGACCTCTGTATTCAGAGATCCGGGTCCGGTCTCCAATGGAAGTTTAGCTTCCTACTCCTTGTGGGTACCACCTGGAGTAGTTAAATCTTTATGTTGACCCATCGGGGTGGTGTAGGGTTTCTTTAGAGTCTGCCACCCCACCAATAAAAATACTATGGTAGTATTTAGTTCATTACTCATCACAAGCCTGTCTGACAAGGGTGACCCTACCAGAAACTTTAAAAAGTTTCCGTCAGCTTAGCCTTATTGAGTCATTGTAACTTAAGCCCCCACACCACGTCAAGGTAACCACCACGTGGGGGTTGAGATATGGTTGCTGGCAATATTTATCGTATTCGACGGATGTTTCAGAGATGGTTGTCTCAAATACGATCTAAATAATTTGTAAATTACTTGATATTTAGGGCTGTAATATTTCTAGTAATCATCTTTATTTTCTTAGTGCGTTCTATGTCATCCAACCAATACCGTAGACTTCAATCCCGAACGTCAACAAAGCTGAAGGGAATGGATGCCAGCAGCCAAAATGTGGTAGGCGTGTTTTTGTTGTAAGCTTGTATGTTTCAAGCTATCAAATATTTAAATAATTTCGGTTATGTGAAATATGCTAATGTTGACAACTGTTTTATTCAAAGAAAACTTTGCAGCTTTCGACTGAACTGGATAGAACCAGCTTGTGATCTGGTTCTAATTGTTAGTTGATGTTTTGTATAGAGCTATGGCTCTAGATCACTATTAGCAAATCTAAGTAAATTTTTAAATTGGCAGTTATATTTGCAAGTCTTTATGACATTTTCAATTTGTGGCATAGTTGCCACTTTTGAAGCAAATTTTATATTTGTGGCATAGTTGCCACTTTTATAGCAAATTTCCCATTTGTGGTATTTTTAAAAGTGAAAATTTTTGTATTTTTCCACACAACCCAAGAAACATTTCTACGGAGCCTACGAAACTCGCGGAATCACAATACCGTCATTGACGGCATGTTTACGGAGTATTGAGCAAGTATCCGTTGAGCAAGATTACGGTCCGTTAACGTATTGTCAAATCGGACGACTCCGTTAGAATTCCGTTTTGCTCCGTATATATAAATGAAGGAATGAATGAATAAATGAATGAATGAATGCTACAAATAATGGATATTTGGATGCTATCAAAGACACCAAACATTTATCGGTGAGGTCAAGATAAATGTGTGTTAATAAATTTGAATATAAAATAGAAATGGTGCTGATAAAAGAGTGTGATATAGATTTACTTTTATAAAAGATTTTCGAAATTAAAATTTAAGTTGTATTTTAATTTCGAACTTATTTTATTTATATTATATTTGAGTTTATGTAGTGACACATTTTTGAATTAATCATAACTCCGTATGATTGCCATTTTGTTGTAGTCGTTTACGGTACCGTTGAGTACTCCGTAATGTTTCCGTAAAAACTCCGTTAAACGGTGTCGTTTTTCTTCCGTTTGTACTGGATTGCTTAATTTGCAATTAATTTTAAAATAACATTGAATCAAAATGGAAACTATTCCGAATGGAATCTATTTACAAGCAATATAGCAGATGTGCATGGAATACAAAGAATGTAAGTGTAAATAGAAATATCCCAAGAAACATTTCTACGGAGCTCCGGCACAAACGGAATCACAATTCCGTCATTTCCGGCACGTTATCGGAACATTGAGCAAGTATCTGTCCAAGCAGGTACTAAAACGGACCGTTAATGTGCCGATAAATCGCACGACTCCGTTTGTATGCCGGCATATTCCGTATTTCGAAAATAATACGTTTTAACTCCGTTTCGACAGTGCCGTTTTCGTGCCGGTGGAGACGGATTACACCGTTTTTTCCCGTTAATACTCCGTCTCGCCGGTACCGATTTTCTTCCGTTGTAGCCTGAGTGTTGGAAACATGAAATCAAAAATCATTTAATATTGCGAAGCAGGGTGCAGATAGCCGACATGCAGCATGACATTGAAAGATAAGTAGCATAAATATAGTTAACATTTTCTTAAGATATATTGTCTTCTTCATTGCAGACTAGCAAAGGACACTTTGGATTATGGAACTTTGGATGGTGGAACAAAACCATGGATTATGGAAGCAGAAATCAATGTATTCAATACAAACGAATCAATTAACGGTTGCATCTATTTTGTTTCACGGCTCCCATGATTTTCTGCAGCAGCCTTAAGAATTCGCACAACATAAGCGTAGCCATTGATAAGCCACATGACGAGGTGGTGCCCAACATCAAGGTTACCCATGTAAATCGCGAAAGATTAGAATCTATTGTTGCTGAAAGGACGAGCTGGCTCACCATTCAATGGAAATGATAAGATCACAACGCCACATTAAGAGTCTCAGGTGGTCAGCCGATCATCCCGGTTAGTGTGATGGAAATTGCTACTTTGTAAATCTTGATTTAATATTATAATGAAATTTGTCTATAATTAAATATTAAAATAATCAATTAAAAATAAAATACAAAAATATAATGTACTTGTTTTAATTTACAAAAATAAATAATATTTAATTTAGCTTATTTTTTCCACTCAGTTTACAGCACGTTTATGGTACGTTTTGTTGTATTCCTCTCCGTGTATCTTACCTCTGCCAGTGGATGTTTCTTACCTCTGCCAGTGGATGTTGAAAGCAGTTCATCCGCAGCCGATCCGGAACATGAAGCACCAGTGCTCTTGCTTGTGGAAGCAATATCACTGGAAACTGTTGAGTTCTGGGAGTTACGGGTTTCGCAGTAGCAGTGAATGTTTTAAACTTCTTGCCACTGCGCTTCTCATGTGCATTGGCAGCCACAACAGCAGCAGCGGATGGTCCGGCTTCAGTCGGAGTAACCTCCACCGATCTATAGCGTTTTGCTGTGGTAGCCGGTGAAGAGAAAGCTCCAGCGTCGCCTTTAGCCTTTTCAGCCTCTTTGCGACCTTTCGCTTTATTCTTCCTTCTCCTACTCACCTGGGCATCGGACAATCTGACCTCTGTATTCAGAGATCCGGGTCCGGTCTCCAATGGAAGTTTAGCTTCCAGTTGGGCGTCGGTCTCTTTAGGATTAGATGCTGGTAAGACACCACTTTCCTTCGATCGACCCATGTTTCCAAATACGTGACAGAAAGGAGCCTTGACAGGAAACAACACTGTCGAGTAGCCATACAGTGGAGGATTAGTCGTAGGCATAGCCGAACCGACACTTTCCTCTACTTGTATGGAAACCGCTGCGTTGTCGTTATCCTCCTCTAGATTCCTAGCTGTCTCATAAATTTGGGAGATGGAGGGGCACGATGAACCCCTTGCTACAGGAGCAGAGAGGTTCATCGTACCAGGGTTGGTTGCGCGGATTGAGGCCACCAGAATCCTTGCCTCAGCCGCCGAAGCGGGTGGATTGCCACTTTTGTGGGTACCACCTGGAGTAGTTAAATCTTTATGTTGACCCATCGGGGTTGTGTAGGGTTTCTTTAGAGTCTGCCACCCCACCAATAAAAAATACTATGGTAGTATTTAGTTCATTACTCATCACAAGCCTTTCTGACAAGGGTGACCCTACCAGAAACTTTAAAAAGTTTCCGTCAGCTTAGCCTTATTGAGTCATTGTAACTTAAGCCCCCACACCACGTCAAGGTAACCACCACGTGGGGGTTGAGATATGGTTGCTGGCAATATTTATCGTATTCGACGGATGTTTGAGAGATGGTTGTCTCAAATACGATCTAAATAATTTGTAAATTACTTGATATTTAGGGCTGTAATATTTCTAGTAATCGTCTTTATTTTCTTAGTGCGTTCTATGTCATCCAACTAATACCGTAGACTTCAATCCCGAACGTCAACAAAGCAGAAGGGAATAGATGCCAGCAGCCAAAATGTGGTAGGCGTGTTTTTGTTGTAAGCTTGTATGTTTCAAGCTATCAAATATTTAAATAATTTCGGTTATGTGAAATATGCTAATGTTGACAACTGTTTTATTCAAAGAAAACTTTGCAGCTTTCGATTGAACTGGATAGAACCAGCTTGTGATCTGGTTCTAATTGTTAGTTGATGTTTTGTATAGAGCTATGGCTCTAGATCACTATTAGCAAATCTAAGTAAATTTTTAAATTGGCAGTTATATTTGCAAGTCTTTATGACATTTTCAATTTGTGGCATAGTTGCCACTTTTGAAGCAAATTTTATATTTGTGGCATAGTTGCCACTTTTATAGCAAATTTCCCATTTGTGGTATTTTTAAAAGTGAAAATTTTTGTATTTTTCCACACAACCCAAGAAACATTTCTACGGAGCCTACGAAACTCGCGGAATCACAATACCGTCATTGACGGCATGTTTACGGAGTATTGAGCAAGTATCCGTTGAGCAAGATTACGGTCCGTTAACGTATTGTCAAATCGGACGACTCCGTTAGAATTCCGTTTTGCTCCGTATATATAAATGAAGGAATGAATGAATAAATGAATGAATGAATGCTACAAATAATGGATATTTGGATGCTATCAAAGACACCAAACATTTATCGGTGAGGTCAAGATAAATGTGTGTTAATAAATTTGAATATAAAATAGAAATGGTGCTGATAAAAGAGTGTGATATAGATTTACTTTTATAAAAGAAATTCGAAATTAAAATTTAAGTTGTATTTCAATTTCGAACTTATTTTATTTATATTATATTTGAGTTTATGTAGTGACACATTTTTGAATAAATCATAACTCCGTATGATTGCCATTTTGTTATAGTCGTTTACGGTACCGTTGAGTACTCCGTAATGTTTCCGTAAAAACTCCGTTAAACGGTGTCGTTTTTCTTCCGTTAGTACTGGATTGCTTAATTTGCAATTAATTTTAAAATAACATTGAATCAAAATGAAAACTATTCCGAATGGAATCTATTTACAAGCAATATAGCAGATGTGCATGGAATACAAAGAATGTAAGTGTAAATAGAAATATCCCAAGAAACATTTCTACGGAGCTCCGGCACAAACGGAATCACAATTCCGTCATTTCCGGCACGTTATCGGAACATTGAGCAAGTATCTGTCCAAGCAGGTACTAAAACGGAACGTTAATGTGCCGATAAATCGCACGACTCCGTTTGTATGCCGGCATATTCCGTATTTCGAAAATAATACGTTTTAACTCCGTTTCGACAGTGCCGTTTTCGTGCCGGTGGAGACGGATTACACCGTTTTTTCCCGTTAATACTCCGTCTCGCCGGTACCGATTTTCTTCCGTTGTAGCCTGAGTGTTGGAAACATGAAATCAAAAATCATTTAATATTGCGAAGCAGGGTGCAGATAGCCGACATGCAGCATGACATTGAAAGATAAGTAGCATAAATATAGTTAACATTTTCTCAATATATATTGTCTTCTTCATTGCAGACTAGCAAAGGACACTTTGGATTATTAATGGTGGAACAAAACCATGGATTATGGACGCAGAAATCAATGTCTTCAATACAAACGAATCAATTAACGGTTGCATCTATTTTGTTTAACGGCTCCCATGATTTTCTGCAGCAGCCTTAAGAATTCGCACAACATAAGCGTAGCCATTGATAAGCCACATGACGAGGTGGTGCCCAACATCAAGGTTACCCATGTAAATCGCGAATGATTAGAATCTATTGTTACTGAAAGGACGAGCTGGCTCACCATTCAATGGAAATGATAAGATCACAACGCCACATTAAGAGTCTCAGGTGGTCAGCCGATCATCCCGGTTAGTGTGATGGAAATTGCTACTTTGTAAATCTTGATTTAATATTATAATGAAATTTGTCTATAATTAAATATTAAAATAATCAATTAAAAATAAAATACAAAAATATAATGTACTTGTTTTAATTTACAAATATAAATAATATTTAATTTAGCTTATTTTTTTCCACTCAGTTTACAGCACGTTTATGGTACGTTTTGTTGTATTCCTCTCCGTGTTTCTTAAAAAATACCGTACGATAATGACACGTTTTCGGTGCGTTTCAATCGTACTATAAAAATTTGTACTCAGTTTAAAGTACGATACAATGGCACGTTTTCCGCACGTCATAACGGATTTTCATCTGATTCGTATACGTTTTCGATGTTCCTTAAAACCCGCTGTCCCATACGTTTCCGGATTCAGAAATCGGAACGATTCCGGAATATGATTCCGTTTTGCTATATCAATAACGGAACATAAGCGGAACGAATTGTATCTTGGGTTAGAATGATAACTAAATTATTTTAGATATTTCAGGTTACAAACTCAAGACATTGCCGAAAAAGAGATTGCAAAATTGAAACATGCTCAGCACCCATGTGAACTATTGAAAGTGGCGCGAGAAAGGCAACGACGATGTCGCGTTATATTATCGAAGAGCTTTGCACCCATTGTTGAGATTTAATTATTTTTGTTATAATTAATAATATTTTTTTTTATTTATTTACAGATGTTGATATCAAGGAATAGATAGATGTTAAAAAGGTCAATTCAACGAATAGTATATTAATATATTAATTAATTCCAAAATATTGTAATGCTTAATTTTATCATTATAAAATAGATTTTGTAATAATTTTAATTTTCTGTAAAATAATAATAATATGCAAAAGGTAATTTTGTAGTATAAAAAGGTGTTTTTTATCTATTCATTCCGTTTTTCATACAGAACTACGGTACGTTAACGGACCGTCGAAACGCAATCTCAACGGACTCACTCCGTATTTCATCCAGTATGTAACGTTTTCGTATACAGAAAACGTAACGTTTACGAAATCTTATTCCGTATTGCTGATCCGTATACGGCACCGTTAACGGACCGTTTTGTTTCTTGGGAATTAATAATAAAATGTAAAATGCACTTCATCGCCTGGAGATATTATTAATTTTTTAAATTTATTTTCAGATGATTGTATCAATTAAGTAATTCAAAAATAAGAATAAATAAGCTGAATCACTAATTTGATGGACAAATTTTTAAATATATATATTAATTTTTATTTTTTAAAATAATTTATAGTTTACGGTTCATTCATATCATACAGCACGTTGCGTATCATGCACGACAAATATTCTCCAGTACATTTTATATGAGAGTGTTCATGTCATTCGTATTGGGTCCGTTCATGCAAAATATTTTTGCAGGAGCCTGCCGCATGCTTTGTTGTACAAATATAAAATAGTTACTGCTTTTTCTTGTTTTTATTACAAAATTTTGAGATTGTACTGATATTGTAGTATTTTTTAAATATTAATTTTAACAAGACTACCCATTTTTATTAATGTCAAAAATTTAAATAAAATTAAATTTAAATAAACAATCGTCAGCAATCTCAACAAAGACGCGAAGCTCAAAAAGATAAAATTGTTTAGAAAACAATGAGACCCGCGGAAAACAATGAGACCCGTGGGTCTCCAAATGTATTCGTCTAATAGGCATAAAGGGTGGCGCTGTTTACATTGCTACGACTAGTAAGAGCGATGTAGTGTTGTAAGTCAACATAGTGTGTTTGGGCAAATCACTATACGTTGATATCATGAACTTATCTTGATTCACTTCCGCAATGACTACCTCATGCAGTTATCGTATAGTTGCAGTAAAGTGCATTGTAGGGCATTGTCAGCCAACAGTATTAGCGAAGCTGGCTCAAACCAGGTTTAGCGCGATTGGCTGGCGGCGTCTTTACGGATGTAAATGCGTTGAGTGGAATTTGCACTCTGCCGGAACATGTTCATTTGGAACATGCCTTAATATAATAGTTTAAGTTAGATTTTAAGTCAGTTGTAAAATGAGTTGTAAATCGGGAGTTCTAAGTTAAAGTGAAGCTTCTTTTGAGTAGTTGTTAATTAATAAAAATGTATAATAATGAAAATAGAAAACAATGTGTTTGATTGAAATGGCAATTCAACGGTGGACATTCTCTGGTAGGACATCATGGGTAAGTATAAAAGGAACATTGCGACATTTGGCTACACGCCAAAGCAACGGACATTAAAATTGCAACATTTGGTGCACTCGGTTTTCGAATCGAACATCAACTCCTAAGGGACGAGAAGGACTTGATTAATATTAGAAGATTAATATTAGAAGAAATAACTATTTTGGATCAGGGAAAATATTTTTGTTTTGTTTTAAGTATTGTGAAAAATAGTGCAAAAAATGTGAGCGGTAAAAAATAAAAAATTGTAAATTTATGATATAAAACAAAAGAAATATTTGAGAATTTTAATAAGCAAAAAATCATGGAATTATGAAAATTGACATTTGAAAAAAGAAAAAACAATTGAACATTGTGAAATAAATTGTGGAATAAAATAAACTTTTAATAAAACTGTGAAATAAAGTTATGAAATGAATTACATAAATAATAAAATTTGATAAATCAGGAAATTAAATAAGTAAACTAAATGTTTTATAAAATTGATATATTGAAGAACATTTTTTTAAATAATTTTGAAACAATATAAAATAGTTAGACATTAAATGAAAATTTTTAATAAAGATGTGAATTTAAATAAATTGAATAACATAAGAATTTTGATACAACAATGTTTTCATAATGTTGCGAAATTAATTAAATAACAACTGTAGTGACACTACAGCCTATATGAAGCTTGCTGAAATGCGACAACAACAATTGACAAGCAATTTTTGCATGTTTTGTGCTTGTACTTAATTCGCATTTAGTTCATTGCACAAAATGATCTTATAGGCTTTGCTAAGTTGTGCAAAAGACCGCTGATGAGGAAGCTTGGCAGCTTCCGAAATCCCAGAACTAATAATAGTACCCCAGAATAATAATAGTAATATAGGGCCGAAAGAGTAAGGAATTGTAGATCAGACGTCGGAGGAGACTGTGGTCAAATTTACTACTCCATTGAATTTCATAGAACAGAGGAGACCAATGAATTAAAATATGAATTAAAGGAAAATAAGGTGATATCATAATATGCAGCTATCTCCATGATTGGATTTATCTAATGTAAGTGACGTTTTCATTGAAGTACCTTGCGAGGCAGCTAAAAATGGAAGACTTATTTTACTAGTAGACTCAGGAGCTGATGCCAGTACAGTAAAAGAAAATGCAATGACAAATTTACCAGACTTTAACGAAAATATACAAAAGGATTTAAAGGGAGTTTTCGGTGGGTGTGTTAGAACATTAGGTTCCACCAAAGTCCAACATAGGAACATAGGGCGCTTAAGTTTAATGCTACACTTACTTACTTACTTACTTAAATGGCCCTTACAACCGTGGATCGGTTTTGGCCGCTGAGATGAAGCCGCGCCAGTCGGATCTGCTTTGCGCGCGCTGACGCCAGTTAGAAATACCAAGCGTTGCCAGGTTGTCCTCAACTTGGTCTTTCCAACGCAGATTTGGACGCCCTCTTCTACGTTGTCCACCTTCGAGTTTCGATTCAAGCACCTTCTTGGCTGGAGTGTTTTCATCCATTCGTTCGACATGACCTAGCCAGCGAAGCCGCTGGATCTTGATGCGCTTGACTATGTCAATGTCGTCGAATAACTCATACAGCTCGTGGTTCATCCTGATTCGATACTCGTTAGCAAAGCAGATAGGGCCAAAGATTTTACGGAGAATCTTTCTCTCGAACGCTCCCAGTACTCTCTCATCGGTGGTGGCCAGCGTCCATGTTTCTGCACCATAAAGTAGGACGGGCATGATGAGTGACTTGTAGAGCGTTATTTTTGTCCGGCGAGAGAGGGCTCTGCTTCTCAATTGCCTACTGAGCCCAAAGTAGCACCTGTTGGCAAGAGTTATTCTCCGTTTGATCTCCAGGCTAACGTCGTTGTTGCTGTTTACGCTGGATCCCAGATAGACGAAGTCCTTCACAATGTCGAACTTGTGGGTGTCAAAATCAGCTTTTTGTCCAAGACGCACGGACTCTTTTTTGCTTGTTGACACAAGGAACTTCGTCTTGTCCTCGTTCACCGCTAGACCCATTCGACGCGACTCTTTCTCCAATCTGGAGAATGCTGCGCTGACTGCTCGTGTGCTCCTGCCAATGATATCAATATCGTCGGCATATGCGAGCAGCATGACACTTTTGTTGAGGATAGTGCCGCTTTGACGGAGTTCGGCAGCTCGAACTATTTTCTCCATCAATAAGTTAAAAAAGTCGCACGATAGGGAGTCACCCTGTCTGAAACCTCGTTCGGTATGAAATGGCTCGGAGAGGTCTTTTCCTATTCTCACTGAGCAACGTGTGTTGTTCAGGGTCATCCTGCAAAGCCTTATAAGTTTCGCAGGTATACCGAACTCAGACATTGCGGCGTATAATCGTTCCCTTATCGGAGTGTCGAAGGCGGCTTTATAGTCGACTAATAGGTGGTAGGTGTCGATCTGTTTTTCTAGGGTCTTTTCCTGGATTAGGCGCAATGTGAAAATCTGGTCTATGGTGGACTTTCCAGGTCTGAAGCCGCACTGACAAGGTCCAATCAGTCTGTTGACGATGGGCTTCAGTCTTTCACATAATACGCTCGATAGAACCTTGTATGCGATATTGAGTAGGCTGATCCCACGGTAATGCTACACGTAGTGCCACTTAAACAAGGCGTTCCAGCTGATGGTATAATCGGACGTGATAATTTATGGAATCGATCTGTAATAAATGCGATAGATAAAACAATAACTTTCTTTGATAAACATAAAAACCATATTATAAAACTACCAATGAATACGCAGACAGAAATACAAAATATTTTTACATTCAACAGATTAAAATTCAAGCGAGAACCGCAAATATAGTATCAATACGTTTAAAAATAAGTTTCAATAAAGCAAAACTATTAATATTTTTTAAATATTACATATAAACAGATAGTTACGAGTTGTTTGCCACAACAGCAATAAAAATTAAGATATTTACAGTTGACTGATAGCAAACATCCTGAGTTCTTGGACATTTGCAGCAAAACTTTTGAGGTATTTTGACTACCATAAAAAAGGAAAATGGCGTACTTTTTCCTCAAGCTCGAGTTATCCACAACAATTAAGTAAATCAAGTGGTGTAAAAAAGTGCCAACTCAAATATAACATTTTAATGGTAAATTATTATTATTTAAATTGTCTACACGTGATGGAAAATATTTCTTTTCAGAGTTTACTTTGATTCAAAGGATTTATATAGACGATGGCGATGTCTAACTTGGATACTGTTTTAATTCTAGAATAAATAAAAATAGATTTGATTCATTTGCTTTCAATTCAATAAAAATTACTCCGCGAATTCTTATGGAGTACCTTTTCCAAATATTCATCAACTATCTTCCTATTTGTAAGATGTTTAATTAATGGTTGCTATACATAATCGTAAATTTGAGATATGGTTGCTGGCAATATTTATCGTATTCGACGGATGTTTGAGAGATGGTTGTCTCAAATACGATCTAAATAATTTGTAAATAACTTGATATTAAGGGCTGTGATATTTCTAGTAATCATCTTTATTTTCTTAGTGCGTTCTATGTCATCCAACCAATATCGTTGACTTCAATCCCGAACGTCAACAAAGCTGCAGGTAATGGATGCCAGCAGCCAAGATGTGGTAGACGTGTTTTTGTTGTAAGCTTGTATGTTTCAAGCTATCAAATATTTAAATAATTTCGGTTATGTGAAATATGCTAATGTTGACAACTGTTTTATTCAAAGAAAACTTTGCAGCTTTCGATTGAACTGGATAGAACCAGCTTGTGATCTGGTTCTAATTGTTAGTTGATGTTTTGTATAGAGTTATGGCTCTAGATCACTATTAGCAAATCTAAGTAAATTTTTAAATTGGCAGTTATATTTGCAAGTCTTTATGACATTTTCAATTTGTGGTATAGTTGCCACTTTTGAAGCAAATTTTATATTTGTGGCATAGTTGCCACTTTTATAGTAAATTTCCCATTTGTGGTATTTTTAAAAGTGAACATTTTTGTATTTTTCCACACAACCCAAGAAACATTTCTACGGAGTCTACGAAACTCGCGGAATCACAATACCGTCATTGACGGCATGTTTAAGGAGTATTGAACAAGTATCCGTTGAGCAAGATTACGGTCCGTTAACGTATCGTCAAATCGGACGACTCCGTTAGAATTCCGTTTTGCTCCGTATATATAATGAAGGAATGAATGAATAAATGAATTAATGAATGAATGAATGAATGAATGAATGAATGAATGAATGTATGAATGAATGAAAAATGAATACTACAAATAATGGATATTTGGATGCTATCAAGGACACCAAACATTTATCGGTGAGGTCACGATAAATGTGTGTTAATAAATTTGAATATAAAATAGAAATGGTGCTGATAAAAGAGTGTGATATAGATTTACTTTTATAAAAGAAATTCGAAATTAAAATTTAAGTTGTATTTTAATTTCGAATCTATTTTATTTATATTATATTTGAGTTTACAGTCATATCTAGAGACACATTTTTGAATAAATCATAACTCCGTATGATTGCCATTTTGTTGTAGTCGTTTACGGTACCGTTGAAACGGAGTACTCCGTAATGTTTCCGTAAAAACTCCGTTACAATGGTGTCGTTTTTCTTCCGTTAGTACTGGATTGCTTAATTTGCAATTAATTTTGAAATAACATTGAATCAAAATGGAAACTATTCCGAAAGGAATCTATTTACAAGCAATATAGCAGATGTGCATGGAATACAAAGAATGTAAGTGTAAATAGAAATATCCCAAGAAACATTTCTACGGAGCTCCGGCACAAACGGAATCACAATTCTGTCATTACCGGCACGTTAACGGAACATTGAGCAAGTATCCGTCCAAGCAGGTACTAATACGGAACGTTAACGTGCCGATAAATTGCACGACTCCGTTTGTATGCCGGCATATTACGTATTTCGAAAATATTACGTTTTAACTTCGTTTTCGAGCCGGTGGAGACGGATTACACCGTTTTTTCCCGTTAATACTCCGTCTCGCCGGTACCGATTTTCTTCCGTTATATCCTGAGTTTTGGAAACATTAAATCAAAAATCATTTAATATTGCGAAGCAGGGTGCAGATAGCCGACATGCAGAATGACATTGAAAGATAAGTAGCATAAATATAGTTAACATTTTCTTAATATATATTGTCTTCTTCATTGCAGACTAGCAAAGGACACTTTGGATTATTAATGGTGGAAGCAGAAATCAATGTCTTCAATACAAACGAATCAATTAACGGTTGCATCTATTTTGTTTAACTGCTCCCATGATTTTCTGCAGCAGCCTTAAGAATTCGCACAACATAAGCGTAGCCATTGAGCCATTGATATGCCACATGACGAGGTGGTGCCCAACATCAAGGTTACCCATGTAAATCGCGAAAGATTAGAATCTATTGTTGCTGAAAGGACGAGCTGGCTCACCATTCAATGGAAATGATAAGATCGCAACGCCACATTAAGAGTCTCAGGTGGTCAGCCGATCATCCCGGTTAGTGTGATGGAAATTGCTACTTTGTAAATCTTGATTTAATATTATAATGAAATTTGTCTATAATTAAATATTAAAATAATCAATTAAAAATAAATACAAAAATATAATGTACTTGTTTTAATTTACAAATATAAATAATATTTAATTTAGCTTATTTTTTCCACTCAGTTTACAGCACGTTTATGATACGTTTTGTTGTATTCCTCTCCGTGTTTAAAAAATACCGTACGATAATGACACGTTTTCGGTGCGTTTCAATCGTACTATAAAAATTTGTACTCAGTTTAAAGTACGATACAATGGCACGTTTTCGGCACGTCATAACGGATTTTCATCTGATTCGTATACGTTTTCGATGTTCCTTAAAACCCGCTGTCCCATACGTTTCCGGATTCAGAAATCGGAACGATTCCGGAATATGATTCCGTTTTGCTGTACCAATAACGGAACATAAGCGGAACGAATTGTTTCTTGGGATTGAATGATAACTAAGGTTACAAACTCAAGACATTGCCGAAAAAGTTTTGAGCTTACATTTGCAATGACCTGCAAAATTGAAACATGCTCAGCACCCATGTGAACTATTGAAAGTGGCGCGAGAAAGGCAACGACGATGTCGCGTTATATTATCGAAGAGCTTTGCACCCATTCTTGAGATTTAATTATTTTTGTTATAATTAAAAATATTTTTTTTTATTTATTTACAGATGTTGATATCAAGGAATAGATAGATGTTAAAAAGGTCAATTCAACGAATAGTATATTAATATATTAATTAATTCCAAAATATTGTAATGCTTAATTTTATCATTATAAAATAGATTTTGTAGTTATTTTAATTTTCTGTAAAATAATAATAATAATATGCAAAAGGTAATTTTGTAGTATAAAAAGGTGTTTTTAATCTATTCATTCCGTTTTTCGTACAGACCTACGGTACGTTAACGGACCGTCGAAACGCAATCTCAACGGACTCACTCCGTATTTCATCCAGTATGACGGTCCGTATACGTACCGTCGAAACGTAGTCTCAACGGACTCACTCCGTTTGTCATCCAGTATGACGGTCCGTTAACGTACCGTCGAAACGTACTCTCAACTGATTCTAAATACGTTTCGATGTTCCTCTTTATCCGTCGACTGTAACGTTTTCGTATACAGAAAACGTAACGTTTACGAAATCGTATGAGACCCGTGGGTCTCCAAATGTATTCGTCTAATAGTCATCAAGGGTGGCGCTGTTTACATTGCTACGACTAGTAAGAGCGATGTAGTGTTGTAAGTCAACATAGTGTGTTTGGGCAAATCACTATACGTTGATATCATGAACTTATCTTGATTCATTTCCGCAATGACTACCTCATCCAGTTATCGTATAGTTGCAATAAAGTGCATTGTAGGGCATTGTCAGCCAACAGTATTGGCGAAGCTGGGTCAAACCAGGTGTAGCGCGATTGGCTGGCGGCGTCTTTACGGATGTAAATGCGTTGAGTGGAATTTGCACTCTGCCGGAACATGCCTTAATATAATAGTTTAAGTTAGATTTTAAGTCAGTTGTAAAATGAGTTGTAAATCGGGAGTTCTAAGTTAAAGTGAAGCTTCTTTTGAGTAGTTGTTAATTAATAAAAATGTATAATAATGAAAATAGAAAACAATGTGTTTGATTGAAATGGCAATGCAACGGTGGACATTCTCTGGTAGGACATCATGGGTAAGTATAAAAGGAACATTGTGACATTTGGCTACACGCCAAAGCAACGGACATTAAAATTGCAACATTTGGTGCAGTCGGTTTTCGAATCGAACATCAACTCCCAAGGGACGAGAAGGACTGGATGTTGATTAATATTAGAAGAAATAACTATTTTGGATCAGGGAAAAAGAAAAAACAATTGAACATTGTGAAATAAATTGTGGAATAAAATAAACTTTTAATAAAACTGTGAAATAAAGTTATGAAATGAATTACATAAATAATAAAATTTGATAAATCAGGAAATTAAATAAGTAAACTAAATGTTTTATAAAATTGATATATTGAAGAACATTTTTTTAAATAATTTTGAAACAATATAAAATAGTTAGACATTAAATGAAAATTTTTTAATAAAGATGTAAATTTAAATAAATTGAATAACATAAGAATTTTGATACAACAATGTTTTCATAATGTTGCGAAATTAATTAAATAACAAACTGTAGTGACACTACAGCCTATATGATGCTTGCTGAAATGCGACAACAACAATTGACAAGCATAAAGTTGGTGCAATTTTTGCATGTTTTGTGCTTGTACTTAATTCGCATTTAGTTCATTGCACAAAATGATCTTATAGGCTTTGCTAAGTTGTGCAGAAGACCGCTGATGAGGAAGCTTGGCAGCTTCCGAAACAGCTGTACGGTCAACCAACAATTTCTTGTTTTTTTTCAATTGTGGTTTGTTTCACTCCCCAGTACAGATGACTTTATATCTGGCAACACCTTGAGCCCGCAAAAACAATATTTTTTAATAAATCGATTTTAGGTCAAAAAACAAACAACAATTTATAAAATTAAATAAATTATTTAAGTATTCAAAAGCAATACTTGGATATGATTTTGAACTATAGATTAAAAAGTTTTAAAAATGAAACATAGAAATGAGATAAATAATGTGAAAAAATTTAATAGATACATTAAATATTGGTTAAATGTTTATTTAATATGAAACTAGTAAAAACAAAATAAATAATATATTTAAGAATGGTATAGTTAATTATATGATTAAGTAAATGGAAAATTAAGAAACTGTAATAATGGGTACTGAAAATGTAAGAAACTCTAATAATGGGTACTGAAAATGTATTGAAGCGCGTTCATTACGTTGTTCCTTACTCTTCTGGGGTGGAATATCCGTTATTAGAAACAGAATTATATGAAGTTATTGAATGTTGTGAATCAGCAAAGCTTAAAATTAAAGAATCAGATAGTGAGTAATTTATTAAATGCGTTAGGTTACGTTTGGAGGGCGATGCCTATAAATTAGTGAGGACAAAACAGTTTCAAAAAATAGAAGAATTATACGAGTTGTTAAAAATTACGTACTTTAATGAAATTCTTTAGATTCAGTACTAGAAGAGATAGTGAAGAGATTTTGAGAGCATTTGGAAGACGAATAGATGAGTTGCAATCCATGGCTTTGGAAATTGCAAGTAAAAAATACAGTAAAAGATTAGTGAGGATGACATATTCAGATCGGCATTACAGAGCTCAGTGTTGATCTCTTTTAGTAAGTCAGAAACATTATATACATTGTTGGAAGAAGCTTTAAATCTACAGGCTGTTATGCAGCGAAGTCCAAGGTCAGAAGAGGATGAATATATTTATATGGAAAAAACTAGTTTAAGAAACACACAGTCAAGCATAAAATCGGAAAATAAATTGCAACAAATAAATAATGAAAGTAACTATAAAAGGAGTGTTCCAACATGTTGATTTTGTAGTAAATTGGGGCATACTAGGGACGATTGTTTTATTAGGAAAAATACATCTGCTACGAATATGGAACTTATGGTCACGAATCTAATTGGAGATGAGCTAATAATAATATGGGCAATTTTATATTACCTTTTGTACATAATGATAGTAAAAATAATAGAAACAAGGAAAATAATACAAGTAATATGGTACAAGTAATAGGGATACACAAGGGTATAAAATAGATAATTGCCACGCGAAAAGAAAATTTGAATCAGCAGGAAATAATAGTTATAATCAGGAAAACTAACGGGGGCTCAGTTTAGGCCAGAAAACTGGGGACCCCAGAATAATAATAGTAATATAGGGCCGAAAGAGTTAGGAATTGTAGATCAGACGTCGGAGGAGACTGTGGTCAAATTTACTACTCCATTGAATTTCATAGAACAGAGGAGACCAATGAATTAAAATATGAATTAAAGGAAAATAAGGTGATATCATAATATGCAGCTATCTCCATGATTGGATTTATCTAATGTAAGTGACGTTTTCATTGAAGTACCTTGCGAGGCAGCTAAAAATGGAAGACTTACCACCAAAGTCCAACATAGGAACATAGGGCGCTTAAGTTTAATGCTACACGTAGTGTCACTTAAACAAGGCGTTCCAGCTGATGGTATAATCGGACGTGATAATTTATGGAATCGATCTGTAATAAATGCGATAGATAAAACAATAACTTTCTTTGAAAACATAAAAACCATATTATAAAACTACCAATGAAATCGCAGACGGAAATACAAAATATTTTTACATTCAACAGATTAAAATTCAAGCAAAAACCGCAAATATAGTATCAATACGTTTAAAAATAAGTTTCAATAAAGCAAAACTATTAATATTTTTTAAATATTACATATAAACAGATAGTTACGAGTTGTTTGCCACAACAGCAATAAAAATTAAGATATTTACAGTTGACTGATAGCAAACATCCTGAGTTCTTGGACATTTGCAGCAAAACTTTTGAGTTATTTTGACTACCATAAAAAAGGAAAATGGCGTACTTTTTCCTCAAGCTCGAGTTATCCACAACAATTAAGTAAATCAAGTGGTGTAAAAAAGTGCCAACTCAAATATAACATTTTAATGGTAAAAGTGAAAATGAAATATCCTGTGATTTAAATTATTATTATTTAAATTGTCTACACGTGATGGAAAATATTTATTTTCAGAGTTTAATTTGATTCAAAGGATTTATATAGACGATGGCGATGTCTAACTTGGATACTGTTTTAATTCTAGAATAAATAAAAATAGATTTGATTCATTTGCTTACAATTCAATAAAAATTACTCCGCGAATTCTTATGGAGTACCTTTTCCAAATATTCATCAACTATCTTCCTATTTGTAAGATGTTTAATTAATGTTTGCTATACATAATCGTAAATTTGAGATATGGTTGCTGGCAATATTTATCGTATTCGACGGATGTTTGAGAGATGGTTGTCTCAAATACGATCTAAATAATTTGTAAATAACTTGATATTTAGGGCTGTGATATTTCTAGTAATCATCTTTAGCCGCGGTAGCTCAGTGGTTAGTGCGTTGGACTACGAGTCGAAAGGTCCCCGGTTCAAGCCTGGACTGGGGCTAACAACATCTTTACATAGAAACATTTTTCTATACCGCGCTACCTCTCGTCAGTAAATGGCAAACCTACGAGAGTAAAACCATTGCCTATGAAAAAGCTCTCACCCGCCGTTCGGATTCGGCAATAAACTGTAGGTCCCACCACTTTGAGTACAAATATAACACGCACAGCTCAAAATGGTGAGAGAGCTCGGCCGAAGTTCTGTACAGGACTGTAGCGCCAAACTATTATTATTATATCATCTTTATTTTCTTAGTGCGTTCTATGTCATCCAACCAATATCGTACTTCAATCCCGAACGTCAACAAAGCTGCAGGGAATGGATGCCAGCAGTCAAAATGTGGTAGACGTGTTTTTGTTGTAAGCTTGTATGTTTCAAGCTATCAAATATTTAAATAATTTCGGTTATGTGAAATATGCTAATGTTGACAACTGTTTTATTCAAAGAAAACTTTGCAGCTTTCGATTGAACTGGATAGAACCAGCTTGTGATCTGGTTCTAATTGTTAGTTGATGTTTTGTATAGAGTTATGGCTCTAGATCACTATTAGCAAATCTAAGTAAATTTTTAAATTGGCAGTTATATTTGCAAGTCTTTATTATATTTTCAATTTGTGGCATAGTTGCCACTTTTGAAGTAAATTTTATATTTGTGGCATAGTTGCCACTTTTATAGCAAATTTCCCATTTGTGGTATTTTTAAAAGTGAAAATGTTTGTATTTTTCCACACAACCCAAGAAACATTTCTACGGAGTCTACGAAACTCGTGGAATCACAATACCGTCATTGACGGCATGTTTACGGAGTATTGAGCAAGTATCCGTTGAGCAAGATTACGGTCCGTTAACGTATCGTCAAATCGGACGACTTCGTTAGAATTCCGTTTTGCTCCGTATATATAAATGAAGGAATGAATGAATAAATGAATTAATGAAATAATGAATTAATGAATGAATGTATGAATTAATGAAAAATGAATGCTACAAATAATGGATATTTGGATGCTATCAAGGACACCAAACATTTATCGGTGAGGTCAAGATAAATGTGTGTTAATAAATTTGAATTTAAAATAGAAAAGGTGCTGATAAAAGAGTGTAATATAGATTTACTTTTATAAAAGAAATTCGAAATTAAAATTTAAGTTGTATTTCAATTTCGAATTTATTTTATTTATATTATATTTGAGTTTACAGTCATATCTAGTGACACATTTTTGAATAAATCATAACTCCGTATGATTGCCATTTTGTTGTAGTCGTTTACGGTACCGTTGAAACGGAGTACTCCGTAATGTTTCCGTAAAAACTCCTTTACAACGGTGTCGTTTTTCTTCCATTAGTACAGGATTGCTTAATTTGCAATTAATTTTAAAATAACATTGAATCAAAATGGAAACTATTCCGAATGGAATCTATTTACAATCAATATAGCAGTTGTGCATGAAATACAAAGAATGTAAGTGTAAATAGAAATATCCCAAGAAACATTTATACGGAGCTCCGGCACAAACGGAATCACAATTCCGTCATTTCCGGCACGTTAACGGAACATTGAGCAAGTATCTGTCCAAGCAGGTACTAAAACGGAACGTTAACGTGCCGATAAATTGCACGACTCCGTTTGTATGCCGGCATATTCCGTATTTCGAAAATAATACGTTTTAACTCCGTTTCGACAGTGCCGTTTCCGTGCCGGTGGAGACGGATTACACCGTTTTTTTCCCGTTATTACTCCATCTCGCCGGTACCGATTTTCTTCCGTTGTAGCCTGAGTGTTAGAAACATGAAATCAAAAATCATTTAATATTGCGAAGCAGGGTGCAGATAGCCGACATGCGGCATGACATTGAAAGATAAGTAGCATAAATATAGTTAACATTTTCTAAATATATATTGTCTTCTTTATTGCAGACTAGCAAAGGACACTTTGGATCATTAATGGTGGAACAAAACTATGGATTATGGAAGCAGAAATCAATGTCTTCAATACAAACGAATCAATTAATGGTTGTATCTATTTTGTTTAACTGCTCCCATGATTTTCTGCAACAGCCTTAAGAATTCGCACAACATAAGCGTAGCCATTGATAAGCCACATGACGAGGTGGTGCCCAACATCAAGGTTACCCATGTAAATCGCGAATGATTAGAATCTATTGTTGCTGAAAGGACGAGCTGGCTCACCATTCAATGGAAATGATAAGATCACAACGCCACATTAAGAGTCTCAGGTGGTTAGCCGATCATCCCGGTTAGTGTGATGGAAATTGCTACTTTGTAAATCTTGATTTAATATTATAATGAAATTTGTCTATAATTAAATATTAAAATAATCAATTAAAAATAAAATACAAAAATATAATGTACTTGTTTTAATTTACAAATATAAATAATATTTAATTTAGCTTATTTTTTTCCACTCAGTTTACAGCACGTTTATGGTACGTTTTGTTGTATTCCTCACCGTGTTTCTTAAAAAATACCGTACGATAATGACACGTTTTCGGTGCGTCTCAATCTTACTATAAAAATTTGTACTCAGTTGAAAGTACGATACAATGGCACGTTTTCGGCACGTCATAACGGATTTTCATCTGATTCGTATACGTTTTCGATGTTCCTTAAAACCCGCTGTCCAAAACGTTTCCGGATTCAGAAATCGGAACCATTCCGGAATATGATTCCGTTTTGTTGTACCAATAACGGAACATATGCGTAACGAATTGATCTTGGGATTGAATGATAACTAAATTATTTTAGATATTTCAGGTTACAAACTCTAACGCAAGACATTGCCGAAAAAGTTTTGAGCTTACATTTGCAATGACCTGCAAAATTGAAACATGGTCAGCAACGACGATGTCGCGTTATATTATCGAAGAGCTTTGCACCCATTCTTGAGATTTAATTATTTTTGTTAAAATTAATAATATTTTTTTTTTATTTATTTACAGATGTTGATATCAAGGAATAGATAGATGTTAAAAAGGTCAATTCAACGAATAGTATATTAATATGTTAATTAATTCCAAAATATTGTAATGCTTAATTTTATCATTATTGTTTTAATAGATTTTGTAATTATTTTAATTTTCTGTAAAATAATAATAATTTGCAAAAGGTGTATTTAATCTATTAATTCCGTTTTTCGTACAGACCTACGGTACGTTAACGGACCGTCGAAACGCAATCTCAACGGACTCACTCCGTATTTCATCCAGTATGACGGTCCGTATACGTACCGTCGAAACGTAATCTCAACGGACTCACTCCGTTTGTCATCCAGTATGACGGTCCGTTAACGTACCGTCGAAACGTACTCTCAACTGATTCGAAATCCGTTTCGATGTTCCTCTTTATCCGTCGACTGTAACGTTTTCGTATACAGAAAACGTAACGTTTACGAAATCGTATTCCGTATTGCTGATTCGTATACGGCACCGTTAACGGACCGTTTAGTTTCTTGGGAATTAATAATAAAATGTAAAATGCACTTCATCGCCTGGAGATATCATTAATTTTTTTAATTTATTTTCAGATGATTGTATCAATGAAGTAATTCAAAAATAAGAATAAATAAGCTGAATCACTAATTTGATGGACAAATTTTTAAATATATAATAATTTTTATTTTATAAAATAATTTATAGTTTACGGTCCATTCATATCATACAGCACGTTGCGTATCATGCACGACAAATATTCTCCAGTACATTTTATATGAGAGCGTTCATATCATTCGTATTGGGTCCGTTCATGCAAAATATTTTTGCAGGAGCCTGCCGCATGCTTTGTTGTACAAATATAAAATAGTTACTGCTTTTTCTTGTTTTTATTACAAAATTTTGAGATTGTACTGATATTGTAGTATTTTTTAAATATTTATTTTAACAAGACTACCCATTTTTATTAACGTCAAAAATTTAAATAAAATTAAATTTAAATAAACAATCGTCAGCAATCTTAACAAAGACGCGAAGCTCAAAAAGATAAAATTGTTTAGAAAACAATGAGACCCGTGGGTCTCCAAATGTATTCGTCTAATAGACATAAAGGTTGGCGCTGTTTACATTGCTACGACTAGTAAGAGCGATGTAGTGTTGTAAGTCAACATAGTGTGTTTGGGCAAATCACTATACGTTGATATCATGAACTTATCTTGATTCACTTCCGCAATGACTACCTCATGCAGTTATCGTATAGTTGCAGTAAAGTGCAACGGTGGACATTCTCTGGTAGGACATCATGGGTAAGTATAAAAGAAACATTGCGACATTTGGCTACACGCCAAAGCAACGGACATTAAAATTGCAACATTTGGTGCAGTCGGTTTTCGAATCGAACATCAACTCCCAAGGGACGAGAAGGACTGGATGTTGATTAATATTAGAAGAAATAACTATTTTGGATCAGGGAAAAAGAAAAAACAATTGAACATTGTGAAATAAATTGTGGAATAAAATAAACTTTTAATAAAACTGTGAAGTAAAGTTATGAAATGAATTACATAAATAACAAAATTTGATAAATCAGGAAATTAAATAAGTAAACTAAATGTTTTATAAAATTGATATATTGAATAACATTTTTTTAAAGAATTTTGAAACAATATAAAATAGTTAGACATTAAATGATAATTATTAATAAAGATGTGAATTTAAGTAAAGTGAATAACATAAGAATTTTGATACAACAATGTTTTCATAATGTTGCGAAATTAATTAAATAACAAACTGTAGTGACACTACAGCCTATATGATGCTTGCTGAAATGCGACAACAACAATTGACAATCATAAAGTTAGTGCAATTTTTTCATGTTTTGTGCTTGTACTTAATTCGCATTTAGTTCATTGCACAAAATGGTCTTATAGGCTTTGCTAAGTTGTGCAGAAGACCGCTGATGAGGAAGCTTGGCAGCTTCCGAAACAGCTGTACGGTCAACCAACAACTTCTTGTTTTTTTTTCAATTGTGGTTTGTTTCACTCCCCAGTACATATCACTTTATATTTGGCAACACCTTGAGCCCGCAAAAACAATATTTTTTAATAACTCGATTTTAGGTCAAAAAACAAACAACAATTTTTAAAATTAAATAAATTATTTAAGTATTCAAAAGCAATACTTGGATATGATTTTGAACTATAGATTAAAAAGTTTTAAAAATGAAACATAGAAATGAGATAAATAATGTGAAAAAATTTAATAGATACATTAAATATTGGTTAAATGTTTATTTAATATGAAACTAGTAAAAACATAATAAATAATAAATTTAAGAATGGTATAGTTAATTATATGATTAAGTAAATGGAAAATTAAGAAACTGTAATAATGGGTACTGAAAATGTAAGAAACTCTAATAATGGGTACTGAAAATGTATTGAAGCGCGTTCATTACGTTGTTCCTTACTCTTCTGGGGTGGAATATCCGTTATTAGAAACAGAATTATATGAATTTATTGAATGTTGTGAATCAGCAAAGCTTAAAATTAAAGAATCAGATAGTGAGTAATTTATTAAATGCGTTAGGTTACGTTTGGAGGGCGATGCCTATAAATTAGTGAGGACAAAACAGTTTCAAAAAATAGAAGAATTATACGAGTTGTTAAAAAATACGTACTTTAATGAAATTTCTTTAGATTCAGTACTAGAAGAAATTAAAAAGACTTATCAAAATAGTGAAGAGATTTTGAGAGCATTTGGAAGACGAATAGATGAGTTGCAATCCATGGCTTTGGAAATTGCAAGTAAAAAATACAGTAAAAGATTAGTGAGGATGACATATTCAGATCGGCATTACAGAGCTCAGTGTTGATCTCTTTTAGTAAGTCAGAAACATTATATACATTGTTGGAAGAAGCTTTAAATCTACAGGCTGTTATGCAGCGAAGTCCAAGGTCAGAAGAGGATGAATATATTTATATGGAAAAAACTAGTTTAAGAAACACACAGTCAAGCATAAAATCGGAAAATAAATTGCAACAAATAAATAATGAAAGTAACTATAAAAGGAGTGTTCCAACATGTTGATTTTGTAGTAAATTGGGGCATACTAGGGACGATTGTATTATTAGGAAAAATACATCTGCTACGAATATGGAACTTATGGTCACGAATCTAATTGGAGATGAGCTAATAATAATATGGGCAATTTTATATTACCTTTTGTACATAATGATAGTAAAAATAATAGAAACAAGGAAAATAATACAAGTAATATGGTACAAGTAATAGGGATACACAAGGGTATAAAATAGATAATTTCCACGCGAAAAGAAAATTTGAATCAGCTGGAAATAATAGTTATAATCAAGAAAACTAACGGGTGCTCAGTTTAGGCCAAAAAACTGGGGACCCCAGAATAATAATAGTAATATAGGGCCGAAAGAGTTAGGAATTGTAGATCAGACGTCGGAGGAGACTGTGGTCAAATTTACTACTCCATTGAATTTCATAGAACAGAGGAGACCAATGAATTAAAATATGAATTAAAGGAAAAGAAGGTGATCTCATAATATGCAGCTATCTCCATGCTTGGATTTATCTAATGTAAGTGACGTTTTCATTGAAGTACCTTGCGAGGCAGCTAAAAATGGAAGACTTATTTTACTAGTAGACTCAGGAGCTGATGCCAGTATAGTAAAAGAAAATCCAATGACAAATTTACCAGACTTTAACGAAAATATACAAAAGGATTTAAAGGGAGTTTTCGGTGGGTGTGTTAGAACATTAGGTTCCACCAAAGTCCAACATAGGAACATAGGGCGCTTAAGTTTAATGCTACACGTAGTGTCACTTAAACAAGGCGTTCCAGCTGATGGTATAATCGGACGTGATAATTTATGGAATCGATCTGTAATAAATGCGATAGATAAAACAATAACTTTCTTTGAAAACATAAAAACCATATTATAAAACTACCAATGAAATCGCAGACAGAAATACAAAATATTTTTACATTCAACAGATTAAAATTCAAGCGAGAACCGCAAATATAGTATCAATACGTTTAAAAATAAGGTTCAATAAAGCAAAACTATTAATATTTTTTAAATATTACATATAAACAGATAGTTACGAGTTGTTTGCCACAACAGCAATAAAAATTAAGATATTTACAGTTGACTGATAGCAAACATCCTGAGTTCTTGGACATTTGCAGCAAAACTTTTGAGTTATTTTGACTACCATAAAAAAGGAAAATGGCGTACTTTTTCCTCAAGCTCGAGTTATCCACAACAATTAAGTAAATCAAATGGTGTAAAAAAGTGCCTACTCAAATATAACATTTTAATGGTAAAAGTGAAAATGAAATATCCTGTGATTTAAATTATTATTATTTAAATTGTCTACACGTGATGGAAAATATTTATTTTCAGAGTTTAATTTGATTCAAAGGATTTATATAGACGATGGCGATGTCTAACTTGGATACTGTTTTAATTCTAGAATAAATAAAAATAGATTTGATTCATTTGCTTTCAATTCAATAAAAATTACTCCGCGAATTCTTATGGAGTACGTTTTCCAAATATCCATCAACTATCTTCCTATTTGTAAGATGTTTAATTAATGGTTGCTATACATAATCGTAAATTTGAGATATAGTTGCTGGCAATATTTATCGTATTCGACGGATGTTTGAGAGATGGTTGTCTCAAATACGATCTAAATAATTTGTAAATAACTTGATATTTAGGGCTGTGATATTTCTAGTAATCATCTTTATTTTCTTAGTGCGTTCTATGTCATCCAACCAATACCGTAGACTTCAATCCCGAACGTCAACAAAGCAGAAGGGAATAGATGCCAGCAGCCAAAATGTGGTAGGCGTGTTTTTGTTGTAAGCTTGTATGTTTCAAGCTATCAAATATTTAAATAATTTCGGTTATGTGAAATATGCTAATGTTGACAACTGTTTTATTCAAAGAAAACTTTGCAGCTTTCGATTGAACTGGATAGAACCAGCTTGTGATCTGGTTCTAATTGTTAGTTGATGTTTTGTATAGAGCTATGGCACTAGATCACTATTAGCAAATCTAAGTAAATTTTTAAATTGGCAGTTATATTTGCAAGTCTTTATGACATTTTCAATTTGTGGCATAGTTGCCACTTTTGAAGCAAATTTTATATTTGTGGCATAGTTGCCACTTTTATAGCAAATTTCCCATTTGTGGTATTTTTAAAAGTGAAATTTTTTGTATTTTTCCACACAACCCAAGAAACATTTCTACGGAGTCTACGAAACTCGCGGAATCACAATACCGTCATTGACGGCACGTTTACGGAGTATTGAGCAAGTATCCGTTGAGCAAGATTACGGTCCGTTAACGTATCGTCAAATCGAACGACTCCGTTAGAATTCCGTTTTGCTCCGAATATATAAATGAAGGAATGAATGAATAAATGAATTAATGATATAATGAATTAATGAATGAAAATGAAAATGAATGCTACAAATAATGGATATTTGGATGCTATCAAGGACACCAAACATTTATCGGTGAGGTCAAGATAAATGTGTGTTAATAAATTTGAATTTAAAATAGAAAAGGTGCTGATAAAAGAGTGTAATATAGATTTACTTTTATAAATGAAATTCGAAATTAAAATTTAAGTTGTATTTCAATTTCGAATTTATTTTATTTATATTATATTTGAGTTTACAGTCATATCTAGTGACACATTTTTGAATAAATCATAACTCCGTATGATTGCCATTTTGTTGTAGTCGTTTACGGTACCGTTGAAACGGAGTACTCCGTAATGTTTCCGTAAAAACTCCTTTACAACGGTGTCGTTTTTCTTCCATTAGTACTGGATTGCTTAATTTGCAATTAATTTTAAAATAACATTGAATCAAAATGGAAACTATTCCGAATGGAATCTATTTACAATCAATATAGCAGTTGTGCATGAAATACAAAGAATGTAAGTGTAAATAGAAATATCCCAAGAAACATTTATACGGAGCTCCGGCACAAACGGAATCACAATTCCGTCATTGCCGGCACGTTAACGGAACATTGAGCAAGTATCCGTCCAAGCAGGTATTAAAACGGAACGTTAACGTGCCGATAAATCGCACGACTCCGTTTGTATGCCGGCATATTCCGTATTTCGAAAATAATACGTTTTAACTCCGTTTCGACAGTGCCGTTTCCGTGCCGGTGGAGACGGATTACACCGTTTTTTTCCCGTTATTACTCCATCACGCCGGTACCGATTTTCTTCCGTTGTAGCCTGAGTGTTAGAAACATGAAATCAAAAATCATTTAATATTGCGAAGCAGGGTGCAGATAGCCGACATGCGGCATGACATTGAAAGATAAGTAGCATAAATATAGTTAACATTTCTAAATATATATTGTCTTCTTTATTGCAGACTAGCAAAGGACACTTTGGATCATTAATGGTGGAACAAAACTATGGATTATTTAAGCAGAAATCAATGTATTCAATACAAACGAATCAATTAAAGGTTGTAACTATTTTGTTTAACTGCTCCCATGATTATCTGCAACAGCCTTAAGAATTCGCACAACATAAGCATAGCCATTGAACCATTGATAAGCCAAATGACGAGGTGGTGCCCAACATCAGGGTTACCCATGTAAATCGCGAAAGATTAGAATCTATTGTTGCTGAAAGGACGAGCTGGCTCACCATTCAATGGAAATGATAAGATCACAACGCCACATTAAGAGTCTCAGGTGGTCAGCCTATCATCCCGGTTAGTGTGATGGAAATTGCTACTTTGTAAATCTTGATTTAATATTATAATGAAATTTGTCTATAATTAAATATTAAAATAATCAATTAAAAATAAAATACAAAAATATAATGTACTTGTTTTAATTTACAAATATAAATAATATTTAATTTAGCTTATTTTTTTCCACTCAGTTTACAGCACGTTTATGGTACGTTTTGTTGTATTCCTCACCGTGTTTCTTAAAAAATACCGTACGATAATGACACGTTTTCGGTGCGTTTCAATCGTACTATAAAAATTTGTATTCAGTTTAAAGTACGATACAATGGCACGTTTTCGGCACGTCATAACGGATTTTTATCTGATTCGTATACGTTTTCGATGTTCCTTAAAACCCGCTGTCCAATACGTTTCCGGATTCAGAAATCGGAACGATTCCGGAATATGATTCCGTTTTGTTGTACCAATAACGGAACATAAGCGGAACGAATTGTTCTTGGGATTGAATGATAACTAAATTATTTTAGATATTTCAGGTTACAAACTCTAACGCAAGACATTGCCGAAAAAGTTTTGAGCTTACATTTGCAATGACCTGCAAAATTGAAACATGGTCAGCAACGACGATGTCGCGTTATATTATCGAAGAGCTTTGCACCCATTCTTGAGATTTAATTATTTTTGTTAAAATTAATAATATTTTTTTTTATTTATTTACAGATGTTGATTTCAAGGAATAGATAGATGTTAAAAAGGTCAATTCAACGAATAGTATATTAATATGTTAATTAATTCCAAAATATTGTAATGCTTAATTTTATCATTATTGTTTTAATAGATTTTGTAATTATTTTAATTTTCTGTAAAATAATAATAATATGCAAAAGGTGTATTTAATCTATTAATTCCGTTTTTCGTACAGACCTACGGTACGTTAACGGACCGTCGAAACGCAATCTCAACGGACTCACTCCGTATTTCATCCAGTATGACGGTCCGTATACGTACCGTCGAAACGTAGTCTCAACGGACTCACTCCGTTTGTCATCCAGTATGACGGTCCGTTAACGTACCGTCGAAACGTACTCTCAACTGATTCGAAATCCGTTTCGATGTTCCTCTTTATCCGTCGACTGTAACGTTTTCGTATACAGAAAACGTAACGTTTACGAAATCGTATTCCGTATTGCTGATTCGTATACGGCACCGTTAACGGACCGTTTTGTTTCTTGGGTATTAATAATAAAATGTAAAATGCACTTCATCGCCTGGAGATATCATTAATTTTTTTAATTTATTTTCAGATGATTGTATCAATTAAGTAATTCAAAAATAAGAATAAATAAGCTGAATCACTAATTCGATGGACAAATTTTTAAATATATAATAATTTTTATTTTATAAAATAATTTATAGTTTACGGTCCATTCATATCATACAGCACGTTGCGTATCATGCACGACAAATATTCTCCAGTACATTTTATATGAGAGCGTTCATATCATTCGTATTGGGTCCGTTCATGCAAAATATTTTTGCAGGAGCCTGCCGCATGCTTTGTTGTACAAATATAAAATAGTTACTGCTTTTTCTTGTTTTTATTACAAAATTTTGAGATTGTACTGATATTGTAGTATTTTTTAAATATTTATTTTAACAAGACTACCCATTTTTATTAACGTCAAAAATTTAAATAAAATTAAATTTAAATAAACAATCGTCAGCAATCTTAACAAAGACGCGAAGCTCAAAAAGATAAAATTGTTTAGAAAACATTGAGACCCGTGGGTCTCCAAATGTATTCGTCTAATAGACATAAAGGTTGGCGCTGTTTACATTGCTACGACTAGTAAGAGCGATGTAGTGTTGTAAGTCAACATAGTGTGTTTGGGCAAATCACTATACGTTGATATCATGAACTTATCTTGATTCACTTCCGCAATGACTACCTCATGCAGTTATCGTATAGTTGCAGTAAAGTACATTGTAGGGCATTGTCAGCCAACAGTATTGGCGATGCTGCGTCAAACAAGGTGTAGCGCGATTGGCTGGCGGCGTCTTTACGGATGTAAATGCGTTGAGGTCTTGTCACAAAATTTGGAGCTTTAGACATTTTACAAATATCGCATTGCCCAATGTAAACTTTAACTTGATTTGCCATATTAGGCCAATAGTACTTTTCTCTTAATCGAGCCAGGGTTTTCGAAATACCGCCATGCGCTGCTTGTGGTGGATTATGAGCGGATGCTATCAAAGTTTCAGTTAATGCACTAGGAACCCACAACTTCCAGGTTAAAGTTTCAATATCAGCGCATTCTGAAGCGAACTGAGTTCTCTTATACACATATTTTTCAGAAACCTTGACATCTGGAAGCTGATCTTTGTTTGCTTCCACATTTGATCTGAGATCACAATAATCCACTTCATCAAACTCAGGAGCATCCAAGTCAATATCTACCACACACAAGTCAAAGGCTGCAACCTCATCATTCAATGATCGAGAAAGAGCATCTGGCACCACATTTTCTACACCCCGTCGATGCTCAATTACAAAATCATAACCAGCCAGTGATAAGCTCCATCGAGCTAACCGACCCGAGATATGGTCTAAATTTTTTTACAGCGCTTACTGCTGCCAGACACTCTAACTCAGTCACTGAATAATTTTTTTCAGCTTTGTTAAATTTACGTGAGTAATAAAATATTGGCCTTTCTACTCCGTCGTCATCAGCTTGGCAAAGCACTGCCCCTAACCCTGTACTCGATGCATCACATTGAACAACGAATGGTTTGTTATAATTTGGATGTATCAAAACTGGTGCAGAAGTTAGTGCTCTTTTAAGCTGCTGCATTGACTCCAAAGCTTCATCGCTAGAAACAAACTTCTTATTTTTCTTTAGCAAGTCAGTCAGTGGTGCACACAACGTTCTCGGAATCCTAAAATTGCGAATTGCCTGTACTTTTTCATCAGTAGTGTGAATGCCACCATTACCAATGAGAAAGTCAAGATAATTCACTTGCTTCATGCAAAATTTCGATTTTTCAACGTTAATGGTGAGTCCACTTCGCTGAATGCACTTAGCTACCTTTTCTAACAATTTCATGTGCTCCTCAAAAGTATTAGAGAAAACCAAAAGATCATCGAGGTAAACGAAAAAACTATCACGCAATTCTGCCGGCACCACTATATCCATCAAACGCATCATAGTTTGGGGTGCGTTGCAAAGCCCGAACGGCATCACTTTGAATTGATATAGCGGCTTTCCAGCCACCGTAAATGCTGTTTTTTCCCTACTCGATTTTTCTAATGGGATTTGCCAGAATGCATCTTTCAAATCAATAGCAGAAACGAACCATGTACCTGAGAGACGCATTAAAAGTCCTTCGATGTTGGGAATTGGATATGCATCTTTAATCGTGACTTTATTCAACTCACGACTATCAACACACATCCGAAATTTACCAGGTTTTACCACACAAGCTACAGGAGAGGACCACGGACTTTGGCTTTCTTTTATTACTCCTAACTTAAGCATCCGATCTATCTCCGCAAACAAGACCTCCTCTTTAGCAGGAGATATAGGATAATGCCGACGTTTAATAGGTTTTGCATCTTCCGTGTCAATTTTATGTTCCAGTAAAATCGTACGCCCTAAACCCATTTTAGCGTAAGATGGAAACATTAATTTTACCTTTTCTAATGAACTACTTTGCTCGTCATTCAGAGTGTGTGCGTTGGTTTCTGTATTACAACTGTCCTTAACGACCTCCGAAACCATAAACTTATTCAAACCGAACAGGACCCAGAAATCGTATCCTAAATAGAGCTGTTGACAAAGATCTGGTACAATGTATAAAGTAATTTGTTTTGTTTCTCCTCTATACTCAATATCCACGTCAATTTTGCCTACAGCTGGTATTGCCGCACCACTTGCAGTTCGTATGGTTGAATTAAATGTTTTGTACTCTTTATTATGTTGCTTCAAAAACTCAAGTGCTCCAGCGCCAAGAACACTGATGGTAGCACCGCTATCTAATAAACCTCTCAATTTGTCATTGAACAGTACTACCTCAGCAAACGGACGAGGGTCAGCGTTAAGCTCTGAAACATCTTTCAACACTGTACTTACTACTCGTCGGTGTTCTTGTCTCAAATCATTGTGTCTCTTTCTTGTTTTTAAAATACGATTTGAAATTGGTTTTAAAACAGATTCAGGAGGATTCTCTTCAAAAATTCTATTTCTAATTTTATGGTAATTTATCCATCGTTTAGAAAAAGAATTTTTAAACTCATCTGGAACGTCATGTATAGCAGTATTTAAGAATTGTATATCTGGTTTTGGTTCGTCTTTCTTGTTAATGCCGGGTATGTCATTTAGGAGGAGCTGAGCTCCCCGGTCAGTCTGCTCCTGTGACCATTTTTTGAAGCGCATTTTGGACAATTAGCTATTACATAATTATCTTCACCGCAATGATAACAGAATAGACGATTGCTTTTTTGCGTGCAATTTATCGCAATGTGACCGACACTATTGCAATCAAAACACGTAAGACGGGAATGATCTGTGGCGTCACGCTTAGATTTTCGCACATCAACATTTAATGCTTCGACATGCTCTTGATGCTCCGGATCACCACTTGCTGTCAAAATTTCGTCAACAAAACTTAATTCGTTTATTTTAGGCCTAAAAGCAGATTTGTTAAGGTTGCCTTCAAGTTTCGAAACATGCTTCTCTGCACGGCGACACTCTTTGAGGAACTCGGACAAAGATTTAGTATTTGACGAGTGAATGAAAATAGTCATCTTACTATTAACATTTCGTTTGATAATTTCTATTATGTCTGAATCAGTCCTTGGAGCCTGCATGCGCGAATTTAGTTCTGCCAAAGAATTATAGAACTGATCAAATGTTTCATTAAGTTTCTGTACGCGATTCATAATTTGATATTCTATATCACAATCGGTTTCAGAAGATCGGAAGTGGTCTTCCAGTGCTTTCTTCAAATAAAACCAAGACGCATTTGGATTCCTGGTAATCCACTGAAAATACCAAGACGCAGCAAGTCCTCTGAGCAAAATGTAGAGATTGCAAGCCACTTCCTCAAACGAATATTGCTGAGAAAGCGCAATATGCTCGACTCGTTTTAAAAAATCGTCGACACGCAAACCACTTTCTTCGCCAGAGAACCATACATTCCACTTATTCATGTCAAGTCTGTTGTGATGATTTTTAGTCATCTCTGTTCGTTGATATAAAACGTCGCATTCGGTATCTGTTCTTCTGTTCGGGTTAGTTGGTTGTTCAACATTATTGGATTCAACCTCGACATTACGATTTGCGACACGGTAGCCTACATTACGTGTTTGTATACTTGGCGGATCAATCTGAACAGAAGATTGAGAAACTCCTTGCGTTACAGTCGGAATCTGAGACTGTATTATATTTGCAATTGACTCAGTTAATCTAGCAAACAATCGATTTTCTAACTCTAACATTTCTGTTGACACTCGCTGTGCAACTTGGGTTGCTATGAAACTTGTTACTTGCTCTTTTGCCATATCCTCATTATCTTCTCTAACATTTTCCGCAATAATAGCAGATTGTCGAATATTTGGCATAGAACTATTCACATTATTTCCTACTATTGTTATGTCTAAATCTGAATTATGTCCTTCATCTGCACTAAGCGTTCTGCGACGCTCTTGTCGCTGTTTTCTGAATCTTGTCGCGTCACTCTACGAGTACTCATTGTAAATTACTAAATACCAGAACAGAATACTTTCAAAGAAACTATAAAAATCTCAAATCTAATTTCAAATTTAATGTGAATCGAGGAGGAGGACAACTAATTAACGAAAACAGGTGAACAACTTATTTAAAATAAAAACATAAAACAACAAAAAACCATATGTATATATGTTTCCGTTTCATTTAAAATCACCAACAATCTAAATATTATGTAAAATAATACGGGATTGATGAAACAAATGAAACCAGGTAAACTAAATCTGCACAATGCACGACCATTCGACAAAGTACTATGAGCTGCAGACTTAATCACCTTTAATTGACATTTCATGACGTTCAATATTTTAAAATTTGTGATTACAAGTTACTAAAGCAATTTATCACAATTCGTTACCCTAACATATTAGTAATCGAGACGAAAACTGTAAAGTACTTCTAACCACAATTCCTTTCTGAGTTTAATGTATGTGTTTAGAAGAATGTATGTTCCTGTAGACTAACGTCTTCGGTGTTCCTCGTTGGGCGCCATTGTTACGAGCCTGCAAGTTCAATTTAGTCCCGGCTAAGGATGGGTTCTTGAACAGGTTCATAAGCAAATTTTTCTGTTTTTCAATTCATTTTCATAAACATTAATTACACAAAAAACCAAACAAAACTTTCACACTGTCATTCTGTCATGAGGTACCTTGATGTTATTAGATACCCCTGGTCCTAGCCCACCCCATTCAAACAAGTCTGACCATGGTTATTGCTTGACCATATACGCAATAACCCCTAATGTGAATTACAATTAAAAATATTTGTGCTAACCTGTCTTCATTTTGTTTAGTTCCCTCCTCCTCTAAAAATAAATTTTATCACTCATTTCTAATTTCGTTTCAATTTTCATTTAATACATGAAAAATTCAAAATTATTCAAATAATAAACTAAACATTAATGTCAAATTGAACAAACTTAATAAATTATATATAGATTTAGATATTTACATAATTAAGTTAAATATTTATTAATATATTAAGTAAAAGATTGATTTAGAAAATTAAAATTTACGATTAAGTTAAGTAAAATTGAAGTTTATGATTAAGAAAAATTTAATTTAACGAAAAAAATTAGCAAAGAAAAAAAATGGTGTCAATTCACACTGTTATTAGTTAAATATCATTTTATTGTAATGACTAAAATTTACTTATCCATTCTTAGGTTGTTTTATTTTGCACAATAAAACATAATTTAGAAACAAAGAGAAAACTTACTTATTTTGATCCATTTAAGGATGTCCGCATCTATAAAATTTAAATAGCATCGTCCATTTATGTCCGTTGAGCGCTCAATGACTTGATGTGACTTGCCAATGCGAAATTTTCATTTTGTTCTAAAAGATTGTAGAAATATGGATTAATAAATTATAATTAATATTTAAAGAAACTAAACTAAATTCTTTGCTAAATATTATACACTAATTAAGTTACATTACGTTACATTGAATATCAAATAGTATTTAAAAAAAAAAAAAAAAATGTAATTAAGTCAAGAGAATAAAAAAAAATAATTTAAAATACAAATATTAGCAATTTATGTGATGAAGAAGTCACGTCCATGATGATAACTGCATGAAGATCCGCTGCCTACATAGGGCTGATGTAGTGTAGGCTGTTGTAGTGTAGGCTGTTGATTTGGTGACGTCATGTGACCGTGGTCAATAATGAAAATTATCTGCGTTTAGTGGCGGTATACGTGCAATGCGAAATATTAAAAATGAGAACTTCCAACTTCCGCAATGATATTATTTGCAACAATTTGATGACTTCATAGAATTCGTGAACGGAACAAGATGTGCACGGAAAACTGCTGGATATTAGATGCGTTAGTGCAAATGCATGATTTTGAAGAATTTGCACTTTCGACGCACTGCACCTTCAACGCACTGCACTTCCAACAAACTACCAGCGCTGTTAATTAGTTAGATGCACTCTTAGTTAGATGCACAATCTAATCTCTTCGTTCTCCGTAAATTTTCAAAAAAAAACAATTTTCAAAATCAGCAGAAAGTAAAAATACGTCTGCTCTATTCAAGTTTTATTTTCTCCATCCATTTTAAAAAAATATCATTTGACAATTTTTTAAAATTTCAAAATTTAATTTTTTTTACATTTTTTTTTTTAAATACTATTTGATATTTAATGTAACGTAATGTAACTTAATTAGTGTATAATATTTAGCAAAGAATTTAGTTTAGTTTCTTTAAATATTAATTATAATTTATTAATCCATATTTCTACAATCTTTTAGAACAAAATGAAAATTTCGCATTGGCAAGTCACATCAAGTCATTGAGCGCTCAACGGACATAAATGGACGATGCTATTTAAATTTTATAGATGCGGACATCCTTAAATGGATCAAAATAAGTAAGTTTTCTCTTTGTTTCTAAATTATGTTTTATTGTGCAAAATAAAACAACCTAAGAATGGATAAGTAAATTTTAGTCATTACAATAAAATGATATTTAACTAATAACAGTGTGAATTGACACCATTTTTTTTCTTTGCTAATTTTTTTCGTTAAATTAAATTTTTCTTAATCATAAACTTCAATTTTACTTAACTTAATCGTAAATTTTAATTTTCTAAATCAATCTTTTACTTAATATATTAATAAATATTTAACTTAATTATGTAAATATCTAAATCTATATATAATTTATTAAGTTTGTTCAATTTGACATTAATGTTTAGTTTATTATTTGAATAATTTTGAATTTTTCATGTATTAAATGAAAATTGAAACGAAATTAGAAATGAGTGATAAAATTTATTTTTAGAGGAGGAGGGAACTAAACAAAATGAAGACAGGTTAGCACAAATATTTTTAATTGTAATTCACATTAGGGGTTATTGCGTATATGGTCAAGCAATAACCATGGTCAGACTTGTTTGAATGGGGTGGGCTAGGACCAGGGGTATCTAATAACATCAAGGTACCTCATGACAGAATGACAGTGTGAAAGTTTTGTTTGGTTTTTTGTGTAATTAATGTTTATGAAAATGAATTGAAAAACAGAAAAATTTGCTTATGAACCTGTTCAAGAACCCATCCTTAGCCGGGACTAAATTGAACTTGCAGGCTCGTAACAATGGCGCCCAACGAGGAACACCGAAGACGTTAGTCTACAGGAACATACATTCTTCTAAACACATACATTAAACTCAGAAAGGAATTGTGGTTAGAAGTACTTTACAGTTTTCGTCTCGATTACTAATATGTTAGGGTAACGAATTGTGATAAATTGCTTTAGTAACTTGTAATCACAAATTTTAAAATATTGAACGTCATGAAATGTCAATTAAAGGTGATTAAGTCTGCAGCTCATAGTACTTTGTCGAATGGTCGTGCATTGTGCAGATTTAGTTTACCTGGTTTCATTTGTTTCATCAATCCCGTATTATTTTACATAATATTTAGATTGTTGGTGATTTTAAATGAAACGGAAACATATATACATATGGTTTTTTGTTGTTTTATGTTTTTATTTTAAATAAGTTGTTCACCTGTTTTCGTTAATTAGTTGTCCTCCTCCTCGATTCACATTAAATTTGAAATTAGATTTGAGATTTTTATAGTTTCTTTGAAAGTATTCTGTTCTGGTATTTAGTAATTTACAATGAGTACTCGTAGAGTGACGCGACAAGATTCAGAAAGACAGCGACAAGAGCGTCGCAGAACGCTTAGTGCAGATGAAGGACATAATTCAGATTTAGACATAACAATAGTAGGAAATAATGTGAATAGTTCTATGCCAAATATTCGACAATCTGCTATTATTGCGGAAAATGTTAGAGAAGATAATGAGGATATGGCAGAAGAGCAAGTAACAAGTTTCATAGCAACCCAAGTTGCACAGCGAGTGTCAACAGAAATGTTAGAGTTAGAAAATCGATTGTTTGCTAGATTAACTGAGTCAATTGCAAATATAATACAGTCTCAGATTCCGACTGTAACGCAAGGAGTTTCTCAATCTTCTGTTCAGATTGATCCACCAAGTATACAAACACGTAATGTAGGCTACCGTGTCGCAAATCGTAATGTCGAGGTTGAATCCAATAATGTTGAACAACCAACTAACCCGAACAGAAGAACAGATACCGAATGCGACGTTTTATATCAACGAACAGAGATGAATAAAAATCATCACAACAGACTTGACATGAATAAGTGGAATGTATGGTTCTCTGGCGAAGAAAGTGGTTTGCGTGTCGACGATTTTTTAAAACGAGTCGAGCATATTGCGCTTTCTCAGCAATATTCGTTTGAGGAAGTGGCTTGCAATCTCTACATTTTGCTCAGAGGACTTGCTGCGTCTTGGTATTTTCAGTGGATTACCAGGAATCCAAATGCGTCTTGGTTTTATTTGAAGAAAGCACTGGAAGACCACTTCCGATCTTCTGAAACCGATTGTGATATAGAATATCAAATTATGAATCGCGTACAGAAACTTAATGAAACATTTGATCAGTTCTATAATTCTTTGGCAGAACTAAATTCGCGCATGCAGGCTCCAAGGACTGATTCAGACATAATAGAAATTATCAAACGAAATGTTAATAGTAAGATGACTATTTTCATTCACTCGTCAAATACTAAATCTTTGTACGAGTTCCTCAAAGAGTGTCGCCGTGCAGAGAAGCATGTTTCGAAACTTGAAGGCAACCTTAACAAATCTGCTTTTAGGCCTAAAATAAACGAATTAAGTTTTGTTGACGAAATTTTGACAGCAAGTGGTGATCCGGAGCATCAAGAGCATGTCGAAGCATTAAATGTTGATGTGCGAAAATCTAAGCGTGACGCCACAGATCATTCCCGTCTTACGTGTTTTGATTGCAAGAGTGTCGGTCACATTGCGATAAATTGCACGCAAAAAAGCAATCGTCTATTCTGTTATCATTGCGGTGAAGATAATTATGTAATAGCTAATTGTCCAAAATGCGCTTCAAAAAATGGTCACAGGAGCAGACTGACCGGGGAGCTCAGCTCCTCCTAAATGACATACCCGGCATTAACAAGAAAGACGAACCAAAACCAGATATACAATTCTTAAATACTGCTATACATGACGTTCCAGATGAGTTTAAAAATTCTTTTTCTAAACGATGGATAAATTACCATAAAATTAGAAATAGAATTTTTGAAGAGAATCCTCCTGAATCTGTTTTAAAACCAATTTCAAATCGTATTTTAAAAACAAGAAAGAGACACAATGATTTGAGACAAGAACACCGACGAGTAGTAAGTACAGTGTTGAAAGATGTTTCAGAGCTTAACGATGACCCTCGTCCGTTTGCTGAGGTAGTACTGTTCAATGACAAATTGAGAGGTTTATTAGATAGCGGTGCTACCATCAGTGTTCTTGGCGCTGGAGCACTTGAGTTTTTGAAGCAACATAATAAAGAGTACAAAACATTTAATTCAACCATACGAACTGCAAGTGGTGCGGCAATACCAGCTGTAGGCAAAATTGACGTGGATATTGAGTATAGAGGAGAAACAAAACAAATTACTTTATACATTGTACCAGATCTTTGTCAACAGCTCTATTTAGGATACGATTTCTGGGTCCTGTTCGGTTTGAATAAGTTTATGGTTTCGGAGGTCGTTAAGGACAGTTGTAATACAGAAACCAACGCACACACTCTGAATGACGAGCAAAGTAGTTCATTAGAAAAGGTAAAATTAATGTTTCCATCTTACGCTAAAATGGGTTTAGGGCGTACGATTTTACTGGAACATAAAATTGACACGGAAGATGCAAAACCTATTAAACGTCGGCATTATCCTATATCTCCTGCTAAAGAGGAGGTCTTGTTTGCGGAGATAGATCGGATGCTTAAGTTAGGAGTAATAAAAGAAAGCCAAAGTCCGTGGTCCTCTCCTGTAGCTTGTGTGGTAAAACCTGGTAAATTTCGGATGTGTGTTGATAGTCGTGAGTTGAATAAAGTCACGATTAAAGATGCATATCCAATTCCCAACATCGAAGGACTTTTAATGCGTCTCTCAGGTACATGGTTCGTTTCTGCTATTGATTTGAAAGATGCATTCTGGCAAATCCCATTAGAAAAATCGAGTAGGGAAAAAACAGCATTTACGGTGGCTGGAAAGCCGCTATATCAATTCAAAGTGATGCCGTTCGGGCTTTGCAACGCACCCCAAACTATGATGCGTTTGATGGATATAGTGGTGCCGGCAGAATTGCGTGATAGTTTTTTCGTTTACCTCGATGATCTTTTGGTTTTCTCTAATACTTTTGAGGAGCACATGAAATTGTTAGAAAAGGTAGCTAAGTGCATTCAGCGAAGTGGACTCACCATTAACGTTGAAAAATCGAAATTTTGCATGAAGCAAGTGAATTATCTTGACTTTCTCATTGGTAATGGTGGCATTCACACTACTGATGAAAAAGTACAGGCAATTCGCAATTTTAGGATTCCGAGAACGTTGTGTGCACCACTGACTGACTTGCTAAAGAAAAATAAGAAGTTTGTTTCTAGCGATGAAGCTTTGGAGTCAATGCAGCAGCTTAAAAGAGCACTAACTTCTGCACCAGTTTTGATACATCCAAATTATAACAAACCATTCGTTGTTCAATGTGATGCATCGAGTACAGGGTTAGGGGTAGTGCTTTGCCAAGCTGATGACGACGGAGTAGAAAGGCCAATATTTTATTACTCACGTAAATTTAACAAAGCTGAAAAAAATTATTCAGTGACTGAGTTAGAGTGTCTGGCAGCAGTACTGAGTTAGAGTGTCTGGCAGCAGTAAGCGATGATCTTTTGGTTTTCTCTAATACTTTTGAGGAGCACATGAAATTGTTAGAAAAGGTAGCTAAGTGCATTCAGCGAAGTGGACTCACCATTAACGTTGAAAAATCGAAATTTTGCATGAAGCAAGTGAATTATCTTGGCTTTCTCATTGGTAATGGTGGCATTCACACTACTGATGAAAAAGTACAGGCAATTCGCAATTTTAGGATTCCGAGAACGTTGTGTGCACCACTGACTGACTTGCTAAAGAAAAATAAGAAGTTTGTTTTTAGCGATGAAGCTTTGGAGTCAATGCAGCAGCTTAAAAGAGCACTAACTTCTGCACCAGTTTTGATACATCCAAATTATAACAAACCATTCGTTGTTCAATGTGATGCATCGAGTACAGGGTTAGGGGCAGTGCTTTGCCAAGCTGATGACGACGGAGTAGAAAGGCCAATATTTTATTACTCACGTAAATTTAACAAAGCTGAAAAAAATTATTCAGTGACTGAGTTAGAGTGTCTGGCAGCAGTAAGCGCTGTAAAAAAATTTAGACCATATCTCGGGTCGGTTAGCTCGATGGAGCTTATCACTGGCTGGTTATGATTTTGTAATTGAGCATCGACGGGGTGTAGAAAATGTGGTGCCAGATGCTCTTTCTCGATCATTGAATGATGAGGTTGCAGCCTTTGACTTGTGTGTGGTAGATATTGACTTGGATGCTCCTGAGTTTGATGAAGTGGATTATTGTGATCTCAGATCAAATGTGGAAGCAAACAAAGATCAGCTTCCAGATGTCAAGGTTTCTGAAAAATATGTGTATAAGAGAACTCAGTTCGCTTCAGAATGCGCTGATATTGAAACTTTAACCTGGAAGTTGTGGGTTCCTAGTGCATTCACTGAAACTTTGATAGCATCCGCTCATAATCCACCACAAGCAGCGCATGGCGGTATTTCGAAAACCCTGGCTCGATTAAGAGAAAAGTACTATTGGCCTAATATGGCAAATCAAGTTAAAGTTTACATTGGGCAATGCGATATTTGTAAAATGTCTAAAGCTCCAAATTTTGTGACAAGACCTCCGATGGGTGCACAAACACTGATTGAACGCCCTTTTCAGAAGCTGTATATAGATTTGCTTGGTCCCTATCCTCGCTCAAAAAGTGGTAACATTAACATCTTAGTGGTTTTAGATCAGTTCTCTAAATTTGTATTCTTGCAACCACTTCGAAAGGCGAACTCGACAAGTATAATAAAGTTTCTGGAAGGTCAAGTATTTTCAATGTTTGGAGTACCTGAAATGATACATAGTGACAACGGAAAGCAGTTCACAAGTAAAGAAATTTCTGAAATGATGAAAGCTTATGCAATTCGGCACATCTTTACAGGTATTTATGCACCTCAGAGTAATGCTTCCGAGCGTGTTAATCGTTCAATTTTGGCAGCGATCCGTTCTTATATAAAAGAAGATCAGACCACTTGGGATGAAAATCTAGCTTCTTTAGGACTTTCTCTGCGAAGTTCAGTTCATTCCTCAATTGGCATGACTCCTTATTTCGGACTATTTGGTAGAAATATGGTGACGCATGGTTCGGCTTATCCTTTGATAAAAAAATTGCATGCACTTAATGACTGCGAATTGGAAGTTATACATAAATCGGATCAAATGCAGATCATTGATGGAGCAATCAGAAATAATCTTGAGCGTACTTTTGCAAAAACCACAAAAACCTACAATTTGCGTAGCCGTAAACAAAATGCGTACTTGCCTGGACAGGAAGTTTATCGTCGCAATTTTCAAATTAGCGATTTTGGAAAACAATTTAGTGCTAAGTTAGCACCTAAATTTGTTAAAGCAAAAGTGCATTCTGTAGTCGGCAATTGCATGTATAAGTTGGAAGATTTGAATAGACGAATTATAGGAGTTTTCCATGCTAAAGATTTAAGATTATGATTTCACAACCAAGCCGGGCTTATAAAAGTTTAAATCGAATCGTGGGTCGAGCCACACGGAACACCGTACAAACAAATGAAGATTTCATGTAGATTCTCAAATCATTTTCCTGCACAGGTTTGGCAAATGTTTTGGTGGTGTGGCAAATGTCTCCACTTTACTATTTTCAACTTTGTAAAAAAAAAAAAATAAAAAAAATTAAATTTTGAAATTTTAAAAATGGATGGAGAAAATAAAACTTGAATAGAGCAGACGTATTTTTACTTTCTGCTGATTTTGAAAATTGTTTTTTTTGAAAATTTACGGAGAACGAAGAGATTAGATTGTGTGTTCATTTGGAACATGCCTTAATATAATAGTTTAAATTAGATTTTAATTCAGTTGTAAAATGAGTTGTAAATCGGGAGTTCTAAGTTAAAGTGAAGCTTCTTTTGAGTAGTTGTTAATTAATAAAAATGTATAATAATGAAAATAGAAAACAATGTGTTTGATTGAAATGGCAATTCAACGGTGGACATTCTCTGGTAGGACATCATGGGTAAGTATAAAAGGAACATTGTGACATTTGGCTACACGCCAAAGTAACGGACATTAAAATTGCAACATTTGGTGCAGTCGGTTTTCGAATCGAACATCAACTCCCAAGGGACGAGAAGGACTGGATGTTGATTAATATTAGAAGAAATAACTATTTTGGATCAGGGAAAAAGAAAAAACAATTGAACATTGTGAAATAAATTGTGGAATAAAATAAACTTTTAATAAAACTGTGAAATAAAGTTATGAAATGAATTACATAAATAATAAAATTTGATAAATCAGGAAATTAAATAAGTAAACTAAATGTTTTATAAAATTCATATATTGAATAACATTTTTTTAAAGAATTTTGAAACAATATAAAATAGTTAGACATTAAATGATAATTATTAATAAAGATGTGAATTTAAATAAATTGAATAACATAAGAATTTTGATACAACAATGTTTTCATAATGTTGCGAAATTAATTAAATAACAAACTGTAGTGACACTACAGCCTATATGATGCTTGCTGAAATGCGACAACAACAATTGACAAGCATAAAGTTGGTGTAATTTTTGCATGTTTTGTGCTTGAACTAAATTCGCATTTAGTTCATTGCACAAAATGATCTTATAGGCTTTGCTAAGTTGTGCAGAAGACCGCTGATGAGGAAGCTTGTCAGCTTCCGAAACAGCTGTACAGTCAACCAACAACTTCTTGTTTTTTTCAATTGTGGTTTGTTTCACTCCCCAGTACATAACAATTTATATCTGGCAACACCTTGAGCCCGCAAAAACAATATTTTGCAATAACTCGATTTTAGGTCAAAAAGAAAAACAACAATTTATAAAATTAAATAATTTATTTAAGTATTCAAAAGCAATACTTGGATATGATTTTGAACTATAGATTAAAAAGTTTTAAAAATGAAACATAGAAATGAGATAAATAATGTAAAAAATTTAATAGATACATTAAATATTGGTTAAATGTTTATTTAATATGAAACTAGTAAAAACAAAATAAATAATATATTTAAGAATGGTAAATATATATTTAAGAATGGTATATAATTATATGATTAAGTAAATGGAAAAATAAGAAACTGTAATAATGTGTACTGAAAATGTAAGAAACTCTAATAATGGGTACTGAAAATGTATTGAAGCGCGTTCATTACGTTGTTCCTTACTCTTCTGGGGTGGAATATCCGTTATTAGAAACAGAATTATATGAATTTATTGAATGTTGTGAATTAAATGCGTTAGGTTACGTTTGGAGGGCGATGCCTATAAATTAGTGAGGACAGAACAGTTTCAAAAAATAGAAGAATTATACGAGTTGTTAAAAATTACGTACTTTAATGAAATTCTTTAGATTCAGTACTAGAAGAGATAGTGAAGAGAGTTTGAGAGCATTTGGAAGACGATTAGATGAGTTGCAATCCATGGCTTTGGAAATTGCAAGTAAAAAATACAGTAAAAAGATTAGTGAGGATGACATATTCAGATCGGCATTACAGAGCTCAGTGTTGATCTCTTTTAAAGTTGGTGTGAAGTTGTACTGTTGGGTAGTAAGTCAGAAACATTAGATACATTGTTGGAAGAAGCTTTAAATTTACAGGCTGTTATGCAGCAAAGTCCAAGGTCAGAAGAGGATGAATATATTTATATGGAAAAAAACTAATTTAAGAAACACACAGTCAAGCGTAAAATCGGAAAATAAATTGCAACAAATTAATAATGAAAGTAACTATAAAAGTAGTGTTCCAACATGTTAATTTTGTAGTAAATTGGGGCATACTAGGGACGATTGTATTATTAGGAAAAATACATCTGCTACGAATATGGAACTTATGGTCACGAATCTTATTGGAGATGAGCTAATAATAATATGGGCAATTTTATGTTACCTTTTGTACATAATGATAGTAAAAATAATATAAACAAGGAAAATAATACAAGTAATATGGTATAAGTAATAGGGATACACAAGGGTATAAAATAGATAATTGCCACGCGAAAAGAAAATTTGAATCAGCAGGAAATAATAGTTATAATCAGGGAAACTAACGGGGGCTCAGTTTAGGCCAGAAAACTGGGGACCCCAGAATAATAATAGTAATATAGGGCCGAAAGAGTTAGGAATTGTAGATCAGACGTCGGAGGAGACTGTGGTCAAATTTACTACTCCATTGAATTTCATAGAACAGAGGAGACCAATGAATTAAAATATGAATTAAAGGAAAAGGAGGTGATCGAATAATTTGCAGTGGGTATGGAGATAGCTTGGATTTATCTAATGTAAGTGACGTTTTCATTGAAGTACCTTGCGAGGCAGAAATACAAAATATTTTTACATTCAACAGATTAAAATTCAAGCGAGAACCGCAAATATAGTATCAATACGTTTAAAAATAAAAATTCCAATAGTAAATTCCAATTAGTATACATAAACAAGAAATTTTTCCAGGAGTATATTTGGGCGAAAGCATATTTAATGTTAGCAAAAATAGAGTTTATGTTTCAGTTTTAAATGCTACGAAAAAGTAATTATAATTGACAGTACTTTTAAACCAAAATTTTTGAATTTTAATCAGTATAAAGAATCGAATACCAATAATTCTACAATTAATAGCATAAATTCAGTAAATATTACAAACAGAATTAACAAATTATTATAGGAAATGAAAATTGATGAAACTTTAAATATAGACGAAATTACATCTTTACAAAATCTGTGTATTTCGTATCATGATGTTTTTCATTTAGACGACGATGAATTAACATATACGCCAGCGCTGGGAAGACAGATCATATTTTGCATGTCAATTGTTCGGTTTTTGACACCAATTCAAGATCATTCCTACTTGGGCACAAATAAACCAAAATCAATACAAATTGCCACATACACATAGGAAACAAATTAATAGACAGGTAGGAAAAATGTTAGATGTCGGCATTATATTGCCTAGTACCTCACCTTGGAATTCAATATTATTGTTGGTACCAGTAATAGATTGTTGGTACCAGTAATAGATAATAGATATTGTTGGTACCAGTAATAGATAATAGATAGTAATAGATTTCCGTAAATTGAATGACGTGACAATAAAACAAATATTTCCGATTCCTCGAATAGACAAAATATTAGACCAATTAGGTCACAGTCGGTATTTTTCAACTTTAGACTTGGCAAATGGTTATCATCAGGTACAAGTCGAAGAAGAGTATAAGGAAAAAACAGCTTTTAGTACAGGACTGGGCCATTTCGAATTTAACAGAATGCCATTTGACTTAACAGGTGCACCAGCTACCTTCCAAAGAATAATGAACCATATATTAACAGGTTTACAGGGTATCGATTGCTTTGTTTATCTTGATGATATAGTGGTGTACGGAAAGAATTTAGCTGAACATTAGCTTAGGTTGAATAGAGTATTGCAGAAATTAAGGGAACACAATTTAAAATTAAATAGCCATAGTCTGGGCAACAAATAATTTTAGAGCATATTTATTAGGAAAACCATTTACAATTTTCACGGATCATCAGCCATTACGTAATATAGAAAATCTCAAAGATCAGACATTTAGTTTAGCGCGTTTCAGACACAAATTGTCTGAATATGATTTTGAAATAATCTATAAACCGGGTAAAAAGAATTTAAACGCAGATGCTTTAAGTAGAATTCCATATTCAGATCCTGAAATTACAGCAGTTTAAACACGGTCCAACACACAGAAAATTTGCAAATTTCAACAACAAAGCCTCAAGCCAGTACAACGGTCGTAGATGAAACGATAACAGAACCAAATAATGAAGCAAATAATGCTCAATTATTAACTGACCTAGAAGAGATTATAACGGTAATAAAGGATTTTCTTGACTCAGCATTAGGAGGCCTCCAGGGCGCAGTAAAAACATACTTTAGAATCAGAAAATAAGTTAAATGGAAAGGGATGCAGAAACAAATAAAAGATTACGTTTAAAATTGTTTAAAATGTCAAGTAAATAAAAGTTCTAGGCTTACAAAAATGCCAATGGTTCTAACTGATACGCCAGTGAGACCATTTGATAAAGTATACATGGATCTGGTAGGAATTTTACCGGAAACTATATCAGGAAATAAATATATTCTAACTTCAAGATGATTTCTCAAAGTATATATGCTGCGTAGCCTTACCAGAAGCAAACACAGTAGCAAAAGCATTTTACGACGAAATCATTACACGTCATAATGCACCGAAGGTATTAGTAGCAGATAATGGTTTATATTTCGTTTCAAAAATGTTTTCAGATACTTGTAAGTAGATTGTTAGGAATTAAAAATTGCATATTACGCCATATCATCCACAAGCCACAAAGTCGAACTGGGACCAGTGGTTAGCAATACACCCTAAAATATTTTGCGTAGAATGAAAAAAATTTCACCCGAAAATGACTTCTATTAAAAGAAAAGAAAAAAAAAGAAAAGCATATAATTCTGAAGTAAAAATAACGAAATAAACAGTTCATAATTATTAGATGAGCTATAAAATAGCTAAAATAAAATTTAAGTTGTCACTACAATTGAGGTAGGTCAGTACCTCAATGGCATTGAATAAATGAATTGAGATACGTTAATGCATTGAAAAAAAAAGAAACGAAATGGAATAAAATAAAGTATGAAAAGTAATAAGAAATGGATAGCTTGCGCAAGACGGTGTGGAGTAAAGGGAAAGTGCACAGTAGCAAAAATGGGCTGAAAAATATTTGCATGCCAAAGGTGTTGCGGAGTAGGGAGTAAAATATGATTAATAAGTAATACGAAAAATATTAATTAATGGTAATACAAAGGTGAAATAAAATAGAATGATATTAGATTAAAAAAAGATAAAAATGATTAATTCTTTCGAAGAGAAAAAAAAACTTGAAGCAAACATGACTAATTATATATATTCGTTTACAATAAGCGATTGGTGGCGCAGCCGATGTTAAAACGAAAAAAAGAAACAAGAGAAGAAGCAGAATTCGACGATGAAAATTAAAATGACTCTTTTTTATATATAAATTTGTTTTCCAAAAGGATAACAAAATATAGATGTTAATTTGTTTTAACGAAAAAAAAAACGAAACAAGAGAAGAAGCAAAAATAGACAATTAACCAGTTTGTTTTCCAAAAGAATAACAACAGATAGATATACATTTTTTTGTGGGGTTTTTATTTTTTCTTTGAATTTTGGTTTTCACATAATTTTTCACATCATATTCAAATAAATTCCACATATTTTATGAGCCGTCCAGAGAGCGGGGGTCGACATTTGTGTGGCCTGTAAGCAGAAATTAAACGATTAAATTTGGATACGTTAGATTTTTAAATTTACAACGAAGAAAATATTATAAAATTTAAATTAAACAATTATATTTTGGATACATTAGATTTTAAATTTAAGAATGAATCAAAAAATGAAACCAAAATCAGTTGGAAAGCTTAAATTAAATGTATGTGTAAGGAATAATTTTATGTAGTATGTTAGCGTGGGGAAGGTAGATTAAGTTAGGACATAAGTTTATATAAATATATATATATAATAGATATGTATAATTACTTTGTTTTAGGGTTATAATGAATAAGATCTTTATGCTGGTCCTGGTGTTGGTAGCAGCTGAAGCAGTCACCATCACGCAGACACCGATGAACGAGACAAAAATATTTTTTGAGAAAACTACAGAGGCATTATTTTATAGTGACGAATGGACAGTGATATCTAAATTCAAACCACTGCAGTTGACAGATTTTCTGAATCTAACGAAACAATATATGATGAATTTCGGGAGGTTGTGTGAAGCGGCATTGCAAGAAACAACGTCTATAATGAGGACATTGCAGAAGAATGAAAGGGTTATTAAAAGAACAATTGAGAAGAATCGCCAGAAGAGGAATCTAAACTTCCTAGGTGAGGATTTTAACTGGGCTTTCGGCGTAATGGACAACGGCGATCGAAAAAAATATACAAGCATCTGGAAGACATTGAGAACCGAGTAAGCGAGACCTATGACTTCATGAGGAAGCAGGTCACGGTGATGACATCAAATTTTGGAAAACTGTCAGCACCTGTGCTGGACTCTCTAAGAGAGGTGGAAGAACTACAGAAGACACTGAACAACACCATACAACAACAGCAGAAGATAAATAGAGATATAGATAACAAGCTCAGCAAAGTACAATTTATGTTACATTTGGTGGAAATACAGTCAACCATAAGGTTTGTCTAAGGGGCAAAGCAAATTGGTTTATTCAACAGACTTTTGATGTGCATCATTTGTCAACGTAAACGAGTTTTCCCAGAAGGGGATAGTCTGATGTTCATAATTAAGACACCACTGCCGGATGTTGTGTTAGTTGCGTTGTGCAGGATTTATCCGATCCCCATTTACATCAATGAGGAATGGGACTCGCTGACTACATAGCGGAGGTAGAGGATCGGAGTAGGTGCAAAGGTTTAACGCACGAGGATCATTTAAGATGTGTTACGGTGAGCCCAGAGATGGACAAGAAGATAACGCTATGTAAATGGCCGGGAACGATTATGACGAGCAGCAGCGCACTTTGTGAGGTCACGTTGATGCAGCACCGGACAGATAGAGTGGACACCACACGTTGCTATTAGGAAGAGTTCAGGGTTGGTAGTGAAACTATGGGCTCCAAACTCCTGGTTGTTTAGGTTTGACACGCCAGCGACGTTCGAAGCGATTTGCGGAACAAACACGACGACACTGGCGCTAGCCGGGATGGGGTGGATGTCAGTGAATGAGGACTGCGACTTGCACAACAAAGAACTAATATTGCTGAAGATTATCGGAGCATCTTATGGCGTGGTAGTGTTGGTGCTAATCATCGTGGTATCAACGTATTTTGGGTACCTTCGCGTAAATTCATCGAGAAAGCTAAAATTAACAAAGTCACTAATGGATGGGGACACAGACACAACAGTAAATGTCATCAGTAGCACGAAAATCCAGGAGAACGAGTTAGCGGAGTGCTTTGCAGTACGGCCAACCACAAGTCAACGGGCTGAAGTTGTTCAACAGAAGCATGAGAACGAAGAGCAGAGTCGCAAGCCAACCATAAGAACAGTGGGACCAGCGTATGGAATGATTTAGGGGTAAGAGTAAACTTTATATATGGGGAAATATGAAATATCAGAAACAAGGTGATTTAAAGTGTGAAAAAAAATAGTAATAATAATATCAAAAATCATTTATTTTCAAATAATATAGTATGTATATATAGTATGTATATTAATATTGATGAACAAGAAAAACTATTATTAAGTTTATTTATAAAAAAAAGGATTTAAAGATTGAAAAAAATCAAAAGCAGATATTTTTAAATAATATCGTATGTTTAAATAATATTGATGAACAAGAAAAACTATTTTTAAGTTTATTTATATAATTTTTATGTAGTAAGTAATGCTTTATATGATGATATTAATGATGTAAAAGAAAAAACTATTGTTCATTTTAATAATATTTTTTTCTTAAAATGAGGTATGGAGGTATGTTGTAAGTCAACATGGGGTGTTTTGGTAAGTCAATATGCGTTGATATTATAAACGTATCGTGAACTACTTCCGCGTTGACTACCTTATTGTGAAGTTGGTGTAAGGTGTGATGTAGGGCATACGTATCAGAGTTCAGCTAGCAACTAGACTAGCAACAGCATCGACGAAGCTGGGTCAAACCTGCGGTGTCGTGATTTGCTAGAGTGGAATGTTGCGCACGGCACGCGGCCGGAACATGTTAGATTTGGAATATACCTCATTATAATAGTTTATGTTAGATTTTAAGTTAGTTGTAATCGGACGTTGTAAATCGTATGTGATAATCTTAGTCGTAAATCAAAATAAGTTATAAGTTATAAGTTTTTTTTTGATTGTTTACGTTTCAATGACATTATTTTATTTTAAAGAAATATGCCTAAATTTGCACACAATCTTAACACAATTGTCTTTTCTTCGATGTTGACATTTAATTTGTTTTCGCGTTTTACGTTGTCGTTAGTAAATATAACATCTGAGCGTACGCATTTTACACACACTTGTTTTTAATTGCGTTTCTTTTTGTTAATAAGCTTATTAACAAATATAAAGTAAGTGATTATAGTACACTCAGAACAAAATGTCCCATTAAGTACTTAATGGTACGACCATTAATTTTATTGTTCATGTATTAATAGTTTTCTCTTTTAAAATCAAAAGTTTTCTAATTAATTCAATAGTATTTGAAAAATTCAGTACTATAAATTTAAATATTTCAATGTTATTATTTTAAATACAATAAATACTGTTGTTTTAATGGTTTCCTCCTATAGTAATAAACGTGGTATAAAAAACATAAAAACGAATACAAACATGTTCGTTTTGTACGTCATTCTGCGTGTTTACTCTAAATGGGCGCATGTATTTTTTTTAATAATCCACATTATTAAACGCGACATTGGTAAGGACTCAATGTATTTAATGTAAATAAATTATATTTATATTTTTATTTATTACAGAAAATAAATATTACATCGAACTTCTATTATGGCAACGAATTCAAAAATAACTGCAGACTGAAGAACTACAATCAATTATTGGAAACGAAAGCAAACATTAAATGTGTTATAACCTTTTGCAACGAGAAGTGTCTTTTTATGTGTGTGTTGTAAAAGTGAATATCAATTTCGACATTTAAAATAATATTGTTACGAAATGATGTAATTTCCCCATAGTGCAAGCAATCAACAATAATTAATGAGACGGAAGACAATTCAGCGCACTAAGCATGTGTTAGAAAGAGACGGAAGATCATTCAGCGCATTAAAACACATGAGTGCAAATGAGATGCCAATAGCATGCGTCATTCACGAAACGAGTAGAAGGTTCTCGAAACAAGTCGAAGCTTGTCGAAACGAGCCAGTTGATCGGAGCTATGCAGCAACAGTTTCAGATAATGGCTCAAGAAAATTCCAAACAGCTTCAAGAAAATGCTAACAAAATGGAACAGAAGCTTCAAGAAAATTCCAAACAGCTTCAAGAAAATGCTAACAAAATGGAACAGAAGCTTCAAGAAAATTCCAATCAACTTAAAACAGAACTACAAGAAAATTCCAGCAAAATAGAAAAGAAATTTCAAGAAAATTCCAGCAAAATGGAACAGAAACTTCTAGAGAATTCAAACCAACATCAAGTGAAAATTGAGCAACAGATGCAGGAACATTCTAAGCAGCTTCTGGAAGTTTCTAATACACTCCATGGCAAAGTAAACGAACTTGAGGCACATGTAAATGACATGGAAGGCAAATTTGAAAAATTGGAAAATGGCATCAACAAAAAGTTCCAGAAAATGCAAGAAGATCTACAGAATGGAACTAAAGGGCCGAATGCAAAGAAATGGTGAAACATTGCAGGCGTATGCAGCGGACATCGAGAGGCTTGCGCATTTGTCGTATTCAGATTCAACGAGTGATTTCATAGAAAAGTGCAAGATCGTTTGTTGATGGTATACGCGATCAGGAGACAAAACGTGCAACAGTAATTGCGCCTAAGGTAACATTTACGGAAACGGTTACCATCGCTCTTACACAGGAGACAGCAAATGCGATGTGCCGATCGGGTCCAAAGGCGCGTAGAATTGATGTGGAGAACGATGATTTATTTCAAGTAGTGTGCCAAGCAGTTAAAGCAGGCGTTAAAACCGAACACACATCAGCCAACAAAGACACCCATTTCAAAGGTAAATGTTACAACTGTGATACATATGGGCATATGGCACGAGACTGTCGTAAAAAACGCAAGCGCTCAATAAATCAATCTGCAGATGAACCCAGACATGAAGAAAGACGGGATCGTGTCCAAAATAGCGTTAATTTTAATCAAGCTTTAAACTAAAACGAGTCAGATCTGCGGAGCATGATCTGACTCCCATAACCGATTGCCCCAGAATCTCCATTTCACAAATTGCTCGAAAGTCGAATAGTTTAACTGTCAAGGGGCTAATTGATTGTGTAGCATATATGGTAACGTTGGATACAGGAGCTTCACACTCAATTATAAGAAGTTAGGGACGAAATAGAGCCGCTTATCGGAATAAGATTGCAAACAGCGACAGGTGAAGAGGCTCCAATCAGAGGAAAAATTACCAAGGAAATCACTATTGGCACTACGACAGTTAAGCATGATTTTATAGTGGCGGAAATAGTAGACGAAATAATACTTGGCATGGACTTCATGATAAGAAACGGTTTCACACTAGATTTAACAAGAAAAATGTTGAGTTATGCCAACACAGAGATCCAACTGAACATTGATTGTGACCAGAGCCAGAAAATTAAACAAGTTATCGCTCATTAAAATAGAAAAATACCACCTAATTCAGAAGCAATTGTTTGGGCGAAATTAAATGGAGATTGTGGGTTAAGCAAGTTGTGGGTTATAGAAGCGAATGATGAGCAAATGAGCAGAAGTGATATTGTTGTCGGAAGAACATTAGTTGAAGCGACAAAAGACAAAGTTGTTCCAATAAGAGTTCTCAACATGGAAAACTCGTCCAAATTTATTAAAAAGGCAACAGTAATAGGTAGGTTTCAGGAAGCATCTGTGATAATAAATTGTTAAGCAAGTAAATCAAAATCAACAATACACCGCAAATAGATAATAAATTTGCTCAAACTTTTATAAATGAGTGGACCAAGGATTTGACTGTTAAAGAAAAGGGTAAAGTACAACTAATTGATAAACACTGGTTTGTATTCGCTACTAAAGGCCAATACGACGGAAGAACTTCCATCGTAAAACATCGAATAGACACTTGTGACTCTAAACCAATTCGTCAAGCACCGCGAAGAGTACCACTTGCCAAACGGGATGAAGTGTCACATTTAATCGAAGAGATGGACAAAAATGGTGTAGTGGAACCATCAGAAAGCCCATGGAGCTCACCAGTGGTGTTGGTTAAAAAGAAGGATGGTAGTACGCGGTTTTGCGTTGATTACCGAAAGTTAAATGATGTAACCAAGAAGGATAGCTATCCATTGCCTAGAATCGACGATATCTTGAATACACTCTCTAATGCAAAATGGTTTTCTATGTTAGACTTGCAAGGCGGTTACTGGCAGGTAGAAATCGATAAGAACGATCGTGAGAAGACTTCATTCAGTACTGGCGATGGACTATGGCAATTTCTGGTAATGCCATTTGGACTGTGCAATGCCCCAGCTACATTCGAGCGGTTAATGGAGCACGTATTAAAAGATTTACACTGGAAAACATGCCTGGTATACCTTGATGACATAATTGTTATGGGCAAGGATTTCAACAAACATCTAAGAAATCTAGAAGAAGTTTTTCTTCGATTGGAAAGTGCGGGACTGAAACTTAGCCCAAAGATATGTTCACTTTTTAAGAAAGAAGTCAAATATCTGGGTCATCGAGTTACCACAGAAGGTGTACATACCGACGAGGATAAAATAGTTGCCGTAAAAGAGTGGCCTAGACCACAGAACCTACATGACCTTCGAAGCTTCTTGGGGCTATGTACATACTACAGGCGATTTGTTCCAGGTTTTGCCAATGTTGCTAGCAGTCTTCACGAATTGACAAGAAAGAACCGCGCATTTCAATGGGGTGATGATCAAGAAAGGGCGTTTTTGAAATTAAAAGATCTACTGTGCTCGGCACCAATTCTTGCGTATCCAATTCCAGGTGAGAAATTTATACTTGATACGGATGCGAGTGGATACGGAATCGGCGGAGTTCTCTCTCAAGTGATCAATGGACAAGAAAAAGTGATCGCATACTACAGTAAAACCTTGTCCAAACCCGAGCGAAATTACTGTGTCACCAGGAGGGAGCTTCTTGCTGTAATCGAAAGTGTGAAAAATTTCCACAAATACCTGTACAACAGTTTCACTTGAGAACCGATCACGCAGCACTGAGATGGTTACTTCAGTTCAAAGACCCAGAAGGCCAAATTGCGCGTTGGATAGAACGATTACAGAGCTACGATTTCACCATAGAACATCGTAAAGGAGGTCATCATGGAAATGCAGATGCTCTGTCACGACGCCCATGTAAACTAGAATGCAGGCATTGTTCAAGAGCGGAAGGAAAAGAAAACATAATTGACATTCGATTGCTAAATGTTTTGCCCGATGAACAATGGACTCCGGAACAAATTCAAATTGATCAAAAGAGTGATCCCGACCTCACAAAAATCATGATGTTCAAGGAACAGCAAAGAAAATCATCGTGGGAAGATATAGCGGCCGACAGTCCAATAACTAAAGCTTACTGGGCACAGTGGCAGAGCTTAAAGCTGCAAAATGGTTGTTTATATCGCGCCTGGGAAAGCGAAGATGGCAGATCCGCACGAAATTTGATTGTTGTTCCCAAGTCGAAAGTAAAAGAGATATTAGCGGAATACCATGGTGGATCTAGTGGAGGTCATTTAGGTATAAATAAAACGGTCGAAAAAGTAAAGAAACGTTTTTATTGGGTTGGATGCCAAGAGTCAGTCGCCGATTGGATTCGCAGTTGTCCGCAATGTGTACCAGCAAAAGGACCAACAGTCAGAAGTCGCGGCAGGATGCATCTGTACAACGTGGGAGCACCATTCGAGCGTATTGTCATGGATGTCGCCGGGCCGTTTCCAATCAGTGATGCGGGTAATAAGTATGTCCTTGTCGTCATTGACTATTTCAGCAAGTGGCCTGAAGTGTATCCCATGCCGAATCAAGAAGCCACAACAGTTGCGGATGCATTAGATAACAACTTGGTAAGCCGTTTTGGAGTCTGCAGTTTTTAGGGAAGTATGCAAAATCCTCAACATACACAAAACACGAACAACGCCTTTGCACCCGCAATCAGACGGCATGGTGGAGAGATTTAATCGGACTTTGGAAGAGTATCTTAGAAAAGTGGTTGATAAATAAAAAAGATTGCGATACACACATACCACTATTTCTCATGGCTTATCGAACGGCGGTTCATGATACCACAGTAGCTTCACCATCTAAAATTGTTTTTGGAACAGACTTAAGATTACCTGCGGATTTAAAGTTTGGAGCGAGTCCTTCAGCTGAAATTCCTATACACAATTATGTTTCCAGAAAAAGTGAAGAAATGAACGAAGTGCATCAATTTGTAAGACAGCGTACGCAATTTGCCAGATACGACTTGCGCACAAATTCAGAGGGATTTACGGAAGGAGAGCTTGTTTTCCTCTATAACCCACAAAGGAAGAAAGGCTTATCCCCTAAGCTACAAACACACTGGAAAGGACCATATAAGATAATTAAAAGAATTAACGATGTCGTGTATCGGATTCAGAATACTGCAGGCGTTAGACGAAAAATGAAAGTAGTACATTTAGAAAGGTTGGCGCCATTCAGAGAGAGAAAGAGGATTAACATCTGTTCGGGACGAACAGATTTAGGTGGAGGGCAGTGTTACGAAATGATGTAATTTGCCCCATAGTGCAAGCAATCAACAATAATTAATGAGACGTAAGACAATTCAGCGCACTAAGCATGTGTTAGAAAGAGACGGAAGATCATTCAGCGCACTGAGGCAGTGTGCGAGAAAGAGATGGAAGATCAGCGCATTAAAACACATGAGTGCAAATGAGATGCCAATAGCATGCGTCATTCACGAAACGAGTAGAAGGTTCTCGAAACAAGTCGAAGCTTGTCGAAACGTGTCGAACTGATGCATGCAGTATATAAGGGAGCCGCATCAGAGGTACAGTACTTCAGTTGTGATTTAATAGTGAACTAGTGCGTCTCGTGAGTGAACATTGTAAAGATAAATTGTAGTAATTCATCAGTTGATATAAGTGATTATTCTTTAAGTTGTTATTTAAATTAATAAAGTTAATTAATACTAGTTGAAATAATACTAGTTAAAACCAAATATAAGTGCGTTTTTATTTTGTACACAATCCAGCGATACGACCTCGTAGAACAGTTTTCCGTAGACTGAATTTTCGTAACAATATATACAATAAATTAACTAAAATACATTTTTGTTTTAATAAATTATTAGGAAAATGTAATTCGACTCTACCATAAAATTAATAATACGTATCAATAAATTTGTATAGGTCTTTCTTATTGTAATTAAAATATCACATTATAAAATGTATGGTACAACCACACATTGTATTAACAGTTTTAATATTACTGAACTAATGGGACGCTTCCTATTGACCAATTTTAATGGTATGAATTATTATATTTCTATTGAAATGCTATTAATTTACCATGATTTTTTTCTGGGTGTAAATATAACGTCTGAACGTATGAATTTTACAAACATTTGTTTTTTAATTGCGTTTTTTGTTTGTTAATAAGCTTATTTAAAAATATAAAGTAAGTGATTTTTATTAGTATGCTTATTAAGAAATCTGAGTCTGCAAATATTTATAAAAATGTTTATTGGGATGTTTTATGTTAGGTTATATAACAGGACCTTTAATAGTACTTTTTTTTTGATAAATATTTTTTTATCCAAAATAAATGCAACCATTAAGATTTCAAATTTCAGTTGCAACAATTTCATTTTTAACGTTTTGTTTTGGCGCGATTGAACATTTATTGAAAATGTCTAAAAATTATATTTGTAATTTGTCGACCTCTTATTTTGTTTATTTATTAGTATTTTGTTTGGGCTCAAGATCCGGTTAAATAATGAAAATACTCGTTTTTGTTTTAAATTTTTATTTATTTTTAATTTCCGATATTTCGACGTCCATCGGACGTCATCTTCAGGGAGAACTATAAAAGATCATACACTTGTTAACAATGACATATTTACATTTTCAACATATTTATATTACAAACATATATTTATATTTTATTACAAAAACTTACAATGTTGTCAAATATTAAAACATTAAACAACTGTAGACAGTGCGTCAACAAGTCTGTCTTTTACACTTTATGATCGTCTACTGATTTTTCATATTCTTCGTTTTTGTTTTTCAACCAAATTCCTATAGATGTGGGCGCATTTGTCCGTGTCCGTTTTAAAGTTGAGTCTTCTCTCCGATGTTTGGTTGATTATGTGTAACAATTATAATGTGTAGCGTCTGATGTTGTTTGTCTCTTGTTGTAATATTTCCACTCTCTCGAAGTCTGGTTTGTGTTGCCCTTTGGTACAGTGGGCGCCTAGCGCTGTTTTTTGTATAATTGTTTTGGTGGTCGATTTATGTTCCGATTTGTGCGATGTTATTTTTGTCCTTAATTGTGTTTTGGTAGTACCAACATATACTTTGTTGCATACGCTGGATCCGGCACCTGTGCATTTTATCCTATATATCACGCCTGATTTTTGCATATTGTCCATTTTTTTCTTCATATTACTGTAATATTGTCTTATTGTGTTGCTCGTCTTTAATGCAATTCGATATTTGTCTTTGTTGTATATATCTGCACCAATGAATCTTTCTGCTAGTCCTGGTATATATCCATTAATACGAAGAGCAAAATGGACATTATGGAAAAAACAGGCGTGATAAATAGGATAAAATGCACAGGTGACGGATCCAGTGTTTGGAATAAAGTATATGTTGGTACTACCAAAACACAATTAAGGACAAGAATGTCATCGCATAAATCGGAACATAAATCGACCACCAAAACAATTAAACAAAAAACAGCGCTAGGCGCCCACTGTACCAAAGAGCAACACAAACCAGACTTCGAGAGAGTGGAAATGGACGTATATGGTATCAATAAAAACAAAATATATTTTACTTTAAACTTAATTAAAACATTTCAAATAAAAAAATAAAATTCCAACATACATTAAGCAAATGTGAATGATGTTTCCGTTTGCAATAGCATATCTCCCAAACGCAACGATATGCGTTTGCGTTTCACATCGACCTGCACAATGAATGCGATCGCCGTTGTTTAATACAGTATTTTTCATTTTGCTGCGGTGTATCAGGCAGTCACACTCAACACCAATATCTATAAAGGCGCCAAAAAGTGTAATATTGGTAACAGAGCTAGCAAAAAACAAAATGTTTGATAGCAAAAGAAAATAGTGTATTTGAAATGCATTAATTCTACCAGTGACGACATCGCCCGCAGACAAATCAGTCAACCGTGTGATGCCCTGCTTGAATAGCGGTTTGTCGAAATCTGAGCGATAACCCTGAAAGAGTTCACGCTGCAAGGCCTCAAGTACAACCTCCAACTGCTAAAATATTTAAAATAATTAAATAAAAACCAATCATTTGTGCAAGTGCTGCACGTACGCGATCTTTAGGTATCTTAAAGTCAACGATCAGTTCGTAAATATTTGACTGCGTAGCACATTCTCGAATTTTAGCAATAAAATTAGCGCTGCCCATATCAGCCAATGGTAGCTTGAAAATTTAAAAACCTAAATAAACAAATAATAAATATTAACACGCTTATTGGCCGCAACATACCTCTCTGGATGCACCCACGTCCAGTCCAATGGATTGTCCAAAGTGTCACCAACGAATAATGTACTGTGATACACGATTAACAAAATGTAAACAATAAAAAATTCCAATGACACGCGCTGGAATACACTCTGTAGAATGTATCGTAGTTTCATCAAAAACATACGTATCATTATGTGTTGCTGGCGGAAATAGAAAAAACTCAATATGCCTTAAATGCGATGGGAAACGAATTAATATCCGAATTCTTGGAGTTTCTTAAGACTGTTGAAGAGGCTACGATATAGACAATACCCTAAGATAAATGTATATATTGTTTTCCTTGAACAAATATTGGACAAAATTACAAAGAAAGGCGAGAAAGTATGCTTCAGCGAAAGTATTAACATGTACAGTTTTACTAGAATACATTTTTCGAAACGATTTATGTTAAAAAAATATATATGTTTATTGGAATCGGAAAATTCCAGCGGATGATGACATTTATTTAGAAGACGATCTTCCCGATGTTGACGCGGAGAATTCGATGACGGAGCAAAAAGACAAAATTTATTGTCATTCGTCATATTTTGAACACAAAGGAGAAGCAGGCGAACCACTAATATGATTAACAAATATAATTTTTTTTTGCATTAATATATATATACACGGATAGAAAAGATTTGTTTGAATATGTTTGAATGTAATTAAAAAGTAATTCGAAATTACCATACATGTATTAGGAATGAAGTGAAATTAAATTATAATCGAAATTGAATTTATTTTTGTTCACGTGTAAACATTATTATGTTGTCCAGCAGAATCTGTCAACATTTACCATAAATATGTTACAATACCAACATAAAATTTTAATTGCATTTGAATAAACTATTTCTTGGCAATTTACTTGGTTAAAATTATGGTTCGAAACACAGAAAATGCTAATCAAATCTAAATACAACGTATGTTCGCAACGCTCGTCTTAATTCGATAATTTATCAACTGACGAAAGTTGGCAATGTTGTGCAGCATTTTCTACCTACGCCATCTTTTGCCATCGTTGGAACATATTGATGTTTAAAAACAAACAAAAAATAAATTGGATTTAAATAAATGTATTCTTGCAACATTCTTCTTGTATATGAAGTTGGCACTCGTTAAGCAGAATTTTCTGCCTACGTCTCTTTTGGCGTCGTTTGGAGTATGTATAGGAATACAAAGTTGACACTCTGCGTACGTGTATTTGTTGTTCTTGAGAAAACGTGTTCGTGTCGGTAATAATTTTGTTATTTGTAAATTAAACAAATATATAAATTGTGTTACAAAAAGTACAAATAGTAACAGAATAAATATAGTGCAGTATATAATTTCTGAAACTAAAGTGAAAAGACCACAAATAAAAATCTGTGTTTCGATTTTCAAACAGAATTTGGCATGATTTTTACATAAGCCTCTGTGAATTCCTTGCCTACGCTATGTACTGTGCTGAGATCAACTGTAACTGTACCAAATATAAAGCGAGCCGGGATCGTCTGGTTTAGCGTGTGCTGGTGCAATTGTGCATTCATTGATGCTGTCACTTGTAAATGACAGCATTATAATGTAAGTCAGAGCTCATTGCAACACTGTTCAAGTCTCAATACAACCCTGTTTACAAATGATTTATCAGTCAATTACATATTATGTTTACATAAAATTCCAAACATACATGTTATTGCATGCAAAATTATGTTTGGGAGAGCCCTTTTTTTGCAGCGTGTATATATATATATATATATATATATATATATATATATAAAAATATATATATATATATATATATATATATATATATATATATATATAAATATATATATAATATGATTAACAAATATATTTTTTTTTGCTTTAATATATATGTAAATACCAGAAATATCACAGCCCTAAATATCAAATTCTTTAGATCGTCTTTGAGACAACCATCTCTCAAACATCCGACAAATAAATATTCCTAGCAACTTTCAAATTTTGGATTTACTTAATTGTTGTGGATAAATCAAGCGTAAGGAAAAAGTACGCCATTTTACTTTTTTATAGAAGACAAAGGTCAAAATACCTCAAAAGTGTTGATGCAAATGTCCAAGAACTCAGGATGTTTGCTATCAGTCAACTGTAAATATCTCAATTTTCATTGCTGCTGTGGCAAACATCTCGTAACTATCTGCATATATGTCATATTTAAAAAATATTAATAGTTTTTCTGCAACTTTATTGAAACAGTCAATACAGTAAATTGCTATTTCGTTAGCAGTTTAATTACACCAAACATATTGGTTAAGGATTTGACTGAGGCATGATAGTTGTTTGAGAGTTGTTTGTACAGCATTATCGCTTTTTTAATTAGTCGATCAAGCGCTTCAACAACCCTTAAACAGCTAATTGTTACTTGGCTATGATTTTATATTTCCAGAATGTTTTTCTAAAACAGTGTGAAAAGCCGACGGATTTTTCATCTAAAAACCACAACAAAAAAATATATGCTTCGATTTTCAAAGAGAATTCGGCATGTTTTTTGACATCAGCCTCCGCGGATTCCCTGCCTACGTTAAGTGCTTTACTGAGACCAAATGTAACTGTACCAAAAATTCGTTATTGTTATTTAACGATACCGACAAAAATTGAAGAAATATTCCCTACAGAATTCGTAACAACTTTTGTGGATTATTGCCGTTGTTATATAATGACAAGAATCGAAAATGTAGCGCGAAATTTATTGTGCCGCTATAACTTGCGACAATCGTTAACTTATATTTGAATTGTCATTCGAAAATTTATTTTGTTAACAGTTTGAAAAATAAATAAAATCATGTCTACGTGATATATAGCCATGATATTATCTGAGTCGTCGGGTTATAATGCCAGTACTGTAGATAGACGTCGGCTAAGAACGTTGGAAGATCTTTCGATCTTACCGAAAGTGAGTCTTACGGAAAGTGAATTCGGTAACACTCCGGATTTGGTCTACGAAATCATGGATGGCATAGAAATCCACATACCGAGGTCAGGATAATGGGTATATCTGCATCATTATCAATATATCTATAGGTTTTATCCGCACTTCGGTTTTACGCACCTGGTTATTTGCATGAGGCAAACATCGATAAGTTGTTTATTGCATTTAGTGATAGATGCAATAAATGATTTGTTTCTGAGGCTGTGTGTTACATTCCCTATGATACCTGCAGCTCGGGAAATGTTCCAAAATGCACCACAACCTTTCGAAGAAGCAATTGGTGCAATAGAGTTCCGTCACGTGGCGATTGTTGGATCAAAGCAACATGAAGAAGCAGAATTTAAATCAACATAATAATAATAGTTTGGATCTTCAGTCATACTGCATACAACTTAGGCCGAGCTCTCTCGCCATTTGAGCTGTGCGTATTATATTTGTACTCAAAGTGGTGGGACCTACATTATGGTTTCATATTTGATTGATTGATTGATTGCAAGGAGGGGGGAGCCCCGCTGTGTATAACACAGAGTACACATAGGCCATAAAGTAGGATCGTTGTTACCCCTCAGATCATATGTCGCTTGTAGTGTGTTGTAGCTACTGTTTTGCTACTCAATGTTGGTTAGATATTCCGTCGAATTGACAAAGTCTCTTAGTTCTTTCCAGTCCAAGCCTTCCAGTGGTTTCAATGATGATATAAGGGGAACTTCAAAGTGGATAAATCTTAGTCTGGCAAAAGCCGGGCAGTGACACAAGTAGTGCTCAATTGTCTCTGTCTCTTCCTCATAGAATTTTATTCAATTATTAATAAAAATTCAAACATTTTCCGAATCATTTTTCAATTGTTGTCAAAAATTTGGTTTTGACAAAATTTCATTTCATTTGGCACAGCATAAATGAAAATTTTGTTTTACCAGACAAAATATATATAGTCATCGAGTAAAAAGTTACCGATTGGCACAGGCAATAAGTGTTAGAATTTTGTTTGTCTTGGATTTGTCCGGGGAGCACAAGAGCCACTTAGTGGCTTGGACCACGCCTGATTCATCCCATGATGTTTTATGTAGTTGATAAGCCCATGAGCTTTTTTCGTTTTTAAGAAATTGGAATGGTCTGCCTGTTATACAATCTCAGTCATAACCGGCAGACCATTCCAATTTCTTAAAAACGAAAAAAGCTCATTTCCGATCCATTTCTCGTCAATTCGTCGCCACTTTCGTTCCCTTCGTTGTTACAGTGTTCTGGGACCCAGATAATATCCTTTGTGTTAACCAGTAAGATATCAGCAAGGGCCTCACCTTGTCCGTGAATATAGCTTTAATGTAAGCTTGGCTGTCTGTGAAAATTTTAATACATTTGTCTACACAGTAATGGTTTTGTATTTATAGCCACTACTTCCGACTGAAAGACTGTGTTGTGGTCATGCAGGCGGGGGCTTTCTTTTGCAGAATTGGCTTCACAGAAGAAGCCAGCTCCAGTGCAGCCGTTAAGTTTTGATCCGTCAGTGTATAGGTGAATCCTCTGGTTGATAGATAATACCGTTGTTGCAATACCGTTGTTCCATTCCTCACTAGTCCGGAAAATGAACTTTCCGGAGGTATGATAGATTGCCTCCGGGATGCGGTCGCGGTGAGAGAATACCACCCTGTGGGGTAGCGAAACACCCTTCCCCTTAGAGTAATATCGCCCTGCTGACAAGTGATGGATCTGTTGCACAACATATGAAGTACCCAATGTACAATAGCTGAGTCTACGTCGAAGGAGGCAAGGAATGAAATCAGTGTGGACGTTAATAAAAGCACCCTCAAAATCAATGAAGGCTGCTAGAGTGAGTCCTTTCAGGTCCATAGATCTTTCGATTTTGTTAACATGTACGGCGGTTTTGGATCGTCCCTTTATTTATGCATGTTGCTTAAATTTAAGCTGCTCATATGGGATTTTCTCCTTAACCATGGGTCGCATTTGCATTCCAGTGAGAAGGACATAAGACTTATGGGTCTATAAGCCTTGGGGGTTGAGTGGGTTTTCTTAACCGGCTTAAGTATGAAAACGACTTTTGATTCTCCTCCAGCTCCTTCAGTCCTCAGAGTTACCTGCCCTAACCCCCAGCCTTTCCATTAGGAGTTCTGGTTGGGAGTGGGTTTTCGAAAGGAATTTCTTAATTCTTGCTGTTTTTGTAACACAATCAACTTGTGAACAGAAGAGACCCTCTATTTGCGGAGCGCATTTTCTTTTTACACAAACTGGGTTTTTGGTAGTATAGATCCCAGTGCTCCGTAGTATTTAATACTTTTAACTTTGTTGAAAAGTATCCGAGTATCCGTTCTTAGATTTTTCAAATCCCCCGTCATCCAGGGTTTTTTCTTGAAGGACGCTTGGATACGAAAAGGGCAATCCTCTTCAAAGATATTTATAAGGCTATCTCCACCAGATCGGGCAGGATGTCGATACAGTCCAAACATACCACGGTGATACTGTTTTTTTTTATTATAATGTGGGATACAAAATAGAGCCACAGCACTCAGACAGGGTTATATCCATTGTGCTGTGACCCAGTTCCCTGGTTTTTAAGGATACTTCTTAGATTCATTATTGAATCTAAGAAGGCTATCGTGTGATAGAGAGTGAATCTGATCCTCTCTCTTCACGTCTGTGCCAGAGATTTGCCTTCTAATTCTAGAAAATGCTGGACAGTCACAGAGATAGTGCTCTGTGGTGCCAGTTTCTTCGTAGCAGGCAGAACATAAGGCGCTTTCGGCCAGGCCGATTGCGTTCATGTGTTTTTCACATGCGTTGTGTCCCGTTAGAAGTCCCGTCAGTTTCCTGCACTCCTTTCTACTTAAGGAAAGTAGAAACGAGGCCGATCTTTTGGTTATCGTCGGTGTCATGAGCTTGGAGAATCTGCATTTCGTCTCATTCAGCCATCTGCTCTTGTGTGCGGAGGCGACCCAAGAGCTGATGACGAATTTTCCCGTAGATGCAGGTAGTCCAAGCACAGGTTCTGGCCCAAATGGATTATCCTCAGGTCCAGCACGTGCTAGTTCGTCAAATGTTTCATTGCCCGAAACTCCTTTATGGTCCGGCACCCAAATCAGTTTCAGTGTATTGTATTTACCAACACAATTGAGACGTGATCTGCATTGACGTACAATTTTGGATGTGATGACCTGGTTGTTCAAAGCCATAAGAGCAGCCTGACTATCGCTGCAAACTGATATAGCCCTGTTCTGCCATCTATTATCCGCAATGTAGTCCATAGCCATAAGTATAGCATAGACTTTGGCTTGAAATACCGAGGTATTATCGACTAAGGCAAAGTGAAGTCTGCGGTCATCCAGTTCCACAAACACTCCAGCACCAGATCCCTGATCGGTTCTGGAGCCGTCTGAGAAAATGCGGTATGACCCTCTACCTGGCTCACAGTCAGGCGTTAGCCAGTCTTGAATGTCAGGTTGGCAGACCTCAAAATTTCGTCTTGGTAATATTTCTGTTATCATTGCATCAGAGGGCATCTCCAGTTGACAGGTGTCTAATGGAGTGTCAAGTGCAATGTCAGAGATATTCCAGGGAACATTAAACCAGAAACCACCTCGTTTTAGTCTCCAGCAGCATTTCATGGCTTCGCCTCTGATGAAGATGTCAAGTGGTGGTAGGTTTAAAATTGCATTCAGTGCTGGACCAGGTGTAGTGGGAAAGGCACCCGTAACACCCAGACACACGGTTCTCTGAATCTTGGCATTAGTTGTCACACATTTTCGCGACAGCTTGTTCCACCAGACTACCGATGCATATGATATCATCGGTCTTATCATTGCCGTGTAAATCCATAAGGTTTTGCTCGGCGATAGTCCCCATGTCTTCCCAAAAATTCCTCTGCATTGCCAGAAGGCATTCAATGCTCGCGAAATTTTATTTTCAACATGTTTTTTCCAAAGTAGTTTACTACCTAGAGTTAAGCCCAGATATTTTACTTCGTTAGACAGAGGAATAGTGCACCCTTAAGTACTGGTAGAGATAATCCTGTCATTATTCTAGTGAAGAGAACAATCCCTGTTTTGTGATGGTTAACGGAAAGTCCGTTTGCAGTACACCAGCTGTCAATTCGGTTCAATGAGTTTTGTGTTTTAACACAGACCTCATTGAGGGAAAAGCCTGTGGCAAGAATGGCAACATCATCTACATAGGCCTGGGAATAGACACCTGGTCCATCGAGATCGTTGACTAGAAAGTCAACCAGCATACACCAGAGCAGGGGGGGGAGAACGCCTCCTTGAGGACAACCTCTATTCACCCCTGCCATAATATACTGACCGCACTCCGCCTCAGAAGTGATGGTCCTAAACATTAGCATTGACCTTAGCCATTTGACCAATGTTTCATCTATTCCATGCCTTCTAGCTGCGTCACACATTCCATCAAAAGTCGCATTATCAAAAGCACCCTCGATGTCAACAAATATGCCCATCACGTACATTTTCCTCTGAAAAGCATGCTCGATCCGGCCAACCAGATGTTGCATTGCTGTTTCACAGGATTTTCCACGTTGGTAGGCATGTTGTCTTGATGATAGTGGGTACCTTGACAGCGATGTTTTTCTGATGTGCAGCTCAACTAGTCTTTCTAGACACTTTGATATGAAGGACATCATACTAATGGGTCTGAAGCTCTTGTAGTATTTTCTTCCAACTTTAGGAATGAAGGCTATTTTAACTAAACGCCAGGATGTCGGAATGTATGCCCATGCGAGATTTGCTCTAAAGATCTTCTTTAGGCATGGTAGCAATTGGGTTATACCTTCCTGTAGCATGACTGGGTAGATGCCATCCGGTCCAGGTGACTTGAAGCCATCAAAAGAGGCCACTGCGTATTGGATAGCTTCATCGTACACAACCAATCTGGCAACCTACCAGTCATGTTTTGTCACATTAGAGTTGTTATTGCAGTCCCCAGTGCTGGGATTACAAAGTGGCCCTATGTGGATTTGATTTCCCGGAAAGTGAGTCTCAACTAGGACACTGAGTGCCTCTGTCTTAGACTCACTATACGAGCCATCAGGTCTCCGCAGTGAGTCCAGTCGAGCAGTTCGGTCTCTTTTAAGAAACTTGACCAATTTGCTAGTCTCACTGCAGGATTCGATGCTACTGCAGAAGTCTTTATAGGAAACACTTTTCGATTTACGAATTCGTTTCTTATACTCTTTCTGCTTAGCTCGATAAAGAAACCAGTCAGAGTCTAAGTTGCTCCTTAGGACCCTATTTAGAAGTTTTCTGGAATCCTTGCGCAAGGTTTCAAGACAAGCGTTCCACCCTCGAACGGAATGTCAATCACTTCCTGTCTTCTGCCAGTCACAAACGTGGGTTTATTACCAGAGTTGTGAATGTTTAGATTGGAGGTCATGATGAAGTCAAGGAGTCTGGTACCTCGTGCGTTGCATTTACTGCTGCGCCACACAGTGTGTTGAGCATTAGCGTCACAGCAAAGAATATGGACGGTCACAGTACTCTATGAGCTCAAAAATTGCCTTTGGCGGAGCAGGCAGTAGTGAGTATTAGGGGAAATAGCTTGAGGCGACAATCAGATGCTTCCATCCACTATCGCTGTCATAGCTCACTTTCGCTGCCACCAGGTCTTGCCCACAGAATTGGGTTTACTTGGTGACAGCAAAATGTTTCGATACTATAAGACAGCTTCTAGGCCTTGCGGCTTGCTCATCGTATAGTATGGTTTCACCACGTAGTTCACTAAGACCACAGATGCGTTTGTTATACACCCATGGTTCTTGAATAGCTGTGATGTGAGGTAATGTATGCAACATGGAGGCCGCTTACCTAGTAAAGCGGTAGCAGCTTTAGAATGTTGCAGATTGATCTGAGTGAATATCATGACAGGATAATTAACTCGTTTCTCATCATATGCCTATTCATTTGGAATTGATTCGGAATTTGATCCGTCCAAAGAATAAGTTTAGATGGCTGTCGTACTTAGATAGCATGACATCTAACGACTTCTGGTCTAAGCCAACAACCAGGGTTGAGCCCTCCTTGTCCTCCCGACCTCGCTCTGGTTTATGGCTATAGATTTTCCATCCGTTCGTTTCGATGCAACGGTTCTGAGCACGTAGGCATGCAAACACTTCCGCTGTTTTCCTGATAGGACCAGGTATCCAGCATATTGCTCGCCTGCGTTTGGGTTCGTCTCCGCTGAAAACACCGAAGCGCGATTTGCCCAAGGGGGGATTTTAGCAACGGCTGTGGCAATCCAATCAAAATTGGCTTGAGACGAGCATAGCACCTTCATGATGCCATCACTCGTCTCATAGCCTTTTGCGTTTGCACTGACACCGCCGGTGCTGACTAGCCGCCAAAGATGATCGGTGCAGTGTTTTACTTCTGCATCATTCATCTTTTGCTCCTTCCCCAATTTGCCAATAATCGCAACCGGAAGAGCTTTGCGAGCAGCATCACGATATGATACTGCTAGCCTACCTCTGCCAGTGGATGTTGAAGGCAGTTCATCCGCAGCCGATCCGGAACATGAAGCACCAGTGCTCTTGCTTGTGGAAGCAGTATCACTGGAAACTGTCGAGTTCTGGGAGTTACGGGGTTTCGCAGTAGCAGTGAAGGTTTTAAACTTCTTGCCATTGCGCTTCTCAGGTGCATTGGCAGCCACCACAGCAGCAGCGGATGGTCCGGCTTCAGTCGTGGTAGCTGGGGAAGAGAGAGCTCCAGCGCCGCCTTTAGCCTTTTCAGCCTCTTTGCGATCTTTCGCTTTATTCTTCCTTCTCCTACTCACCTGGGCATCGGACAACCTGACCTCTGTATTCAGAGATCCGGCTCCTTTTCCGGGTGACAGAAAGGAGCCCTGAGAGGAAACAACATTGTAGGAGGATTTGTCGTAGGCATAGCCGAACCGACACTTTCCTCTACTGGTATGGGAACTACTGCGTTGTCGTTATCCTCCTCTAGATTCCTAGCTGTCTCATAAATTTGGGAGATGGAGGGGCACGATGAGCCACTGCTACAGGAGCATAAGGGTTCATTGTACCAGGGTTGGTTGCGTGGATTGAGGCCTCAAGAATCATTGCCTCAGCCGCCGAAGCGGGTGGATGCCACTTTTGTGGGTACCACCTATGGTAGTATTTAGTTCATTACTCATCACAAGCCTGTCTGACAAGGGTGACCCTACCAGAAACTTTAAAAAGTTTCCGTCAGCTTAGCCTTATTGAGTCATTGTAACTTAAGCCCCCACACCACGCCAAGGTAACCACCACGTTGGGGTGATACTGTAGACTCCGCGGACCAATCTGCAGTATTCCAGATGGATTTTGGGGGTGTCAGAAGTCTCGATAATCGCGATAATCTCGATAAGTGCGTCGTTCCCCACTTCCTCCAGCAGCCCCCTTGTATGTTCGTCAATCTTTCCACAGGGCTAGCTTTCATCGCAAACTTGCGTTTATCATCAATCGATCTACGTGCCACCCCGGATACGTCTTGCCGTTCGGCTTCGACCTGTTCGTCGCTGACTCACCTTCACGACCCTGTATCTTAGTTTCGCAGGCTCCTGCATTTCGCAGTGCTGGCCGAAACGCCACATTGGACGAGCACGACGGGATGATATCGCTGGGAAGAGGTCCCTTATTTTTAGGCATGTTGTAACGAACCTTTTTGGCCGATGCCGAGGTATCACTAGTCGTGTCCAGGGTTTATATTTTGGAGAGTAACACAATTTTTAATATTTTTTTTTTAAATCACAAGTTTTATTAATCGATAAACAAAATTAAATTTACTTAGAAAATATTTTTGTAACAAAATCAAATCTTTAACACTATTCATCATGCTCTCGACGTAGGTGCGGGTATAGGTCGTAATCCGTGGCCGGACTGCACTGATCAAAATCCGTATACTCACAACTCTGTCCTTGATTTCTGCGGCGACGACTCTCCTATGGTATGATCTAACTCCTACTCTCCGTCTGCATCTCCTGCAGTAGGGTGTTTTGATCAGAGTCTCGGCCTATTCTCCGGCTACCTCTCCTGCAGTAGGGTGTGTTGTCAGGCGGTCAGAGTCACGGCCTACTCTCCGTCTGCCTTTCTGCAGTAGGGTGTCTTGACGAGCGATCAGTATTCCAGAATTCAAATTTAGGCGGCCAAAATTATTTTAGTATCATTTTAACGAATTTTAGGATGCCGAGTTTGATCCCATATTCGGTTTTTGAATTCTTTTCGTAGAAGTTAAAAATCACGGGCTACTAAAAAAAAGTAATTTCATATTTTTTGTGGATTTTATGATTTGTGGACCAATATGTATCATACATTCTTTCACAAATATGTATAAGTATGTCAATATTTTAATTTTTTCAAATTAAGTCAACTTTAGACCCTTCCCACATACATTAAAGTGGTCAAAATCAAAATTTTTCTGATATCATTGTAAACAAATTTTGACTTTTGGCTCTGCCTGGCTCTGCCTGCCTCTCTTGCAGTAGGGTGTCTTGACCAGCGGTCAGAGTCACAGCCTTCTCTCTTCCTGCCTCTCTTGTAGTAGGTGTCTTGACCAGCGGTCAGAGTCACAGCCTATCAACTACTAAAATGCCTCAATATTAAACATTTTCTTGTGACCTCTTACTGATTCTTAAATAATTTGAAACTAAAAAAAATATCGTGTTGTAATATGAAATATCCCAGAAAACCCTATTTAGTATTAGTGTCAAGTTGAGTTTTTCATACATAAGGAAACATACATTACTGCCCAATGATTTATAAATTTATTTTATAAGAATATCCCTTAATAAGGCAACCTAACTCACTTCGTATGCGTTTTTATTAGGTCTAACCGTTTATAACCCTTTATAAATTAAAAATATCATACAAAATAAACTGTCTACAACTTTTGAATCTTATTCGTCTATTTAATCTATAATATAATATAATATTGATACTATTGATATTTAGTTAACAAAAAAAAGTTTCTTCTGGTATTTGAACCCATACCTCCCGAGTACAAGACCTGAGTTCTCATCGTTACGCTATCAACCTCAATTCCTACAGATCATTTATTCCAAATCTGAAATCAAATGACTAAAATTTGTGAAGCATCGACAATAAATGAAAATAATTTTTTTTTTTTTGGAATATGACATTAAAAAAAAATAGATTGTTTCACAAATTTTGTTTTTGAAGCATAAATCTCAAACAAAGGGAGATGCATGTGTTGACTAAGGGGTAGAGCAGTGGACCTTAACGCCAGAGTCTGGAGTTTGATTCCAGCTTGTGGCAACTGAAATATAAAAAACATTTTTATTAAATTGTTAAAATTATATGAAGTAAAAAATAAATAATAAATATAGGAACACAAGTGAAAAGAAACAAAAGAAAGGAAAAGTGAAAATAGTGTAAGAAAAAAACCTTTTTTGTATTAAAAGTACAAAAAATGTATTAATTTTTCTATACTTTTTTGGACAGCTAAATAATTGCAATTTCAATAATTTAAGACAAATTTATTTAAAAATTGCTCTGAAATTCAATAAAAATATGTACCTTTTTTTTATATTTTTCATACAAGAACATGAATTTATTTAAAACGAAAGTAAATATCTTTGGACATAATACCAATACAAATGTATTTATTTCAAAGACATTTTTATTTGTTTTTAATACATTTTTTTAGTGTTCTTATTTTTTAACACTTATAACTCAATACAATAACTATACACATAATTACGTGGTTAAAAATCAAAAAGTGTCTAATACTATCTTTAAAAATGTTCAGTAGACAGATAAGATATACCTTTATCCAACATAGTATATTATCTAACAGGAAGTAGGAAGAGAGGACTATTCCATAGCCAAGAGCTTCAGACCCATTAGTATGATGTCCTTCATATTAAAATGTCTAGAAAGACTAGTTGAGTTGCACATCAGTAAAACATCGTTGTCAAGGTACCCACAATCGTCAAAACAACATGCCTACCAACGTGGAAAATCCTGTGAAACAGCATTGCAACATCTGGTTGGCCGGATCGGGCATGCTTTTCAGAGGAAGATGTACGTCATGGGCATATTTGTTGACATCGAGGGTGCTTTTGATGATGCGACTTTGGATGGAATGTGTGACGCATCTAGAAGACATGGAATAGATGAAACATTGGTCAAATGGCTAAGTTAAATGCTAATGTGTAGGACCATCACTTCTGAGGCGGAGTGCGGTCAGTATAATATGGCAGGGGTGAATAAAGGTTGTCCTGAAGAAGGCGTTCTCTCCCCCTGCTCTGGTTAATGCTGGTTGACTCTCTGCTCAATGATCTTGATAGACCAGGAGTCTATTCCCAGACGTATGCAGACGGGTTGCCATTCTTGCCACAGGCTTTTCCCTTAATGAGGTCTGTGTTGAAACACAAAACTTATTGAACCGAATTGACAGCTGGTGTACTGCAAACGGACTTTCCGTCAACCATCACAAAGCAGGGATTGTTCTCTTCACTAAGAAAATAATAATGACAGGACTACCACCAGTACTTAAGGGTGTCACCATTCCCCTTTCTAACGAAATAAAATATCTGGGCTTAATTCTAGATAGTAAACTATTTTGGACAAAACGTGTTGAATATAAAATTTCACGAGCATTGAATGCCTTCTGGCAATGCATAGACATTTTTGGGAAGACATGGGTACAACGCCGAGCAAAACCTTATGTATTTACACGGCAATGATAAGACCGATGATATCATATGCATCGGTAGTCTGGTGGAACAAGCTGTCACGAACGTGCGTGACAACTAGTCTTGCAAAGATTCAGAGAACCGTGTGTCTGGGTGTTACGGGTGCCTTTTCCACTACACCTGGTCCAGCACTGAAAGGAATCTGAAACATACCACCACTTGATATATTCAACAGAGGCGAAGCCATAAAAGGCTGCTGGAGACTAAAACGAGATATTTCTGGTTTAATGTTCCTTAAAATATTTCTGACATTGAACTCAACATCACTAAACACCTGTCTACTGGAGATGCCCTCCGATGCAATTATAACATATATATTACCAAGACGAAATTTTGAGGTTTGCCAACCTGACATTCAAGACTAGCTTAAGCCTGATTGTGAGCCAGGTAGAGTGTCACATCGTATTTTCACAGACGGCTCCAGAACCGATCAGGGATCTGGTGTTGGAGTGTTTGTGGAACCGGATGACCGCAGACGCCACTTCGCCTTAACCGACAATACCTCGGTATTTCAAGCCGAAGTTTATGCTATACTTATGGCTATGGACTACTTTGCGGATAATAGATGGCAGAACATAGCTATATCTGTTTGTCAAGCTGTTCATATGGCTTTGAACAACCCGGTCATCAGCAGGGCTCAGGTGGAACCGTTTCATTTTTATAGAACTGGAACCGTTTTTTATTTTTTTTATGAAACCTAAACTGGAACTGGAATCGTTATTTTATTTTTTATAGAACCGGAACTGGAACAAAAACCGGAACTGGAACCATTACTATATATATATATATATATATATATATATATTTATATATATATATATATATATATATATATATATATATATATATATATATATATATATATATATATATATATATATATATATATATATATATATAAATATATATATATATATATATATATATATATATATATATATATATATATATATATATATGCTTTTTTATATCAATAGTTTAAAACATACATGTCTTACATGAATAGGATTCACGATGTTTGAATACAAACACAAATTATTTTCTATAAATGTTTATTAAGCCCCTTATCATGTATCTTTTTATTATCGTCTCATTTTCAGTCCCCTTCGTCTAAAATTGGTATAACGTATTCGTTTCCAACGTTTGTTCAATATTTTTGTTTTAGTGGCTGTCTGGCTTAAATTCTGTCACCCAAATTCCTTCGTTAAAGGTCTCTAAGTTTTGTCTAATTTCTAAAGTGTCGCCTGTCTATGATTCTCCGTCCGTCTTACAACACCCCTATACTCATTTTGGTGTAGTTAAAGATAAAATGTCAATATCTAATATATATCATACAGATATGTCCAAATCTTTGAAACCACACCATCTGGAAAGATGATTTTTAGCTAATAACTTAAAATTGTGTTGTTTCACCACCATACCATTTATATTAGTGTTAAATAAATACGGAATATAGTTAAAATAAATGAAGATGTAGTTATGTATCTACATATTTTGGACGTATTAAAAAAGACAAAATGCAGTTATTTGCAATACAAATGTATTAAAACTTGTATATAAATGCAGTAAAATTATGTAGTTAATTGCATACAAAATACCTATATCAATGAAGTGAAAACGAATACATTTGTGTATGGACGTAAATCAAACACCAATGTATTTATTTTAATAATATTTTTCGTCTTTTTATACAGTTTTTTTTCGTTGTACTAGTTGGACATGTGCACAGCTTCACCGGTGCGAAGTTTTTGGATATATTTTTTTGATTTGAATTATATATTAGTAAAATAAGAAGTGATTATTTTACAGTTCAGCAAAATTAAAATTACGTAGATAATGAAAAGGTCAGTTCATAAAAAATTAAAAATTAAGAATAATGCAAAATTGTACTCATAATTTAACATATTTAAAGAGAAATTAGATGTGTGGTTACTTATAAATAGTAGATTTGAGATGATAATAGATTGTTGTTATAAAAAATGTATTAGTCTATAATACCTAAATCTACATGTTCACCTAAATCTAATGCACGGCAATTAATTTTTATATTCATAGATAGATATTGTTACGAAATGATGTAATTTGCCCCATAGTGCAAGCAATTAACAATAATTAATGAGACGCAAGACAATTCAGCGCACTAAGCATGTGTTAGAAAGAGACGGAAGATCATTCAGCGCACTGAGGCAGTGTGCGAGAAAGAGATGGAAGATCAGCGCATTAAAACACATGAGTGCGAATGAGATGCCAATAGCATGCGTCATTCACGAAACGAGTAGAAGGTTCTCGAAACAAGTCGAAGCTTGTCGAAACGTGTCGAACTGATGCCTGCAGTATATAAGGCCGCGCATCTGAGGCACTGTACTTCAGTTGTGATTTGATAGTGAACTAGTGAATCTCGTGAGCGAACATTGTAAAGATAAATTGTAGTAATATAGCAGTGGTAACCACCCCCACGTGGTGGTTACCTTGACGTGGTGTGGGGGCTTAAGTTACAATGACTCAATAAGGCTAAGCTGACGGAAACTTTTTAAAGTTTCTGGTAGGGTCACCCTTGTCAGACAGGCTTGTGATGAGTAATGAACTAAATACTACCATAGTCTTTTTTATTGGTGGTGTGGCAGACTCTAAAGAAACCCTACACCAACGCGATGGGTCAACATAACGATTTAACTACTCCAGGTGGTACCCACAAAAGTGGCAATCCACCCGCTTCGGCGGCTGAGGCAAGGATTCTGGAGGCCTCAATCCACGCAACCAACCCTGGTACGATGAACCTTTCTGCTCCTGTTGCAGGGGGTTCATCGTGCCCCTCCATCTCCCAAATTTATGAAACAGTTAGGAATCTAGAGGAGGATAACGACAACGCAGCGGTTCCCATACAAGTAGAGGAAAGTGTCGGTTCGGCTATGCCTACGACTAATCCTCCACTGTATGGCTGCTCGACAGTGTTGTTTCCTCTCAGGGCTCCTTTCTGTCACGTATTTGGAAACATGGGTCGATCGAAGGAAAGTGGTGCCTTACCAGCATCTAATCCTGGAGAGACCGACGCCCAACTGGAAGCTAAACTTCCATTGGAGACCGGACCCGGATCTCTGCAATCAGAGGTCAGGTTGTCCGATGCCCAGGTGAGTAGGAGTAGGAAGAATAAAGCGAAAGATCGCAAAGAGGCTAAAGGCGACGCTGGAGCTTTCTCTTCCCCAGCTACCACAGCAAAACGCGATAGATCGGTGGAGGTTACTCCGACTGAAGCCGGACCATCCGCTGCTGCTGTGGTGGCTGCCAATGCACCTGAGAAGCGCAATGGCAAGAAGTTTAAAACCTTCACTGCTACCCGTAACTCCTAGAACTCAACAGTTTCCAGTGATATTGCTTCCACAAGCAAGAGCACTGGTGCTTCATGTTCCGGATCGGCTGCGGATGAACTGCCTTCAACATCCACTGGCAGAGGTAGGCTAGCAGTATCATATCGTGATGCTGCTCGCAAAGCTCTTCCGGTTGCGATTATTGGCAAATTGGGGAAGGTGCAAAAGATGAATGATGCAGAAGTAAAACACTGCACCGATCATCCTTGGCGGCTAGTCAGCACCGGCGGTGTCGGTGCAAACGCAAAAGGCTATGAGACGAGTGATGGCATCATGAAGGTGCTATGCTCGTCTCAAGCCAATTTCGATTGGATTGCCACAGCCGTTGCTAAATTGCCCCCTTGGGAAAATCGCGCTTCGCTGATTTCAGCGGAGACGAACCCAAACGCAGGCGAGCAATATGCTGGATACCTGGTCCTATCAGGAAAACAGCGGAAGTGTTTGCCTGCCTACGTGCTCAGAACCAGGGCATCGAAACGAACGGATGGAAAATCTATAGCCATAAATCAGAGCGAGGTCCGGAGGACAAGGAGGGCTCAACCCTGGTTGTTGGCTTAGACCAGAAGTCGTTAGATGTCATGCTATCTAAGTACGACAACCATCTAAACTTATTCTTTGGACGGATCAAATTCCGAATCAATTCCAAATGAATAGGCATAGGATGAGAAACGAGTTAATTATCCTGTCATGATATTTACTCAGATCAATCTGCAACATTCTAAAGCTGCTACCGCTTTACTAGGTAAGCGGCTCTCCTTGTTGCATACATTACCTCACATCACAGCTATTCAAGAACCATGGGTGTATAACAAACGCATCTGTGGTCTTAGTGAACTACGTGGTGAAACCATACTATACGATGAGCAAGCTGCAAGGCCTAGAAGCTGTCTTATAGTATCGAAACACTTTACTGTCACCAAGTTAACCCAATTCTGTGGGCAAGACTTGGTGGCAGCCAAAGTGAGCTATGAAAGCGATAGTGGATGGAAACATCTGATTGTCGTCTCAGGCTACTTCCCTTATGACTCACTACTTCCTCCTCCGCCAAAGGCAATTGTTAAACTCATAGAGTACTGTGATCTTAAGGAGACCGGCCTTATTATTTGCTGTGAAGCTAATGCACTGCACACTGTGTGGGGCAGCAGTAAATGCAACGCACGAGGTACCAGACTTCATTAATGACCTCCAATCTGAACATTCACAACAATGGTAATAAACCCACTTCTGTGACTGCTAGAAGACAGGAAGTGATTGACCTTACTTTGTCTAACTGTAGACTGAGAGAGTCATTCTTTAACTGGAAGGTTCTTAAAGAAGATTCTTTATCGGACCACAGGTATATCGAGTTTCATACTGACCGAGAGGTGCTGCCCTCTATGACGGTAAGAAACCCTAGAAAAAAGAACTGGGTACGCTTCAGACATGAACTTGAGAATTCCCTCAATATTCCTGTCAGAATTCGTATCAAAGAAAGTATTGAGACGTCCGTTCAAGTTATGAACGATGTCATAAATTCTAGTTTTGTACGAACATGTCCGGTACGAAAAACGTTATCTAGACCTCCCGTTCCTTGGTGGAACGCTTGTCTTGAAACCTTGCGCAAGGATTCCAGAAAGCTTCTAAATAGGGCCCTAAGGAGCAACTTATCTGGTGGAACGCTTGTCTTGAAACCTTGCGCAAGGATTCCAGAAAGCTTCTAAATAGGGCCCTAAGGAGCAACTTAGACTCTGACTGGTTTCTTTATCGAGCTAAGTAGAAAGAGTATAAGAAACGAATTCGTAAATCGAAAAGTTTTTCCTATAAAGACTTCTGCAGTAGCATCGAATCCTGCAGTGAGACTAGCAGATTGGTCAAGTTTCTTAAAAGAAACCGAACTGCTCGACTGGACTCACTGCGGAGACCTGATGGCTCGTATACTGAGTCTAAGACAGAGGCACTCAGTGTCCTAGTTGAGACTCACTTTCCGGGAAATCAAATCCACATAGGGCCACTTTGTAATCCCAGCACTGGGGACTGCAATAACAACTCTAATGTGACAAAACATGACTGGCAGGTTGCCAGATTGGTTGTGTACGATGAAGCTATCCAATACGCAGTGGCCCCTTTTGATGGCTTCAAGTCACCTGGACCGGATGGCATCTACCCAGTCATGCTACAGGAAGGTATAACCCAATTGCTACCAAGCCTAAAGAAGATCTTTAGAGCAAGTTTCGCATGGGCATACATTCCGACATCCTGGCGTTTAGTTAAAGTAGCCTTCATTCCTAAAGTTGAAAGAGAAGACTATTCCATAGCCGAGAGCTTCAGACCCATTAGTATGATGTCCTTCATACTAAAGTGTCTAGAAAGACTAGTTGAGCTGCACATCAGAAAAACATCGCTGTCAAGGTACCCACTATCATCAAGACAACATGCCTACCAACGTGGAAAATCCTGTGAAACAGCATTGCAACATCTGGTTGGCCGGATCGAGCATGCTTTTCAGAGAAAGATGTACGTGATGGGCATATTTGTTGACATCGAGGGTGCTCTTGTTAATGCGACTTTTGATGGAATGTGTGACGCAGCTAGAAGGCATGGAATAGATGAAACATTGGTAAAATGGCTAAGGTCAATGCTAATGTTTAGGACCATCACTTCTGAGGTGGAGTCCGTCAGTATATTATGGCAGGGGTGAATAGAGGTTGTCCTCAAGGAGGCGTTCTCTCCCCCCTGCTCTGGTGTATGCTGGTTGACTCTCTAGTCAACGATCTCGATGGACCAGGTGTCTATTTCCAGGCCTATGCAGATGTTGCCATTCTTGCCACAGGCTTTTCCCTCAATAAGGTCTGTGTTAAAACACAAAACTTATTCCCACTACACCTGGTCCAGTACTGAATGCAATCTTAAACCTACCACCACTTGACATCTTCATCAGAGGCGAAGCCATGAAAGGCTGCTGGAGACTAAAACGAGGTGGTTTCTGGTTTAATGTTCCCTGGAATATCTCTGACATTGCACTTGACACTCCATTAGACACCTGTCAACTGGAGATGCCCTCTGATGCAATGATAACAGAAATATTACCAAGACGAAATTTTGAGGTCTGCCAACCTGACATTCAAGACTGGCTAACGCCTGACTGTGAGCCAGGTAGAGGGTCATACCGCATTTTCACAGACGGCTCCAGAACCGATCAGGGATCTGGTGCTGGAGTGTTTGTGGAACTGGATGACCGCAGACTTCACTTCGCCTTCGCCGAAGTCTATGCTATACTTATGGCTATGGACTACATTGCGGATAATAGATGGCAGAGCAGGGCTATATCAGTTTGCAGCGATAGTCAGGCTGCTCTTATGGCTTTGAACAACCAGGTTATCACATCCAAAATTGTACGTCCATGCAGATCACGTCTCAATTGTGTTGGTAAATACAATACACTGAAACTGATTTGGGTGCCGGACCATAAAGGAGTTTCGGGCAATGAAACATCTGACGAACTAGCACGTGCTGGATCTGAGGATAATCCATTTGGACCAAAACCTGTGCTTGGACTACATGCATCTACGGGAAAATTCGTCATCAGCTCTTGGGTCGCCTCCGCACACAAGAGCAGATGGCTGAATGAGACGAAATGCAGATTCCCCAAGCTCATGACACCGACGATAACCAAAAGATCGGCCTCGTTCTACTTTACTTAAGTAGAAAGGAGTGCAGAAAACTGAAACACAACGCATGTGAAAAACACATGAACGCAATCGGCCTGGCCGAAAGCGCCTTATGTTCTGCCTGCTACGAAGAAACTGGCACCACAGAGCACTATCTCTGTGACTGTCCAGCATTTTCTAGAATTAGAAGGCAGATCTTTGGCACAGACGTGATGAGAGAGGATCAGCTTCACTCTCTATCACACAATAGCCTTCTTAGATTCAATAATGAATCTAAGAAGTATCATTAAAAACCAGGGAATTGGGTCACAGCACAATGGATATAACCCTGACTGAGTGCTGTGGCTCTATTTTTTATCCCACAAAAAAAAACCATAAATTTTAAAATTACGCAAAAAATTTAAGTAATTTTGGTGAGAACAAGGCATAAGTTGGAGAATTGAAAAACGCAAATATGAAAGCATGAGTTTGTCCATTTATTGACTATTATATATTACTAGAAATATTTTTTACACTTATGGTCAAAAACAATAATTAATTAGAAATTATACATAATGGTCCATTTAATGGAATTGGTACATGTTCGATGATTTCAAACAAAAATCAGTAAGGATGATTAGGTTACATCGGACATTTTATCACTAAATTATTGCATTCTTACAGCGCTACCAATAATCAAAATATAATGTACAGTGTTAACAAATGGTCTGCTTTTTGACAAATCTTCCATACAAATTTATGTCAAAAGTAGACTACTATCTTAAGGTGCACATAATTTTTTGATTATTTGTAACGCTGTTAGTCTATCTAAACGGACTTTAAATTCTCTATAAATATGTATTAATTTGTGGTCAGCATTTAAAGAGATCATTTGGTTTACAATTAAAGAATATAATTGCATATCGGGAGATCATTTTCTTTCATTTGATGTCCGTTAATCATATGTTTTAAAGTAGGAGGGGTTAAGTAAAGGGCCGCAGTAAAAGTATCTCGGCCAGTAATGCCAACTCTTTTTTTCATTTTCCCCGATATTCGGTATGCGGTTAAGCGCATCCGCTTTTAAATTATTTTTTCCCGGTTTGTAATGAATATCGAAATCATATTCCGATAATTTGTGTCGGAAACGCGCAGAACGTGATGTCTGTTTTTTAGTGAAAGTTTAAACTTAGCTTAAATAAATATTTCAAAAGTCTATAGTTCCAAATCAAAATGTCCGAATTCCTTTAAACTTTACAGACAGATAGATATAAAACTAGTACTCAGTTAATATGAAATTTTAAATATATGTGAAATATTGACTATAATATGACTAAAAAAATTGATCATAAACATGGTTTAAAGTAGTACTGAAAACTGGGCAATTTCTGCAGATAAAAATATTTTGAATAGGAGCGAACATTACGAAAATTAAATATTTAAAGACTGTATAAACAATTGTAAATATATATTATTTAAGAATTTTTTATCATTTTTTATTACATTTTTGTCATTGTTATTTTTAGTTTCGAAATTTTAAATTCCAAATAATAGCAATATTTACTGAAAATAATATTTTAAGGGGCTAGTCAATTTTGCAGGTCTTACACTAAGTAAAAATTTGTCCTTTATTTAAAAACATAACATCATGATCTTTCACATGATTGGAATATAGAGGTATTTTTCCAGATTTCGATCGAATCCAATTATACCTGCAAATGTCTAAGCAAACAATTTTGAATTTATTATTTTCCAAACAAATTGAAAGCGTTGAAGTCAAAGAATGCTGTTTAAATACATTTCATTATTATTTATTGTACTACGATATCGAATCTAAAATTAAAAACGTTCGATTTAAAATGTTCATATTAAATTTGATTAAAATATGGAATATTCCCCTATATTATAATAATACAGTCCTATAAGAACTTAGGCCGAGCTCTCTCACCATTTTGAGCTGTGCGTGTTATATTTGTACTGAAAGTGGTGGGACCTACAGTTAATTGCCGAATCCGAACGGCGGGTAAGAGCTTTTCATAGGCAATGTTTTACTCTCGTAGGTTTGCCATTTACTGCCGAGAGGTAGCGCGGTAAAGAAAAATGTTTCTATGAAAAGATGTTGTTAGCCCCAGTCCAGGCTTGAACCGGGGACCTTTCGGCTCGTAGTCCAACGCACTTACCACTGAGCTACCGCGGCTACATACCCCTATATTCTAATCCTTAAAAATGCAGTAAATGTAACATATACTAATTTGAAATTCCCCGCCAAAAGTGGACCATTCCCCTATTACCCACTTAGACTAAAATTCCCTACAAATTGGGGAATTCCCCTTAAGTTGGCATCACTGGTCTCGGCAATCTGAAAGATCACCTATCATACGGGATTGAACTCTAAACAGCGTACAATCTAAGTCCTGGGAAGTTCAGATATTTGTTTAATAGACGGACATCGTTATCACTGATCAAAAATATTGTACACGCCTCTTTCTGAGTGTAATATTCGGATGTCCTAAGCGGAATGTGAAAAAGTTTCTTGAATCACAGTCATGTGTTAATTAAAGGGAGTCGCATATTCTCCCGAGATTCACGATAAGGTTGAATATCTTTGGATTACAATATGCTACTTTTTACAGAAAGCATTCCACTTGGCAAATCAGATTTTTAGTGCAAGGCAAGAACATGCGGTCGACAAAGCTGTTCTTCATCTCAGTATCATTTTGACTGTGTTACGTTGAAGTCGTGTTGAAATGTCGTCTCCGAATAATTGTGCGAAATGCTTAAGATTTGCCAAAGACACTATCATAAAATTGGTACTTTGGTGGAGGATAATGTTTTTGATATCCTCGCTAAAAATAAAAACATTGTTTATGTTTGCACTGGTTGCTTATGTGCATCATCAGATTTGATATCTAAGATATCATTTATGTCTAATGAGGTCAATGAACTCAAGACTAAGTGTTTTCAAGTTCTTGATGAAAGAACAAGTGAAGTCGCTCAATTAAATGTTAAGCCGCTTGCAAATGCAAATAAGACGAATCAAACCGGCGTCTACATTGCGCTCTTCGCTCATATCCGTTGCTGCTGCACCAACTGTACTCTCTAATGCATTGTACTCTGGTGTTGCCAGTGCTGCTGCCAGACTCTCTGGATCTGCAAATTTTGCTGAATCTTCTTTCGCTGCTGTTACTGATGTTGTTACTGATACTTCCAAAATATATCTGGATTACGCACTAAATCTGCTGCAGTTTATTCTGCAACATCCCAATGTGATTACGACGTTATTATTCTTGTTGAGATATGGCTCAATTTTGAATTTTTTGATAATGAGTTTTTTGATACAAGCGTGTATTAAATTTATCGTAAAGACCGTGATGTCGTTAAAACTGGTCGCTCAAGAGGTTTAGGTGTCCTCATTGCTGTTAAGCGTATACTACGCTCATCTTTACTAACGCTTTCAGATTCGGACACGCTTCTCGATCAGCTATGCATATCAATTCATGGATCTGTGGAAGTGCTTGTAGTATGTGCTTCCTATATTCCGCCAAATAGTGTTGATGATATGTATGCTGCACACATTAATAATGTATTGCAGTTAGCTTCTGGTGCTGATGATGACGTACAACTCTGTATTATTGGTGATTTTAATTTAAGTAAATTAGTTTGGTCTTCCTATGCAAATAATTCAGCTTTAACTCCAAGTAATGTTAATCATGAGTATGAGATAAACTTTATTGATTCTTTATTTAGTATTGGTTTAAATCAAATTAATAATTTTTCAAATACTCTTAATAAAGTTTTAGATCTAATATTTTTAAGTGATCATATCAAGTTTGATTTAACAGAATGTGCTTTTCCATTTTGTCGGTCTGATATGCATCATACAGCTTTGATTCTTAATATTGAATTTTATGAATTTTTAAAAATATCAACGCCAAATAATTACAATTTTATTTACAACTTGTGTTATTTTGATAATTTAAATAACATCTATAATAGTATTGAATGGGTATCATTTTTTGATAAGAAAGATACAGCTCATTCTTATGATATGTTTTTGAAAAAGATACTTGAAATTAATTATCTCAATGTACCATTGATTTCTAATAAAGTTTATAAGCTTCCTTGATAAAGGAAGATTAAAAAAAGGCACAAATAATGAAATATTTAAAGAAAAATACGTGCATTATATAACTTCTTAAATAAATTTCTTTATAAGCAATATATTTTGAATTTTGAAAATAATATTAGGGACAATCCCATATCGTTTTCGTTCGCTTGACTTTTCCCGTTTTTTGGCGAATGAAGTCTAGCGAATGTAAGCTGTGATAGCTTTTTTAACGTTCTCTTCGCCAAAACCATTCGCTTCGCCACTCATAATAGGGCCCTATGCTACAAATGAGCCAATAAATAGAGCTCTTACTGAATTTAATAGAATTTTAAATTTTAATGTTATTGATTTTTCATTTAAGGAATGTTTAAATCATATTTATTTTTAAGTGTTAATTGTTAGATATAAGCGTTTATTGTTATTTTAAAGATGTATTGTAATACGCTAGTCAGTAAGGTTTGTTTTTCCATAGACTGAATAAATTGAAATTAAAAAAATTCATGAATTAGCGAAATTCGCGATAACATCACGGAATGCCTATCAGCAATGCCACCTTTCGAAGAGTGTATAACTACTCTTATCAGTTTTAAGAATTAAAATGCATATAGAATAACAAAAAATTTCTGTTATGATAAATACCGAAAATCACGAAATTAAATCCGGGGATTGTCAATAAAATTACGTAAAGTTAGAATAAAAACTACCCGATTTTAAATTTGTAGACGCTCTTTTTTAGTAGTCCTTATACATAATTATTTTGTATATTAGTTTAGCGCTTTATTTTGTGGAAATGTTGCTGCATAAAAACAATCATTTAATTAGATTATAATATTATGTGTTTTCTTATTACGCTACTTGTAATACAAATTTAAATAATTCGAGATAAACGGTTTTTTATTCCATTACCGAATTCATGGGATTTTCAAAGTACTTGGAACAAAAGTATTGGAATTCTTAGTGAATATAAGCAGAGTTATAAATTCAGTATATAATAATAATAGTTTGGCACTACAGTCCTATAAGAACTTATGCCGAGCTCTCTCACCATTTTGAGCTGTGCGTGTTATATTTGTACTCAAATTGGTGGGAACTACAGTTTATTGCCGAATCCGAACGGCGGGTGAGAGCTTTTTATAGGCAATGTTTTACTCTCGTAGGTTTGCCATTTACTGCCGAGAGGTAGCGCGGTATAGAAAAATGTTTCTATGAAAAGATGTTGTTAGCCCCAGTCCAGGCTTGAACCGGGGACCTTTCGGCTCGCAGCCCAACGCACTAACCACTGAGCTACCGCGGCTCAGTGGTTCAGTATATATGTTAACAAAAAATAATGTGAAAAATTGTAAATCCAAGAGATGAGAATTAATCTTTTTCTTAGACTATATAAATTTTTTTTTTAAAATATATTTTAATATATAATTTTACACTAAAATACACAAACACGTAAACCAAAATAATTAAATAAAAATAGTATTATTTTGTATTTTTATTTTTTGCTATTATTTTAGACAATCCGCTTTACAAAATTTTACAAGTATGTACGCTACATTTTCTGATTTATTACTTGCAATCCTGTGTGTCAATTCTGTAACTAGTTTGCGATAATTATTGTTAAAGTTATTCACGAACTCTTAGTTAACAATTTGTATTGATAAGCTAACGTTGATGTTCAAATCGTGGTTAAGCTTTGCTACAATCGCAATCATGACGTCGATTATAACGAGTACTCAATATACTCGTTATACTATGTGTCATGTTTTGATTTTTTGTTTATTTTTTAAAACATTGTATTTGTTACTAAAATGAATTAATCATTTTTTTAATGATTTAGTCTACTATCTTACATCAACGCATTAAATAAACAATAAACTGCATTTAATAAATGATTTTTTTTTTATTTCAAAAATTAAAACCGCCTAAAACACGGCTAAAATTATGAATTTTGTATTATACTCTTCGCGCTTATTCTTCTCATCCACGGGCAACTCCAATCCTACATTGATGAAACAGATTACGTCCTCATAGTTGGGTTCTGTTATGAAGATGAACCTAAACCCATGGGCCATACAGAACTCAATAAAGGCATACAGCCGGTGACGAAGTAGATGTGTTTTTTGTTTGTTCTTCATGCGGGTCACGTTGTCGGCAACTGGCAGTACCTATTACTGGATGCTGCGGTGTGGAGACTCCAATTTGGTGTGTTTTTTACTGTCCTCGTGCTCGCCCAAGAGCAGGTTTTTGCTGAACTTGTCGTATAATTTTTTAAATTAAAAAGTTTTTGAAGTTTTAATTTAATCGGTATAGAAAAATGTTTTCTATGAACAAATGTAGTTCGCCCCAGTCCCGGCATGAACATAGGATCGCAGTCTAACCCACTAAAGCCAGCAAGCAAAGCAAGTCGCATTGGCTTTGCTTGCTGGCTTCTGACAGTACCCAACTGACAGTACTCAATATGTCAAAGCCTACAAAGCTTTTCAAACAGAAAATTTGTCTATTTTTTCTACTTCAACAGCTTTGAACGCTTTGTATTTAGTCTAGCCCCATATGAATGCATGTATTTCTCTTCATCTGTCAAAGCCGAGCAAGTCGTATTGAAACATCTGCTTTATTCCTGAGCTACCAACGCTACTGCTATTATATATATTGTTTACAGAAATCCAAACATACATGTTAATGGATGCTAAATTATTTTTCAGATGGTCAATTTTTTTGCATCGTGTGCCAACACAGAATAAAGTATCGTTCGTCATATTGACAAACGACGTACATCAAACTGCTTTCGTAATATAGACGAACACGTTAATCAATAGAACGTATACGCATACATGTTTTGATGTAGTCGTTTATCAATATAACGTATCGCAATTTTCAATGTCAAGCTCTCACGTATACACTAACACATGTGAGCATTGTGTAATGGCGGAAAACAAACAAGCCGTGGTGACGCTAATTTTGTGAAGTGAAAAATAATAACAAAGCAATAAAAATGCGTTGTTTTATTTGCAAAAATGTGTTTAGTGCGTTAAAAATACTAAATATACCTAATGTGATTTAAATTTTAATTTAAATTTGCTGAATTGAGTAGAATTATTTTATTATATTTAAATAAATAAACAACAACAACTGAACAAAAATGTAATTCCCAAATACGTAGTCAAATTAACTTCAATACAATGTGGATTAATTTGACTATAATTTTGGTTGAATGTGTTTCAATTATAACTTTTTGATTAAAAACATTGTCAATATTACGTACGTTGTACATCAATTGATTAAAGAGATTTGATAAACGCATTCGTAATATTAACGTACACCGTACTTCAAAATCGGTCCATGTGTAAGTAAATTTCGATTGATTAACGCAATACGCAATATTGACAAATACGATCATCGGTTGACATATGATTAATTTGTTGTCGTATTGATGTACAAGTTCGTTGTATTTACGTCACTATTTGGTTCTGTGAAATGCACAATTAAATGGGGTATTCAATATATATAACAAGATAAAAACGGAAAAAAACTAGCATGACCACATTGGTTTGGTTTACGAAAATGGTATTTATTTACCAAAAGGGTTTTTATAGAGTCGAATTACTTTTGTATTATGCTTAAATCTTTTCTGCATCAGAAAAACAACTAATATTTAGTAAAGGACTCTAAAATGCATATTATATGTAATTAAAATGCACTATTTTTGGTCTCTGAACCACCCTGTGCATTTTCCCTTGGTTTTTATCTCTCCTTGTGCGACATTCGTCGTTACTAACTTTCGTTAATAACTTTGCCCTGGTATTGTGGTCTAAACAACAAATCTCATTCTCTTTTTTTTACTGCGTAACAATGACGTAAGTATTACGTTGTTAGTTTAATTGTTTTTTAAGTATATGAATTATTATTTAGTTACGTTAGCTCTCGGTGTAGAAAAAATAGTTTTTATCAGTCGCTATTTCCTGGCATTAAATTTGTGATGTCTTGTTAATGTGTATGCGTAAAGTTCTATATTATTTTTATGAAAAAAACTGTTTTGGTATTTGATAGGGTACTTGGAAACTTCTTTGTTGTACATTTGCAAAAATGTACCGATTTTTTTCGTTGAATGATACGCTACTCTCATATGTTGAGGGAGTCCACAGTAGGTCAGAAGTAAATTTTGCGTTTGATAAATCTGTAATTTTTGTTGTACAAGATATAACAAGTTATACACGGAGAGAATGTTCTCATAAACTATGTATTATATACATACATTTCGCAAAAATTATTCATGATTTCCAGCCAAGAATTAGTAATCATAATGATTCGGTTTTTATTCATAAGATTATAATTAAAATTAATTATTGTGATTAATTGAATAAAATTATGCGTATGTTAACTCATGTTTTATGTATAATATATTTATAAGTCATGAATAATGGTAATAGTTTCTGGAATAAATTTTATGATTTATTATTCATAATTAAAGTGTCATACATTGTACCAAATAGCCGCAGCCTGCAGATGTGAAAAACAAATTCAAATTATTCGGAACAAAGTGAAAAATACTGCATTTGAACATATAAAATACACAGTGATTTTCAGTTTTTTATGTATGAAATTTGCAATTTATTTTAGTATTATACATAATTCATGAATATAACTCATAAATAAGATTACACAACAGCCATTCTGTGCAGCAGTCAAGGTTATTTTTGTATTATGTAAAATGACGCCCTCATTTCGAAAATATGGTTTAATAATGTTTCTTTGGATATGTTTACAAAATATGGTCCAATAACTTTTAAACCGAGCTTTAATAAAGGTGCTCACATATATTTGTAAATATCTCGCGTTCTCAATAACACATATGATTAAGTGTTATATCGAATAAAAGGTAATTGAATATCCATAAACTAGTAAAAACCATCCAGTGAGCTGAAAATGTGTTTCTAAATATAAAAGAGAAACATGGTTTATACGAACATATTTGATCTGATAGTAAATGTGTAGGAAATATTAATTTAAATCAGTCAAGAGATGAAGTATATTCTGATAGCCTCATAATTCTATGTTTAATTTCAGTATGCATATTATCCACTTTACTTACTTGCCCAAATTTAGGAATTTTGTCCGTAGTGGTCTATTTTGACTGTACTTATTTATGTAAAAGATAAAATATTTTTAGGTCAGATTCCCCTTACTGGTGGCCAAAGTAAGAAAAACATCAAAAATACCGATGATACACGCACGTTTTGTGTCGTTCTAATCATCACTATCGCTACAATTTTAATATAATCGCTAGCTAATACTCGAATACAAAAATATATATATATGTCGCATAAGTGTGCCATATCCCAAACGAAATTTGGACAGAGGTGGAAGTATGATACCACTTTTGGAACGAAAACAAAAATTTCGCTTTCTTTTCGGCTTGTAATTAATGTATCTTTTTTAATTTCACTTCACTTAATCAATAAATATTTTATACATAAACAATTCTTTAGAAATTTGAACCAATATAGCGGTACCTTCCTCTATATTTGACGGCTTTCATTAAAAAAGAAAAACGCGAATGGATATATATTACATAAGGGCCCATAAATCTGTTGTTTTAATCAATTTTTCGTTTAATTTAACAGCATTTTTCCCCGAGTGTACACAAAATGAAAAAGTTCACGAATGTTGGAAGTTTACACTTTTAGCTATCATGCGATTCCGCAAACATGAAATGTATACATTTGACCAAAATGAAAAATTTTAAACTTGTGAATGCTTCTTATGAGATGTCATATCAATTGAACGCAAATCAAATTCACATTTTTATTTACCAACAAAATTTTAGTGAAAATAATGCTTTTCTCGTTTAAACTTTGTTGACGTTTGTTTTCACTTTTCACATATTCGGAATCGCTAGATTGCTTCTTTCACAAAATATCGTGTATACCGCGTTTTTCGCATTGTGTACACAAAATGAAAAAGTTCACGAATATTGGATGTTTACACATTCAGTTTTCATTCGATTCCGCAAACACGAAATGTTCAACATTGACCAAAATGAATGCTTCTTGGGAAATGTCATTTCAATTGCACGCAATTCAAATTCACATTTTTTTCACCAACTAAATTATAGTGAAAATAATGCTTTCCTCCTGTAAATTTTTTGAAGTTTCTTTTTCCTTTCACATATTTGGAATCGCTAGAATTATCTTTTTATATTGTGTAAGCAATGAATAAGATTAAATGAGACGCAGGACGATTCAGCATACTGATCCAATTTGTTAAAAAGAGACTGAAGATAATTCAGCGCACTGAGGCAGTGTGCGAGAAAAAGATGGAGGATCAGGACATTAAAAAAATTAGTACGATTGAGATGCACATAGCCTGCAGCATTCACAAAAAGTGTATAAGGATCTCGAAACATGTTTCGAACTGATGCATGCAATATATAAGTGCTACCTTCATTTGTGATTTGAAAGTGAATCTCGTGAGCGAACAGCAGTTGTTATAAGTGATTATTAATTAAAATGTTATTTAAGTAAATAAAATTAAAAAGTTGAAATAATACTAGTTAAAACCAAATAAAGGTGTGTTTTAATTTTGTACACAATCCAGAAATACGAACTTTTGAATCATATTTTCGTAGACTGAATTTTCGTAACAATATTGTGTTCACCGCGTTTTCACCGCCTCTGTTTACAAAGAATTTATAATGCAGTTATATATTAATAATATTTGGCACTACAGTCCTATAAGAACTTAGGCCGAGCTCTCTCATTATTTTGGGCAGGGCGTGTTATATTTGTACTCAAAGTGGTGAAACCTACACTTTAAAAAAGGCAATGTTTTACTCTCGTACACTAAGAAAACAAAGATGATTGCCAGAAATATCAGAGCCCTAAATATTTAGATAGTCTTTGAGACAACCATCTCTCAAACATCCGTCAAATCCGATAAATATTTCTTGCAACCATCTTTCAAATTTACGTATAGCAACCATCAATTAAACATCTTACAAATAGGAAGATAGTGGATGAATATTTGGAAAAGCACTCCATTAGAATTCGCGGAGTAATTTTTATTGAATATAAATAAAAGGAATCAAATGTATTTTTTTTTATTCTAGAATTAAAACAGTATCCCATCGTCTTTATAAATCCTACGATGGTAAAATTGTACAACGACTTTAGACTTCTTCGCGGAAGAACCAAGTCCGACCGGCGATACTGTCATCAAAGTAAACTCTGAAAAGAAATATTTTCCATCACGTGTTGATAATTTCAGTCCCAAGAAATTTAATTTTCACTTTTATAATTAAAATGTAATATTTGAGTTGAAAATTTTTTACACCATCTGATTTACTTAATTGTTGTGGATAAATCGAGCGTAAGGAAAAAGTACGCAACTTTCCCTTTTTATAGTAGACAAATGTAAAAATAACTAAATATCTCAATTATCATTGCTGTTGTGCCAAAACATCTCGTAACTATATATCATATTTACAAAATATTAATAGTTTTGCTGCCACTTTATTGAAACTTATGGGATGTTTAAATATTGTCACGAACCCCTGGCCTTCAGCCGGGGTGAGCTAGTCGCGCCAGGGTTCGTCCCAAGAGCCGCTCGTGTCAGATAACGTTATAAAATTCTTTATTTTAACACTATTTTAATATTGTGCACTATTATTACAAATTAACAAATACGCTTAATCGATAATCGCCGCGATTACGCGACCGGTGACTTCGCTTAATGCGTCTCACGGCGTTCCGACGCCGTGGACTCGGACTGCTACTATATCGTTGCCTCGAAGGTTATGGTTCCCCGCGCGTAGGTTGGCGGAATACGTATGGCGGCGTCACGCTACGTCGATGTCATAAAGCAGCTACCTGTATGGCAGCGTATTACTCCTAGCGGGGCGGCAACGCTATGTTCAGCTACGCTCTGTGACTGTGCATGGTATGCTAGCTACAGCTGCTATGTGGCTATGACTACGCGGCTACGAACCTACGCTTTGACTCCTGTTACGATGGCGAAATATTTCATAATCGGGCGCCCTGTGTCACCGCGCCGTTTTCTTCAAAACTGTCTGACGGCTGTGTCACCCAGCGGAGCAGCACGGATAGCGGTACTGCGCTGCTACGCTACGCCCTGCACTGAGTTGTCCAGCGGAGCACCACGGATGGCGGCCCTACGCTGCTATGCTTAGCCCTGCGCTGTCCAGCGGAGCACCACGAATAGCGGTACTACGTTGCTGTGCTACGCCCTGCGCTGCCCAGCGGACCACGGATAGCGGTACTGCGCTGCTACGCCCTGCACTGAGTTGTCCAGCGGAGCACCACGGATGCCGGCCCTACGCTGCTATGCTACGTCATATGCTGTCCAGCAGAGCACCACGAATAGCGGTACTACGTTGCTATGCTACGCCCTGCGCTGTCCAGCGGATCACCACGAATAGCGGTACTACGTTGCTGTGCTACGCCCTGCTCTGCAAAGCGGAGCACCACGAATAGCGGCACTTCGCTGCTATGCTTTGCCGTATGTTGTCCAGCGGAGCACCACGAATAGCGGCACTGCGCTGCTACGCTACTATCGCAAATATAATAAACAATTAATAAAACACTACTGACCTGATCGACGGTTCCCAGCAAAGTGATTTTATGTTGTGGCTCATGCAACAGTCAAGCGTCACTTTGCCGATTGTTTTCGCCTCGACTCTCGCTCGAGTCTCGAATGACATCGGAGTCTCGAATGATGGCATGGGTTGCCAAGCATGCCGACAATCTACTACTGTTTACGACTTAAACTACTTATGTATACAAATTCAGTTATTGAATAATGGCTTCAATGCCTGTTTGTATTAAAATACACATAACTTAATAAAAATAAAATATAATATAATAAAGGTATTGGCGGAAACAAGCCCCGCCGACTTCCGTCATTACAATATTTGCTACAAGGTGTCAATTTAAACAGATAGTTCAGGAAGACTTTCATAAACATCTTGTTTTCTTAGTGTAGGTTTACTATTGACTGCTGAAAGGTATCTCGGTATAGAAAAATGTTTTCTATGAACAAATGTAGTTCGCCCCAGTCCCGGCATGAACATAGGATCGCAGTCTAACCCACTAAAGCCAGCAAGCAAAGCAAGTCGCATTAGCTTTGCTTGCTGGCTTCTGACAGTACCCAACTGACAGTACTCAATATGTCAAAGCCTACAAAGCTTTTCAAACAGAAAATTTTTCTATTTTTTCGACTTCAACAGCTTTGAACGCTTTGTATTTAGTCTAGCCCCATATGAATGCATGTATTTCTCTTCATCTGTCAAAGCCGAGCAAGTCGTATTGAAACATCTGCTTTATTCCTGAGCTACCAACGCTACTGCTATTATATATATTGTTTACAGAAATCCAAACATACATGTTAATGGATGCTAAATTATTTTTCAGAGGGTCAATTTTTTGCATGGTGTGCCAACACAGAAAAAAGTATCGTTCTCCATATTGACAAACGACGTACATCAAACTGCTTTCGTAATATAGACGAACACGTTAATCAATAGAACGTATACGCATACATGTTTTGATGTAGTCGTTTATCAATATTACATATCGCAATCTTCAATGTCAAGCTCTCACGTATACACTAACACATGTGAGCATTGTGTAATGGCGGAAAACAAACAAGCCGTGGTGACGCTAATTTAGTGAAGTGAAAAATAATAACAAAGCAATAAAAATGCGTTGTTTTATTTGCAAAAATGTGTTTAGTGCGTTAAAAATACTAAATATACCTAATGTGATTTAAATTTTAATTTAAATTTGCTGAATTGAGTAGAATTATTTTATTATATTTAAATAAATAAACAACAACAACTGAACAAAAATGTAATTCCCAAATACGTAGTCAAATTAACTTCAATACAGTGTGGATTAATTTGACTATAATTTTGGTTGAATGTGTTTCAATTATAACTTTTTGATTAAATACATTGTCAATATTACGTACGTTGTACATCAATTGATTAAAGAGATTTGATAAACGCATTCGTAATATTAACGTACACCGTACTTCAAAATCGGTCCATGTGTAAGTAAATTTCGATTGATTATATTGCATATTGACAAATACGATCATCGGTTGACATATGATTAATTTGTTTGTCGTATTGATGTACAAGTTCGTTGTATTTACGTCACTATTTGGTTCTGTGAAATGCACAATTAAATGGGGTATTCAATATATATAACAAGATAAAAACGGAAAAAAACTAGCATGACCACATTGGTTTGGTTTACTAAAATGGTATTTATTTACCAAAAGGGTTTTTATAGAGTCGAATTACTTTTGTATTATGCTTGAATCTTTTCTGCATCAGAAAAACAACTAATATTTAGTAAAGGGCTCTAAATTCCATATTATATGTAATTAAAATGCACTATTTTTGGTCTCTGAACTACCCTGTGCATTTACCCTTGGTTTTTATCTCTCCTTGTGCGACATTCGTCGTTACTAACTTTCGTTAATAACTTTGCCCTGGTATTGTGGTCTAAACAACAAATCTCATTCTCTTTTTTTTACTGCGTAACAATGACGTAAGTATTACGTTGTTAGTTTAATTGTTTTTTAAGTATATGAATTATTATTTAGTTACGTTAGCTCTCGGTGTAGAAAAAATAGTTTTTATCAGTCGCTATTTCCTGGCATTAAATTTGTGATGTCTTGTTAATGTGTATGCGTAAAGTTCTATATTATTTTTATGAAAAGAACTGTTTTGGTATTTGATAGGGTACTTAGAAACTTCTTTGTTGTACATTTGCAAAAATGTACCAATTTTTTTCGTTGAATGATACGCTACTCTCATATGTTGAGGGAGTCCACAGTAGGTCAGAAGTAAATTTTGCGTTTGATAAATCTGTAATTTTTGTTGTACAAGATATAACAAGTTATACACGGAGAGAATGTTCTCATAAACTATGTATTATATACATACATGTCGCAAAAATTATTCATGATTTCCAGCCAAGAATAAGTAATCATAATGATTCGGTTTTTATTCATAATATATGATTATAATTAAAATTAATTATTGTGATTAATTGAATAAAATTATGCGTATGTTAACTCATGTTTTATGTATAATATATTTATAAGTCATGAATAATGGTAATAGTTTCTGGAATAAATTTTATGATTTATTATTCATAATTAAAATGTCATACATTGCACCTAATAGCCGCAGCCTGCAGATGTGAAAAACAAGTTCAAATTATTCGGAACAAAGTGCAAAATACTGCATTTGAACATATAAAATACACAGTGATTTTCAGTTTTTTATGTATGAAATTTGCAATTTATTTTAGTATTATACATAATTCATGAATATAACTCATAAATAAGATTACACAACAGCCATTCTGTGCAGCAGTCAAGGTTATTTTTGTATTATGTAAAATGACGCCCTCATTTCGAAAATATGGTTTAATAATGTTTCTTTGGATAGGTTTACAAAATATGGTCCAATAACTTTTAAACCGAGCTTTAATAAAGGTGCTCACATATATTTGTAAATATCTCGCGTTCTCAATAACACATATGATTAAGTGTTATATCGAATAAAAGGTAATTGAATATCCATAAACTAGTAAAAACCATCCAGTGAGCTGAAAATGTGTTTCTAAATATAAAAGAGAAACATGGTTTATACGAACATATTTGATCTGATAGTAAATGTGTAGGAAATATTAATTTAAATCAGTCAAGAGATGAAGTATATTCTGATAACCTCATAATTCTATGTTTAATTTCAGTATGCATATTATCCACTTTACTTACTTGCCCAAATTTAGGAATTTTGTCCGTAGTGGTCTATTTTGACTGTACTTATTTTTGTAAAAGATCAAATATTTTTAAATCCGACATCATTGTACGATTATGGTATCGTACTACGATATACTGGTGGATTACATTTTAGAGAGAGTTATTATTTAGAGTTATTAGAGTTATTATTTAGAGTTATTAGAGTTATTATTTAAAACATTTATAAAGCTTATTTCGATTTTTTATTATTTTAAACTTGGCTTTTACCAATTTTAATTTATTGTTTGGTACACCTCAATATTTATATTATTTCTGTTTCACTCGCAATAACTTAGGTCAGATTCCCCTTATTTTTTTTTTGATTCATTTCAATATATTAGCTGAATTATTTATCATGAAATCTAATAAAATTACTTTTCAATTCAAATTTTATATATTTTTGTATTTTAATCGGAGTTCTATTTGTCCTAAAAATTTAGATTTTTTTAAATTTAATTTTCACTTTTAAAAAAATAAAAATATATTTCAAATAATTTACAGATCTGCGAAAAATGTTTGTTAATAAAGTTAGTTTCTTCTTAAATATTTCTTTAATTTTAGTTTAAATTATTGTTTGTTAAAATATTGTGCTGAAAAATAAATAATGAAAATCATTTTCGTGGAGTCTATTGTTTTTCCCTTCTCTTTACTGTGTCAAGCCAGCATCAACAACAAAAACTCATGCGGCAAAATTGTTGTTGTTCTTTCTGTGAGAGTGTGATGCACTGACCACTGTGAGCACAGTCAACGGCAGTACTCTTTTCACATGGTTGTTGTAATTTAGTTTTTACGATTTTCTAGCGTTGTTTGTTCTAAAATTATAAAAACTACACACATATAAAATAATTGTCGAATTCGACAATAATTTGAAAATATTTCATGTTAACATGGATCCACAAATATTATTATCAAATTATTGTCGGATATAACAATAAAATTATCAAACAAGTATTGAAAATAAAATTTTTGATTTTAATAATTTAATTGTTAGTTTTATTTTCTGCTTTGAATGACATTTTATATTCTAAATTAATAACATAAAAAAATCACAAAAAAAACACGCACCTTGGTTTAACATTTTAATGCATTTTTATTTGAAAAATATATAGAAATCGACATCATTGTCGGTTCGCCGACATGTTAGCATGCGTTACTGCTGGTAGCTTTGTCGCAGGACTTTTCCACAGCACGTCATCGCTACCTCATGGCGCCAGTCTTTGGAATCTAGGACGGGCATGAGATTGGCTCTTTGCTCGGCATTCTGCTAATTTTATTCGCACAAGTGTGACAAGTGTGAAGACGTGTGAAGAGAAAATATGAAATTTCAAAAATATAAATAAAAATTGTGTATAAATGTCAAATTTATGCTACAGGGTGTCATAGAAAATCAATAATATTATGTTCAAACTAAAAATAATATAGTCGTTTGTTGCTTTTAAGAAATTGATAATATTTATTTTCCAAAATTCGACAATTATTTTCTAGTTGTGTAAGTATAGAACGCACGACATTAGATTAATACGAATCGTTTGATACCAGTATCATTAAAATCTGTTCAGAAATACGGCCGGTTAGTGCAAGAGAAAAAAACACGTTTTATTTTATTAATATAGATTCGTTTACTAGTTTAAGAGAACTCGATAGGAGAACTTGAAAAAAGCATTTTTTCAACAAAAAAATGGAAAAAAATCGAGAAAGTAAGATGATACACAAATTTTAATTTTCCAAAATTTATTCACACACTTTCGAAGAAATTGAGCTATTTATGAAAAAATATAAGGGCAACATTTGCGGATAAAAAAGTTATGTGAAAGCAATATAATTGAGTGCTATACAAATAGGCATAAAAATAAAGAATGTGAACGGATCACGCTCATTTTTTGAGCACCTATTGATAAACGAAAATATATACTTTTACCAATATATACCATACCAGTCACGCCTACTTAGAGACGCTAAAATATCCTCACATACATTTTATAACTAGTAACCCATGGGTATAGGGTATAAACATAAATTGCGGTTTTTTTAGTTAATACTCAATTGTAATGATATCATATGATTTTTTTCTGTTCTTTTATTTTTACATCATTTTCTTTCGAAATGAGCAGGTTAATTTTGGAATATTACAAACTGTTCATCATCTTGCGTTTTCAATTTTTCGCCATTTTTAAATGCATTTTTAATAAAATTTTGGTCGAAAAAATGTAAATTTTTCGAGTTATTCTACAAAGTTCTCTTAAGCAAGTGAACCAATTCCAAAGTGTTGTAAGAAGTGTTGACAATTGAGCATATGAGTTTTATAAAACGCGAGATATTTACAAATATATGTGACCACCTTTTTGAAAGCTTAGTAAAAAATTTATTGCTCGAAATCTCGTAAACCTATCCAATATTACAAAAATAATGGAATTTACTGCGCAAACTTTTTTCTCATTTTGTTGTATGTACAATGTCATTGTACAATGTACCGACTGGACCTTGAGCACGTTAAGACAATATCTTAAAATAATCAAAATAGGCCGTAAAACAAAAACAGTTAATTGTTAACGCAAGGCACGGCGTTTAAAATCTAAAGGATTTTTTATATTTTTTAAAAATAATAAAAAAACAATTTTTTATACAAAGTGTTGCCTACGTATTTGATTCTGTGGAAACTCTGCAGCCTACATGTAGCAAATTGCTGCACGACAACTTTGGCAAAATCTTGAGTTGATGCATTTTTGCTATTGGTTCTTTCTTCAATGCACATAATTCTTATTGTGTTTATTGGAGAAGGAAAACTTAAGCGACTTGAAATGTCGAATCTGCAGAGAAAGATCGCTGATGAAGGGGCTTGGCTGCCTCTCAAAAACAGCTGTACGATCTGCCACTCAATGCATTTTGCCAATTGTTTGTTGTTTTATTTGTTGGTACAAAACACCCAATTTGTACCGACTGGACCTTGAGCACGTTAAGACAATATCTTAAAATAATCAAAAGAGGTCGTATAATAAAAACAATTAATTGAGAATATTATTTAGAAAAGTATGAGTCATCAAAATACCATCTTGAAATTTGGCATGAACATTTATATTAAATAAAGCAAAATATGTGATTTTTTTAGAATTTTAAAAAAGGTCCTTTTTAAGGATATCAATTTTGAAGTTGAAGGATAATGGCAACGATAATGACAACGCAAGTTTAATTGTTTTAAAACTCTATCTAAATATATACAACTGAAATACAGTTTTTCCATAAATTGTTTGTATTAATGTTCTTCATTGACAAATTAATACGATCAAAGTAAGCTAACTTTATGTTGACCGTAGACCATAATCCCTTGGGTCAAGTGGTGCAAGTAACAATTAGCTGGATAAAAAGACCTGGTAAAGATTTTATAATGTCCCTGCTATAATAAAGCTTATTTGCATCTATTGCACAGTTAGCTGCAATTGCACACAATAAAGCATTTTCTAAACAGATATACAGAAGGCTGTTATATCATATTAAACCAAGCAAGCACAACTACAGCATAATGGCAGCTAGCTGGCATAGAGTTGTTAACATACTAATATAGAGCTTCAATGCGAAAACGCCTTGAACTATTTTCTCCATCAATTAGTTAAAAAAGTCGCACGATAGGGAGTCACTCTGTCTGAAACCTCGTTCGGTATAACATGGCTCGGAGACGTCTTTTCCTATTCTGACTGAGCAACGTCAGAATAGGGTCATGTTGCAGTTTCATGCCTCAACTCAGACATTGCGGCGTATAATGGTAGGTGTCGATCTGTTTTTCTAGGGTCTTTTCCTGGATTAGGCGCAATGTGAAAATCTGGTCAATGGTGACTTTCCAGGTCTGAAGCCGCACTGATAAGGTCCATTCAGTTTGTTGACGATGGGCTTCAGCCTTTCACATAATACGCTCGATAGAACTTTGTATACGATATTAAGTAGGCTGATCCCACGGTAGTTGGCTCAGATAGTGGGATCCCCTTTCTGAAGGTTTGGTAAGAGTACACTGAGGTTTCAGTCACTTGGCATGCTTTCATCCGACCATATTCTGCTTACGAGCTCGTTCATGCTCTCTATTAGCTCGTCGCCTCCGGTCTTGCCTCGGATAGTGCGTACGTTCATCACGCTCGAACTGTGCCTTCCGTCAATCACAACGTGATCAATTTGGTTTCGAGTTTTTTGATCCGGCGACAACCATGTGGCCTTGTGGATATCGAATCTAGTGCTACTAACTATAATATTTCGTGCTGCGGCGAAATCGATTAGCCTCGTTTCGTTATCGGAAGTGTTGGCAAGCGTGCTCGGGAGCGTCCATTCCACTGACTCCTTGAACGCCTTGTTTGTAGTTGCTGCACTGTTGCAGTGAGGGCTTCAATTTGCATTTCGTTAAAAATACACAATGCTGGTAGAAACTGTCCAAATATCACCATTCTTATCGGCCATCTTTTCAATATTTCAATATTTCGATTCCGCAGATGTTGAAAGAATGGCTGGTGTTTGTGCCGGAAGTCGTTGCATCCACATAGTGCGCAAGAAATCGTTTGTGATGCCGCCATTTGCGAGATTACGCATTTCCCTGAGAAGTGCACTGTGCTTTTTGTCTCCGATGTCCAGATTCGTGAGCAGTTGTCTGATACCGGTAGATGCGCATATGCATCTACCGGTGGTTTTAAAACGATGTCACTAACCTGTGATAACATTTCGGTATCTAATGTCGCGATGACGATGAAAAATTTCATTATCTCCACTACGACGCTGTGCAATTCAAGTTGTGCATCGACTTGCGCGAACCATAGCTGGATTTTCCTTCCAGAAGTGTGGTAATTTAAGTGCAGCTGTAGGAACTGGCGAACTAGTAGCAGCGGTATTTGCGTTCGATGAAACGGCGGTGGTGCTCGTAGTAGCAACAGATCTTCTGGTATTCGGCATGTCTATTTTTTTTACTTGCCGGGACCGGGGTCACCAATGTCAATTAATCAAACAAAATAATATTTTTAGAAAATTATTCAACTTTTATTTTTTAATTAATTAAAGCGAAAGAAATAATATTTATTTATTTTGACAACACAAAATATGTAAAAACAGAATACTTAAAACAAAAATAGTAGAGTATTTTTAGCATAGTAAGTGCCCCATAATGGCTTCTCTGCTCACCATGGCGTTTAAATCGCCTATCACGATTATGATATCGTGGCAAGGGCAGCGCACATATGCGTTGTTTAGGTGCTCGTAGAAGCGCTCTTTTCTCTCGTCATCTTTCTCGTTCATCGGAGCATGTGCACAAATTATGTGGAAATATCTAGCCTTGATGCGGATTGTTGCCAGCCTTACGTCCACGGGCGTGAACCTAGAGACAAGGTGGCGGCGTCTCTTGCCGACCACAAATCCACATCCAAATGGTAGCTGTAGTAGATATCACAGGACGCTTGTTTCGAGCAGCCCTGTCCCGTCCACCGCATTTCCTGGGTAGCGGTGATGTCAGCCTTATATTTTTCGAGGACCGCTGGATAAAGGCATCTTTCATATAAAGGGTCCGGACTTCCAGCTGCATCATTCCGTAAATCATGGTCCTTAAGACGTTTCGGTGGGTCGTCATCTTGGTAATCGGGCGTTATCCAAGACTTCCACCGAAGTGGAAGTGTCACTATTTGATAACACTGTTCTACAAATTGAGGGTTTTTGGCGTCCAGAGAAATGAAACTTATTATTTCTTGTAGATTTCGGTCTCCTGATTCTTGCTGCGTACTTAGAATTTTCCTTATACGTCGAGATTTTGCAAAAAAGTTGCATCCGTTGACGACGGATGTATATTTGATTTTTTTAACCCATTAAAGCCTGCCGAATCAGATATACACCAGGAGATTACGCAGTGCAATTTTCCCCATCATGTTTCCCCATAATGCGTACATCAGATGCTAAGACTTTTGTTCAATTTTGCATCTAGCACCACTACATTAAATATGTATTAAATTGTATATCTCTGCATGCAATTCCCTCCCTTTTAATCAAATATTTCAACAAATTTTAAAAAATATTCCGAAAAATTTCAGTAAGATAAAGTTTAAAACATTTTTTCGAAATTTGACAGCAAACACATTGCGAACTAATATTTAAATATTTTTCAAGAGAGCTTGAGAATTGTGATAAATTACTCTCCCGATACACTTTTTTGGTAACCATGGGTATAGGGTATAAACATAAATTGCGGTTTTTTTAGTTAATACTCAATTGTAATGATATCATATGATTTTTTTCTGTTCTTTTATTTTTACATCATTTTCTTTCGAAATGAGCAGGTTAATTTTGGAATATTACAAACTGTTCATCATCTTGCGTTTTCAATTTTTCGCCATTTTTAAATGCATTTTTAATAAAATTTTGGTCGAAAAAATGTAAATTTTTCGAGTTATTCTACAAAGTTCTCTTAAGCAAGTGAACCAATTCCAAAGTGTTGTAAGAAGTGTTGACAATTGAGCATATGAGTTTTATAAAACGCGAGATATTTACAAATATATGTGACCACCTTTTTGAAAGCTTAGTAAAAAATTTATTGCTCGAAATCTCGTAAACCTATCCAATATTACAAAAATAATGGAATTTACTGCGCAAACTTTTTTCTCATTTTGTTGTATGTACAATGTCATTGTACAATGTACCGACTGGACCTTGAGCACGTTAAGACAATATCTTAAAATAATCAAAATAGGCCGTAAAACAAAAACAGTTAATTGTTAACGCAAGGCACGGCGTTTAAAATCTAAAGGATTTTATATATTTTTTAAAAATAATAAAAAAACAATTTTTTATACAAAGTGTTGCCTACGTATTTGATTCTGTGGAAACTCTGCAGCCTACATGTAGCAAATTGCTGCACGACAACTTTGGCAAAATCTTGAGTTGATGCATTTTTGCTATTGGTTCTTTCTTCAATGCACATAATTCTTATTGTGTTTATTGGAGAAGGAAAACTTAAGCGACTTGAAATGTCGAATCTGCAGAGAAAGATCGCTGATGAAGGGGCTTGGCTGCCTCTCAAAAACAGCTGTACGATCTGCCACTCAATGCATTTTGCCAATTGTTTGTTGTTTTATTTGTTGGTACAAAACACCCAATTTGTACCGACTGGACCTTGAGCACGTTAAGACAATATCTTAAAATAATCAAAAGAGGTCGTATAATAAAAACAATTAATTGAGAATATTATTTAGAAAAGTATGAGTCATCAAAATACCATCTTGAAATTTGGCATGAACATTTATATTAAATAAAGCAAAATATGTGATTTTTTTAGAATTTTAAAAAAGGTCCTTTTTAAGGATATCAATTTTGAAGTTGAAGGATAATGGCAACGATAATGACAACGCAAGTTTAATTGTTTTAAAACTCTATCTAAATATATACAACTGAAATACAGTTTTTCCATAAATTGTTTGTATTAATGTTCTTCATTGACAAATTAATACGATCAAAGTAAGCTAACTTTATGTTGACCGTAGACCATAATCCCTTGGGTCAAGTGGTGCAAGTAACAATTAGCTGGATAAAAAGACCTGGTAAAGATTTTATAATGTCCCTGCTATAATAAAGCTTATTTGCATCTATTGCACAGTTAGCTGCAATTGCACACAATAAAGCATTTTCTAAACAGATATACAGAAGGCTGTTATATCATATTAAACCAAGCAAGCACAACTACAGCATAATGGCAGCTAGCTGGCATAGAGTTGTTAACATACTAATATAGAGCTTCAATGCGAAAACGCCTTGAACTATTTTCTCCATCAATTAGTTAAAAAAGTCGCACGATAGGGAGTCACTCTGTCTGAAACCTCGTTCGGTATAACATGGCTCGGAGACGTCTTTTCCTATTCTGACTGAGCAACGTCAGAATAGGGTCATGTTGCAGTTTCATGCCTCAACTCAGACATTGCGGCGTATAATGGTAGGTGTCGATCTGTTTTTCTAGGGTCTTTTCCTGGATTAGGCGCAATGTGAAAATCTGGTCAATGGTGACTTTCCAGGTCTGAAGCCGCACTGATAAGGTCCATTCAGTTTGTTGACGATGGGCTTCAGCCTTTCACATAATACGCTCGATAGAACCTTGTATACGATATTAAGTAGGCTGATCCCACGGTAGTTGGCTCAGATAGTGGGATCCCCTTTCTTAAGGTTTGGTAAGAGTACACTGAGGTTTCAGTCACTTGGCATGCTTTCATCCGACCATATTCTGCTTACGAGCTCGTTCATGCTCTCTATTAGCTCGTCGCCTCCGGTCTTGCCTCGGATAGTGCGTACGTTCATCACGCTCGAACTGTGCCTTCCGTCAATCACAACGTGATCAATTTGGTTTCGAGTTTTTTGATCCGGCGACAACCATGTGGCCTTGTGGATATCGAATCTAGTGCTACTAACTATAATATTTCGTGCTGCGGCGAAATCGATTAGCCTCGTTTCGTTATCGGAAGTGTTGGCAAGCGTGCTCGGGAGCGTCCATTCCACTGACTCCTTGAACGCCTTGTTTGTAGTTGCTGCACTGTTGCAGTGAGGGCTTCAATTTGCATTTCGTTAAAAATACACAATGCTGGTAGAAACTGTCCAAATATCACCATTCTTATCGGCCATCTTTTCAATATTTCAATATTTCGATTCCGCAGATGTTGAAAGAATGGCTTGTGTTTGTGCCGGAAGTCGTTGCATCCACATAGTGCGCAAGAAATCGTTTGTGATGCCGCCATTTGCGAGATTACGCATTTCCCTGCACTGTGCTTTTTGTCTCCGATGTCCAGATTCGTGAGCAGTTGTCTGATACCGGTAGATGCGCATATGCATCTACCGGTGGTTTTAAAACGATGTCACTAACCTGTGATAACATTTCGGTATCTAATGTCGCGATGACGATGAAAAATTTCATTATCTCCACTACGACGCTGTGCAATTCAAGTTGTGCATCGACTTGCGCGAACCATAGCTGGATTTTCCTTCCAGAAGTGTGGTAATTTAAGTGCAGCTGTAGGAACTGGCGAACTAGTAGCAGCGGTATTTGCGTTCGATGAAACGGCGGTGGTGCTCGTAGTAGCAACAGATCTTCTGGTATTCGGCATGTCTATTTTTTTTTCTTGCCGGGACCGGGGTCACCAATGTCAATTAATCAAACAAAATAATATTTTTAGAAAATTATTCAACTTTTATTTTTTAATTAATTAAAGCGAAAGAAATAATATTTATTAATTTTGACAACACAAAATATGTAAAAAACAGAATACTTAAAACAAAAATAGTAGAGTATTTTTAGCATAGTAAGTGCCCCATAATGGCTTCTCTGCTCACCATGGCGTTTAAATCGCTTATCACGATTATGATATCGTGGCAAGGGCAGCGCACATATACGTTGTTTAGGTGCTCGTAGAAGCGCTCTTTTCTCTCGTCATCTTTCTCGTTCATCGGAGCATGTGCACAAATTATGTGGAAATATCTAGCCTTGATGCGGATTGTTGCCAGCCTTACGTCCACGGGCGTGAACCTAGAGACAAGGTGGCGGCGTCTCTTGCCGACCACAAATCCACATCCAAATGGTAGCTGTAGTAGATATCACAGGACGCTTGTTTCGAGCAGCCCTGTCCCGTCCACCGCATTTCCTGGGTAGCGGTGATGTCAGCCTTATATTTTTCGAGGACCGCTGGATAAAGGCATCTTTCATATAAAGGGTCCGGACTTCCAGCTGCATCATTCCGTAAATCATGGTCCTTAAGACGTTTCGGTGGGTCGTCATCTTGGTAATCGGGCGTTATCCAAGACTTCCACCGAAGTGGAAGTGTCACTATTTGATAACACTGTTCTACAAATTGAGGGTTTTTGGCGTCCAGAGAAATGAAACTTATTATTTCTTGTAGATTTCGGTCTCCTGATTCTTGCTGCGTACTTAGAATTTTCCTTATACGTCGAGATTTTGCAAAAAAGTTGCATCCGTTGACGACGGATGTATATTTGATTTTTTTAACCCATTAAAGCCTGCCGAATCAGATATACACCAGGAGATTACGCAGTGCAATTTTCCCCATCATGTTTCCCCATAATGCGTACATCAGATGCTAAGACTTTTGTTCAATTTTGCATCTAGCACCACTACATTAAATATGTATTAAATTGTATATCTCTGCATGCAATTCCCTCCCTTTTAATCAAATATTTCAACAAATTTTAAAAAAAATTCCGAAAAATTTCAGTAAGATAAAGTTTAAAACATTTTTTCGAAATTTGACAGCAAACACATTGCGAACTAATATTTAAATATTTTTCAAGAGAGCTTGAGAATTGTGATAAATTACTCTCCCGATACACTTTTTTGGTAACCATGGGTATAGGGTATAAACATAAATTGCGGTTTTTTTAGTTAATACTCAATTGTAATGATATCATATGATTTTTTTCTGTTCTTTTATTTTTACATCATTTTCTTTCGAAATGAGCAGGTTAATTTTGGAATATTACAAACTGTTCATCATCTTGCGTTTTCAATTTTTCGCCATTTTTAAATGCATTTTTAATAAAATTTTGGTCGAAAAAATGTAAATTTTTCGAGTTATTCTACAAAGTTCTCTTAAGCAAGTGAACCAATTCCAAAGTGTTGTAAGAAGTGTTGACAATTGAGCATATGAGTTTTATAAAACGCGAGATATTTACAAATATATGTGACCACCTTTTTGAAAGCTTAGTAAAAAATTTATTGCTCGAAATCTCGTAAACCTATCCAATATTACAAAAATAATGGAATTTACTGCGCAAACTTTTTTCTCATTTTGTTGTATGTACAATGTCATTGTACAATGTACCGACTGGACCTTGAGCACGTTAAGACAATATCTTAAAATAATCAAAATAGGCCGTAAAACAAAAACAGTTAATTGTTAACGCAAGGCACGGCGTTTAAAATCTAAAAGATTTTTTATATTTTTTAAAAATAATAAAAAAACAATTTTTTATACAAAGTGTTGCCTACGTATTTGATTCTGTGGAAACTCTGCAGCCTACATGTAGCAAATTGCTGCACGACAACTTTGGCAAAATCTTGAGTTGATGCATTTTTGCTATTGGTTCTTTCTTCAATGCACATAATTCTTATTGTGTTTATTGGAGAAGGAAAACTTAAGCGACTTGAAATGTCGAATCTGCAGAGAAAGATCGCTGATGAAGGGGCTTGGCTGCCTCTCAAAAACAGCTGTACGATCTGCCACTCAATGCATTTTGCCAATTGTTTGTTGTTTTATTTGTTGGTACAAAACACCCAATTTGTACCGACTGGACCTTGAGCACGTTAAGACAATATCTTAAAATAATCAAAAGAGGTCGTATAATAAAAACAATTAATTGAGAATATTATTTAGAAAAGTATGAGTCATCAAAATACCATCTTGAAATTTGGCATGAACATTTATATTAAATAAAGCAAAATATGTGATTTTTTTAGAATTTTAAAAAAGGTCCTTTTTAAGGATATCAATTTTGAAGTTGAAGGATAATGGCAACGATAATGACAACGCAAGTTTAATTGTTTTAAAACTCTATCTAAATATATACAACTGAAATACAGTTTTTCCATAAATTGTTTGTATTAATGTTCTTCATTGACAAATTAATACGATCAAAGTAAGCTAACTTTATGTTGACCGTAGACCATAATCCCTTGGGTCAAGTGGTGCAAGTAACAATTAGCTGGATAAAAAGACCTGGTAAAGATTTTATAATGTCCCTGCTATAATAAAGCTTATTTGCATCTATTGCACAGTTAGCTGCAATTGCACACAATAAAGCATTTTCTAAACAGATATACAGAAGGCTGTTATATCATATTAAACCAAGCAAGCACAACTACAGCATAATGGCAGCTAGCTGGCATAGAGTTGTTAACATACTAATATAGAGCTTCAATGCGAAAACGCCTTGAACTATTTTCTCCATCAATTAGTTAAAAAAGTCGCACGATAGGGAGTCACTCTGTCTGAAACCTCGTTCGGTATAACATGGCTCGGAGACGTCTTTTCCTATTCTGACTGAGCAACGTCAGAATAGGGTCATGTTGCAGTTTCATGCCTCAACTCAGACATTGCGGCGTATAATGGTAGGTGTCGATCTGTTTTTCTAGGGTCTTTTCCTGGATTAGGCGCAATGTGAAAATCTGGTCAATGGTGACTTTCCAGGTCTGAAGCCGCACTGATAAGGTCCATTCAGTTTGTTGACGATGGGCTTCAGCCTTTCACATAATACGCTCGATAGAACCTTGTATACGATATTAAGTAGGCTGATCCCACGGTAGTTGGCTCAGATAGTGGGATCCCCTTTCTGAAGGTTTGGTAAGAGTACACTGAGGTTTCAGTCACTTGGCATGCTTTCATCCGACCATATTCTGCTTACGAGCTCGTTCATGCTCTCTATTAGCTCGTTGCCTCGGATAGTGCGTACGTTCATCACGCTCGAACTGTGCCTTCCGTCAATCACAACGTGATCAATTTGGTTTCGAGTTTTTTGATCCGGCGACAACCATGTGGCCTTGTGGATATCGAATCTAGTGCTACTAACTATAATATTTCGTGCTGCGGCGAAATCGATTAGCCTCGTTTCGTTATCGGAAGTGTTGGCAAGCGTGCTCGGGAGCGTCCATTCCACTGACTCCTTGAACGCCTTGTTTGTAGTTGCTGCACTGTTGCAGTGAGGGCTTCAATTTGCATTTCGTTAAAAATACACAATGCTGGTAGAAACTGTCCAAATATCACCATTCTTATCGGCCATCTTTTCAATATTTCAATATTTCGATTCCGCAGATGTTGAAAGAATGGCTTGTGTTTGTGCCGGAAGTCGTTGCATCCACATAGTGCGCAAGAAATCGTTTGTGATGCCGCCATTTGCGAGATTACGCATTTCCCTGAGAAGTGCACTGTGCTTTTTGTCTCCGATGTCCAGATTCGTGAGCAGTTGTCTGATACCGGTAGATGCGCATATGCATCTACCGGTGATTTTAAAACGATGTCACTAACCTGTGATAACATTTCGGTATCTAATGTCGCGATGACGATGAAAAATTTCATTATCTCCACTACGACGCTGTGCAATTCAAGTTGTGCATCGACTTGCGCGAACCATAGCTGGATTTTCCTTCCAGAAGTGTGGTAATTTAAGTGCAGCTGTAGGAACTGGCGAACTAGTAGCAGCGGTATTTGCGTTCGATGAAACGGCGGTGGTGCTCGTAGTAGCAACAGATCTTCTGGTATTCGGCATGTCTATTTTTTTTACTTGCCGGGACCGGGGTCACCAATGTCAATTAATCAAACAAAATAATATTTTTAGAAAATTATTCAACTTTTATTTTTTAATTAATTAAAGCGAAAGAAATAATATTTATTAATTTTGACAACACAAAATATGTAAAAACAGAATACTTAAAACAAAAATAGTAGAGTATTTTTAGCATAGTAAGTGCCCCATAATGGCTTCTCTGCTCACCATGGCGTTTAAATCGCCTATCACGATTATGATATCGTGGCAAGGGCAGCGCACATATGCGTTGTTTAGGTGCTCGTAGAAGCGCTCTTTTCTCTCGTCATCTTTCTCGTTCATCGGAGCATGTGCACAAATTATGTGGAAATATCTAGCCTTGATGCGGATTGTTGCCAGCCTTACGTCCACGGGCGTGAACCTAGAGACAAGGTGGCGGCGTCTCTTGCCGACCACAAATCCACATCCAAATGGTAGCTGTAGTAGATATCACAGGACGCTTGTTTCGAGCAGCCCTGTCCCGTCCACCGCATTTCCTGGGTAGCGGTGATGTCAGCCTTATATTTTTCGAGGACCGCTGGATAAAGGCATCTTTCATATAAAGGGTCCGGACTTCCAGCTGCATCATTCCGTAAATCATGGTCCTTAAGACGTTTCGGTGGGTCGTCATCTTGGTAATCGGGCATTATCCAAGACTTCCACCGAAGTGGAAGTGTCACTATTTGATAACACTGTTCTACAAATTGAGGGTTTTTGGCGTCCAGAGAAATGAAACTTATTATTTCTTGTAGATTTCGGTCTCCTGATTCTTGCTGCGTACTTAGAATTTTCCTTATACGTCGAGATTTTGCAAAAAAGTTGCATCCGTTGACGACGGATGTATATTTGATTTTTTTAACCCATTAAAGCCTGCCGAATCAGATATACACCAGGAGATTACGCAGTGCAATTTTCCCCATCATGTTTCCCCATAATGCGTACATCAGATGCTAAGACTTTTGTTCAATTTTGCATCTAGCACCACTACATTAAATATGTATTAAATTGTATATCTCTGCATGCAATTCCCTCCCTTTTAATCAAATATTTCAACAAATTTTAAAAAATATTCCGAAAAATTTCAGTAAGATAAAGTTTAAAACATTTTTTCGAAATTTGACAGCAAACACATTGCGAACTAATATTTAAATATTTTTCAAGAGAGCTTGAGAATTGTGATAAATTACTCTCCCGATACACTTTTTTGGTAACACAAATTTCTTTTTGATTTTTGCAAAAACTAATATCTGGACCAAGATTTTTTTTGCCAATTATCCGTAGGGAAAGGTTCATATTTTATTTTATGATAAAGTTTGCACCGGCTTCATGTCGAAATCGTTCGATAACTTGCGATGTAAAGTACCAAAAATGGCATTTTTTGCAACTTTGACTCAATTTTTTGCAAAATCTCGACGTATAGGGAAGAATCAGGAGACCGTAATCTACCAGAAATGATAATTTTCATTTCTGTGAAAAATTCTTGTAGAACAGTGTAATTTGCCAATTCTGGTGACCAGTGAGTAGACTTGAGACGACACCGACAAGGATTGTGCTGGCTTCGCCATGTTGAAGTGCTCAGACACGTCGCATTGTGATAATCGCCCGCATAGCCCCCAATATAATAGTAGTAATTTTATTATTTGCAATAGTTTTCTTCATCCAATTTATTAATTAACTTATTTATTTATCTAACCTATGCGTAAAAAAATATATAATTATAGCATAAAATATATGTATGCAAAATAAAATACATTTGTTATACATTATTTAATTATTTAATGCTTCATTTGCTATCTCTTACAATTTGTAGAAAGGCGGTTTTCTACTTGTAGAACTGTTTACGAGAAAAATTACATGTAATCGGATTTTCTATATTTTTTAATTTTCTGAATTATCGATTATTTCATACAGAAATAAAAACATATACATCTAAGGACTATTTTTATATATAAACACAATATACTGGTACAACATGATTTTTCTTCTATTACAATATTGAATTTTCTAGTTCGTTGCGGCTCGTGATCACGTTGATAATTTTCTAAAATAGTTGATCCTAATAAGCAATCCTAGGGGTGGGAAAGCTAAAAAAGGGTTAAATAAGTGTCACCCTAATATTCATCATTTACATTACTTATACAATACTCAAATTAAATAAATAACAGAAAAATAAACCAATATCACACAAAAATCACACGGTGTGAAAAATCTCACAAAAATCACACAAATCACGAAATCACTTGATTTGTGTCAATATCTCATGAGAGTCTCAAAATCACGCGAGACTCACAAATCCCACATCGTGTGAAAAATCACTATTTGAGATTTATCTCCCAAAGTTGACAACGATGACTCTTCCATAGGTCAAAACAATTGTCTTCAAAAAATAAAATGGTTAACAATTTGTTGCAAATTTAACACAAATGATTTTAAATGATTATGTGATGTTTGAATATTGTCTACAAGGCGTAAATTCAAAAAAGAGTTTCATAAACATCTTGTTTTCTTAGTTCACCTTTCCACAATGAATTTTATAAAGATCTGTAAGAGTACAGTAGCTACACGACGCATGTTTTAAGCGCTAGTTTCTACATTTTTTGGACTAGATACTTGAAATATTCAGAATTTTTTACAGAATATACTGAAATATTTTTGTTTTTGTATTTCAGTACCAGAGGCAACTTCCTACAGCCGGAAATTAAGACTTTTGAAGAATGGCGATGTGTGAATGAATTCTGAAAGTCTGTCAATACACTTTTATGAGCATTTTGAAAATTGAGACGTAAAACTTTTTTATAGTTAATTAATCATTAATTGAAAGCATATTAAAAAAGTTAACTTATTATCTTATTTAAATTTTTATTATCGAATTTTATTACTATCGAACCCATTAGGTCTTTTTTGATCTTTTCTTTAAAATAAGTTAGAAAAATCGTCTTGCATAATGTTTTAAAATGTCTTACGGAAAAATGCAGACCAATTTGTCTTGTGTTCTCTACACGCAAGTTGCATACAAGGGTTAAACGATATAAGGGCCATTCCACGCCAAATCGACCAAAAAAAGTAAAAATTTGAGATTTTACCTTCTCGATTTAAATGAAATTTGGGCAACGGTTTCCAGATATGCATTGAACAATTTTATTTTTCGACCACTACTTCCAGAGATACAGTGGTTCAAAGTTAAAAAAAAATGGGACAAAAATCACTAATTCTATGGTTCCTCATATTTCTATATCTCTTAAAGTAGAAATGTTAGAAACTCCGCTGATGTCTCGTTATAAAGGCAATGGAACACGATTTTATAACAATAAATGATCCAAACTTGAACATGTGGCCCGTGTTCATTATCCTTACACTGATGTCCTTAACAAGACCCTTTTTAAAATTATGAAAAAAATCACATATTTTGCTTGATTTAATTTAAATGTTCATGCCAAATTTCAAGATGGTATTTTGATGGCATCATATATTGAAATATAATTTTCTAAATATTCATTTATTTTTTGTATTGAAAAAAAAAAGTTTTTTCGAGAGTAAATGTTGCAAAATTCTAGAATATATTTATAACTCTGATTTCGAAAATTGCGTCAGTTTTATCATTTGATATAGTTTTTTCAATTATATAGTTTTTACATTATTCGAAAATTTTATATTTCTTAAAAATTAGAGACAATTTGATGAAAATGACATCAGTTTAGAAAACAGAATTACAAATCCATTAAAAAATTATTGCAAATTTTATTGCAATACAAACCAGTTGAGAAGGTGAGATCACATGGGAAATTTCAAAGTATGTGTAATTATGATAGTTAGGATTATCAAAATTATAGTCGGTCTAAGCCGACTATAAATACCCTACACATATGTGTGGATACCATTCAATGTGATATATAGGTCACCAGGGTATACGAATCCTGAAAATAACTACAAACATTCAATCGCTGAAGAATTTCCATTCATTTGATACTCATATTTACAAATGGGTAGGTGTACCGAATTTCGATTTTTTTTTTTGTAAACCACAAGTCTTTCGCCGGAAAACATTATTATCATGTATTTGAGCATGATGTCAATATATATTTGACCAAAAAAGTTTACCTAAGCACGTATACATAAAAATTGATCTTTATATGTACATTTTATATGAGGTATTTCAACATAAGTGGTCGGATCATAGGTCACAATGGACCGATCTCGCCAATTTTTTCGAACATACAGCGTAGATATATTAGTAATCTAAGTATAAGTTTCATTTATCTATCTCTTCAATATTAAAAGTAGTAGGGATTTCAACAGACAGACGGACAGACAGACGGACATCGCTAAATCGACTCAGGAGGTCAAGAATCAAGAATATATATACTTTTCCATACCGGAGATGCTTCCTTCTGGGTGTTACAAACGGCGTACCAAACTGAATATACCCTTTCACTCTTAGTGTAGGGTATAAAAATATGTAAAAATTTAGAATATTATTTATAAAAGTATGAGTCATCAAAATACCATCTTGAAATTTGGCATGAACGTTTATATTAAATCAAGCAAAATATATGATTTTTTTAGAATTTTCAAAAGGGTACTTTTAAGGGATATCAATTTTGAAGTGCAAGGATAATGGCAACGATAATGACAACTTGCGCAAGTTTAATTGTTTTAAAACTCTATCTAAATAAATACAACTGATATACAGTTTTTACATAAATTGTTTGTATTAATGTTCTTAATTGACAAATTAATACGATCAAAATTAGCTAACTTTATGTTGACCGTAGTCCATAAGTCCTTGGGTCAAATGGTCCAAGTAACAATTAGCTGGATAAAAAGACCTGGTAAAGCTCTTTTAATGGCATTTGATATAGCTAGATGTAGTATAGCATTTTTAGTTCATATAAGAACTATTATAAAGCTAGCATAAATAAAAAGTTTTTAAATACCTTACCCTGCTATAATAAAGCTTATTTGCAATTGCTCACAACAAAGCATTTTCTAAACAGATATACAGAAGGCTGTTATATCATATTAAACCAAGCAAGCATAATGGCAGCTAGCTGGGATAGAGCTGTTAACATGCTAATATAGAGCTTCAATGCGAAAACGTAAAAAAAAAACATTATGTCCATGTGTTTGACATAATTTAAATTTATTTTCATAATTTTCAGAAAATATGAAACACTTTCGACTTACGCCTTGCAATCCCCTTCTGTGTTTAGGTAGTTGTGAGGAGTCAGATGAAGATTACTCCCCAAGGTAAAGCAAATATTTAAACATCCCCTAAGTTTCAATAAAGTTGCAGCAAAACTATTAATATTTTTTAATTATGACGTATATGCAGATAGTTAGGAGATGTTTGCCACAACAGCAATGAAAATTGAGATATTTACAGTTGACTGATAGCAAACATCCTGAGTTCATGGACATTTGCAGCAACATTTTTAAGGTTTTTTGACATTTGACTAATATAAAAAAGGAAAATAGTGTACTTTTATTACATTTTAATGGTAAAAGTGAAAATAAAATTTCCTGGGATTGAAATTATCAACACGTGATGAAAAATATTTTTTTTCAGAGTTTATTTTGATGACACATCGCCGGTCGGACTTGGTTCTTCTGCGAATAAATTTCAAATCGTTGTACAATTTTACCTTCGAAGGATTTATAATGACGATGACGACGTATAAACAGTATACTGTTTTAATTCTATAATAATTAAAAATACATTTGATTAATTTTCTTTCAATTCTAATGGAGTACCTTTTCCAAATATTCCTCAACTATCTTCCTATTTGTCCTATTTCCTTCCTATTTCTTCCTATTTATATTTCAAGGGATATTTTTAGATATAAAAACGTTAATATCGACAAAAAAAATTTAAGATATACAAGAAATATAAATTCGGTACTGTATCGCAAAATATTGTTCAATCCAGGGTCTAAAACCAGAGACTGTAATAGTTACGAGTAATACACAAAAAAATCAAATATAAAAATTATTTTTGAACAAAACTTTTTTTTTTCAGTATTAACGAATATTTTCAATTTTTAAAATTTTGCTCAGAAATAAAACTCAAATGTCAATTTTTATTTTCAAACTCAAAAATAAAAAAAAATATTTTTATTTTATTTTGCTCAAGAATAACGATTATTTTTGATTTATACTTTTTTTACTTAAAAAATAAAAATTAGGGTGCGCAGCGTTGTGCATAATTTAATGTGCAGCAAAAATAATGTTCTTACAATGGAAAGGATGGTCTCTAGTGTTAATTTGGTTAGAGAACACCTTCGAAGGATCACGTGTGCTGGTGGAAAACAATTTTCGTCTGCACCTTACTTACTGGAACACATGTTACTAAAAAAAAAAAACCTTTAAGTGCGTCATTAAAATTTTTTGGGTGAATATGGGAATGGGATTTCAGAAGTACACAAGTGTGTCATTGGAATGCTGCATTGAAACTTTTTTGTTTGAATTTTTTCCATTGAAGCAATATCTATGATCCTTGGAAAAGATTACTCCAAACTATTTTTATTATTGCTTATGGATGTGAAGTTATGACCATTGGAACATATTCACACAAAATTGCTCCAATGACGTAGTTGGATGTGTCGCTATATCAAAAATAAGTTCCAATTTATAGGAACGTGGATCTTTTTATGTATGTGAGTTGGCCGGTAAACTGCAGTTCTACCCATATTTCACCAGCAATACTGTCGCGTCGATGGCTTAATTGGTTAGTAGATTCGACTACGAGCCGAAAGGACCACGGTTCGATCGAAGCGACTGTCAATAGCAAATATAGATATATTTTTCTATAGAGTACATGCAAACCTACGTGAGAAAATATTGCATAAAAAAGCTCTCACCCCGCCGTTCGCGTTCGCCATTAAACTGTAGGTCCCTGCACTTTGAGTACAAATATAACCCGCACAGCTTAAATTGTGAAAGATTCTTCAGAACTGTAACGTTAAACTATTATTATTAGTAATATTGACTAAGAAAAAATATAAATCAAAAAATAATCGTTATTCTTGCGCAAACAAATAAAAATTAATTTTTATTTTTGATTTTTTAAAGTAAAAATGTAATTTGAGTTATATTTCTGAGCAAGCAATCAAAAAAATTTTAAATAATCGTTATTTTTTGATTTTTTTCCGTAAAAATTAAAAAATAAAAATCATTGCAAATTTAAATTCTGCGTGCGAAATTAATTGATTCTGCATTCTCAAAGTTAGCGTAAATCTTTTAAAAACACGTTGATTTTTTTCATTAAAAAAAATAAGAATAACAGTTATTTGCGGTCCCTGTCTAAAACCCTTTAGATAATCTGTTCTGGATCTGATTCTAAGATTTTAAAAAATCGGTTCCGATTCCAGTTTCTACTTACTTTACTTATTTGGCCATTAAACCCATGATGGGTTTCGGCCGCAGCAATCACCCCTCGCCTGTCGCTTTTGTATTGCGCGCTCTGGCGCCAGTTTTGCACTCCAAATGTTGTCAGGTTGTCTCGCACTTGGTCGCTCCACCGGAGATTCGGACGCCCTCTCCTACGTTGACCGCCACTGGGTACAGAATTGAACACCTTTTTTGCTGGAGCGCTTTCATCCATACGCTCGACATGTCCATGCCAGCGTAAGCGCTGGATCTTAATACTATGTCAATGTCGGCGTAAAGCTCATACAGCTCGTTGTTCCATCTGATTCTGTACTCTTTTTCAACGCATATCGGGCCATAGATTTTCCGAAGAATCTTTCTCTCGAACGCTCCTAAAGCTCGCTCATCGGTGTTGGCAAGCGTCGATGCCTCAGCGCCATAGAGGAGGACTTGCATGATGAGCGTCTTATAGAGCGTAATTTTTGTCCGTCGAGAGAGGGCTCTGCTCCTCAATTGCCTACTGAGCCCAAAGCAACATCTGTTGGCAAGAGTTATTCTTCGGCTAATCTGCAGGCTGACATCGTTTTACTTGTTGATGCTGGTACCTAGGTAGACGAAGTCCTTCACAACTTGAAAGTTGTGGTTGTGAATAGTGACGTGTTGTCCAAGACGCCGGGACCCTTTGTTTGTTGATACCATGTACTTCGTCTTGTCCTCGTTCACTGTAAGACCTATTCGACGCGATTCCCTCTCTAAACTGGAAAATGCTGCACTGACTGCTCGTACGCCCAATGATGTCGATATCATCAGCGTACCCGACCAGCATGGAACTCTTGTTGAAGATGTTGCCATTGTGATGGAGTTGTGTAGCTCTTACAATCTTCTTCATTATTAGGTTGAATAAGTCACACGATAGGGAATCGCGTTGTCTGAAACCTCGTTCGGTATTAAACGTATCGGTGAGGTTGTTCCCAATTCTCACTGAGTAACGTGTGTCGCTCAGGGTCATCCTGCAAAGCCTTATAAGTTTCGCAGGTATACCGAACTCAGACATGGTGGCGTATAGGCGACTTCTTATCGGACTGTCGAAGGCAGCTTTGTAGTCGACGACGAGATGGTGGGTGTCGATCTTCCTCTCTTTGGTCTTTTCCAGGATTCGCAATGTGAAAATCGGTTCTATGGTGGACTTGCCAGGTCTGAAGCCGCACTGATAAGATCCAATCAGTCTGTTGACGATGGGCTTCAGTCTTTCACATAATACGCTTGTTAGAAATTTATACACGATGTTGAGGAGACTTATTCCACGGTAGTTGGCGCGTATCGTGGGATCCCCCTTCTTAAGAATTGGGCAAAGTATACTGAGATTCCATTCGCTAGGCATGCTTTCTTCTGACAATATTCTACTGATGAACAACTCAGCAGACAGACTATCCGATCCTGCGGCTTTGTTGTTTTTCAGCCTGTTGATGTCTGTGCAGACCTCTTTACGGTCAGGCGGCGGTATGTCAATGCCGTCGTCAGCAACTGCGGTTGGAATCCAAGCACCTCTTCAGCAGCCGTACGCATTGAGCGGGAGACGTGTGTCACTGCGCGCATATATCATCGAGAGGGGGAGTGCCTTGGGCAAGCAGGTGTTAGAGTCGAGTGGCATAGGCTTGTTCGGTCTGTTGTGTGTGCTGCTTAAGACAATTTATAAATGTTGGGCCTATATTGTATTGTGAGGTAAAAACTCACAAATATGGGTTAACAAATATGTGTTAACATTTATCTTAAAAACGTGTTTACGTACAGGGTTAATTGAGCTATTTTTTGTAAGGTATTAAGATGACCTTTAATACATATGTCATATAATTTTATTTTGTGTCTAAATGTTAAAGGTCATTATTACATTATCTAATTTTTGGAAAGATATTTATCTAAAGCCCATATTTTTAAAATTTAAAAAAAATATATGTTATTGCTGATTTTCTTCATAACATTTGTGTTAAAAATAAAAATGTGAAATCATGTCAAAATTTTCCATATTATTTGAAATTTGTTTAAAAAAAAAATAAGATTTTATAAATAAATTTCTATATACTTTCACATTTTTTATTAATAACTCATTAACCTTTTGCATATTTCCTAGAGAGAACCCTCATACAAAATATTATCATTTTCAAAGAGGATGATGTTTAAATTTTGTATTTTTTCGTTGAAAAATAAAGTATTTTTTTATAAATTTTAAATACATTAGAATATACCCATATACATTACCATTCCAATACGTAACATTCTAATTCGACTAAGAGTATTTTTAATGTTATTCCATTTTTGGATTCTTTATTTCCTGTCAAATTTTGGTGCGGATCGGTCGATTCTATCCCAAATTTTGAATGTTATAATTTCCTAAGTAGACAAACCAATTTTTGTTTTTTTTTTTTAATATAGAGAGTCGAAATCATTTAGATATTTGAAGAAAAAACGTTTTCTTTTCATTTTTTTTTTTTTAATGTGGGATAAAAAATAGATCCACAGCACTCAGACAGGGTTATATCCATTGTGTTGTGACCCAGTTCCCTGGTTTTTAATGATACTTCTTAGATTCATTATTGAATCTAAGAAGGCTATTGTGTGATAGAGAGTGAAGCTGATCCTCTCTCATCACGTTTGTGCCAAAGATCTGCCTTCTAATTCTAGAAAATGCTGGACAGTCACAGAGATAGTGCTCTGTGGTGCCAGTTTCTTCGTAGCAGGCAGAACATAAGGCGCTTTCGGCCAGGCCGATTGCGTTCATGTGTTTTTCACATGCGTTGTGTCCCGTTAGAAGTCCCGTCAGTTTTCTGCACTCCCTTCTACTTAAGGAAAGTAGAAACGAAGCCGATCTTTTGGTTAACGTCGGTGTCATGAGCTTGGAGAATCTGCATTTCGTCTCATTCAGCCATCTGCTCTTGTGTGCAGAGGCGACCCAAGAGCTGATGACGAATTTTCCCGTAGATGCAGGTAGTCCAAGCACAGGTTCTGGTCCAAATGGATTATCCTCAGATCCAGCACGTGCTAGTTCGTCAGATGTTTCATTGCCCGAAACTCCTTTATGGTCAGGCACCCAAATCAGTTTCAGTGTATTGTATTTACCAACACAATTGAGACGTGATCTGCATTGACGTACAATTTTGGATGTGATGACCTGGTTGTTCAAAGCCATAAGAGCAGCCTGACTATCGCTGCAAACTGATATAGCCCTGTTCTGCCATCTATTATCCGCAATGTAGTCCATAGCCATAAGTATAGCATAGAGTTCGGCGAAGGCGAAGTGAAGTCTGCGGTCATCCGGTTCCACAAACACTCCAAAACCAGATCCCTGATCGGTTCTGGAGCCGTTGTGAAAATGCGGTGTGACCCTCTACCTGGCTCACAGTCAAGCGTTAGCCAGTCTTGAATGTCAGGTTGGCAGACCTCAAAATTTCGTCTTGTTATCATTGCATCAGAGGGCATCTCCAGTAGACAGGTGTCTAATGCAGTGTCAAGTGCAATGTCAGAGATATTCAGGGGAACATTAAACCAGAAACCACCTCGTTTTAGTCTCCAGCAGCCTTTCATGGCTTCGCCTCTGATGAAGATATGAAGTGGTGGTAGGTTTAAAATTACATTCAGTGCTGGACCAGGTGTAGTGGGAAAGGCACCCGTAACACCCAGACACATGGTTCTCTGAATCTTGGCAAGACTAGTTGTCACGCATTTTCGCGACAGCTTGTTCCACCAGACTACCGATGCATATGATATCATCGGTCTTATCATTGCCGTGTAACTCCATAAGGTTTTGCTCGGCGATAGTCCCCATGTCTTCCCAAAAATTCCTTTGCATTGCCAGAAGGCATTCAATGCTCGCGAAATTGTATTTTCAACATGTTTTGTCCAAAGTAGTTTACTATCTAGAGTTAAGCCCAGATATTTTACTTCGTTAGACAGAGGAATAGTGACACCCTTAAGTACTGGTAGAGATAATCCTGTCATTATTCTAGTGAAGAGAACAATCCCTGTTTTGTGAGGGTTGACGGAAAGTCCGTTTGCAGTACAAGAGCTGTCAATTCGGTTCAATGAGTTTTGTGTTTTAACACAGACCTCATTGAGGGAAAAGCCTGTGGCAAGAATGGCAACATCATCTACATAGGCCTGGGAATAGACACCTGGTCCATCGAGATCGTTGACTAGAAAGTCAACCAGCATACACCAGAGCAGGGGGGGGGAGAACGCCTCCTTGAGGACAACCTCTATTCACCCCTGCCATAATATACTGACCGCACTCCGCCTCAGAAGTGATGGTCCTAAACATTAGCATTGACCTTAGCCATTTGACCAATGTTTCATCTATTCCATGCCTTCTAGCTGCGTCACACATTCCATCAAAAGTCGCATTATCAAAAGCACCCTCGATGTCAACAAATATGCCCATCACGTACATCTTCCTCTGAAAAGCATGCTCGATCTGGCCAACCAGATGTTGCATTGCTGTTTCACAGGATTTTCCACGTTGGTAGGCATGTTGTCTTGATGATAGTGGGTACCTTGACAGCGATGTTTTTCTGATGTGCAGCTCAACTAGTCTTTCTAGACACTTTGATATGAAGGACATCATACTAATGGGTCTGAAGCTCTTGGCTATGGAGTAGTCTTCTCTTCCAACTTTAGGAATGAAGGCTACTTTAACTAAACGCCAGGATGTCGGAATGTATGCCCATGCGAGACTTGCTCTAAAGATCTTCTTTAGGCTTGGTAGCAATTGGGTTATACCTTCCTGTAGCATGACTGGGTAGATGCCATCCGGTCCAGGTGACTTGAAGCCATCAAAAGAGGCCACTGCGTATTGGATAGCTTCATCGTACACAACCAATCTGGCAACCTGCCAGTCATGCTTTGTCACATTAGAGTTGTTATTGCAGTCCCCAGTGCTGGGATTACAAAGTGGCCCTATGTGGATTTGATTTCCCGGAAAGTGAGTCTCAACTAGGACACTGAGTGCCTCTGTCTTAGACTCAGTATACGAGCCATCAGGTCTCCGCAGTGAGTCCAGTCGAGCAGTTCGGTCTCTTTTAAGAAACATGACCAATCTGCTAGTCTCACTGCAGGATTCGATGCTACTGCAGAAGTCTTTATAGGAAACACTTTTCGATTTACGAATTCGTTTCTTCTACTCTTTCTGCTTAGCTCGATAAACGATAAACAGTCAGAGTCTAAGTTGCTTCTTAGGGCCCTATTGAGAAGCTTTTTGGAATGTCAATCACTTCCTGTCTTCTAGCAGTCACAAACGTGGGTTTATTACCAGTGTTGTGAATGTTCAGATTGGAGGTCATGATGAAGTCAAGGAGTCTGGTACCTCGTGCGTTGCATTTACTGCTGCCCCACACAGTGTGTTGAGCATTAGCGTCACAGCAAAGAATAAGGCCGGTCTCCTTAAGATCACAGTACTCTATGAGCTCAACAATTGCCTTTGGCGGAGGAGGAAGTAGTGAGTCATAGGGGAAGTAGCTTGAGACGACAATCAGATGTTTCCATCCACTATCGCTTTCATAGCTCACTTTGGCTGCCTGGTGGCAGCCCACAGAATTGGGTTAACTTGGTGACAGCAAAGTGTTTCGATACTATAAGACAGCTTCTAGGCCTTGCGGCTTGCTCATCGTATAGTATGGTTTCACCACGTAGTTCACTAAGACCACAGATGCGTTTGTTATACACCCATGGTTCTTGAATAGCTGTGATGTGAGGTAATGTATGCAACAAGGAGAGCCGCTTACCTAGTAAAGCGGTAGCAGCTTTAGAATGTTGCAAATTGATCTGAGTAAATATCATGACAGGATAATTAACTCGTTTCTCATCCTATGCCTATTCATTTGGAATTGATTCGGAATTTGATCCGTCCAAAGAATAAGTTTAGATGGTTGTCGTACTTAGATAGCATGACATCTAACGACTTCTGGTCTAAGCCAAAAACCAGGGTTGAGCCCTCCTTGTCCTCCGGACCTCGCTCTGATTTATGGCTATAGATTTTCCATCCGTTCGTTTCGATGCCCTGGTTCTGAGCACGTAGGCAGGCAAACACTTCCGCTGTTTTCCTGATAGGACCAGGTATCCAGCATATTGCTCGCCTGCGTTTGGGTTCGTCTCCGCTGAAATCAGCGAAGCGCGATTTTCCCAAGGGGGCAATTTAGCAACGGCTGTGGCAATCCAATCGAAATTGGCTTGAGACGAGCATAGCACCTTCATGATGCCATCACTCGTCTCATAGCCTTTTGCGTTTGCACCGACACCGCCGGTGCTGACTAGCCGCCAAAGATGATCGGTGCAGTGTTTTACTTCTGCATCATTCATCTTTTGCACCTTCCCCAATTTGCCAATAATCGCAACCGGAAGAGCTTTGCGAGCAGCATCACGATATGATACTGCTAGCCTACCTCTGCCAGTGGATGTTGAAGGCAGTTCATCCGCAGCCGATCCGGAACATGAAGCACCAGTGCTCTTGCTTGTGGAAGCAATATCACTGGAAACTGTTGAGTTCTAGGAGTTACGGGTAGCACTGAAGGTTTTAAACTTCTTGCCATTGCGCTTCTCAGGTGCATTGGCAGCCACCACAGCAGCAGCGGATGGTCCGGCTTCAGTCGGAGTAACCTCCACCGATCTATCGCGTTTTGCTGTGGTAGCCGGGGAAGAGAAAGCTCCAGCGTCGCCTTTAGCCTTTTCAGCCTCTTTGCGATCTTTCGCTTTATTCTTCCTTCTCCTACTCACCTGGGCATCGGACAACCTGACCTCTGTATTCAGAGATCCGGGTCCGGTCTCCAATGGAAGTTTAGCTTCCAGTTGGGCGTCGGTCTCTCTAGGATTAGATGCTGGTAAGACACCACTTTCCTTCGATCGACCCATGTTTCCAAATACGTGACAGAAAGGAGCCCTGACAGGAAACAACACTGTCGAGTAGCCATACAGTGGAGGATTAGTCGTAGGCATAGCCGAACCGACACTTTCCTCTACTTGTATGGGAACCGCTGCGTTGTCGTTATCCTCCTCTAGATTCCTAGCTGTTTCATAAATTTGGGAGATGGAGGGGCACGATGAACCCCCTGCAACAGGAGCAGAAAGGTTCATCGTACCAGGGTTGGTTGCGTGGATTGAGGCCTCCAGAATCCTTGCCTCAGCCGCCGAAGCGGATGGATTGCCACTTTTGTGGGTACCACCTGGAGTAGTTAAATCGTTATGTTGACCCATCGGGGTGGTGTAGGGTTTCTTTAGAGTCTGCCACCCCACCAATAAAAAAGACTATGGTAGTATTTAGTTCATTACTCATCACAAGCCTGTCTGACAAGGGTGACCCTACCAGAAACTTTAAAAAGTTTCCGTCAGCTTAGCCTTATTGAGTCATTGTAACTTAAGCCCCCACACCATGTCAAGGTAACCACCACGTGGGGTTACCTTGACCACCACGTGAAAGTATTGAAAGTCATTATTTTCGGCCGGGATAATTCAACATAATTTAATGATATGAAAACACATAATCCGAATGAATAAAAATGAAAAAGAATAAATGCGTACGAGCTGTTTTATTTTCTGGGACTATCTCTTAAAAATTAAAATTGTTTTTGAAAACCATTTTTTAATATGCTGGACAAGCACTTCTAAAACAATTAACCATCTATGTTAAACAGTTAATTGTTATTTGGAGACTGGCAAGATTTATTTTGTAAATACTGGATATGTGCAAATTACGAAAAACAAAGAAAAAAATTAAATTCGTTCATACAGTTTTAAGCCATATAACGTTTACTTTCTCATTTTAAGCTTAATTAGTTAAAATACTACACTGTGTTTTTAATTTTTTATCTCAGGGATGCAAATAATTATAAAGATGTAGTCAAAGAGCAAAATATGTATAATGTTCGGATAAAAGTAATGAGAACTATTGAATGTTTAACTGCAGATCTTTTGGAAGAAATTGTTCTTTTTGAAAACGCAATAATTAAAATTGAAAAATATCCAAATTGTCAAAACTGTTTATTAGTGGGCTTCATTTTACATAATATGAGAGATAAAATATTACGATTTATATCATTTTGCCAGTTTGGTAGTCGTAATCGCTTTACTCTAATATCATATTTATTGTCGGTTTTATACAATTTATTTGTAACGGACTTGAGATGTACCACGAGAGAACTGTATTATAACAACATGAGATTATGTGGAAATGAATCAACTCTTCAGAGTGGAATATCTGATGTTGGAAAAATATTAAAAATTTCGTCTTGGGAAATGGGAATTGCCTCATCTACAAAAGGCATTTTAACAGGTGCTATATTAAAAAATTATTATATAAAGTTATAATGTTTTAACATTTCAGGTTCTTTGACAGTATTTATGAAAAATCAAAGTATCATCGAGTATCGTAATTCGAATGAGGCAATGCTACTCCCATTAAACGCCATGGATATTCAATGTTTACGTACTGATGCAAAATTTGTACTTATCGTAGAAAAACACACAGTGTTTCAAAAATTAATAGTGTTAGGTATTCTTGACAAATTGGGTGCAGATATAATTCTCATTACTGGAAAAGGAATTCCTGATATAAGCACTCGTTTAATGGTACATATGTTGGGAAGTATATATAACCTGCCAGTATATGTTTTGGTAGACGCAGATCCATATGGAATTGAAATTATGCTAATATACCGTTTTGGCTCGAGCGCAACGATTTACAGAGCTGATATAATAACATGTCCATCTGTTCGTTGGATTGGCCTTCATCCGTCTGAAATAACCTTGTTTAATTTTCAAACTGAACCATTGACCGTAGGTGATAAAAATAAAATTAACAATATGTTAACAAGAACATACATATGTTCGAGTATACGACATGAATTGCTTGTTTTACAAAAATTACAACGTAAGTCTAACATCGAAAGTATTTTAAATAGCTCAATAAATGTTATCAGCGACTATATATCAAATAAAATAAATAGAAACATTGTACTATGAAAATATAACAGTTTTTACATATTTCTCGATTGTTACCAAGATATGAGACGTTTAAGTAATACACCCAGAAAAACATGGTGAATTAATTGTATACAAATACACAGAAAAAACGCTGTGTACAGAGGCTCTCACCCGCCGTTCGGATTCGGCATAAACCGTAGGTACCACCACTTTGAGTACAAATATCTCCTAGGGTTACATTTGTTTAAATTTTCATATAAAAATAGCAGTTTTTTGAAAAAATGCAACCCTAAGAGATACAGAAGATACAATGTAATTCCCGATTTACATTGTATCTTCTGTGAGTCTCACTGTATCTACTAGGGTTGCATTTTTTTAAATTTTCATATAAAAATAATATTTTTTTGAAAAAATGCACCCCTAGGAGATACAGTGAGACTCATAGAAGATACAATGTAAATCGGGCATTAATCGGGCATAACACGCACAGCTCAAAATGGTGAGAGAGTTCTTATAGGACTAGCTCCAAACTATTATTATTATTACATATAACATTAATGCTATATATTTTTAATTGCATTGAATTCAGTATTCGTAATAATTAGAAGTTGTTAATTGGAAAAATTTAATTACTTTTTTTGTTATATATTGTAAATGCAGGATATTCCAATCTTTTAGGAAAGAAGCCTTAGAATTGAAATAGCTAAAATAAATCTTTGAAAACTTCAGCTTGATAAAAGTTGGAGGAAATCAAAATTGACATATGGAAAAAATATCAATGTTTTAGAAATAAAAGAATTTTTGTGTATTTATTTTTGTCTTGGTAACTATAATAAGTAAAATCGAATATTCGTTATTAACCTTTAACATAAAATTAAGATTTTTCCTCTCTTCTTAAATCAACCACTGAACCAAAAGGCAATGAAATAATAACCTAAAGATTTTACTTAATTACCTTTCTGTTCCGTGGTTGATTAAGAAGAGAGCAAAATCTTAACTTTATGTTAAAGGTTTACACCGAATATGCGATTTTACTTATTATAGTTACCAAGACAAAAACTTAATGACATATTGAACGCCATCTAAGGGAAGTAGTAAGCGTAATCCACGTAAACTCCATTGGTTCGATGGTCTTCTGCTCCTCTGTACCTGGAGACCGGATCCTGATCTCTGAATACAGAGGTCAGGTTGTCCGATGCTCTGGTGAGTAGGAGAAGGAAGAATAAAGCGAACGATCGCAAAGAGGCTTCCCAACTACCACAGCAAAACGCGATAGATCGATGGAAGTTACTCCGACTGACTCCGGACCATCCGCTGCAGCTCTGGCGGCTGCTAATGCGCCTGAGAAGCGCAAGGGCAAGAAGTTTAAACCTTCACTGCTACTGCGAAACCCCGTAGCTCCCAGAACTCGACAGTCCACTGGTAGAGGTATGTAAGCTGTCTCATATAGTGATGCAGCGCGCAAATATCTTCCGGTTGTAATTATTGGCAAACTGAGAAAGGAGGAAAAGATAAATGATGCAGAAGTAAAACACTGCACTGATCATCTTTGGCCGCTAGTTAGCACCGGCGGTGACCCCATTCTGTTGGTTGCGATGATGCTTTGATAGTGAATGCGGTGAAATAATAAAAGTGAGAGCAGAGGCGCAGATGGACAAGGTCTATGCTCCCTGCTCTGGTTGGGTCACCATTATCCCCGCCTGCTGATTAATGTGATAAAAGAAGAATGAAGGGGAGTCCAGAGGCACAGGCGGACGAGGTCTACACACATAGAAAATAATTGTTGATTTTCGACAATAAATATTATCAATTTATTAAAATCTCCAAACAACAATATTATTTTTAACTTTGAAAATAATATTACGAATTTTCATTTTGAAGTAAATAAAAGGTTGACATAGAAACTAGAATATTTTATTTTGGTTTTTCATATTGTTACGAAAAGAGGTAATTTGCTCCACTGTGCAAGCAATCAACAATAGATGAGACAAAAGACAATTCAGCGCACTAATCAATGTGTTAGAAAGAGAGGGAAGATCATTCCGCGTAAGCAATGTGCGAGAAAGAGAGGGAAGATCTACACATTAAAACACATGAGTGCGAACGAGATGCCAATAGCATGCGTCATACACGAAACGAGTAGAAGGTTCTCGAAACAAGTCAAAGCTTGTCAAAACGTGTCGAACTGATGCATGAAGTATATAAGGGAGCCGCAACTGAGGTACAGCACTTCAGTAGTGATTGTAAAGTGGTCGAGTGCATCTCGTGTGATAAATGTGAAGTTAAATTGTGGACATGCAGCAGTTGTTAGAATTTGTTATTAGTAAAGTGGTTTATTAAAGTGAATTAATAAAGTTACTTCTTATAATTTAAAACAAACATAATAGTGTTTTTATTTTGTACACAATCCAGAGATACGAACTTGTAGAACAGTTTTCGGTAGACTGAATTTTCGTAACATTGGTGTCAGAAGTGGGATTGTGATACAAAATGGTTAAATTTGAACAACTTAAAGTCGACCAGCTAAAGAAGGAGCTGGCGATTAATAATCTTCCAACTGTAGGTACGAAAGTAGAACTACAAAAGCGTCTAATGGAAGAATAGGAGAACCAAGGCATTGACCTCGCAGAGCATGAGTTTGAAATGGAAGCTGCAACAGCGTCATCGAAAAGTGTGGACGCGGAGCAAAAAGTATAGTCCCAAAGTTTTGATATGAGCCAGTTGCTCGGAGCAATACAGCAACAGCTTCTAGAAAATTCAAAACAGCTCCAAGAAAATTCGACCAGAATGGAACAGAAACTTCAAGAAAATTCAAAACTAGATCAAAAATGTCTAGAAAATTCAAAACAGCTCCAAGAAAATTCGACCAAAATGGAACAGAAACTTCTAGAGAATTCAAACTAACATCAAGTAAAAATTGAGCAGCAGATGCAGGAACATTCTAAGCAGCTTCTGGAAGTTTCTAATACACTCCATGACAAAGTAAACGAACTTGAGGCACATGTAAATGACATGGAAGGCAAATTTGAAAAATTGGAAAATTACATCGACAAAAAGTTCCAGAAAATGGAAGAAGATTTCGGTGCGTTACAGCAAATTGGACCTACACAGCATGTTCGGGAGAAGTTCACTTTACCGGCCGAAGCGAAAAAAAAAAAAAAAAATTGTCACCCCCTGTATTTTCGCAAAAAAAAAAATATCAAAATTAAAAAATCGCGCCGCTCGGACCCGTGGTGACCTTGAAAAATCAAAACCCGGTGCACCTTCTTTTCCTCACGATTCCAAATCTGTAATTTTTTTTCAGATCTGTCAATCCCCTACACCAATTTATGTTATTTCAATTATATGTATATGTTGTATGAGTTACTTTTATGTCATAATTGAAGTATATAAGAATGTATAACCTTAAGATTTTTAAGCTTATACTTTTTTTTTTTCTTTTTTTGGTTTTTTTATAATTTTTTTTTTTAATTTTTTAAATTTTTTTAAGTTTTTTAATTTTTGAATTATTATTGAAGTTTTAAGGAAAGTGTTTCGTTTCCTTTGATTTTAGCGCCGAAGGCGAAAAATTTTTCAAAAAAATCGCGCGATTTTTTTGAAAAATTTTTCATTGTTTAAGTAGAAGGTATATACACGCATAGAAATATATTGTTAAATTTAATAATATGAGATTGTCATTTAAAAACAATAAATAAAAATGTGGCATCTCTGGTATGTTATGCCAAAAATTGTTATTGTTTTGAATATTTTTAAAATGACGTTCAACAAATTAAGTAAAACAAATGTAAGTTACATATAAAATTAATAAATATAGTTATTAATAGTTATATTTGATTGGTTTTATATGGTTTATTTCAGCTATGCTCCCAGACGCCTTAAAATCTTTCGATGATTAACATCAAGATGCATGGCATACATTGTGTTGGAAGCCGCCAACTGTTATTGTGACCTACAATTTATATAACTTCTGCGAACCGGAAGTAGGGATACGAGACACCCCTACTTGAACGCCTAAAGATGATGCAAGGGTCATTTGTTTGGCCGTATAATTGATCTTCAAAGCAGCGTACAAAGCGACCGCCGACAGCTCCCGTTCACATAGCCGTCATGCCACTTGGCTTAACCCAAGGCTTGAACAAATAGCCTTTACTGATAATGAAGAAATTTTAAATATCATGATATTTATAAATGACAATATCCAATGTTACCAGCAACAATTTCATAGTTTTTAAAATTAACAATACAATTTTAAAAACCGACAATAAATTCACAATTTTATAATGGGATCTATTTTGAACATACATATTGTTAATTTATTGTCGGATCTAACAATATATTTCTATGCGTGTATCTACTTTTGATTTAATTTTTGATATGAAATAGTCATTTTTGTATGATTGTATCGCCGCAGGCGAACATTTTTTTAAAAAAAGCGCTCGATTTTTTTGAAAAATGTTTCTTTTTTTCAGAAGCACATAGATATATATGTACATACATTCTAAATATATGTACATACATTCTAATATACTTCAATTATTACATACAAGTAGCACATAAAACATATACATATGATTGAAATTACATAAATTGATGTAGGGGCCGCTAGGATTGGCAGATCTGAAAAACAATTACAGATTTGGAATCGTGAGGAAAATATCTTTCATTGAGTACTTGTAAGTAGGTGCACCGGTTTTTGATTTTTCAAGGTCACCACGGGTCCGAGCGGCGCGATTTTTTAATTTTGTTTTTTTTTTTTTGCAAAAATACAGCGCGTGACAATTTTTTTTTTTTTTAATTTTACTTCGGCCGGTAAAGTGAACTTTAGCCGCATGTTCTTAGTAGTTCGAAGCTGAAATCTCTGATTTACGATGGAACCACAGCGTTCAACATTTTCAAGCTGCAATTTGAATGGTAGCAGAACAATGAAGACATGGTAGCAGCGCTTATTGTGGCGCTGAAAGGAGGAGCAGCCGAAGTTTTGCTGACAGTTCCAAAAAGTGACATAAATCCGAACATTATGTTGCCAACGGAAACACACAATTGAAAGGTAAATGCTACAATTGCGGAAAATATGGGCATATGGCACGCGACTGTCGTGAAAAACGTGAATGTGTAATTGTGCAACCACGAAAGAGATACAGACCAGAAAAGAGATCTGAGGATAGTCCGAATAACACCAGTTGCGATCTTGGAAATTCAGGCACTGTGTCGGCACGAGTGTGTACAATGGAATCCGGAGAATACCGGAGAGAAGATGAAAAAACCAACATAATTCACATTTGTTCATTGGGTGTCGTGCCAGATGATCAATGGAGTCTAGAGCAAATACGAAATGATCAAAAGATGGACCCCGACGTCGCAAAAATTCGGACGTTCAAGGAACAACAAAGAAAACCATTATGGAAAGAGTTAGCATCCAACAGTCCAATAAGCAGGGCTTACTGGGCGCAGTGGCAAAGCCTGAAGCTACAAAATGGTTGTTTGTACCATGTGTGGGAAAGTGAAAATGGCAGATCTGCACGAAATTTGATTGTAGTTCCCAAGTCAAAAATAAAAATGGATGTCACTTGAGCATTAATAAAACGATTGAAGTAGTCAGGAAGCATTTCTATTGGGTCGGATATCAGAAGTCAACCGCCTTCTGGATTCACAGATGTAAGCAATGTGTATCCGCAAAAAGAACAGCCGTCAGGAGTTGCGGTAAGACGAATCAATACAACGTAGGAGGATATTGCGAACGTACTGCCATGGATGTGAAAAAGCCGATTTCAAAAAGTGTTTTGGGCAAGAAGAAAAGTGAAGACCAAGACGAGTTGCTTCAGTCTTTAAGGCAGAGAATACAAATTGCAAGTGATAAGAAGAAGTCCCGATACGACTTGAGAGCAAACTCTGAGGGATTTAAGGAAGGAGATCTGGTCAAGCTTTGTAGCCCGCAACGAGTGAAATTGTTAAATCCAAAACTACAAACACACCAGGAAGGACCGTACAAGATAATTAACAGAATTAATGATGTAGTGTATCGGATTCAGAATACTACAGGCGTCAGACGAAAAATGAAAGTCGTACATTTAGAAAGGTTGACGCATTACAGAGAGAGAGAGGATTAACATCTGTTCGGGACGAACAGATTTAGGTGGAGGGCAGTGTTACGAAAAGAGGTAATTTGCTCCACTGTGCAAGCAATCAACAATAGATGAGACAAAAGACAATTCAGCGCACTAATCAATGTGTGAAAGAGAGGGAAGATCATTCAGCGCACTAAGGAATGTGCGAGAAAGAGAGGGAAGATCTACACATTAAAACACATGAGTGCGAACGAGATGCCAATAGCATGCGTCATACACGAAACGAGTAGAAGAATCTCGAAACAAGTCGATGCTTGTCTAAACGTGTCGAACTGATGCATGAAGTATATAAGGGAGCCGCAACTGAGGTACAGCACTTCAGTAGTGATTGTAAAGTGGTCGAGTGCATCTCGTGTAATAAATGTCAAGTTAAATTGTCGACATGCAGCAGTAGTTAGAGTTTATTATTAGTTATAATTTAAACCAAACATAAGAGTGTTTTTATTTTGTACACAATCCAGAGATACGAACTTGTAGAACAGTTTTCGGTAGAATGAATTTTCGTAACAATATTTTCATTTTAATATTAAAAACGCGACGTGTATTTTATTTATAAAACCGTTAATTAATAAATTTAATCTGAACTACTGAATCGAGTAATTGCCATGTCTTCTGTTGGCCAATAAATTGTAGAATATAACAAAGGAATGCGAGATGAAAGCCATATAAACCGCCGTCTTACGATTTGGTGCTTCGGCACCGATCCAACTTTATCTCGATTGCACCAAGTCCGTGTAGTATGATTGGTTTTAAGGGAGCCTCCATCGTCGGCAATGAGACGAAAAATCTCGCGCTGTTTGCGCTTCAACATATATGCGATCCTACACTCTAACACAATCCAAATCATTACAATCGCTCGCCGTGGATCGATAAAATGGACATTAGATGTACACTGCACATATGACAAAAAGATGTTTATACTTGCAGTGCACAATTTTAACGTTGATTTCTAATTTAATCTGTTAATAAAAAATTAAAAAGAATTTCTAAATTGTTAGTTTTCTTTTTCATAATAACCTGTCAAAATTGAAAATTTTAAAAACGTCATTCAAAGAAAAACTTAAAATTAACAATACAAATTTTCAAAAACAAAAATTTTATGTTCAATACTTGTTTGATAATTTTATTGTTGGATCCGACAATAATATGAAAATTTTATTTGCGGATCCATTTTGACATGAAATATTTTCAAATTATTGTCGGATTCGACAATAATTTTCTATGTGTGTATGCTCTCTACCCAGGGTGACCATGACGGGCGAGGTCTAGGCTTACCATTACCCCGTTCTGTTGTTTATACTTGCGAGGTCAACGATATCAAATTCACCATATTTTGTGAGACATGTATATGTTTTTTGTTGCAAGGCTTGTTTGGTCGTGCTCACTGTAACATCCATCAAAGTCGGGTTGTATTTGTGTTATTTATCAATGATCGTGCCAACAGATTTGGATAATGTAAAAGCTTTTGTTGAAATTTGGCTTCATAAGGTACAATTCTTCTCTGATCATTGGTCGACCAGGTCACTGTGAATGTTTTAATTTCTGATATACCATGGAGCTCCTGTTATTGTTCTAAGAATTTCAACCTGTCATTTGTATGAGATCAAGATGGCTTAAGCTTGCTTTACCCCATAACTGAATTCCATAAGTCCAGATTGGCTTTAAAACACTGTTGTACAGGAGTACTTTGTATTCCAGGCTTAGTGGAGATCGATAGTTAATAACCCAATGTAGTGTAAGTGCTTTTAATTTAATGTGTGTTTTTTTGGCCTAAATATGTGTTCGCTATGTTAGTCTTCTATTAAAATGAATTCCAAGGTAGATGACTTCATTACTAACTGTTGGACATATGCCTATTCTAAGTGTGAACGTAACTTATTTACACTTTTGTTCATTTATTTTTATCCGCCAATTCGACAACCATTTTTCTATAAGTCTGAACACGACAATTTATTGGTCACGTAATGTCTTGTCTTTCACTGGTTTTGAAATCATTATTATTAATGATTTTATCCATGTCTAATATAATCGGAATATAACATTAAATAGTCTGGCACGAAGTGTTACAGCTATATTTGGTAATTCTATTAACATTTTTGTTGTTATAAAATCGTATCCTGGAGCTTTTCCTAGTAATTAATTAAGTTTCTATTGTATTTTTAACAACATTCATACTAAAACATATATGTGTCATGCCATGTTGATTATTGTATGTTAGATGTGGGAGGACAAATGTATTAGTTGGCGGATTTGGTTGGAATACCAGGCTTATAGGGTTGGCAAATACGTTTGCCTTATCTCTTATCACTTCGTACCCATTTACCATCTTGATCTCTAATTGGCGCTTCGCATTCTACTGGTGGCTTTATATTTTTCGTTGCCTTCCAGAGTGAACATATATTTGAGCCATTGGGCGATAATTTCTTCATAATATTTTTATGTTCACGCTTTGTCTCTAGCTTTAGAGCCTACAATAATTTCCTCGTTACATATGAAAGTATTTGTTTTGAGGCAGGGGATCTCTGCTTGCCGTTCTCATCTTGATCAACGCTTTTCTACTACCAGTTGTTCAATTTGTCTATTTGATATTATATTTGATTTGTCAATTAACATACGGGACTTGTGTGTGGCTAGTTCTGCTGCAGGTTAACTTACTCGTTTACTTAGTTGGCCATTACAACCCATGATGGGTCTCGGCCGCAGCAGTTACTCATCGGCAGTTGCTTCTGCATTGCTGGTGCCAGTTTTGCACTCCAAGTGTTGTCAGGTTGTCTCGCACTTGGTAGCTCCATTTGAGTTTCGGACGCCCTCTCCTACGTTGACCATTACTGGGTACAGAATTGAACACCTTTTTTGCTGGAGCGTTTTCATCCATACGCTCGACATGTCGTAGCCAGCGTAGGCGCTGGATCTTAATGCGCCTGACTATGTCAATGTCGGCGTAAAGCTCATTTTTTTGTATTATTTTAATTATTTCTGAAGAGAAAATTATTATTAAAAAGAATAATAGTTTTTTCTTTTTACATTGTTTTATGTGGTATAAATTACGTTAAGTTCTATTAGTTATGAAGTTATGATCTTTACTTATATAATATTTAATGGATATTAGTAAATTAAGAGTTGTAATTTCCAGTTATATATAATAAAAACCTGGTCCCGATGTTTTCGTTGCTGACTGCTGCTGTTCTGCGGTAGTAGTTCGATGCGTTGTCGTTGTTTCTGACGTATTGGCTTCTATTTCATGTGACTTCGTTCGTTGGCTTGCTATGGGTGTTGTGGTGTTTGGTTTCTGCGTTGTTGATTTCCGCAATGAACCGATTTTTTCGAGTGGGGATTTCTTGCTGGGAAATGTATTTGACACCATTTCAAGGTTTTTCTTAGCCGCTTCTACATCTATTGTTGCTATTGGTGATTTATTTGTATTAAATTCATCGGCTTTTATTGTCGCTTTATTTTTAATTGTCGAGTAGTAATGTATGTATAATACATATGCCGCTATTATTATTATTAGTATCAGCATTAATATGCCGTACGACATACCGGTTTTCGTCATTTCATTTTGACGATTAAGTAATTCTTTGCGTTCCTGGTTATCAGTTTATTGTAGTAATATTTCGTCGAAATCACGATGCCCATCTCTTAATGCTGCTCTTATTTTGCTGTGATCTGACACCAAGATCGGTAACGATGTTTGTGATATATTTGAATATGCTAATGATGACCAATTGCCTTGTAAATTTTCTATCATAACCGTATGTTCTTCCTTCTTGTATGTTATATTCCTAATGCTTTGATGTGTAAACTCGTATGGCAGTATCATTTCTTTGTTGTGTATGTTGCAAGCTTCATTTATGGACATCCAACCCAGGCCGGATAGTGTCAATGTGGCTATATTTGACCCACAAACTGCTTCGAAAAACGTTGGTGTATTGAATTTATACAACCATGTGTTTGGTGTCCATAGTTTAACTACTAGGCCAGAACTCCTTTTGATTGCAACATGTTCACAGGTATCTTTAATATCTGTTCTGTGTTGAATCAGCGCGACTTCACATAGTGTGTTGCTAGTTGTTGGTATGGTTCCTGGACGTTTGCATAGTGTAATTTCTTTGTCCGTATGTTGGCTAACCAAAATGCATTTGCTGTGATCTTCATTCGATAGACCTATGTATTTGCTCCGGTCTTCTGCTTCTGATATGTAGTCATATGTTGTTTTAACCAATGCATCCCATTCTTCATTAATATTTGTGGGTATTGGGTAAATTCTATATAATGTGAACAACAAATCATCAGGTAGTGGTGTCTTGATGACTATTATTAGGCCGTCTGTGTCTGGGAAAATTCGTACTGTTGATGCACGGTGCATTTCGAATGATTTTTGTATGAACCACTTCGCCTTTCCTCTTAACGTGAGACTAGTCAGCATTTCATCTAACTCGCTCTGGTCTATAATTGTCGGGTGTAATCGTCCCTTGTATAGATCATCTATGATTGCCATTTCCATCTGCTGTTGTCCTTGAATTTTGATTAGGTTTGCATTAATTGTAGATTGAATTTCCAAGGTATCCATCATGAATAGTAAATGACTAACTTGTTGGTTTATTTTTTCATTTATGTATTTTTGTGTTCTTATTGTTATGTTTAACACATTTTGTAGATTTTCGACTTCCTTCAAGGAATTCAGTAAGGGTTCTGCTATCTTGTTATAATTTGATTAAATCACCGTAATTTGTCTTTTCATTATTTCGTATGTTTTATGTTCATTTTCATCAATATTATTCAGGTGTTTATAGATAGTTTCTCTTTCATTATTGTCCATCAGTCCAAAAGCCCAGTTGAATCCTTCTCCAATGAAATTGAGTGATCTCTTTTGTCGGTTACTCTTTATTGTGCGCTTAATAATTTCTTCATTTTTCTGTAGTGTGGCTATTATTGCCGTGGTCTCCCGTGTTGCTGCTATACATGATCTTTTTATGCTGGGTCCGTTTACATTGGTGCTCATTTGTTCGCACATTGTGTTTGCCGTGATTATGTATTTGTTTGTCAGCTCCAGGAAATCGTTCAGTTGTAGCGGTTTAAACTTGGCTACTATCGTCCATTCATCATTGTAGAACAAAGCATCGGTTGTCTTCTCAAAGAATAATCTTGTATCATTAATTGATGTCTGTGTGATGTTGACTGCTTCATTGGCTGCCAGCATCAGGACCAGTGTGACAATTCTAATCATTATATTGGTTTCGCTCTTTATTGCCTATCGTAAAGAGAAAGAGAAGAAATTCCATTTTTTTTTTTTTTTTTTTACATATTTAATGGATTCCTTGATCATATCATATAGTTTTCTTATAAATATTTCTTATTTTACCTTAATACATCCTGTTAAGGCTATGGCCATAATTATACCTTAATTAGTTATAATAGTTAATTTACATATGTGTCAACATTTACTATATGATTTTGTTTAGAAACATATATGTTTGGATATGTTTCTGCATTATTGCAATACAAATTGTTTTATTTAGAGTCCCAGTAGCACCTAGTTCCGAACATTTATGTCCTAAATAGACAACTTCGCGACGCAAAAACTGGCATTTTTCTGTATTTAATTTTAGATTGTGTTCCCTTAATTTCTGCAATACTCTACTCAACCTAAACTCATGTTCAGCTAAATTCTTTCCGTACACCACTATATCATCAAGATAAACAAAGCAATCGATACCCTGTAAACCTGTTAATATGTGATTCATTATTCTTTGGAAAGTGGCTGGAGCCCCTGTTAAACCAAAAGGCATTCTGTTAAACTCGAAATGACCAAGACCTGTACTAAAAGCTGTTTTTTCCTTATCCCCTTCTTCTACTAGTACCTGATGATAACCACTTGCCAAGTCTAAAGTTGAAAAATAGCGACTGTGACCTAATTGGTCTAATATTTCGTCTATTCGAGGAATCGGAAATACTTGTTTAATTGTCACATCGTTTAATTTACGGAAATCTATAACTAGCCTCCACTTTTTGTTACCGTCCTTGCCGCTCTTCTTAGGAACTAGCAACATCGGTGAATTCCAGGGTGATATGCTTGACGATATAATGCCGTCATCCAACATTTTACTAACCTGTCTGTTGATTTCATCTCTATGTGTGTGTGGCAATTTGTATTGCTTTTGATTGATTGGTGGTTGGTTCCACTGTGTTATTATTTCATGTTTAAGTACTGGCGTGTATGTTAATTCATCGCCATCTAAATGAAAAACATCATGATACGAAATACACAGATTTTGTAAAGATGTAATTTCGTCTTTATTCAAGGTTCCATCAATTTTTATTTCCTCTAATAATTTGTTAATTCTGTTCGTAATGTTTACTGAATTTATGCTATTTATTGTAGAATTGTTGGTATCCGATTCCTTATACTGATTGAAATTCGAGAATTTTGGTTTAAAAGCACTTTCTATTATAAATTCTTTTTCTGTAGCATTTAATACGGACACATAAACTCTATTTTTGCTAACATTCGATATGCTTTCGCCCAAATATACTCCTGGACAAATTTCTTGTTTATGTATTAAGACGATTGGAATTTTTGTTTTTAAACGTAATGATACTATCTTTGCGGTTCTAGGTTCTACTTTTAATTCCTGATTTAGAAAAATATTTTCCATGTCTGCCCGTGTCCTCATGGGTAGTTGTATAGTATTGTTTTTATCTTGATCATAAAATATTAACTTCTTATCTATGGCATTTATTATGGACCTATTCCATATATTATCTCGTCCTATTATTCCATCAGCGGGTATTCCTTGTTCAAGTGCCACTACATGCATCTTTAAACAGAACCACTCTATACTATTGTGCTGAATATTTATTGTCCCTAAAGTCCTTACGCATCCCCCAAAAGCACCACTAAAGTCCTTCTGAGTATTTTTATCAAAACCCGGAAGTCGTATCATCGAACCCTCCTTTACTATACTAGCATCTGCTCCCGAATCTACCAGTAATATGAGTTTTCCATTTTTAGCATCCTCACAAGGTACTTCGATGAAAACATCACTTACATTAGGTAGTTTGAAATAGTCACCCTGCCTACTGCATATTATACGATTCTTTCTTTTACTAAACTCACTCATATGACATCTAATCTTCTTATCATATTCTATTACGAAATTTTCAAAACTTTTTGATATTCTTGATAATATGTTTTTTACTTTATACCCTACTGCTTCCTCTCCAAAGGTTCCCTTATACTTTTCATATTCTGCTAATTTTATTATTTTGTTCCCCAGTGTAATCGACACAATACCTATAAAGTGTATGATATAAACTAATAATCCTACTACTGCATTACAAACCAAACACGGTGGCTCAACATATGTATCAACGGTCACTCCCGACGTTTGATGAACAATATTTTCACCCATTTTTTCCTCTTTCAACTTCTCCTTACAGACCAAACACGGTGGCTCAACATATGTATCAACGGTCACTCTCGACGTTTGATGAACGATATTTTCCCCCACGATTTTTTGGTTGTTATTTGAAGCTGCGGTAGCAAATGTGATCACAGGCTGCCTTGGTGTATGATCCACTATTTCTACCTTTGACCTAACTTTACTAATGTTAACGGGACCCCAGCTTATTGGCCTTGGCTGGGCCCGTGGTAGTTTCCCCTATTGTGAGCATTACTACTGTTTGGCACAACATTTTTCTTGGCGTGGCAATCCGCTATCATATGGCCGACTTGACCACACCCATAACATGCCCTATTATTTCTGTATGTTCTATTAGGTTCGTTATTGTTATTACTATTGTTATTTCGAAACGGATTATTATTTCTATTATTTTCATTACCATTATTAATATTATTATTTCTATTATTACGAGTATTGCTGTCTTGCGGATTCTGATTTTGCTGCTGTTGGTGTTGATAGCCGTTATTCTGAAGTCCTCTATAACCCCCTTGGTACTGCTGATTCTGAAATGGTTGTTGTTGGTTCTCCTGGCGTTCTTCCAGTCTATTTGATCCACACCTCCAACTCGATTCATGTCCGTATTTCTCGCATTCTCTGCAAAATGGTGTATTTTTTCGCAAATAACAGTCATCCCTTGTGTGTCCTGGTCTTGTGCAAAATGAACAGACTGGCCCCTTTTTCATGGCACCCCCTGTATTCCCATTATTTCTATTTTGTTGACTTTTACCCCTATCTTGTCGTGAATTTCTAATATCAGTTTCTTGATTATTTTTACTAACTGAGGTTCCATTCGGTCTTTTTTCAAAACTATACAGTTCCTCCGGTAATCTCGGCCCCCGCAGTATTGTGGCTTCTGCCCTTAACGCTTCGTCTAATAAATCATTTAAATTATCTGCCTTGCTACTCAACAGTAGTATCTTTACAGTCGGGTCACTCACTCCCACTTTAAATGCTGTTAGCACAGAATTTAATAGTTCCGTGTTAAAAATATCTGTTGGCAGGTTTTTCTTTTTGTACATTGTATCGGCTATGTCGTTTGCGTTCGACTGCAATACTTCTAAACGCCTTGCAAACGCCCTTAAACTTTCCCCTCCACCTTGATATGCCTGTCTTATGTTGTATTGAACTGAATCTAATGTGGTCACCTTTAAATATGTGCTTTTAAGTAATTCAAACAACTCATCTAAATCATTTATATTCTTGTTCCTCACTAATTCGTATGCATCTCCATCAAGACGCAGTTTAATACAAATCATGAATTCCTCCTGATTTTCTTCAGTTATTTTAAGGTTCGCTGCCTTACAACCGTCTATAAATCTAAGAAGCTCCGTTTTTAGGAACGGTGAATCTTCGCCCTTGAACACTGGGACCAGATTTCGTACGCATTTCGAAATATCGTCTGTCGGCATTTCAATTATTGTTATATCTTTTGTTATGCTTTCTAAATTTTCTTCTATTCTTAAAGCTTCTTTATGGTATAACGATGTTTCGTGTGCTAAGTTTACTTCCGCCTCTAAAAATCTGATTTTCGAATCCAATTCCCTTACTTTGTTATTTGCCTCTTCGACTGATTCGAATTCTAACCTTGGTTGCTGACGTAGTGCCCTAGCTACTGATTCATCAGAAATATCTTTATCTTTCAACAATGCTCTTAATTTTTCGTTTTCCGCCTCTATACCGCAGGCGTGGTCTAACAACTCCTGTTTTTCTGCTAATTTATCGTTTATTTTTTTAGTTAATGCAGCAAATTCGCCTTTCCAGCCTTCTATCTCTTTTATTTTATTCTCACTTTTGTGTTCCAAGAAATATATTAATTCTTCGAACACGACATCTACTCCTTCTACTTTAGAAAAAACCTTTGTGTTATTAACTTTATTTTTTATTAATTGTAAATGTTCTTTATTATTTACTTCGAGGCTAATTTGAGCCCACAATTTATCCGTAAACCTGTCCAATTGCCCTAGTATGTTTCCGTATGCTAACTGTAATTGTTCCAATTCCGCCATATATTTATCAACGCCAAAAAAAATTCCAATTTATTTCCTAGAACACTCAACAGTTCACGTAGCTCCACAATGTTATAAAAAAAATATTATAAATTTTTTTAAATCTGTTGACTAAAATCAGATATTTTATAATAATGTAAAATTTTTAATTAAATTGACCATGATATTAAAATAAAAAAAATATTTCAAATTCACAAAATCTTTAAAATGTTATTTTATTCTCATTTAAATTTTAAAATGAAAATTATATTTTAAATGTTCTAAAATTTTTTTAAATTTAAAAAAAAAAATTAAAAATTCCGTTTCATATTAATTTTAGAAATAATTTTATTTACTTATCTGAGTTTAATATTAAATAAATTACCTATTTTCTTTTTATTTCGTTTGTTATTTAATTTTAATTTCCATTTGTATATTTATTCATTCGATTTGTATTTATTGCTTTATTAAACACTGTAATAATTGTTTAAATTTTCTGCTGTTACTCACGTATTTTCAAAACAAAAAATTAAATAATCACCATTTATTTTGTTATTTTTAGTCCTTTTCTTCCTTCTATCGTCCTTCTTCTCTCGGTCCCTGAGAGCGTTGTTTGAGAAACCGGCTGCGCCAAAATGTTGTATTTTAAAAGGTCCTTCTTCTAGGACTTAAACTTGATCCTATTTATACTTACTGAGTCCTTTTTACTTTCTTTATATTATTTAAAACAACCGAGTCTTTTTACTTCAAGACACTTTATTTCGCTTTAAAAGTTGGTTACACTTATACTTAACACTTATTTGTAGACAGTTCAGCTTATCGAAAACAATTCATTCTTAGTCTATACTTAACTTCTACTTAACACCTCGTATTCTTATAATTTCACAATAAATTGAGTAATTTCTTCATGCTAAAATAACTTAGTCAGCGTATTTATAATTTCACAATAAATTGAGTACTTTCATCATTCTAAAATAACTAAGTCAGCGTTTATCTGAGTGACCTATTTAACGTGGGCGTGTATACCTGTGCTATGTTAAGCGGTGTGCGCCAATACAATTAAATGCTGTTTGTGTTTAACATGCATAATGCTTAACCCTAAAAGTATGCCGTAAAGAAAAATATACTGATTATGTTATATTGTGGATCATAAGCACGCTGTAAGTTCCACGATTATGATACACAACAGTGGATCATATGTAAGTTGTGAACTCTACGACTATGATACACAACAACTGACTGCTCGTACACTCTGCCCAATGATGTCGATATCATCAGCGTACTCGAGCAGCACGGAACTCTTGTTGAAGATAGTGTCATTGTGATGGAGTTGTGCAGCTCTTACAATCTTCTCCATTATTAGGGTAAAGAAGTCACACGATAGGGAATCGCCTTGTATGAAACCTCGTTCGGTATTAAACGTATCGGAGAGGTTGTTCCCAATTCTGACTGAGCAATGTGTGTCGCTCAGATCATCCTGCAAAGCCTTATAAGTTTCGCAGGTATATATTTGGCGCAATGTGAAAATCGTTTCTATGGTGAACTTACCAGGTCTGAAGCCGCACTGATAAGGTCCAATCAGTCTGTTTACTAGATTTCCGTCATAGTCCTGACAGGAAGAGGGTCCGGTCTTTAGACCTCTGGTCAAGCGTCTTATCTTCTGAAAAAATTTTCGACCCTGGTTCCTGTCGCCATGTATCTCAAAATCTTCACACTCGCGTCCTTCTTGTTCTCTTTTCTTGCGCCTGAGAAGATGTCTCTCCTCCTTCCTATTCTCAGTATCGCTTCTTCGCGGCGACTGCAGGATGGTTCTATGTGCAGCATTTTTCTCTGCAGTGGCTGCGCGACACTCTTCTTAATACCACTTGTTCCGTAGTGGGCGTTGGAATCCAAGCACCTCTTCAGTAGCCGTACGCATTGAGCGGGGGAGTCCTTGGGCAAGCAGATGTGAGAGTCGATTGACATAGGCTTGTTCGGTCTTTTGTGTGTGCAGCTTACTGACGTCTAGTTGTCTTTGCGTGGATTTTCGTGCATTTTTCGCAGCGCATAAGCGTGTGCAAACCTTGGCTGCTACAATGAAGTGATCCGAATCGATGTTGGCATTTCGAATCGAGCGTACGTCTATCATACTAGAAGCGTGCCTTCCGTCAATCCCAATATGATCAATTTGGTTGCGCGTGTTCTGATCGGGTGACCGCCACGTGTCCTTGTGAAGATTGAGATGCTAGAATCTAGTACTACTAATTACCATATTTTGTGCTGCGACGAAATCGATCAGTATCATTCCATTGTCGGAGGTGTTGCCGTGGAGGCTGAATTTCCCAACCGTAGGACCAAAGATACCCTCATGACCCACCTTGGCATTAAAGTCGCCAATCACAATTTTGATGTCGTGTCGGGGGTAGCGCTCATAGAAGGTCTCTTTAGTTCCGCGTGCGCACGAATAAAGCTCATGTAGAAGTATTTAGCTTTGATGCGGATTGTTGCCAGTCGTTCGTTCACGGGTGTGAACCTTGCCGACTACAAATCCACAACCAAATGTAGTAAATGTCACAGGATGCCTGTTTAGAGCAGTCCTTTCCATCGCATTTTCTGGATTGCAATTATGTCAGCCTTGTATCTTTCGAGGACATGAACCAGCAGGATAGTGGCACCTTCCCTATAAAGGGTTCGGACATTCCAGGTGCATATCCGTAAATCATAGTCCTTGTTACGTTTGTGTAGGTTGTCATCGTGTTTTCGGGTCGGTATCCGAGGCATGTTATCTGTTTTCGTTCAATCAGCTTTTTTTAAGATTCATAGCATTCTCAATAATAACTGGTAACTTAACCTTAACTTAAAAAGTTCCTTATTCTCAAAACAATATCAACACAAATTCTAAAATTGATTTCAACGTTTACTTCAAATAAAGATTTATTTTCAACTCGAAATCAATTTAACCTACATTTAGATTTTTGCTTTTAAATATTGTTAAATATGTGGAACCTACATATAGGACAACGAAAAGAGCATTTTTTTTAATTAATTATCCCGTTCAATGTCATCCAACGAATATCGTAGACTTCGAGCCCAAGCCCGAGCTCTCGAAATCGATGCCAGCCGCCAAAATGTAGTAGACGTATTTTCTTTTGTAAACTTGTATGTTTCAAGCCCTCGAATACCATTCTGGAGCATAATTAAGGTTGGCGTGGGTGGTCGGTATGTTGTTTTAAAGATTCACAGAAGTCCAAAAACTAATAGATTTCGGTAAGCTATTACATTTAGGCGCGCTTTGTTATATTTTATTGTAAGGTTTTATGTTGCAATCATAAAAAATACTATTTTTAGAGACACTACATTATTGTTCCTAATTTTCACTGCCTATTTTGGTAATTTTATTATGAAATTATTTTCAAATACAGAGTAAGCGCTAAAAATAGCACTTATTTTATATTTGAAACGGATAAAAAATACACTAGACCTTTGATTATTTTTTCAAACTCTTACCCTGTGTCATATTTGTCTGTCATATTTGCCTTTTTTTAACATATTTCTATTATATTTACTTATTATACTCATTTTTTGAAAAAACGCAACCCTTGGCGATACAAATTTAGACCCAAAATAAAAATTTCAGTATACGACAAATTTATATGCAACACTGTTTTAGTCTAAATATTCGTAAATTTTGATTTGAAATGAAACTTACAGAAGATACAATCAATCGCCAGATGATATTACCACAAGAATTCTCATTTTTCCTTTGCTAATTTTTTCATTTGTCTGCAATAATCTTTTAGCAGCATACACGTCTCAGTGTTATATTTAGTTTTAATATGTGTGAACTAGTTCTTCATTGTGTTTGTGATTCAATAAATTTTGAGATTCGACAGGCCCTCCGACAGTTTCTTTGAGTATTTTTATTTAGACCAAGTTCAGTTTCAATTGATTTTCGTAATGTTGGCTATTTTTGGTCAATGTTTTTTAATGCAAATAAATAGTTTTTATTTCATACTTTTCCGACGTTTCGATGATTCTTTTTAACCTTCTTCGGGGATGTTTATTGAATCTGTTGAATTCTATACATAATATATACATAAAATATATTATTTCACATAAGCACAAATTTTCCACAATATTTTACAAACAAATTTTGGTTTTTTATATAAAACATTCAACTTACTTAACTACTTTGTAACATTTAAAATTATTGCAGCGACCCGACGGCACGAACACAAAATTTTGTAAAATAAATAAATAATTAAATTGTCAAAAATTGTATATAAAAAATATCACTGTATATCAGGTGTTATGGTCACATTGCTAATGAGTAGCTGGAGTTGATATTGTCTTCTTTTGTGTTCATTGTTGTTAGTTTTTGTTGAATTCTCAAGCTTTTCAGAGCAAATCGTGTGTTTGTTCTCTTCTCTTTGTCCAATATTCGTATGTTTTCAAAATCGGGGGTGTGTTCCTTCTCATAAATAAGTTGCGCTAGAACTGTTGTCTATTTCTTTTTCTTGATGTCCGTTTGATGTTTTCTTTTACGTGTTCCCAATGCTCTCTTTGTTGTCTCTATGTATACTTGATCACATCGTTCGTTGTTGTCTCCTTTGCATCCAATTTCCTACACCAAGTTATGTTGTTGTTCTTTTTCAATTTGATCTTTTGTGTTTGTGACGACAGTGGTAAAGGCCTTACACTTACCACTGTTTAGCTTACGCTCTCGCTGTTTGTCCCAACTGCCGCCCGCTATTAGTATGTTTGTTTGTTTTGAACTCGCCCAGTAAAAAAAATGTCGCAAAACTTTCGCATAGATTTTTGCAACATTCGTGGGCTGAGAACGAATTTCTTTTCTGTATATGCGTATGTGTCCGTCAATAGGCCACAAATAATGGCATTAGGTGAGACCCAGGTTAGGGAGGGTGCAGATCCACTGGATTTTCACATACCTGGTTATCACCTATTGCCATTATTCTCTGCCCATAGGGGTCTCGCCCTATATATTCGTAGTGACGTTACTTACCAGTTGCAGCAACAACAAAGTGTGTTAGATAGTGAATTTAAAACTATTTGGGTTAAATTTAAAATCTTTTCACACATCATGCACTTGTGTTTCATTTATAGGAGTCCGAATTTAGATAAGATGTAATAAGTTGGATGCCTTATCGGATTCGATCTCAAATATATTGAAACAGTTTCCAGGCAGTGAAATTATTGTTGCTGGTGACTTTAATGTACACAACACCACATGTTTGATCCACTCGGGTCTATCAACACAGGTGGGTTGTTATGTTGAGCTGTTTACCGAGTGCAATCAACAATCAATTGGTGAAGAAACCGACGTACCTCCCACGCGTCGGTGGGCAGAGCCAAAAAATTTCTGACTTCTCATAATGAAAAATATGATGTAAAAGTCCTTGCACCTCTTGGTAATTCCGACCACTGTACTGTTTCCGCTGTTTTTTCGTATTCTATTTTACGATCCTCTTCGACTAAGGCCCCGAAGAGGACTGTATGGCTTTACGAAAAAGCAAATTGAGTTGCGTTAAATGATTTTTTTTCGCACTTTAATTGGAAATTGTGTTTCGTTGACGGAGACATAAATGCGCGGCTTTAATGGTACAAAATATTATTTTATTAGGTATGCGGTCCTTCATACCTTCTAAAAAGATTAGCATTAAACCCAAGGACCACTCTTGGTTTAATGAGACTTGCAGGATTGCAGTCAGGTCGAAAGAGGAAGCCTTTCAGACTTGGCGTTCTAACAAGAATGCTGATACTGAAAGACTTCGCATACAGGCTAGAAACTGCTGTAATGCCGTGTTCTCGCGCGAATAGTTTCTTCACGAACAAAACGCGCGCAAAAAGGTGCTACTCTACCATAGAGGTAGTAAACATTTCCTTTTCAACATCTCCTATAAGACAGGAGTTTTTCCATCTTGTTGGAAGGTTGCCAATGTCCAGCCAGTTCCGAAAAAGGGCGAGGCTACGAACCCCGGCAATTACCGACCCATTGCAATATGCTCTGCGCTCTTTAAGGTAATAGAGAGCGTAATAAATTTCCACCTTGTGAACTATCTGGAGCGAAACGAATTGCTCAGTGACCGTCAATATGGTTTCCGTAGGACCAGATCCACAGGCGACCTAATGGCGGCCCTCTCAAAAAAGTGGAATAATTGTATTCACCTTTTTGGAGAGAGCAAGGTTGTTGCTCTAGGTGTTTCCAAGGCGTTTGATCGAGTGTGGCATGAGGCCCTCATATCAAAACTAATTGCATTTGGATATCGAGTTTTCTCCAGGGTCGTTCAATACGAGTTGCGATGGATGGTGTTTTTTCAGAACAACATTCCTCAATTCTGGAGTTTCGCAGGGTGCCGTCCTATCCCCGTCCCTATTTCTGGTATTCATCAATGACCTTCTGTCATTGATCCAGAACCCAATCCATTCCGACAGTAATATTTGTCATTCATATTCATTCAACAAGCGCCCAAACTCTTTGGTGATTGAGAGTAAAAGACGCACTATGAATGACACACTCAATAATGACCTTAAAACAATCTCCGAGTGGGGTCTTGCTAATAGAGTTGATTTTAATGCAAGCAAGACCCAATGTTGTCTGTTGTCTCACAAAAGAATGGATTCACTTCCCCCCTCCCCTGAATATGGGCTCGTGGATATTGCGCAGTGAGCTGCTCTTGACGTTCTGGGCATATCAATTCAATGTGATCTCCGATGGAATGATCACATATTTGATGTGTCGAAAGAAGCGGCCAAGTGCCTTGGTTTCCTAAAACGGTGTAAGACCTACTTCACTCCTGCTGACTTACGCACTGTCTACACTACCTATATTCGACCGAAGATGGAATACAATTCGCACAGTTGGGCAGGGGCTTGCAAATCCTACTTGAAGTTCCTCGACAGAATACAACAACGTGCGATATATTTAATAGGAGATGAAATATTTCATCGACTATTGGTTCTCTTGAGCACCGAAGGACCGTTGGGTGTGTAAGCCTGTTTTATAGGTATTACAACGGAAAGTGTTCGAGGGAAATACATTGCCTAATTCCACCAGGTCGTGTGTTTTCTCGTTCTACTCGGGCATCGAATCAAGCCCATCCCTTCGGAGTCCACTCGACTCTCCACAGAACAACGCATTACAGAGAGAATTCGTTCTTCAGTCGCACGATACTTTTGTGGAACAATCTCCCTGCGGCTGTTTTTCCCGACATCTTTGATATTGGCAAGTTGAAAACAAACATCCACCGATACTACTCCATCTTTCCTCCCAACCTATAATCCTTTCATTCGATCAACACTGCGCATTGCATGAATAGGGAGCATCCCCTAAACCTTGGTCAATATGTAAAAAAAAAATCTCTTCCTGTTGGTAATTTTTCCCTTGTGTTGTAGATTTTTTCACCCATTAGATTTTTTGTTAGTATCTTGGATAATTGTTCATTTTTAGTATTTCTGTTATTTTTGTTGTGTTTTCTTCATAATATGATTTGTCACTGATGTCTCCATTTGTGAGATGTTTCTTATAAATATCACGAAAAATTTCATATTTGTGGTAGATTCACTGCAACTACTAGAAAAATAGGTAGCATTGCTGCAAACATTCACATATTCCAAAGATATTAATGCTTCTGGAGCAAAACTACTAATATTGTCTAAATATCACAAAAAGTGTCAAATATTTGACTTGAATAATTTGCAACTGTAATGCTGTTTAAGGTTCTAATACTTTTCAATCATCTTTCGTTTTCTCAGTGTAATATTGCTTTAGTAAATAAAAGGTCAAATAAAGAAAATAGAAATCTCCCAACTTTTATACCCAAAACAACTGTACCCAATAAGCAATGAGTTTAAGATTCGATAAATTTGGACCAAATTACAACCAATGTGGATTTAACGTCATTATCAAGCCGAATAAATGAATAACATTCAATAACATTAAACGTTGGTTTTCGAAGTTAAAAAAACTTAAGACGAAATTCACTACACAAAATTACCCGGTGGCAACCCAGTGACGTGATAAATGTCAATAATAAAATTTTAATTTTTTTTCTACATGTCCATGCACTCAGAAGAAAATGTACCATTAAGTACTTTATGGTACGACCATTACTCTTATGGTTCATAATTTAATAGCTTTTTCTTTTGAATTCAAAAGTTTTCTAATTAATTCAAGTACCATAAATTTTAATATTTCAATATTATTATTTTAAATAGAATAAATACTGTTGTTTTAATGGTTTCCTCCTATAATAATAAACCTGGTGTAAAAAAAAACATAAAACGAATACAAACATGTTCGTTTTGTACGTCATTCTGCGTGTTTACTCAAAATTGTCGCATGTATTTCTTGTAATAATCCACATTATTAAACGCGACATTGGTAAGGACTCAATGGGACATATTAATAAAAAAAGTATTTACTTTTAAGCAAGCTTATATTTTTTTGAGCAAAATTTTTAATTTATTTCAGAATTTTTATAGTAAATGGTCAGTTTAACGTTTTTATTAATACCTACCAATTTAAAATTTTATATTTTTGAACATTAGCAAATAGTTTTTAGTATTTTAATTAAATAAAAAGCGAAACATTTTGACAATTCGGAGCATTTGCTTCAAGTTTTGAGTAAAGTCGATTTTTATTAATATGACCCAATGTATTTAATGTAAATAAACGATATTTATATATTTATTTATATTTTTATTTATTACAAAAATAAATAATACATTGAACTTATATTATGGCAACGGACTCAAAAATAACTGCAGACTATAATCAATTATTGGAAACCAAAGCAAACATTAAATGTGTTATAACCTTTTGCAGCAAGAATTGTTTTTTTATGTGTGTTTTGTAAAAATGAATATCAATTTCGACATTTAAATAAAATAATATATCCAATAAATTAACTAAAATACATTTTTGTTTTTATAAATTATTAGGAAAATGTAATTCGACTATACCATAAAATTAATAATACGTATCATTAAATTAGTATATTTGTATATGTCTTTCTTATTGTAATTAAAATATCACATTATAAAATTTATGGTACAACCACACATTGTATTAACAGTTTCAATATTACTGAACTAATGGGACGCATACTACTGACCAATTTTAATGGTATAAATTATTGTTTTTCTGTTGAAATACTATCAATTTACCATAATTTTTTTCTGGGTGTGCGTTGCAAAAATTAAGTAAGTATTGAATTAAAATTGAATTTTCTTATAAATATATTAAAATTCATTTTGTTTACAGATGCCGATGTGTTAATGCATATAGCGAAATGAATAACTTGCAAGAGAATGAAGAACTTGCACACTACAATTGCAGGCCCATTGATTTGCTACTATATGCGCCACTGCTTTTCACAATCAGTGAGATAATTGTTTTTTGCTTGAATAAGCAAACAAATCAATTAATATATTTCTGCAGGTTCAAACATGAAATTCATCCCGAGAATTCTACTGCACGGAAAACCATCGAAGGCAGCATTCGTTTTGTGCTGGAACGTTGTGACGAACCATACTAAAGAATTGCACGATTAGCTGATATCCAATGTAAGTGGCAAAGGTATATTAATACGTTTATAAAATATTAATATATTTTCATTCATACGCAGACACCATTGATATTTGCGAGAACCTGGCAGTGTTATACATCGCAGTGGCGCAATTGGATTCACTGGTTTTATCTTCGCGGCACGTCGTGGATTTTACAAGAAGTTCCTGTACATAGGACATACTTTAATTCCTTTTAATATATAGTACATTCTCAAAAAATAATTGTTAAAATTTAACAATAATGATTGTTGTTTTATTAACAATTAAAATTGTTAATTTTTTTCCTTTAATTAGAGTGATGATTGTAGCTTTTTTCCATTTAACAATCATTTTATGAAAGATTGTTAAATTCATTGTTGAATTGTTAAATTCAATTCTATTGTTAAATTCAACAATTTGATTTTTAAAAATTGTATGTTGGAAGTCTGTATACTTCAAATTATTTATTTTTTATTTCATTTAATTGTGACAAATAAAATAAAATCAGTGCGCGTTTTCGTTCAAAAAAATTTTTAAAAAAATGTAAATCGTCTGCGCATCACCACCGCTCAGCACCAGTGGTTGCCGATGATGGCGGCTTACATCCCATCGATGGATGTTAAGTCGCATGCGCTGGACAAGCAGCTCATCGGCAGGCGGTGCACGAGCATTGTATGTGAACTGCAAACATGATGACTTTTAACAAGTCCAGCATGGACGTCACAAACCATGGTTATAAATTAGCGGACTCAAGCTGATAGCTCAACTCATCGCTCAAACTATCTCTCAAGTACGCTCAAATCAGCTAGCTTAAATAGCTTGAGCGAAGGGGGTTGAGCGATACTTGATCGGTCAAATGTTGAGCGCACTTGTCTGATGAGCTGACTCAACATCATGCGCTGACGTCATATGAGCGCGCTCAACTAAGCAATAGACAAAATTTGACCGCCGATCAATTTCGTTTTCGACAAAAATTTTTTGACCAACTTTGCGGGTCATGATAGGGTTTTTCATTTTTGGGGGTGAGGGACCACTCCGAAGGGATTCATTAGCATTCTAATGAAGTGACCCATCGATATCCGAAATAAATAATGTTGGGACATAAATGGGGTTTAGAACCCCATTTGGTCATGGACCACCATGGTACCATTCGATTTCTCACGCCTTCTGCTACCGACTTTAGCAATAACATTTTTTGTTTGTCTGTTTTTCAATAAAATGTCCATTGACGCAGTTTCTGGCTTAATCCGAAATTTTGTTTATTGCTTAGTTGAGTGCGCTCATCTGTTCACTCAACATTAGAGCGATAGTTTTTTTTAATTATTTAAGTAGTTTAAGTGTCATTTACATACACATTTATGTTTAAAAAAAAATGTGGTAAAAATTGTATGTAATTAAAATACATAGAAAAATCAAAAAAACCTACTGAATATTATTTTAATATACTTTTAGGCAGTAGGCTTCGTTGCAAAAATACTGTATATATTTAAAAAAATATATTTATGAAGTAGGCTGGGTTATAAAGCATTATTGTTATTTTCGACATTTCGATTTAAATTTAGGTTTCATAACTATTCACAATTCAACAATCAAAATAGCAATTAATAATTTACTTAAAAAATCTATTTCGAAAAAATTAACATTTTGATTGTTGTTTCCAACAATGATTCAACAATTGCTGATTGTTGAACATATATTCACAAATATGATTGTTAATTTAATGTTAGATTTAACAATTATTTTCTGAGAGTGTATTATAACTTTATATGCATTTTCTTTTATTTTATATTTAAACCTTTAATTGAGGAAAAATATGCGCTTAAATTAAAATGAAATTTGTCATGTTCAAAATTAAGTCAAAATTAAGGCAAAGCACAGTGTTGCTCGTAGGAAAGGATTAGGGTTAGAGGAAGGGAGGAAAGATGAGGTAGTGTCGGTGAATATTTGTTTTGAATTTGCCAACAGACGGAAAAACAGACGCAGGGAGATTGTTCCACAAACGAATCGTGCGACTGAAGAACGAATTCTCTCTATAATGCATGGTTCTGTTGAGATCCGAGTGGACTACGAAGGGGTTGGCTTGGTTCGATGCCCGAGTAAAACGAGACAACACACGACCTGATGCAATCAGGCCATGTATCACCCTCGAACACTTACCATTGTAATACCTATAAAAAAAGGCTTACACAACCAACGGTCCTTCGGTGCTCAAGAGAGCCAATAGAGGATGAAATATTTTCATCCCCTATTAAATATATTGCACGTTGTTGGATTCGGTCCAGGAACTCCAAAGAAGATTTAGAAGCCCCTGCCCATATGTGCGAGTTGTATTCCATCATAGGCCGAATATAGGTAGTGTAGACAGTGCGTAAGTCAGCAGGAGTGAAGTATGTTTTACACCGTTTCAGAAAACCGAGGCACTTGGCCGCTTCTTTCGACACATCAAATACATGGTCATTCCAACGGAGATCACATTGAATTGATATGCCCAGAATGTCAAGAGAAGCTGACTGCGCAATATCCACAGGTCCCATATTCAGGGGAGGGAGGGGTGAATCCATTCTTTTGTGAGATAACAGACAACATTGGGTCTTGCTTGCATTAAAATCAACTCTATTTGCAAGACCCCACTCGGAGATTGTTTTGAGGTCATTGTTGAGTGTGTCATTCATAGTGCGTCTTTTACTCTCAATCTCCAAAGAGTTTTGGCGCTTGTTGAATGAATATGAATGACAAATATTACTGTCATCTGCAAAGGAATGAATTGGGTTCTTGGTCAATGAGAGAAGGTCATTGATAAATACCAGAAATAGGGTCGGGGATAGGACGGAACCCTACGGAACTCCAGAATTGATGGAATGTTGTTCGGAGAACACAGTATCCATCGCAACTCGTATTGAACGACCCTGGAGAAAACTCGATGGATATTAATTTTGGCAATTAATTTTGAGACGAAGGCTTTATGCCACACTCGATCAAAAGCCTTGGAAATATCCAGAGCAACAACCTTACTTTCCCCGAAAAGGTGAACTCAATTATTCCACTTTTCGGAGAGGACCGCCATCAAGTCATCTGTGGATCTGGTCGCACGGAAACCATATTGTCGGTCACTAAGTAATTCGTTTCGCTCTAGATAGTTCACAAAGTGGAACTTAATTACCCTTTCCATTACCTTGGAGAGCGCAGAGCATATTGCAATGGGTCGGTAATTCGCAGGGTTCGTAGCCTCGCCGTTTTTCGGAACTGGCTGGACATTGGCAACCTTCAAACAAGATGGAAAAACTCCTGTCGTGTAGGAGATGTCGAAAAGTTTACGCAACGGACTTTGTTTATGGCTAAAACCTTTTTAACTGCCCGAGTTCGAAAATGAATCTCCGGCATTGCAGAAGAAACAAAATCGACATCGGGCAGTGGTTGATTGGTACGTGGGAGCGTTGAATTATTTGCAAATAATTCTGCCAAGAGATTAGCTTTATCGAACCGGGTCTGTGAAGGTCTGGCCATTCTTAATAAGAGTTGGAGTAGACGATGTCATCTGATTCTTCACCCTTTTTACGAATGACCAGAAATTTTTACTATCTCTATGGTAGAGTAGTTTTTACGCGCGTTTTGTTCGTGAAGAAACTTTTCGCGCGAGATCACGGCATTACAGCGATTCCTAGCCTGTATGCGAAGTCTTTCTGTGTCAGCATTCTTTTTAGAACGCCAATTTTGAAAGGCTTCCTCTTTCGACCTGACTGCAATCCTGCAAGTCTCATTAAACCATGAGTGGTCCTTGGATTTAATGCTAATTTTTTTTAGAAGGTATGAAGGACCGCCTACCTAATAAAATAATATTTTGTACCATTAAAGCCGCGGAATTTATGTCTCTGTCGCGAAACACAATTTCCAATTAAACTTGCGAAAAAAATCATTTAACGCAACCCAATTTGCTTTTTCGTAAAGCCATACAGTCCTCTTCGGGGCTTTAATCGAATAGGCGCGTAAACTAGAATATGAAAACTAAGCGGAAACAGTACAGTGGTCGGAGTTACCAAAAGGTGCAAGGACTTTTACATCACATTTTTCTTGATGTGAAGTCAGAAAAAGTTCTAGGACTTTTTGGCTTTGCCCACCGATGCGTGGCAGGTACGTCGGTTCCTTCACCAATTGAGTGAGTTGATTGCACTCTGCAAACAGCTCAACATAACAATCCTTCTGTGTTGGAAGATCCGAGTGGCTCAACCAAGTGGCGTTGTGCACATTAAAATCGCCGGCAACAACAATTTCACTGCCTGGAAATTGCTCCAATATATTTGAGATCGAATCAGATATGGCATCCAGCTTATTACAGGTGGAAACCCTATCTATTTGGTTTGGATTTTGAATTTAACCCAAATTGTATTAAATTCGCTATCCGACACACTATGTTGTTGTTGCAGTTGATACACAACGTCACTCCGAATAAAAAAAGCGATACTCCTATGGGCAGAAAATAATGGCACTAAGTGATACCCAGGTATTTGAAAATCCAGTGGATCTGCATCCTCACTAACCTGGGTCTCACCAAGTGCCATTATTTGTGGCCTATTGACAGACACATACGCATAAATAGAGAAGAAATTCGTTCTCAGACCACGAATGTTGCAAAAATCTATGCGAAATTTTTGCGACATTTGTCCTACTGAGCAACTTCAAAACAGAC